>CM069060.1:16822500-17422500 GCA_035220775.1 Malus fusca
ATAATATATATGCTTGTTCATGATTCCATTAGGTCGTTGGCCAATATACTTACACACAGATAACCTAGACCTATCAAAACGATCAAAAAGTAATATGCTGAACATCAACTCACACACAACTCTTAAACATGTCATAAACACATTTTCGATTACTGTGTTTTAGTTCTAAATTACTGATCAGTTACTTTGAATTGCCCCAATGTTTAGGGTCATCTTCTTCAAATCCGTCTTAGGTTTAAACTCTTTCATTTCCTTTTAGTGTAGATTAATGTAGAATATCGATTGTAATTAAAAATAATAATGATCACTGTTATATCAATTTGGTCATTTTGTTATAAATGAGAACCTCTAAGAAACGATTTTAAGGTCAATTTTGATGGTTCTATTCAAGGTCAAATTGTTGTTGATTTTATCATAAGAGGTACTACTTGGAAGTTCCAAGTTGGAACCCTAAACCCAACATATCAATGTTTTTTTTTTTTTTGAATAAACAATATTATCTGCACTAAGAGGGTAGGAGAGTGGGCTAAGCCTCACAATGGACTAGCAATAATATGGTTCAAGTTCGCCTTTGGCGAGAATTGAATCTAAAACCTCTCACTTACAAGTGAAGAAGAATATTATTAGACCGTAGTACTATTGATGTGAAATTTAACTAACACACAAATTAAACCCTCTTTTTGACAATTGTAGTATGGATAAATAGGGATCGTTCTAGGCTGGGGATTAGGAGGGATGCTAATCAACTCAAATTAGACTTAACTAAACTTAAAAACACTAAATTAGACTCTTATGACTCAAAACTGACTCAAACTACTTAAAACAGCACAAAACAAGCAAACTGACTCAAAACAGACTCTAGGGAGCTATTTGGACGAAATTAAGACTAGTAAGACTCAAAACACTAAATTGGACAGATTTGAACACGTTTCTAACTAATCTAACACACTTAATTAAAGGGGGGGATTGATTAGGACGAAATTAATTAAACTAAACAGATTGCATAAACTAAACAGGTTAGACATGAAATGGGTGTTTTTAAGGGTGAAAGGCTAGCTAGAGGGTCCTTCTCCACACATGACACACATGCATACAAATCAATCTCCAGTTATTCATTCGATAAACCATGAATGACAATGCCCCAAGTTAACCGTGAACAACACTAATTAACCATCAGATTTTCCTAAATTCATTGAATTGGACATCGCATCGCAACCAAATTATTCTTATCAAGTTCCCTACACGAACAACATGATAAAGATACATATCAAAGATCATTAAGCTCTATGAAAATCATAAGCATTGACAAGGCATTCGTAACTATGAACATCATGATACTCCTGCCAAGAATTCACTTAACACGATCGTGACTAGCAACCTCACTACTTCTGAATATAAGTTCATAACTATTAGGTGAAATTCCCTTATATTCTAGCATCAAATCCCTTAATGCAAACTAAGTGTGCACCCTTAATCAACACACAAGAATAAGTTATCAATCAAACAGATAAGTAAATTGCATTCACAATTCATGAAATCATAATTGGATGTAATCAATTCATATCACATATATGTTCATGGCTTTGAATTCTCCTCTAACTAAAACGAAATTAGTTCATCATGTTCATCATAACTGAAAACCAAATTAAAACAAACATTGGACTAAAACTAAGGATAGAATACACCTAGAAACGCTACAACAATCCAACGTCTTGAATGGCAAGCACGGCTCCAAGCTCTCATTCCTTCCTTCCTTCCTTCCTTGCAAAGCTGCAGCACAAAGTGCTTAATTTCACTAGATTTGTCTCTGTATGGCTCTTAGGTGTGGTGGATGGTGTGGTGATTTGATGGTAGAGGGTGGTGGTTTTTGCGGCAGAAAATATACATATATATATAGGCTTAGGTGCGGCACAAAAGTAGCTTAGGAAAAGGATTTTAGCACTTCAAATCCATAAGGAAAAGGTTAGTTATATGGCAGAAACCAAAGAGGAAAAGGAGAGAGAGGTGCGGCAGGCTTCTAGACATTCTAGAAAGGGTCCAGGCGCCAGATTTTTAGGAAAGGAGATAAGGCTTCTAGAATCATATTTTTATGTGTCCAAGTCTGACAAGAACTCCCCCTTGCAGCTGGAATTAAGGTAGGATAAGATTAGGATAGGATAAGATAAGATAAGGTTAGTTTGGATAAGATAAGGTTGGATAAGGTTTTGGATAATGTTCCTTCTTTTTAGCTGAATCCTTATCTTCTTTGTCTTGAATTTATTTTCTTCATCTTTTCAGCACATTCTTAGCCTCTTGAACTTCAAAAACGTCCATCCACCTTGCTCCATGCATGTGTTATCCATTCTTGGCCCAAAATTGCTCCAAAATGCTCCAAATTGCACTTTCTTGCCAACTTTGTCATTTGGACCTATAAGCACACGAAAATAGCTTAAAACACTATAATAAGTAGAAACTAGCCATGAAAATGCAAGAAAACAAGATAACTAAGTCGCATAAATATGCTCCTATCAACTATGTGGCCAACATATCAATGTTGAAGTTGTGGCTTTGCAAGATGCTTTTAAAATACAAAATCTCTGCTATACTTTGAAGTTTTTCCGTTACTAAATGTTGACTGTGGTATCTTTGCATAAAGACAAAACGGCTAAACATATAGGATATCCCTCTTAAAATGAACCATCTTAGAAATAATAGAGAATTTTGTAGTGAAAGGAACTCAAATTTTGTCATTGATCCTATTTTGGGATTTGGGAACAATACTTACATGTATTTAGTATAATCATCATATCGACGTTTAGATGGTGATTGTAGTAAATACATACATTCACTAAACCGTATTTGGCCGTCAGATGATGATTATATTAAGTAATGTACATATTGTAGTTGGTCCCAAGCACTCTTGGCAACTAAAAACTATCATCCTGGGCACTAGGAAACTTGCTACCTGTATTCAATAAACTTAGGCCATACTATTTTAGGAACTTTATATTTGAGATCGAACTATTCCCTAGGAGGCAAAAAATGCTTTCATTTTTCATTGTATTGGTCTCCAACGGTGGTTTCTCTATTTATTTTGTTTTATTAGGAAAAAAAAATCATAAAATAAAGGTTCAAAATATATTTTACATCGTGCACATTAGGATTGATTTTCAAAATAATTTATGAGAATAATTTTTTTCTCAAATTGCACAAGGTTTAAAATTGTATCATATTATGTCTTCTAGTTGTTTGACTATTTGATCCTTCATTAAATTGATGATCTAACAAGCATGACACCTATTTATAAGTTAACATGAATATCACATTTGCACTACATAGATCAAAACCAAAGTTTTAAAAGGTCCTAGGCACTGGTTGAGTGAAGGGGCAGGTAGAGGCCTAGCGCCTAGGGGCCTGGGCATTTATTTTATTTTAATTAAATTTATTATATAATATTGTTGACCCTAAAAACTACCAAGCCTACATGGCGCGCATGCCGAGTAACTAATGAGCTAACTACGTCCTTCGGTTGATGCAGGGTGTGCCAACTCGTCGGTCGAGCTCGGCCGAGGAATAAAATGTATTGATGTTGCGTGGGGCGCGCGATTGACTTCTTGATCTTGTGACTGCGGCCGAGGAAGGAACACATCTCAGCCTTTGGGTTCTAGAGCCTAAAGATGAGGCTACTAATTCTGTGAAGTTCACAAATCGTTGGCGCTGGATTCGGTCACAGTGATTATATTTGTAAGGGTATAAGCACGCCAAATCGACACCAGAGTATAGGGGCACAAATACTCAAAACAGATGTACGTTTTAATCGTAAATGTGGTTCAACGGTTAGAATGCCGAACTCTAAATCCAACTTATGAGTATCCAATCATAAAACAACTCGGCATTCAATGTGCCGAGCCCTAGTAAACTGTAACACCTTATTTCGCCGAAAAGGCTAATGAGATGACCTCTGCCAATAAAGACCCGAAAGTTTTTCTGGACCAAGACTTGGATAGATAACTAGTCGGCGTCGACGCAGTACTGTTTATCCAAACTGAAGGTGCTTCACGATCGACTGATTCTACGGCGACAATGTTGTTTATCCAAACTGAAGATGTTCGCCGGTTGCCTTCACAGTGTTGTTTATCCAAACTGAAGATGTGTCAGCGAAAAAGAAAATAAAAATCTCAAGGTTGTTGAGAGGTTTCGCGTAGAGCGAGAGTTTATGCAGGGCAGTTTTGTGTGTTCAATTGGAGAGGGCTTGAATGATGCACCCCTCCCTTTATTTATAGTAGCAAACCTGTTTCTGATCGAATCAAACCTATAATCGGATTAGGATTCCTTACCCCGATCCAATCTTATCTCTGTCAGTCCTACTCCTATTAGGACTTTGAACTCAACCCTTTATCAGGCCGTATTCATTCCCAAATTTTAGCATCCTCATCCTGCCGAGACTCCTTATTGTATCAGGATTCAACTACCTCATCCTGCTAGGACACGGCAGGCCCCTGAGCAACGCTTTTGGGCCGAGAAAAATTCTAAACTCGGCCCAAACCAGTATTTTGGGCCCAAACATTGCCCCCTCGCTTCTGAGGTCGTCGACCTACACTCCTTGGTTTGAGCCTCAGCCTTGAAGAAGCGAAACCAACCTAAAACAAACATTGAACCCTCTCGAGAAATACCACCATGAGTATTTATGAGACATAATCCCACGATCTCGATTCTCCCAACCGTCCTGCCACGTGTTGGTCCCTTGGTTAACCTAGTAGCTCTTAATCATGACCCTCGAAAACGTGCAACCATCGAAACATCTCTTTTACACTAAACCTGCCGCAACATGTAATCATGCATCCTCAAATCGCAAAAACCTCGGTCTTTTCGCCTGGATTATCTGAATATCTACAATGATTTGCAACTTTCCCGCTCGATTATATCCCCAATTTTGAAAATCAAACGTTTAACCTTCCTTCCAAAATGCCTATAAATACCTGAATCATTTCCATTCGTACTTTACGCTTTCTAAAACCATTGAAACCTTCTTGCCATTTTGCTTTCAAAAACCTAGAAAACCCCAAGCTCTCAACCCAGAAATCCTCGAGTCTTCATCAATGGCCTCTTTCATCTCCAAGCTCTCCGACGAATGCAACAAGTGCAAGGACTTCATTGACCGGAGTGCCATCAAGACTCTGCGCTTCGAGAGTGATTTAAGCGTCACTCATCAAATCCTGGGACCACTTTTCAAGGATGCAGTGCCATCGTCCATCATCAACCTCTTCAAAGACCACTGCCTGACACCCTTGCTGTAAGGGTTTGATTCGTCGAAATGATGCCTGATTAAGCCCCAAGGAACCTGGCTTTCAACCAACGTGGGTCGAACGGATGGAAAAGTTCTTCGGTAAAGAATAGGAGGCTCTCAGCATCTAAGACGCCATTAAACTTTCGACCATGGAGATTGCCATGGATAAAGAACTCTTTATGGCAACTCTGAGCTTCTGGTGCTCGGCCACCAACACCATGATCCTTCCCTTCGGCCATATCACCCCCACCATCCTCGACATCTCAACCATCTTTGGGACCTCTCCCTCGAGCATCCCAATAGATGCCGCCCTTTTTGGGTGCCCATCAAATCTCGGCCTTAAAGCACTATTCGACGAACGGGCCATCGAGACGCTAAGCCAAGAAGGTCGAGAACCTTCAACTATAACACCCTCATCCTCCATTTTGTTAGCCAAGGGAGGAGAGTCTGCGAAAGGGAGAACATGAAGCCTTCATATTTTACTAGTACAACAAGTTTATTTGTTGTACCAAGTCAAATAAATGCTTGGTCGAAAATATGCCGGTGGCTGAAGCCCTGGCTAGTGGTCACTCCCTGGCGTTCAGTCCAGCTATTTTTGCCAACCTCTTGCGCTGTCTGGCCGAGACGACCATCAACAAGATCGACCCGCACCAGAGCGGACTTCTCTGGGTATTCCAACTTTGGCTGCAGGTCTATTTTTCCACATTTCGGCCAAAGATCCCCAACTTTCAGTCCACTGCAGTGCTTGGCTTTCAGGTGGCCTCTTGACCGGCGCCTCATCACCGGGCTGAATAAGTCTTCAAATACTTTTTCGGCCTAGATGTCCTCACAGACGACGAGTTTTTGATATGTCGTCTTCAAGAGTACCCTTTTTCCTCAGGCTTCCATCATCAACATGGAGTGAAAGTGAGGACGCTGATCTTTGTCAAAACTATAACACGCGACCTTCCATTTAGCTGCGACGCTCACCGAGCAAGTTGGGAGGCTTACCACCCCCACTTCGCTGCCTGATAGCTCAGTTACCTCCAAGGTTGCCCGGTGCCTTTACTTACTTTCCGCTCCCTCTTAAGCCGAGGACTCCTCTCTGGTTCCTCAGAGAGGGAGTGTAAAGATACCGAGAAAGAGTTTCAGGAATGGTGCAAAAAATTTCGTCTCCGACCAGCTGTTCCTGAATCTCTCAACACTGACACCTTCGGCGACTAATGGGAAGGGTAAACTCATGACGTTT
The DNA here is from genome assembly GCA_035220775.1 of Malus fusca. Lineage (NCBI taxonomy): Eukaryota > Viridiplantae > Streptophyta > Magnoliopsida > Rosales > Rosaceae > Malus > Malus fusca. The sequence goes on from CM069060.1 coordinate 16,828,995, forward strand.
TTGGCGCTTCGGTCGAAGACGTGGTCAACAAAATTTTTGGCGACCGACCCAGAAAAACCCTTACCCCTCAATCCAAAGAGACGACCCAAGGTATATAGTTATCGCTACCTTTATTCTTTAAACACTTAACTCTATTTTACTAACTTGACTTCGCTTTCTCAGGCAGTCGAGTACTGAAACAAGTTGACGTGATTGTCGCTGCTGCGGCCAGGAAAAAATTACCCTCTTCCTCCAAGAAAACTAAAACTGCCATGTAAACGGCATTGCCAGCAAACCGAGACGGCAGGTGAAGCTCCTTGTCCCACAAAACGCGTCAAGAAATTGGCGAAGAAAGGAGAACGGGAAATTCATGTGATCTCCAGCCAAACCACTGGAGCGACCACTCCTAGTGTTTCTTCTCATGTTCCAGTTATCCAAGCCTTGACGGAGAAGCGGCCAACTCCCACTAGCCCAGCACCCCAAATTCAAATCGTCCTTAATGTCCTTGAGGCCGTGGTCGAACGATTTACTGCACCGCTGAGTTACTGCACCGCTGGTCAAAAAGCATGCAGCTCCTGGGCCGACCGTTGCACCCGTCTTGGAGGAAGTAACCTCTTCGGTCGGGAAAAGTGTCCCCAAAAATCCAAAACAATCAGCGATCATCTTGGAAAAGATATGATTATGTTGTTGGTAAATCCCTTTTCTCATTAAATTCAAAAATATTAACAGCTTTTTATTTCAGGATGACGAGAACAACGAGACTTCGCTGGCGAGTCGCTCTTGACTAACCAAACCTCTTTCCGTTGAGCCTCCCCCTGTGGTTGAGGGGACTGACCAGGTCGATCCTCCTGCAGCCGATCGTGGAAAAAGGCCTCAAGTTGAGCCTGAATCGACGGCAGAAACACTAATTCACCAGCAGGATCAAGACCTCGGCATTCCCTCTCAAGAAGTGACTTCGGCTTTTGTAAGACTCGATCACTTTCTCTTGTTAACTTTAATATAACGAGTCTGAACCGAAAAAATATTACATGTCAGGTGCCCAATTATTCATTTCACCAAAAATTTTATGCGCCGAATGGCGTTATCTATATTTACTGGCCGCCTCAGTGGCCGTTGAATGTAGATAACCTTCATCAGCCGAGTGAATTGAGAAGCAGTCTAAAACACTAGGCTCGACCATTAAGCTATCTAGGTTCGAGCAATGAACTAAGAGACATGGCCGAAGTCTCCTCTCAGCAGGTCTAAAACCAAATTCTCTCTGCTATATTCTTGTACGTTTTCCTTTTGCCTAAATTCTTTTCACGTGTAGCCTTCATGGGAAGTCGAGTTTGATGCTCTTCTTTTGAATACCTCGGGAATGGCCGGCCTATCGATAGCTACAACCGGGTCCTCCTTACCGACAACCAAATCAAATGCTCTTGTTAGGCTGCAAGAGCTCTTGTCTCTATCGGCTTCACAAGCTCTCGAACGCCAGGGTCTCTATTTCGTGGGTGCATGCTTGAACGATCTTGCAGCTGATGGTCAATTGAGCACTGAAGCCATCACTCGAGTGTCTTCTACCCTGGAACGAACCCGAGAATACTTCGGTATTTTTGAGAAAGCTCTTCGAGCCGAAGATGACTTGAAAGTTGCAACGGCCGTTCCAGAAGTTCTTCGTCCAAAGGTTGAAGTTTTGAAGGTGAAGAAAGAAACGATGGCCGACCTTGACCGTCAAATTGCCGAACTCCAAAATCAAAGGTCGGCAGTTGCTTTCGAGCTTGCAAATGATTTTGAGTTGAGCGGCAAATCTTGCTGAACCGAATACGCAGCTAGCATGAAGCGGGTCGAACAACTGAAGATGGATAAGAGGAATCAGCAAGCTGAGGTCACCATGGGCGAGGTGAGGTGGTTGGAGTTGAAGGCCATTCTTGAATCTATCATTCCTTCATCACATTAGAATTATTTATTTGTAAACTGATCAACCAACTTTATTTGTACATCCTTTTGCAAATTTAATAAAATGAACTTTTATTCTCGCATTTCCCATGTGACTGGATAATATTTCTTTAAAAACTTCCCATTGATTGGCAACTTGTGAATTACACCAGTTCGATCCCTAAGACAGTATGCCCCATTGCTAAGAACTTTATGAATAACGAATGGCCCTTCCTAATTCGGCGACCACTTGCCGAACCTGGGGTCTTTAATTCCTACGGGTAGTACGGTTTGCCAAACCAACTCCCCTTCGCCGAACGTTTTTTGTGTAACCCGTTGATTATAAGCTCGTTTGGCGATCTTCTTTTGTGCCACTAATAAGTTATAAGCATAAAGCCGAGCTTCTTCTAAATCTTCTAACTCTTGTCTCATAGCCCGACTGTACTCGGCACTGAACAAACTACTTTGTTCGATTACTCGCAACGAGTTTATACTTAGCTCAACCGGCAACATTGCATCGTGTTCATAAGTCAACACGTATGGAGTCGTTCCAGTGGCAAACCGGAGAGAAGTTCGATAAGCCCATAATGCTTTGTTTAGCTTTAGATGCCAGATACTAAGCCTTTCTCTCACCATTTTTTCAAGAATACCAATCAAAACTTTATTATTTGCTTCGGTCTGCCCGTTTGCCTGTGGGTAATATGGCGTAAATTGCTCACGTCATCAGGGTAAAGGAGTTCTCATTAATATTGAAGAGTTTACACAATGTATAGGTTCAAGCATAATTGTCATTAGTGGGTTCTAATGACGAGTTTCAATACATTAATGACATTAGGGATTAATTGTAGGAGAATGATCTTCTTTTATAGTTGAGAAGAGTATTTGGATTTCGTCTGTGGTCAATATGGGACTCTATGAGCTTTATTTTGACGTTAACATGTGTTATGTTGTGATTGGACTCCTGGTTGGAGGGAAACTCTTGTGCTTCGACAGGGGTGCCTCAACATGAATCCCTAAGTGGGTCCTTATGAAGTTGACCGGTGCTTGGTAGTTTCGAGATTGGTCAAGTATGGTACAAACAAAATACTTGTTGGTTTTCAATTTTTAATTGAAGTGCTCTAAATTTTTATGAAAGTTCTTTCATTATGCCTTTTGTTTTTTTTTAATTTCAAACTCAACATTTTGTATGGATATAAAAAAAAGTAAGAGTTTGTTTTTATATGAAAAATTATATTTTTTAGGGTTACTTATAATGCACCACTAGCTTTACGTATAGACCTTTTTGACCCCTAAAATAGTACATGCTTGAGAGCGGCCTGGTAAAAGCGGAAAGGAAGAAAGCAAAACTAAGGCCTAAAGGAAAAAAGGGAGACCCAGGCTCAATAGAATTAGAAAGGGCCACCTCAAGCGCTATGGATGACTGCTCAACAGTCTGATTTGCCTGCCAGCAAAAAAGCTGAGCACCTCCTCATAAAGTGTTTTCTGACTGCTAGTTGCAAGTTGGCATACTGACAACTTTATAGTACGAAGTCCTAGGGCAGGCCCACTTGAACACCAACCCTAAGCCACATGTTAGTCATAAGCAAGAGCAGAAGCCTATGAAATGACATAGAGGTTGACAAATCAAGCGCTCATGCATGGTTTTCTCAAACCCCAGGGCTGAGCAAGGTGCTCAGTATGCATTGGCCCAAGAAAACATGCACTTAGACCTAAATAAACTTCATTACCACATGTTGACTAAATGATGAATGAGTGGCTAGAAGGTCATGTATACATACTTGGTTCATTAAATGTGAGCGGTGGGCGGGGTACTCAAGTCCATATACTTTTGGGGCTCACTTAGGGCCTATATAAGAGAGAGATGTACATCTTATAACGGGTCAGTGACAAGAGAGGACAAAAACATTAGACTATACCGTGCATTTATTGAAACCTTTATTCAATATATATGAGCACACCAGTAGATGTAGCCCGATTTTTAGGAGTGAACAACTTAATCTTTGTTGTCAAAATTCTTATTGTTTTACCCGAGCCCACCAAGGGCCAACCGAACTGGTTTTTATTAACCTCCCAAATTTGAGCGTTAACAATAACAAAATTAGGATAACATAAAATACTACCAACTTGGTACGTATCGAAACAAGAATTACGTAACGTACAAATTTAACATTTTACAATTTACCAAAATATGTGTGTGTGTGTGTGTGTGTGTGTGTGTGTGTGTCACTCGATGAGGAGGGTAAAATTGACAGAAATCAGGAAGAATGTGATAATTTTTATAAAATATATTTACTAAATTTTAGAGGTTTCTTTTATGAAGAAGGATTCATTAAAGAGAGAAGTCATGATTACAACTGTTTCCAGTACAATCAAAGCATATATATATATATATATATATATAAGTGTCACTCGATGAGGAGGGTAAAAGTGACAGAAATCAGGAAGAATGTGATAATTTTTATAAAATATATTTACTAAATTTTAGAGGTTTCTTTTATGAAGAAGGATTCATTAAAGAGAGAAGTCATGATTACAATTGTTTCCAGTACAATCAAAGCTAAGAGCAGGCGAAACAAAGTTCATAATACAATACTAAAAATATTTAGTTAAATAAGAAAGTAAAAAATCAAAATTAATCAAATATATTTAATTATATTAAAACTGAAATATTTGTACACATGTATGTCAAATATCCTAAACTAATTACTACTGGTTGGTTGGTGGCGTGGCTGGTGGGATAGCAACTGAAGGTCGCTCGAAAGGCTACCATTGGCTGGCTAATCCTAACAATGTACCATTGAGACTCCTCATCTTGATGGCGCTACACTTCTTCCTGAACTTCTTCTCTCATGTGCACATCTTCTTCTTGTTAGCGCGTTTCTTCTCGAGCTTCTTCTTTCGCTGGCCCAGGGCCACTAACTCCATCTCCAACAGCTGGAGTCTGGAAGACGTCCCCTTTGGAGTCTAAGAGCTAGATTAGAAGATCCCCTGAGGTCCCACACGCGACCCAGCTCTTTCATTGGTGTGTCTGTTTGCTGCGGGGAAAAGTTGTGAAGGTAATTATGTTTCTTTTACGACATAGAAGCCTACAAAAAAAAATCAATGAAGATTATTGATCATAATTTAAATTTATTGTAATGAATTTTGAAATTAAAATATTGAACAAAATACTTACATAAATGTCGTCAGCCACCTGGTTGCTATAATTGGCATGCATATAACCCAAGACTCGACTTCCGGAAAAAGCGAACCCTTCTCACGTTGTTCCTCGACGTTGTAAGTGAGAGGTCGAGAACCAGAGTGATTAAGGTTACTTCCACTTCTTGTATCATCTAATCCACACCGGTTTATGTACTCAGACATGTTGGAAATTTGAGTAGTTTGAGTAGAAATTTCTTTGTCCCACATTGGCCATTCCCAAAAGATTTTATCACTTTATAAGGCTTTGTCCTTTATAGAAAGTGATTGGAGTAATAGGCCTGGAGACTAAAATTGGGCTTACCGTTGGTGTTGGGCTTTGGGGTGTACTAATTAATTGGTAATTAATATATAATTAATTATAATTAATATATAATTAATATATATTTAATTGTCAAAAGATGGGCCTTGGGCCTTGGGGCTCTAATAATTAAATTAATTAATTATTTTCGGAATTAATTAATTATTTTTAATTTCGAATTTAAATTAATTAATTATTTTTACCAACAGACTCATCTTTTCAGATGAAGTCTGAAGTGTGAAAACGCAGAAACAAAAACACCCCTTTCAGCAGATGTCTCCCAACAGATGCATCCCTTCCTTATACCTGTTGCCCGACGAAGTTAGGTACATTAGCCTGATGTAATACGTAAATTTTGTCAGGCAAACACCAAACGTTCAAATTTTCCCTATTTTTCAATTTATTTACAAACATTTAAAAGATCATCCAATTTGATGATCATGTCAATTTAGTGTGTGGGTTTTCCCTCAAGTAGTGTCCTTGCAAAAAATAATCAAAGTTAAAAGTGATGTAGTCGTTAAATCATGATGATACGTTTATAGCCATCCATTTCGTCGCATTACCTAATCCCTAAAAGTATGTTTTTGGTAGTTTTAGGCGTATGCGATCTCGTACTATGTTCAAACAAGTTTGGCAGTTGGTTCGTTGAAGTTTGTTTCATAGACTTTGTATACCGTCAAAACAATAGATTCAACAAATACTTAGAGGTTATTCTATAATTCCATTATGTAGAACGTAAGATTTTAAAGTAACCACTAGTGTAAATATTTTAAATTGATGACCAAGTTTGTTCATTGTATTCTTCTAGGATCAAGGAGTGTAGTTGTAAAAGATCATCAAAATTGGATCTAACATAACCGTTATATTGGGATGATATATGTTTGTAACCGTCGAAGGATTTCATTCAGTTACCTAATCACTAAAAGTTTGTTTTAAGTGATTTTTTGCGTATGTGATCTCGTATTATATGAAGAAAGTCTGACAGTTAGATCGTTAAAATTAGTTTCGTAAACTGCGTATCCCGTCAAAATAATAGATTCAACAAATACTTAGAGTTTAGTCTTACGTAAGATTTTGTGGTAACCACTAGTGTGAATATTTTAAATTAAGGATCGGGTTCGTTCGTTGTATTTTTCTAGGGTCGAGGAGTGTTGTAAAAAGGTCATCAAAATTTGAACTAAAATAAATGTTAAATCGTGGTAATACATTTGTAAATGTTGAAAGATTTTATCTCGTTACCTAATCCTAGAAACTTGCATTTGGGTGATTTTTTTTCTGCATATGCCATCTTTGACGGTTGGATTGTTAAAATTAATTTTGCAAACTGCAAAAATCATCAAAGGAATTGAAAATGCCAAAATGTCTCACTTTGCCCAATGAAGCATTTCATCTTGCCTGATGAATTGTACACCCTAAATCCTAAACCATAAATCATAAAATGTACATTTCACAATGAAATTTGAAGAGTACATTGCGTAAAAGTGGCATATTACGCGCCAATTTTTTTTCTTGGTGCACAAACTTTGCCTGACGAAGGTTACTTTGGCCGTTGAACATCTTTCATTGGGCAAAAATCTCTGGAAAAACCAAAACGTTGACCACCTTTGCCCAATAAATTATTTTATGCCGTCGAGTAAGGTTTGTTTTCGTCGGACAAAATTCATCGAGCAAATGATAATTTATGGTAGTGTTTTGAATTCATAAAAATGTGAAATTTGTTTTCATATGGGTTAACTCAGGTTTTAAAATGTCCTTTTGAGTTTTCCATGTGAGAAATGGTTGGTTAAATTTGGTTTCTGTTCAGTGTTCGTGTTGCTTTTGTATTACATGCAGATCTGTAAGGTCCTTTGTACGTGGCTGGAGGCTGGATAAAGACCCCGTATGAATATGTTTTTTTCTTGAAGTAATTTTGTTTAGAAACGCTTAGTAAAAACGTTTTTAGTACTTTGGTTTAGAAGTATGGAAAAAAAAGCATATAACATGTGCTTCTTAAAAAAATGTGAAATTTAAAAGAAAACTTTGTATTATATATGTATAACTTTGATGACTCCTACTAAATTATGGAATTTTCATGTAATAAAAGAGTTAGCTTTTTGTGTCATACGTATATAGTTTTTTCCGTTTTATTTTCCCCCCCTTAAATGATTCTTAATCCAAATTGGTGAAATACTTTGTGGAGATCGCCAGTGATGCTACATTTTTTGTTTCTTCTATTTGCATGCATGTAGACATCCGTTTCTCATCATGACAAAGATGCTTCAAGAAATTTTTGTGTCACTTGAAAAAAAATGTACAATCAGATCAATTATTTTTTATTTTTAGGTTATGAATCCCAACTAATTTTGACATTGGAAGAAATATAAAGATCCCACCATTACATATAATTGTAAGCATGCATAAATAAGTTGAAATTTAGGTGAATCTCAACTAATGTTAAATTTTAATTTGGTTTTTTTAGTTATGACTAGTTTTAAGTTTAAATAAGCCAAGTGTGCTGCACGAATTTGTAAGACTCATTTGGAAGTGTTTTTGAAATGACTGAAAGCATTTTAGGAAAAATATTTTTGGATTTCAAAAGCTTGAAGTGCTTCCTACAAGAAGCACTATAACTAGTGCTTCTTGTAGGACGCACTTCAAAGTGCTTTTTTAGGTTCACTTGCATTTTTACAAATGATTGGTTTTAAAAAAAAAAATATTACTAAAACACTTTTTAGTCATTTTAAAAGTATTTCCAAATAAACCCGTAATCTCTCTACCTGAGAGTTTGTAGTTTTAAGTTTTTTTTAATCAAGTTTGCTAACTTAAGGCGACAGATCTGTATTGGCCCCTTGTGTAGTAGTTGTGGCGTGAATTTTATCACTTGAGCCACCTTAGAGTAGTATTGGCATTTGTGGCGAGATTATAAATTAATAGTATCTTCTTAATACTACAAAAAACATGATGGAGTAGAGTATTTTAGGTTAGTATCCAAAGTCACCATCAAAATTAAAGTGTGGCTGCAGAATGCATGCAACGTCTTGCATATAGTCCGTTTTCTAGTATTATTGGCGTTTTGAAACCTTTATGTGTTTCTTTGCTGGTTAACATGATTCAATTCGTTAGCTATATGAATATCTGTCCGGTCGAGGGTCCAAATCAGTCTCAGATAAGATCATTAAACTGGCATATACATAACTCACGGTAGTTATATATCAAAATTAATGGACTAAGGCATTATTTTTTAAAGACAAAATAAAAGACAACGTTTGTCATGAGAGATGCAAATAATGAAACATGCAAAACTTCTAGAAATCCTTGGCTCATGTGAGTGATAATATAGTGATACTGACAATTATAGTTTAAAATTTTATCAAATATTTAATAATTAGTGTGTTAATCTCACATCGTAAAAAAATGACCTTGTATGTACTTATAAGTAATTAGGCTACTTATTGTCATGGTTTTATTGTGGAACCTCAATTTTCTTCATAATATCAGAGTAAGTTCTCCCCTGTGTGAAGCCCAAAGGCCACACGTGTTTCACGTTACACAATTTGTGTTGTCCATATGCAAGCTTGAAACTTTGATGTAGGTATGTGAGGAAGCATCTAGAGAGTATTTAATCTCACATCGGAAAAAGAAAAGACATTGCATGTGCTTATAAGAATTGAACTACTCTCCCTATTACCATTTTTTTTTTAAAAGACTCTCCCTATTACCAATTATTTTTATAATGAAACCTCAATTTTCTTCAAATGCTTATTTTCGATCAATAGGAATTATTTATTTAGAAAAAAGGTACTCTTTTCTGTTATCCTTCTTCGATCGACGAGAATGAAACTTTTGCCCCGGTTTTCTTGAGTTCTTTCTTATAAGGAAGGACAAAGTCTCGAGAGAATCCATAAACTTCTTTATTTTCTAGTACCGAATACATATCTGCGGCACTACCTATCTCCACAAAATGAAGATTAATTAATTAAATACAATATTTTTTTTTTAATTTTTAATAGTTAAGTTTAATATAAGTTGAAATGTTAAAGCAATGTTTTACCAATAGGGGAAATAAGGTGAATCCAAATGAAAGTTGTGACAAAAAAATGAACCTTTGTGACCAAAGTGAAAACTGAAAAGAAGTCCACTAGCTAGGGTTTTGAACATAACAGTTAAGAAAAAGCATGCATATATAGTTGATGCATTAGTATTACCATTAAAGAATAACTTTAAGCATTTTTTAACTACGTACTTATATTACTTGTCTCATTGTCATAGCCGGCCTAGGCTCCCGACCACCGGTACTATTAATTGTTTTCATTTAGTAAAAAACAATAACTTGAGCTCAACATTGTCTTATAGACGAGAGATAGGTTTTTGTTTTTAGTTTACCTTTTTTAAAAGAACAAAATGAAATATAGCTTATCCATACAAAAAGAGCCGAGAAGAATCAAGCAGGAGAGTCTGCCTAGCACACGAAGGAAACATAGTTTAACCAAACAATCAGACACTTGTTAATGCCCATAATTAGCAAAAGCATCAACAAAAAGGTTAGCATCTCTAAAAATATGACTAAAGAAAATCAAAGAGAAACTAAAAGATAAGTTTAAAATGTCCCTGCAAACAGTTCTAATCACTAAGACATCAAACAACGACGAAGAAAACAATAAATAAGAATTTTTGAATCACCCTCCATATAAGCAGGGCCGGCCCAGGCCCAGTGCAAGCAGGGCAACCGTCCGGGGCCCAAAAATATTGGGGGCACCAAAATTATTAGGGCGGTATATTTATATATGTTTTCATAAGAGTATAAATTTATAAAATTTGGTTCAATGACACAGAAATTTAAGTAGAAGTGGTGGTTTGGTCATTTGAAAATAATGAGAGGTCTTGAGTTCAAAACACCACATGTGCTTATTTACTTTCTAATTTTTACAAATTTCTTTTCATAAGAGTATAAATTTATAAAATTTGGTTAAAGGAGCAAGAAGTTAATTAGAAGCAATGGTTTTAGTTGTTTAAAATTAGCAAGAGGTCCTAAGTTCGAAACGCTATGGGCATGTTTATTTTTTTCAATTTTAACAAATTTTTGTTTGGTTGTTAATTTATTTTTAGTTACTAGTTAGTAGCTATGTAACTTGTTATTTTTAAATATTCGTTTCAATTCAAGTCTAATCTTCAACAATGAGTAATACGTAGACCAAATTTGTAGCTCAAATTTGTAAATTATATGACGTGTTATCAAAATGTTTAATTTAATGCTCATTCATTACTAATACATATCAATTAAAGACTCGAAAACATCATTATTTTTTTAGTCCCATATTGACAAGGTTAGTAAATAAGAAAAAACACCTCATGATTTATACAAAAACACTTTCAAAGTTCAAATTGAAAACAAAACTCATCATCTATCTACGTATAAGCCCAGAGTTGTTTGGTTTTCTTCTCTCAATACAAAATAAAATAGTCTTTTTGTGTTTCTAAATTATTGAGTTTGAAGTGCTTTTCTAAGTATAATTTTATCAATGTCTTACGTGTGAAAATAAATAATTTTCTTATATGAAGTTAGGGCACTTTTTTGGCGTCGCCCCGGGCCTCAAAAATCTTTGGACCGGCCCTGCATATAAGTCTCTAAGTAATAACTAACACGTTGGATATAAACAGTTTCCTTAATTTATCTCGCACCATTATACCTTTGACATTTTCTTTAAAAAATTAAAACAAATGACACTTGCGAGGGAGAATCGAAATTATATATAACCTACATTGTAATAGCAAATATTCTTACACGAGTTTGATTTTTTTTATAGTTATTTTGAGTTATGGTCTACTTTGATACTTGCTAGTTTTTAATTAATAAATGTTACGTGTATTAAACTTCGCCAAGCTTGCAGCCTCTCCACCTACTAGGACTCGATCGAAAACTACAAAGCAAATGTAGAGATAATTAAGGACAATTAAAACGTAGAAATAATTAAAGGCCAAGCAATCAAGTGTTCCCTTTTCATGTATAAGATGCTTGGAGCTTTCGCACAGTCGGGACATTATTGTTTCGGATGTTGATTGATGTGGAAACAAAAACATTTCAAGCAACTCATGTCTTACACAAAACAAAAAGATGCCATTTTGTATCTCTATACATACAGCTATCTGTTTATCTTATCTTAATTAACAATTGTGTTAATTAATTCGGTCCAATGATCGAGCTATACTAATTAAACGTACAACTTTTTTTTTTTGTTAAGCCCCTTCTGATTATTATCTATCAAATTTTACATTGTCGGGTATATAAATATATTTACTTTGTTATCAGAATAAACATGTGAAATTAAATACGCAGCATTGGAAAATCTTTATATAAATTCGTATATAAAATACAGTTGGATCCATCACATGACAATTGAACCTAATATATGTACATGATGTGAAAAAAAGTTATGCATTAAAAAGAGACAATATTTCCTTCTCACAATAAACTTGTGAAGAAAAAGTTATCGAATATTGAAAAATATGTGGTTATATTTTGTTACCACAGTAAACTTGGAGAAAACATGCCTGTGGGACTCATCATAATAACAATTTTTTTTTCTTTTTTCATCATAAAAACATAAAACTTAATTACATGCATATATTGGAAAAAAGTTATATAGTATCATAACTACGTTCAGACAATAAACATGTGAGATGTATTATAAGAAAAAAGATTAATATTATTTACAAATATATATGTGATAATTTCGTTCATGTGAAGTTTGTTACATGACATGCATACACATTGGACCTACCATAATATTTGCCATTGTAAAGTGTATAAACTGATAAACATAATGTTGCCCTTACAATAAACATGTGAAATTTGCTACATAAAATGCATGTTAGACCGATCACTAGTATGTGCATTTGTGAATATATAAAACCAAAAGATAGTGTCATCCTAACAATAAGCATGTAAAATTTGCTAGATGGCATGTATGTCCGGCCTCTAATATCGTTTACTTTGTGAATTATATATAGCTAACAAACATAATTTCTCACAATAAATATGTGATTTTCGCAACTTGACATGCGCATCGGACCCACCACTGAAACAAAACTAGCAATTACATTGTGAGTTACATGTAACTAAAAAACTTTTTTTTTTCTTTCACAGTATGTGAATTTCACTACTTGATATACGTGTCAGACCCACCACAACAACATACCTAGCTAGCAATGACACTATGAAATATATATAACTGACATACATACGTTTGTTCTCACAATAATCATGTGAATTTCGCTACAGGACCCACCGCAACAACATAGCCAGCATGCAGTAACTAACAAACATAATTTTGTTCTCACAAAACATGTAGATTTCGCTACATAACATGCATATTGGATGCATGTGATCTAATATCCTCGTTGATAGAGTGTTGAATTTCTACTCATACATCCTGTGTTCGAAGCTACCCCTTCCCTAAAATATTGTAATAGTCTCCAGCTTTTTTCCCTCCCTTACTAATAATAATTTTTTTTTAAAAGCATATTACAAGCGCACAATTAGCAGTTACATTGTGAATATGTATAAATAATAAACATAGTTTTATTCTCACAGTAAACATGTGAATTTCACTACATGATATGCACGTTAGACCTTCCACAACTGCAGAATTAGCGGTTACATTGTGAGTTATATATAAATGACAAACATAATTTTTCATAGTAAACATGTGAATTTCGCCACATGACATACATGTCAGGACCCACCACAACAACATAACTAGCATGTAGTTACATTGTGAAGTATATATAAGTAATAAACATCATTTTGTTCTCACAAAACATTTGAATTTCACTACATGACATGCATATTGGATACATGTGGTATAATATCCTTGTTGATAGAGTGTTGAGCTTCTACCTATGTGTCCCGTGTTCGAAGCTACCCCCTTCCCTAAAATATTGTAATAGTTTCCAACTCTTTCCCCTCCCCTTAATAATAATATTATTTTTTTAAGAAAAAAAAATGCATGTTGGATCCACCACAAACGCATAATTAGTAGTTACATTGTAAGCTATAGATAAATAATAAACATAATTTTGTTCTCACAGTAAACATGTGAATTCCATTACATGACATGCATGTTGGACCCACCACGACTACAGAATTAGCGGTTACATTGTGAGTTATATATAAACGACAAACATAATTTTTCACAGTAAACAAGTGAATTTTGCCACATGACATACATGTCAAGACCCACCATAACAACATAACTAGCAGTTACATTGTGAGGTATATATAACTAATAAACATAATTTTGTTTTCACAAGACATGTGAATTCCGCCACGTGACGTGCATATTGGATGCATGTGGTCTAATATCCTAGTTGATAGAGTGTTGAATTTTTATCCATGCATCCTGTATTCAAAAGTCCCCCTTCCCTAAAATATTGTAATAGTTTCCAACTCTTTCCCCTCCTCTTACTAATAATTAATTATTTTTTAAAATGTATGTTGGATCCACCATAAATGCAAAATCAGCAATTATGTTGTGAGTTATATATAAATAATAAACATAATTTTGTTCTCATAGTAAACATGTGAATTCCAATACATGACATGCATGTTGGACCCACCACAACTATAGAATTATTTGTTACATTGTGAGTTATATATACGCAACAAACATAATTTCACGATAAACATGTGAATATTGCCATATAATATATATGTCAAGATCCACCACAATAAGATAACTAGCAGTTACATTGTGAGGTATATATAACTATAAAACATAATTTCTCACAAAACATGTGAATTTCGCTACATGACATGCATATTGGATGCATGTTGTCTAATATCCTAGTGGATAGGATATTGAATTTCTACCCATGCGTCCCAAGTTCGAAAGTCTACATTCTCTAAATTATTGTAATAGTTTCCAACTTTTTCCAATAGTTTCCAACTTTTTCGCCTTGCCTTAGTAATAATAAATTGTATTAAAAAAAATGCATGCTGGATCCACCACAGCCGCAGAGTTAACAGTTACGTTGTGAGTTATATGTAATTAATAAACATAATTTTGTTCTCCCAGTAAACATGTGACATGACATGCACATTGGACCCACCACAATTGCAGAATTAGCAGTTACATCGTGAGTTTATATAAATGACAAACATAATTTATCACAGTAAATATGTGAATTTCACCACATGACGTGCTTTTTGGCCGCCACAACATAAAATTATCATTTACATTGTGAGTTACAAATAACTGAATAACATATTGTTGTTTTCGTTTGTAAACGTGTGAAGTTCATTACTTGACATGCATATCAGACCCACCAAAACAACAAACCTAGCAGTTACATTGTGAGTTATATATAATTGATAAACATAATTATATTCTCACAGTAAACATGTGAATTTCACTACATGGCATACAAGTCGGACAACGGTAAAACTAGCAATTACATTGTGAGTTATATATAACTGGTAAGCATAATTTTATTCTCACTGTAAATATGTAAATTTTGCACATTGACATGTAAATTGAACCCACTACAACAACATAAGTAGCTATACCTATAATATTGTGAATTATATAATATAACTGACAAAATTATTTTGCTTTCAATTTTCACAATAGACATGTAAGATGCACTACATAACATACATGAGACTCATGAAACAACATGCATCACTCATCCAATAACTTTTAAACTGGCATACATATTGTGAGATAAGCTATTAACAAACTAGTGAAATTTGTTACATACATGCCTGTACGTGAGTGTTAGATAGAACCCTCCCCAAAATTTTTGTGTAATTTTACATTTTACCTAAAGTTCATGTAATTTATACAATTTGGTCCCCTTATCTTTTACCCAACCCAGATCCACTTTTTGGATTCCCTCAAACCTCTCCTCCTCTCATAGCTTGCCACGTGGCAAGCACTCAACTCTCTTTCTCTCCCTTCTTTCTTTTCTCCCCAAGCACTCTCTCTCTCAACTCTCAATCTCTCTCACTCACTCAACTCTCTCTCTCTCTTTGCACCCACACCGATGACACACCCACACAAACCTTCGAACCCACCACCCCAACAATGACGGCAGCACATTCACCATCACCTAGACCTTCTCCCTTTTTTCCCTGTCCCTGTGAAGCACCGTGACTAGGCCTGGCAAACGGGTCGTGTCTGTCGTGTTCGTGTCATTTTCGTGTAACACCTATTATCTTAACGGGTCGTGTCGTATCACACCTGTTATCTTAACGGGTCCTTAACAGGTCGAGTTACTTTACCCAACGGGTAAAGTGACCCGACCCATTATGACCCGTTAAGAAAAATATATTGTTTTTCTTAAATTTGCACATACCACACATTGCCACATAAATATTACTTCAAAACATTAAAATACATTTGTCATTTAAGTACTACATCTACACTCGAAAATAAGAGCCTAAAAAAATACATCCATACACTATTAGTCTATTACAAAATATTAAATGTGCAAGGATATGCAAAATGAAAGAGTTTTTGTTTTCAATGTTGTGAAGCCTTTCTCAAAAGTTTAAACCTTGCCAATGGAACTCAAAGTTTGCATGTTATTCCTTTTACAAAATCCTCAATTTTCATCGATCATCATGGAGAAATATTTACCTAATCCCCCATGCTGAATTGTAATCATTTAACCACTTTGATTCATGATTGTATTAATCTTTATAATACAAGAGTTATGCATATGTATAATATTAAAACGACAATCCTACACCCCATAATAAACAGTGTTTGTGTTAGTTTTTTTTTTTTTTTTTTTTTTTGGAAGCTCATCAGAAAAACTGAGCTGGGAAGCGAGTCAGCCATGGCGATGGAGGTGAGTTCATAGTACGACGATGATTCCCATGTCGTTTTTTGATACGAAGAAGAAATGGGTTGGTGTTAAATTGCTAATTTTAATTAAGTTAAATGGATTAATGGAAGCTACTGCAGCATATCCCCTAACATACAATAAATTTGAGGACATTCATGCTTGAAAGAGGGTGAGGAGGAAGGTCGCGAAGTTCACAAAGTGATATCGAGAGGCTACAACTGCTACACATAATCACAATCAGGCACTACAAAATACAAAATACATATTGAACCTTGAACGAAGATGCAGAGCTGAAGTTCAAAGAGAGGGCCGCTACACTGAAGAGGATAAGGAGGAAGGTTGCGACTTGCGAAGGCGAGAGAGATGCAGAGCTAAGCGGTAGAGATTCGAGAAGTCTGTCTGAGAAGAGAAGAGGATCCAAAGTCCAACCTAATGCCCAATAAGAGCATATTTATGCGACTTAGTTAGCTTGTTTCTTGGCATTTATTTAGTTAGTTTCTACTTATTATAGTGATTTAAGCTATTTTCGTGTGTTTGTAGGTTCAAATGACAAAGTTGGCAAGAAAGTGCATTTTGGTGCAGTTTTTGGCTGAATTGGAGTGCATGCATGTGGAGCAAGTTAGATGGACGTTTTTGGCGCTTAAATGAGGCTAGGAACATGCTAAAAATCTGGAGAAACAAATGCAAGTTGCAAGAATGGTTGGTGCACTCATCTAACCTACCAGAAATTGAATTGTTGGTGCACTCATTTAACCTACTAGAAATTGAATGGATGGTGCACTCATTTAACCTACCAAAATTTGAGTTGTTGGTGCACTCATCTAACCCACCTATATTGAATGGAATGTGCACTCACCTAACTCACCTAATCCATCATTTCCCTATAAATACCATTGCCATGCATTTCATTGATCATTCACCATTCTACACATCCACCCTTCACCATAACTCACCTATATCCATCCACCACCATAACTTACCACTCATCCATCATCCCTCACCTTGTGCCGCTGCAAAGAAGAAGGAGGATTGCTTGGAGTTGTGCTAGCCATTCAATTTGGATTGCTGGAGCATTCTAGGTGTATTCTACTTTGGTTTTCAATGTTTAATTTCAATTGTTTCTATTTAATTGCAAGTATGAGGAACTAAACCCCTTTTGGCTAGGGGGAATTTCAAAGCCATGAACATATTTGCAATATGAATTGATTTCTTCCAATTGTGATTTGATAAGTTGTGAATGCAATTCAATTAACTGTTTTCTTCAAAACTGATTCTTGTATGTTGATTAGGGATGCATACTTAGTTTTCATGCATGAATTTGATGCTAGAATATAAATGAGTTTCACCTAATCGTTACAAATTTATATTCATAAGTAGTGAAGGTTGCTAGTCACAATCGCGTTAATTGAATTCTTGTCAAACGTATCATGCATTCATAGTTACAAATGTCTCGTCAACACTTATGATTTTCATGGAACGTAATGATCTCTGATTGTATATCTATTATGCATTCATGTAGAGGACCTTTGGAGAATGATTTGGGTTGTCGCATGCATTCATCCAATTCAATGAGTAAAGGAAAATCTGAGGATTAATTAGTGCATCACGGTTAATCGCTTCATAATTTATTGAAAAGCAATTGGAAATCGATTCATGTACAAGTGTGTCATGTGTGGAGAAGAACCCTCTAGCTAGCCCATCATCCATTTAATTCAACCAATTTCGTGCAAATTTATTTAGTTTAGTTTCTGTCTTGTTTTAGTTCAAATTCATCAAAATCAAAACCCCCCTTTGTTTTAAGTGTTAATTAGGTTAGAATCTGTCTTAGTTTGTGTTTTTAAATGTTTTGAGTCTTTTAAGTTTGTTTTGAGTCATTAGAGTCTAGTTAAGTGCTTTTAAGTTTATTTTTGTGTTTTTGAGTCAGTTTAGAGTAGATTAGCAATCCCTCCTAATCCCCGGTTTAGAACGATCCCTACTTATCCATACTACAATTGTCAACAAGAGGGTTTAATTTGTGTGTTAAGTTAATTTTCGCATCACGTATCCTGTCAAAACGATAGATTCACTAACACTTAAGAGTTTATTTATACTTTCATTAAGTAGAACATAAGATTTTGTGGTATCCACTAGTGTAAATACTTTAAATTGAAGATCGAATTCATTCATTGTATTCATACAGGGTCAAGGAGTGTAGCTATAAAAAATCATCAAAATCGGAGTTAAAATAATCGTTAAATCGTGATTTTTCGTTTATAACCGTAAAAAAGTTTTGTCTCGTTACTTGATCTCTGAATGTTTGTTTTTTACGATTTTTGGCGTATGCGATCTCGAAGCATATACAAACAAGTTTGACAATTTGGATCGTTAAAATTAGTTTCGTAGGATGCGTATCTCATCAAAACGATAGATTCACTAACACTTAGAGTTTATTTATACTTTCATTAAGTTTAACATAAGATTTTGTGGTATCCACTAGTGTAAATATTTTAAATTGAAGATCAAATTCATTCATTGTATTCATATAGGGTCAAGGAGTGTAGCTGTAAAAAATAATCAAAATCGGAGTTAAAATAACCGTTAAATCGTGATTTTCATTTATAACCGTCGAAAAGTTTTGTCCCGTTACTTGATCTCTGAATGTTTGTTTTTTGCGATTTTTTGCTGATGCGATCTCGAAGCATATACAAACAAGTTTGACGGTTGGATCGTTGAAATTAGTTTCGTATAATTCGTATCCCATCTAGTTCAATGGTATATAACTATATATATATATTTATTTATTTATTTATTTATTTATTTATTTATTAAGTAGATTTAAATCTATTTATTTCGTACGTATAATTGACCGGTACACGGAGTAGTACATCACGTGTCATTATAAAAATAGTGGAATATGTGTGATAAAAAGTTAATAACTTAAAAAATAAAATTTCTCACCACTTCTATTAAAACACATGGTGTACTATTTGTGTTCCCGTTACAATGAAAATTTTCTCAAGAAAAAAAAGGAGAGAGAGAGGTAAATGACGTACACGTGTCAGGAACACAGTTGTCGGATCTTATCCTAACAAGTGCACACTTGAGAGACCATAGTGGAAAAACCCGCCCTACTAGTAGCAAGCAAAATACCACTACACCCATGTTTCCCTCTCTTTTTTGTTTCCTTTTCTTATAATTTTCTTTTTTCCTCCCTTTTTTTTTATGAAAACGTTTTCCCTCCCTTTTTCTTCAAAGGGTGGATGCATATTAATTATTATAGTTTTTCGGGGTATAAAATTTAATTTAAAATTTAATATATATATATATATAATTATTATAGTTAATATTTTGGGGGTATAATTATTATAGTATATATAATTATTATAGTCTTTAGGGGTATAAAATTGTTAAATTAATATATATATATATATATATAATTATTATAGTATTTTTTTAGGGTTATAAAATTATTAAATTAATATTCTGCTTATCGTGTATCGTGTTAC
This sequence comes from Malus fusca, assembly GCA_035220775.1. Lineage (NCBI taxonomy): Eukaryota > Viridiplantae > Streptophyta > Magnoliopsida > Rosales > Rosaceae > Malus > Malus fusca. The sequence goes on from CM069060.1 coordinate 16,848,702, forward strand.
CCACGTGTATACCCGAACCAACCCATTATCTTAACATGTGCTTATCGGGTTACTCGATAACGACCCGACTCGTTATCGTGTCAACCCGAACACCTGTTAATTTCGTGTCGTGTCGTGTCGGGTTATCGGTTGCCAGGCCTAACCGTGACACCCGCAGCATACCGGGTCTAGTGAGCCGTGGTTTTCGAGGTGAAATCCAGCCACCCCACGGTGAATCAAAGGTGAGAAAAAACTTCCCTTCACCTTGCATTTCATTTTCGTAGCTAGATCGTACCCTAGAGTGGTAGATCGGCATTGACCAGAGAACGAGAGGCTTTAGCCTCCTTCCCCGACGAGAACCAGCAACCTAGGGCCTTTGGGCCTAAACCTCAAGCCCAAAGCTTTAGGGCAGCCCAAACCCAAACCTTGTTAGTTAAACCTTTGGGCCATAAATGACTCGGGTCTTAGGCTCGTTAACCTCTTTAGAACCCAACCCAAATCCTTTTTACTTTATTTATTTTATTTTCTTACTTTTAAAACCCAAAACCCTTTTTTTTGGGCCAGACCTTCAGCCTAAGACCAAAGGGCTTCGGCCCGTGAGCTCTAAACCCAAAACCCTTAGAGGCTTAGGCCTTCAAGCCGTGTGAACTTGGGCCCAAGCCCAGAGACCCAAGAACCCAGGCCCAAAACCCGGTTCAAAATCCTAGCCCAGCCGTGCATGAGCCTGCATGTGGTCGGCACATGGGTGACCATCGGTGCTGGCACGTGAAGTGCACGCACCACTATCCATCACGGCGTTGACGAAAATTTTGGCGACCCACGACAGTGCGTGGCCGTACCAGAGGTCCATTTTTTATGTTTTTCGACGTCCCGAATCCGTTTATGACGTTTGTTTTCCAAAATTCAATTGTTTGAGTATAGTTTTGTTAATTGTACCCTTTATGTGTTTAGGTGCAATTATTAGCGACGATTCTGTCATTCCTTTTTCTTACGGCTCTACGACGACGGAGTATATATGAGTGGACCCTTTCTAAAATGCATGTTTTAATAGTAGAAATGCATACATGAAAAGCATGATTTAATGATTACGTTTTATGAGATATTATGCTTACTACGAATATTTTGGAATATCATATTTTATCGAGCTGATGTTCTTTGTAGTATTTATGATGGATGGCTATATGCTATTTAGAACATGCTTTTAAACACTTCTTTATGGTATAGATGATGGATAACTTTATACTATGAAGATGTTTTGAGTTATATGTACCTATGTTTGGAAAGACTATGTTCAATGGTTTTGTCCCTATCTAGTGATCACTGTTCCGCCAATGGGTGAAGGATATGGTTGTTGGTTGTGGGTTAGGAGAAATAATCTCTAGCTTCGGGCCAAGAGACATGGAGCTGGCATTGGGCTGGGAGAAATAATCTGTGACTTCGGGCACAGAGACATAGCAGCTGGCATTGGGCCGGGAGATAGTGTTATTGGATACCACTATTTAGCCCACTATATACGAGTTATGTTTCATGAAAGATTTTATGGCATGCTAGGGTTTCGGAAACCTATTATATATTATGCTATTGAGTTTTCATAAAACTTTGGGGGTTATTATGTTGATAACTATTTCAGTATTTTATATATATCAACTTGATCCACTTATGTTTGTTTTGCACCCCCTCAGGACATATGAACGAGGATTACGACCCGAGCTACGAGGATTTCCCCTACCAGTGATATCATGTTATCTCTTCTACTTTGACTTCATTGTAATTTCACCTTTCGCTTGTATTCTGAATTAGATGTATGCTCTGAACATGTCATGCATTATCATTATGTTTTCATTATTGGCAGTTGAATATTATTTATATCACTATCTTCGCGCAGAAATGAATAGTCACATCCTATTATCTTGCTATTATTTGTATGCATGTTTCACATGTTCTCAGCATTTGCATTCATAAATGGTTTGCGTCACCTCCTGGTGTCACCCAGCAAGTGGCCATCCCGATGTCCCTCGAACATTGGGATCGGGGCGTGTCAGTGAGACTCATCATATATCAATATAATTCGCATGATATGGTGTGAGAAAAGTTATATGTATGGAAGTATGGCTAATTAACAATTAACATCTATATATATATATATATATATATATATATATATGTATGTATGTATGTATATATGTATGTATGTATGTATGTATGTATGTATGTATGTATGTATGTATGTATATACCATCTATGTGTCTAAAACTCATACATATCAATAGTGTACCATTATATATTGTGAAGAAAAAAAAAGATATACATAACTGATATGTATGTAATATATTGTTTTAGCTTTTAACATCTTATTTTTACCCTATTTTTAAATGGGAGGAGACTAGTTGTGAATTTCTTTGGCGACAATATATCTGTGTTACAATGATTCAACTGAAATAAACAAACAATAACATTGAGATGTTGAACAAGAGGCATGCAAATTTCAAATATATATGCTGCAACTGAAGAATATTGTCTTACATGCAGCACTTATTGCTGGACGTATTATTGAACCATAATTAACCAAACTCCAGCGCAACAATTAGTGTGAATTAGCTTACATCATCTGCTTCTTATAAGAAAACAGATATCGAATTCAAGCTTCGAATCCCAAAGAATATATTTTAATGAAATTTAGCAATAAGCCGCCATGCAATTTGAAAGAGGACCAACACGAATGAAAAAAAAGTAAGTAAAACTTTTTCATTCTACCTTCGCATATTTACAGATTAATTTGACTTTTTTAATTTAAAGAAACTCTAATCATGAATGTGAGAGGATACTAAGAATAAACGTAACCTTTTTACTTTTTGTTTTTTAAAGGGTAATTTACATAATACCCCCTTAGGTTTGAGGTCTATTACAATCCTATACAACATCTTTAAAACATTTTACTTTCATACCTCACCTACTATTTTATTTCAATATAGTACCTCCGTTACATTTTCCATCCATTGATCCGTTAATAGCTGACGTGGCTGCCACATTTGTACCATGTGGCAAAAAAAAATTTAATTTAAAAAAAAAAAAAAACTGAATCTTCTCAACCAAAAAGATAAAAAATAAAAAAAATAAAAAACTGAGAAACGCAGAACCCACCCCACCTTCCCCGCAACCTCTCCCCACCCCTCTTCTCCCTTTCGAGCCGAGCCTCCCAACCACCTCCCACTTTTCCACTCTCTTCACCTAATCCCTCGTTATCGTGCCCGCATCCCAACACGATTTTGTTAATCGAGCCCAAGAGCTGGCTGTAGGTGGAAGATCAGGCCGAGTTGAAAACTAGGCCAGATTGCTGGCAGCAATCAGAGTAGGGGCCGCACTGAAGCCAGTTGACGTCACTGCTGGTGTCGAGCACCATGTAGAACGACTTCGCCGGAGTCCTGACGCAGATCTGGGATAAGTATTCGTTGTTGCCCTGGCTAACGCCGGAGACAACGGGGGTGGAGAGGTCCTGGCGTTGGATCTCGGTGTGCATGGGCTCGAGATCCCTTCTTTTTATCCCTTGGAGTGCCAGCTGAAGCTTGGTGTGGAGCGAGTTCGCTCGGGCCGAGTCGCGGGCGAGTTTAGTGAGGCTGAGGGATTTGTAGTCCTTGTGCTGGAAAATTGAAGAGGGCATCGTGGGGGTGGAGTTGGAGGGAAAAGGCGGAGGAGTTGAGGGGTTGGGATTCTTGGGATTGGGATTCCAGCGGTTGGAGGGACTTCGGGTCGAATGAGGGAGGTGGTTGCTTAGCTCGAGAGGGAGAAGAAGGGTGGGGAGGGGTTGCGGGGAAGGTGGGGTGGGTTCTACGTTTTTCAGTTTTTTTTTTTTTTTTTGAGAAGATTCAGGTTTTTTTTTTTAAAAAAATTTTAAAAAAAAAATTACCACGTGGCACACATGTTGCAACCACGTGGTACAAATGTGGCATCTACGTCAGCTCTTAACAGATCAATGGATGGAAAATGTAACGGAGGTACTATATTCAAATAAAATAGTAGGTGAGGTATGAAAGTGAAATGTTTTAAAGATATTGTATGCGGTTATAATAGACCTCAAACATGAGGGGGTATTATGTAATTTACCCTTTTTTAAATTACAGAGAATGGAATTTGACATGAAGTTTTTTTCATCCCAGAGTCATACCCCAAGTCTTAATTAATTTTGGGACAGTTTTGTACATCCGTTAAGTTGGCTGTTAAGTCAGCCTTTAATTGATGACATGGCACCCATGTGGACAATGACTGGGCACCACGTGTCAATATGGGCCCACATAAATATTTAAATAATTAAAAATTAAAAAAATTAAAAAAAAAACCATAAATCCAAAAGAGTCTCGAAGACTCTCCCCCCCCAGCCTCCACATTTTTCAAAGCCTCTCACCTCTCTGGGGTTTCTTCTAACCCTCTCATCCCCGATCCTAATTTTTCAAAGCCTTCCCTCTCTCTCGAAGCTCTTCTCTCTACCTCCATTCCAAAAATTTCCCATCTTCGACTTATGTCCCCAAATCCAATCAATTTCAACCATCCAAACTTATTAAACCCGCCCCCAGAAAACCCTAAATTTGAAAAAGGAAAAAAAAACCCAAATTTGAAAGATAGGAGGAAGAAGAAGATGAAGAAATTTAGTGGGACAATTAATGGCCATTGGGATTCCGGCGACCTTGATGGAATAAGGGATGGGAGTTTTGGATGTCGTGTGATGTGCTGGGCTAAAGGTGATACTCAGCGGAGAACACGAGAGGGGACGTTGGGATCACTTTTTTGTAGTTGCAAATCTCTTTTTTTGTAGTTGCAAATCTCCAGAAACCTATGGGCTATGGCTTTCTACTCTGGTTTGAAATCTCCACGATGAATGCCTCGTTGTTGTTGTCGACAGAGAAGAAAGAGAGAGAACCCAGGGAGTGGTGATGCTAATTTTCAAATCAGCTTTGGTGATTGTCAAAGAGAAGAAGAAAAAGGGTTGGTGCAGGTGGAGGAAAGGGAAGGTCCGCATCCCTAGGCCATTTTTTTATTTGTCTAGTTTTTTAATTTTTAATTTTTTAAAAATTTAAAATTTTTTAATTTTTTTTAATTTTTTTAAATATTTATGTGGGCCCATATTGACATGTGGCGCCCAATCATTGTCCACATGGGTGCCACACCATCAACGGATGTACGAAACTGTCCCAAAATTAAGTCTTGAGGTATGACTCTGGGATGAAAAAAACTTCATGTACCAAATGTTGAAAACCACGAAACTTCAGAGTAGTAAATTGAGATTAACCCTTAAAAGAATTACTGTCCGATTTTTCATTTAACAACAACAATAACAACAAAGCCTTTTCCCACTAAGTGGGGTCGGCTATATGAATCCTAGAACGTCATTGCGCTCGGTTCTTTGTCATGTCCTTCGTTAGATCCAAGTACTCTAAGTCTTTTCTTAGGGTCTCTTCCAAAGTTTTCCTAGGTTTTCCTCTACCCTTTCGGCCATGAACCTCTGTCCCGTAGTCACATCTTCGAACCGAAGCGTCAATAGACCTTCTTTGCACATGTCCAAACCACCGTAACTGATTTTCTTTCATATTTCCTTCAATTTCAGCTACTCCTACTTTACCTCGGATACCCTTATTCCTAATCTTATCCTTTCTCGTGTGCCCACACATCCAACGAAACATCCTCATCTCCGCTACACCCATTTTATGTACGTGTTGATGCTTCACCGCCCAACATTATGTGCCATACATCATCGCCGACCTTATTGCCGTCCTATAAAAATTTTCCTTGAGCTTCAGTGGCATACGGCGGTCACACAACACGCCGAATGCACTCTTCCACTTCATCCATCCAGCTTGTATTCTATGGTTGAGGTCTCCATCTAATTCTCCGTTCTTTTGCAAGATAGATCCTAGGTAGCTAAAGCGGTCGCTCTTTGGTATTTCCTGATCTCCAATCCTCACCCCTAACTCATTTTGGCCTCCATTTGCATTGAACTTGCACTCCATATATTCTGTCTTTGATCGGCTTAGGTGAAACCTTTAGATTCCAACACTTCTCTCCAAAGGTTAAGCTTCGCATTTACCCCTTCCTGAGTTTCATCTATCAACACTATATCGTATGCGAAAAGCATACACCAAGGAATATCATCTTGAATATGTCCTGTTAACTCATCCATTACCAATGCAAAAAGGTAAGGACTTAAGGATGAGCCTTGATGTAACCCTACAATTATGGGGAAGCTTTCTGTTTGTCCTTCATGAGTTCTTACGGCAGTCCTTGCTCCATCATACATATCCTTTATAGCTTAGATATATGCTACTCGTACTCCTTTCTTCTCTAAAATCCTCCAAAGAATGTCTCTTGGGACCCTATCATACGCTTTTTCCAAATCTGTAAAGACCATGTGTAAATCTTTTTTCCCATCTCTATATCTTTCCATCAATCTTCGTAAGAGATAGATTACCTCCATGGTTGAGCGCCCTGGCATGAACCCGAATTGGTTGTCCGAAACCCGTGTCTCTTGCCTCAATCTATGCTCAATGACTCTCTCCCAGAGCTTCATTATATGACTCATTAGCTTAATACCCCTATAGTTCATGCAATTTTGTACGTCGCCTTTATTCTTGTAGATAGGCACCAAAGTGCTCATTCGCCACTCATTTAGCATCTTCTTCGTTTTCAAAATCCTATTGAAAAGGTCAGTGAGCCATATTATACCCGTCTCTCCCAAAACCTTCCACACTTCGATCGGTATATCATTTGGGCCCACTGTTTTTATATGCTTCATCTTTTTCAAAGCTACCACCACTTCTTCCTTCTTGATTCGACGGTAAAATGAGTAGTTTCTACACTCTTCTGAGTTACTTAACTCCCCCAAAGAAGTACTCATTTCATGTCCTTCATTGAAAAGATTATGAAAATAACCTCTCCATCTGTCTTTGACCGCGTTCTCTGTAGCAAGAACATTTCCATCCTCATCCTTGATGCACCTCACTTGGTTTAGGTCCCTTGTCTTCTTTTCCCTTGGTTTATAGATATCCAACTCTCCTTCTTTGGTATCTAGTCGCTTATACATATCGTCATAAGTCACTAGCTTAGCTTCTCTCACAGCTTTCTTCGCCTCTTGCTTCGCTCTTCTATACCTTTCACCATTTTCATCGGTCCTATCCTTGTATAAGGCTTTACAACACTCCTTCTTAGCCTTCACCTTTGTTTGTACCTCCTAATTCCACCACCAAGATTCCTTTTGGTGTGGAGCAAAGCCCTTGGACTCTCCTAATACCTCTTTTGCTACTTTTCGGATACAACTAGCCATCGAATCCCACCTTTGGCTAGCTTCCCCTCTCTATCCCACACACATTAGGTGATTACTTTCTCTTTGAAAATTGCTTGTTTTTCTCCTTTTAGATTCCACCATCTAGTCATTGGGCACTTCCAAGTCTTGTTCTTTTTTCTCTCTCTTTTGATATGTACATCCATCACCAACAAGCGATGTTGATTAGCCAAGCTCTCTCCCGGTATAACTTTGCAATCCTTACAAGTTATACGGTCCCCTTTCCTCATTAGAAGAAAATATATTTGTGTTTTTGACGACCCACTCTTGTAGGTGATCACATGTTCTTCTCTCTTCTTAAAGAAGGTGTTGGCTAAGAAGATATCATATGCCATTGTAAAATCCAAGATAGCTTCCCCATCCTCATTTCTCTACCCAAAACCATGGCCACATGAAAACCTCCATAGTTGCCTGTCTCCTTACCCACGTGTCCATTTAAATCTCCTCCTATAAATACCTTCTCCGTCTGAGCAATTCCTTGCACCAAGTCTCCAAGGTCTTCCTAAAATTTCTCCTTCAAACTCGTATCCAACCCTACTTGAGGTGCGTACGCACTAATCACATTGATGAGTTCTTGTCCTATTACAATCTTAATTGCCATGATTCTATCTCCTACCATCTTGACATCTACAACATCTTGTGTCAAGGTCTTGTCCACGATGATGCCCACACCGTTTCTCGTTCTATTTGTGCCCGAATACCAAAGTTTAAAACCTGAGTTTTCTAGATCCTTTGCCTTAAGACCAACCCATTTAGTTTCTTGTAGGCACATAATATTTATCCTTCTCCTCACCATAACTTCCACTACTTCCATAGATTTTCCAGTTAAGGTTCCTATATTCCACGTTCCTAAACGCATTCTACTCTCTTGAACTCTAACCTTCTGTCCTAGCTTCTTCACCCTCCCCCGTCTAATAGGATCAAAGTACTTCTTTTGTGTGTCCTGTGTAAAGTTGATGGGAGCATATGCTCCCAAACAACTTTGAGTGGAGTCGTTCAAAAAGAAGTTTCTATGACCCCTTTGCTCATTTAACACTGCATCCGGGTGCCGATGGAGATACAACAACCCTTACTCACTTATCACTGTGCTCGGGCCACATAGCGCGCCACTTACGGGTGACGTCCTAGCTTTAGCGCGAATTCGTTTTGGATTCATTTTCATAAGGATTCGACATAACCTAGGAGTGCCGGCTGTCGACTAATATTGTTACTTGAGCAAGTTTTCATTTTTACTTGTTTAATTTCAAATAATATATACGTCTTATGTTGCTCGTTAAATTGCCTTTAAGTTAGCAAGAACAAACATATGACAAGTTTTTCGTGTGATGGTCAGTGGTACAATAATATAAATGACAATAGACATAATTAATATTTCAAAGAACTAAAGTATAATACACATGGACAATATGTGCACGATCAGATATATGTATTATATAAGAACGAATTAATAACACTATATGACAGTTGGAAGTTTCCTATTCTCACCCATCAAATGTGGCCCACCCCTCTATCAAGCCCCATGATCAAAATTTGTTCACCTCTTATAGCTCATTCTACTTAAAGAATACTAGAGAACACACTTTAAGAAGTCTTGGTAGTACATGCATATACTCATGCAAACTTTCGCAAGTTGTCATGTCATGCATGCTACTTGCCGTAAGCTTTTTGCTTCTCCCCTTTCTGTGTTTATGATAAAACAAGCATAACCTTGGTGACTTTAATGACATGCTTAATCTAGACTGGAACATCTTTGTGAATGGTGATCATGGGATTCACAAATTAATCTAGAGGGCTGAACCTGTAAAAGGTTTTCTGTTATTCAGATCGATAATTTGCAAAGTTAGCTTAAATGTTAATGAAAGATTGCAAAGGATAATATGCGATGCTAAAATTGTGAAGCTGAAATGAAATAACAGAAAACCTTTTACAGGTTCAGCCCTCTAGAATTAATGTGGAATCTATCCCACCACAACTTGATACAAAATGGGGTTCTTTGGAGTATACACCCGAGGGGACTTGTCCTGTCCCATTTCCCTTGTCGATTTTTTTGGGTCTGAAATTTGTCAAAGTTGTTATTTAGTATCAAACTTGCCTTATCATCTAGGGAAGTTGAACTTAAGTCATTTCATTTACAAACGTAGAAAATATCACTAGGTCATAGTACTAAATGACAGTAAACACCAAATAAGTTAGAGTTACTATTAACACTTCAAAATAAATATTATTCTACACTTCTAAGGTGTTTTTGTCTTTCTTATAGTTTTACTTATTTGGGGTGCAAATTATCATTTTTAGAGTGCTAATAACAAATGATAGATTTATGTAAAATTATTGAATTTCTTTTTACGAAAATGCGACTCCTTTTGGTTGCATAGTCAGCAAAAAGTTGAGTTGAAAAACACAATTGTAAAAGAATGGAATCCTTCTAACAATGTTGGTCTTGGTTACCTTAGCTTATAGTGCTTGTATACCCCCCATTTTTGTACCCACATTGAGTAGTGGCATTCTACCCCTGAAGATTCTAATATTTGTTTACCGACCTCCCCAATGAACAGTCTTGTCAGTTTCTCTCCACTCCCTCTCTGCTTCTTTTTAAAGTCTGTCCTCCTTGCTAACTTTTGCTAAGCCAACAATCTCTCCTCTCTCTCTCTCTCTCTCTCTCTCTCTCTCAAGTATCAAGCCGCCAAACAGTGTTCTTCCAAGTTCCACAATCTTAATTAGAAGTTACACACATTATATGCTAAGCATGCCAATGCCTCCTCAACATCTCCCACCAATGAATGAAACCAACAAAGAAAATGAAGAAACCCCCTTGGTGTTTGATGCTTCAGTTGCTCAGTACCAATCCAGCATACCCTCCAAGTTCATATGGCCCGACCACGAGAAGCCCTGCTCCGAGTCGCCAGAGCTTCCAGCTCCTCTCGTCGACCTGAAAGGCTTTCTCTCAGGGGATACGTGGGAGGTATTAAATGCAACTCGTTTGGTGGATGAGGCATGCAAGAAGCATGGTTTTTTTCTCATTGTTAACCATGGAGTTGATTTGCAACTCGTAGGAAAAGCTCATGAGTACATGGACTCCTTCTTTGGTATGCAACTCTCGCAGAAGCAAAGGGCTCAGAGAAAGGCTGGTGAGCACTGTGGATATGCCAGTAGCTTCGTTGGCAGGTTCTCCTCCAAACTTCCATGGAAAGAAACACTTTCTTTCAGATATAGTGCCGATAACCAGTCCTCGGTCAATGACTATTTTGTGAACGTGATGGGTGAAGATTTCAGAGATTTCGGGTAAGAACACATCACCTAGAGTATACAGTTGTGCTTCTGCAATAAACAAAAAATATTGATAAACTCAGATTGGTTTCATGATCTCTTTATCATTAAACCAATAAAATAATCGTCATGATCTTGTACATTACACATATCCCTTCACTTATGCAGCATTTATTTGTCTTGCTCAGGAAGGTTTACCAAGAATACTGTGATGCCATGAACAACCTCTCCAATGCGATAATGGAGCTACTCGGAATGAGCCTAGGCGTTGGACGAAACTATTTCAAAGAGTTCTTCGAAGGAAATGATTCGATCATGAGGTTGAACTACTACCCAACGTGCCAAAAACCAGACTTAACACTAGGAACCGGGCCTCACTGTGATCCCACATCCTTAACAATCCTTCATCAGGATCAAGTCGGCGGACTTCAAGTGTTCGTAGATGATAAATGGCACTCCGTTACTCCTAAGCTTGACGCTTTCGTCGTCAACATTGGCGATACATTTATGGTAAGCTACCTTATTCATCAATTAGGCTCACTTTATTTAAACAAAGTCCGTTTCTTTTTTCTTTCAACCCCTACAAAATATCTGAAAGACTCCAACAAGAAGGACAAAACAGGGACCTTCAAAAGGTTTTCGACACAAACTATCAGACACTGTTTACGAATTTGAATTTATGCTTTCTCTGATTTGATCTTTCAGGCTCTATCAAATGGGATTTACAGGAGCTGCTTGCACAGAGCAGTGGTAAACAACAAAACTGTGAGGAAATCTCTCACCTTCTTCCTCTGTCCCAAAAAGGACAGAGTGGTGACCCCACCGAGAGGCTTGGTCGATTCCAATAGCCCCAGGAAGTACCCTGACTTCACCTGGCCTACTTTCCTAGAATTTACGCAGAAACACTACCGCGCCGATATGAGGACCCTGGACGCCTTCTCCGACTGGATTAGAACTACAACAAACTAACCCGGGCAGAACCGCCAAGAACACTTGCAGTGTTAATAGTGTACAAGGAAAAAGATGACAGATACACCAAGACGGGCGGAGAAAGAAACTTGGGCTGTTTACTAGTGTGTCGTCGTTGAAGGGAATCATGTAAATGAAAAAAAGAAGCAATTTGGACGAGTAAATAAGTTAAGGGGCTCCTTATCTTCTCCTTAATCTAGTTTTCTGTCAATTAAAAAAATGAATCATTGTACTTAGTTCTTCCATAAAGTAATCTAAGTTAATTTTTGTACGCACAGCCGTCAACTTCCGATGAAATTATGTCTATCAGAAAGTAAATGAAGTCAAACGAACAAAAATAGACAATGTTATTAAACTAGTAGAATTATTGCAGGTGACGTTTTCTCCTAGAGTAATACTAGGAAGATTAAATTTATAGATTAAAATTACAAATTAAATAATGTGTCACAAATAAGAAACAAGCACGATTATCAACGTTTAAGTAATAGTTCAATCATCAACTTTCATGTTATTTAGTTTATAAAATTTAATCTACAAATTTAGTCTCTCTAGCATTACTTTTTCTCCTTTCATGATCCTAGACAGTGACGTGAACTTTAACAGGGATTTAACAAGTGCCCTAGTCAATCTGCAACATAAGATGCACAAAGTTTAATTTAAATATTTATGGGGACTTATCTATGACATCATATGTTGGACACAAGATTTGAGACAAGTTTTAGTCCATAAGATTGAGGCAGTATCAATGGCTGAAATTCAAGCTCACAACTAATATGTTTAGGTAAACATTGAAAAGTGAAATATTGTTTAGGTAAATATTGAAAAAAAAATTGTTTATGTAGTTTTAACTAGACCTGGCATTCGTGTTGTGTTTTTCGTATTCGTGTCGTGTAACATCCTTTAAAGTAAATGGGTAATATGACTCAATCCAAAATTAACCTGTTAATATTATCAGGTGATATGACCCGACCCGTTACCTATTAAAAAATATATTTTAAATCAATAAATATTGAAAATGAAAAATATAATTTGATCTCAAAAAAATGGAAAACATAATACTAAATTAGTATATACATATTACTTCAAAAAAAATTTAAAAAAAAAACATTTATTTTTCAAGTATTACATATCCCAAAATAAGAGCCTAATGAAAAACATTACTATATTACTACAAAATGATTATGAATTTTATTTATTTGAACTCCCTTAAAAATACTATTCATGAGGGTTTGTATGGTTCTAAAAATTCAAACGGCGATGTACCCATCCTCAAAGCGTAGAAGATGCGACCATGAGCGTTTGCCTATTTTTTCACATTTTTCGCACTTGTAAATTAATTATTATAAATTTTTAATGCATTTGGTATTTTTAATTACTTGATATTTTTATTTTTATTTTTAACGTGTTTTATAATTTTTTAATCTCACTCTTTGTGTCACATCCCGGTCCGGGGCGGACCACTTCCCGGGCTCGCTCCACCACCGTAGCACGATATTGTCCGCTTTGGGCTTACCAGTCCCTCACGGTTTTGTTTTTGGGAACTCACGAGCAACTTCCCAGTGGGTCACCCATCCTGGGAGTGCTCTGGCCTCCTTCTCGCTTAACTTCGGAGTTCCTACGGAATCCGAAGCCAGTGAGCTCCCAAAAAGGCTCGTGCTAGGTAGGGATGAGAATATACATTTAAGGATCACTCCCCTGGGCGATGTAGGATGTCACAATCCACCCCCCTTAGGGCCCGACGTCCTCGTCGGCACACTTCCGGCCAGGGATTGGCTCTGATATCATTTGTCACATCCCGGCCCGGGGCAGATCACTTCCCGGGCCCGCTCCACCACCGTAGCACGATATTGTCCGCTTTGGGCTTACCATTCCCTCATGGTTTTGTTTTTGGGAACTCATGAGCAACTTCCCAGTGGGTCACCCATCCTGGGAGTGCTCTGGCCTCCTTCTCGCTTAACTTCAGAGTTCCTACGGAACCCGAAGCCAGTGAGCTCTCAAAAGGCCTCGTGCTAGGTAGGAATGGGAATATACATTTAAGGATCACTCCCCTAGGCGATGTGGGATGTTACAATCCACCCCCCTTAGGGGCCCGACGTCTTCGTCGGCACACTTCCGGCCAGGGATTGGCTCTGATACCATTTGTCACATCCCGGCCCGGGGCGGATCACTTCCCGGGCCCGCTCCACCACCGTAGCACGATATTGTCCGCTTTGAGCTTACCATTCCCTCACGGTTTTGTTTTTGGGAACTCACGAGCAACTTCCCAGTGGGTCATCCATCCTGGGAGTGCTCTGGCCTCCTTCTCTCTTAACTTCGGAGTTCCTAAGGAACCCGAAGCCAGTGAGCTCTCAAAAGGCCTCGTGCTAGGTAGGAATGAGAATATACATTTAAGGATCACTCCCCTGGGCGATGTGGGATGTTACACTTTGCCTATAGTATATTATAAAAATAAATAAAACTTAAATTTTTTAAATTTATATAGAATAATAATACAATAATACATATTTGATATACAATATATACATTTACACTATGGCTATTGTATTTTATAGTAAGTTTTTTTAGTAGTTTAAAAAATTAAAATCAACAAAATAACATTTTTCTTAACGTGTCGAAATAGGTTACCCGCGTGCCACCCTCGTGTAAACTTGTTAAGGACCCATTATTAACTGATTCTTATCGTGTGACCCGATTATTTTCGTATCGTTTATGTGTCATGTTAACGGGTCATGTAAGAAATTGCCATGTCTAGTTTTAACTTTACCAATCATATCCTCAAACATGGACTTAGCCAAGTTGACTAAAGTAATGTCCTCCCACCCAAATTCGAATATTCCTGGTAATTTAAGATGAATTTATCATCGAATATCTGACACACCCCGTCCTGAAGGAGGGCATGCTGGCCGTCACGTGAGAGTGACGTAACCATTTACACAGTTCAGAAGCTTTAAAAATACAATTACTAAGATGAAACACCCGAGGGTGAGTCCTACTTTTGTGAATTCTGTCAGAACACCATTGGATTCCTCGTGGCCACCAAAGTTCTGCTATCTAGAACCTGGAGGGGCGCAAAACAAAGTTGAGTGGGGCAATAAAACAAAGTTTTTTGAAAACATTTCTAACCCCTCGCTGTAAAACCTGTATACTTTCCCAGAAAATAACATAATAGCATATACCTTCAAATATCTCAAATCATCAATCTTTATCAAAACCAGAAAATATGCCATGCTATAATGTCAAAAACAGAATATAGATGCATCAATATAACAGGTGAAATAAGGAATCAACCGGAGACCCTGCAGTTGGTCATGTACGGTTAATTCTATAGCTCAATATCCAATCCAACCGGAGTCACCACGGTGACCTGTACGGCGCTACTCTGCACATAAGTCGGAACTACCTGAAGTAGTCTGTACGACAAGAATGGTGTAATAATACGCTCTAGTGCTTCTCTCATCAATCATCTGTGCACATAATCTAAGGTCACCTACCAGTCGGAACCATCTCTAGTGGTCTGTACGACTAGCATGTCGGAACCCTCTATCGGTCTGTACGACATGCACCTGCTTGGATCCAAGGTGAGCGTGCGGTGCGATGAATAATATAAGCACTAACACCAGGGGTGCAGGTTATGAGCTCTCAACACAATTCACATTATCAATGATTCACATGAATAACATAAAACTCACCTGATACTCACATGTGCGTCAACAACACCAATTCACATATATATATATATGCATCAATTATCAATTCATATATCTCATAATATGCATGCATGGCATTTTAAAACGTACTTTCATTTAAACTCAATTTCTGGGAAAAATATCAATAGTATATAGGTATAAACAAAAATACTGCCCACTCACCTGGAGTTCGCCCAACAACTCCCTAGCACAACACATCAAGGCGTCATGACGATCGGCGCCTAGAACAATAATCAAATCCAACCTCAGAAATCATATCGATAGAATATATAACTTATATAAAACACGTCACTACGCAGTTCGATCCGGAAGATCTGCAACTCAGATTTCAAATCCATAACTTCCAGAGGTCCACAATATACCTCTAGGACAACATCCTAAAATTTCATTACCATCCAACGGTCGGATCTCCTTCAATTTCCAAAACCAAGTGACGGTTAACATTCTATTTTATGAACTTACAACTCCAATTCCGAAAGATCCGTAAATCGGATTCCCGATCCGTAAGTTCATATAATCCTCAAATATTACGTATTACAACGTATCAAAGTTTAGTAACGATCCGACAGTTGGATCATCGATTTACCTTTTGGCCTAACCACGAATCGTAACGAACTTAGGTTCAATTATTCAATTTACGTCCATCAATTATCAAAACTGAACCTATAACCTTAAACACATGCTAAGAATCAAATTGGCGGGCCATTGGCCAGGCGCCGCCGCACGGGCCGCCGCGGGTGGCGGTCAGCTGCCCCGGCTCGCCGGAAAATCCGACTATTTCCAAAAATTTCCAAAAAATGCAGAATTGAAGATCTCAATGAGTAGAGTAAACTTTATACCTGAGGCCAAGGACAATTTGGCCTGGAAACACTTCAATTTCACCAAAATCCGTGCAGAACCCTAGAATTGGGTGAGTTCCAATTCGTCTTCAAATCAACTCCGTCATCCCAACCAATGCTTGGGATTTGTTCTAGGTCCTAAGGGAATGCTATGGGTGGTGGCAATTGGAAGAAATTGCATCGGGATTGGGTGATTTGAAGCGAAAGCCGCCGCACCCCTTTCTTGCGGTTTTCTCCATTTTCAAAGCCAAATCTCTCCCATTTTGAGATGGAATGGATAGAGGAAGGCTCCTAGAGTGTTTCCCATGAAGTTTCTTGAAGCAATTCGCCGGAAAAACGGGTGAAAATCGTCGAAAAAAGGGATGGATGTCGCGGGTCGAAACGGGTCGTGGGTGAATACCCATTTTTCTTCCTTCTCTCCTCCGCTTCTTTCCCTCTCTCCATTCCTCCTTTCCTCTGTTCCGATTGGCCGACTTCTCTCTCTCTCAGTCCCTCCTGATCCCTTCCTCTCTCTTTTCCCGATTGGGCATTTCTGCCCAATCCCTTTCCTCTGTTTCTTCTTCCTCTCACGCACACACACACACAAAACCTTCTTTCTCTCATCCCAACCATCCATTTAATTCTTCATTAAATCTGGGCCGTCCATTTTCATAAAAGAAATTCTAGATTTTACTAAAATTATAATTCCTTAAAATCTCAAATTTCAAACGTTAATAAATTCTTCGATATAACTCCAAATCACGCACCGTCTGCGCCCACGCGTCCGTAGCGACGAGTACTACGAGGATATGTCAAGAAAACAAATCTTAGATGGCACGACACAACGATTAACCTCGAATAATGTGCGTGCCTCAAAGGGCATTTTGTAAAATCCTTTATTAAAATTTTAAAACTCTTAAAATCGGGGACGGGCTGTCACAATATCTCTTGTACCAAACAAAAAAAAAAACTTTTACCAATCATATCCATGTTGTTCAATGAGATTGCAATTGACTTCAAAATAAAATTTTATTCAAATTAATTAACATAGAGTGATTGTGACAACCCGTCCCAAATTTTATTATTTTATAAATTTTAAAATGTGAAATTACGAATATGCCCTAAAGGCGAAGGTTTTGATTTTCATTGACCAATGTGTTGTGAGACGTATTAGATATTCTTTTAGCGTATTCTTGAAGTACTCGACGATACGAACGAGTATGCGCAAGCAGAAGTGAATTTGGAGTGACGAACCGAAAGTATTTTGAAAAAATAACTATTCTAATTATATTATATTATTGTATATTAATTAAGAGGACATGTGTGTGGGTGACAGAAAGGAAGAAAAAGAAAGAAAAAAAAAGGGCATTGGCTGCCCAATCTGTGAAGGAGATGAGGAACGAACCAGGAGAAGAGGGATGAGAGTCTAGCCAATCACAGGGAAGAACAAGGAGAGAAAGGAGGGGTGAGGAGCATCCAAATCAGACCCTTGCACCACACACTCGACCCGATTTTGAACCGGTGAAATTCCGGCCAAATTCCCACCATTTTCTGACGAAACATAACCATTTATCATTTGCAACCTCTTCCATAACCTCTCCTCTATTCTCTTCACCCAAAATTAGGAAAAGTTTAGTTGAAATTTGGTGGAAAACCACCATGGGTGCCGCGGGTATCCTTAGCTGAAATCCATCAATTGTGAAATGTTTTTCTCCAATTACCACCACTAGAACACTCCCCTAAAACCCAAGAACAAAGCCCAGGCAGTGATGGAGGCGTTGGAACAAGTTTGGAGGTCGAATCGAACACACCCAAAATCTAGGGTTCCGGCGGGTTTGAGCAAAATTGGAGCTTTTCCCGGCCAAATTGGCCTTGGCCACAGGTATAAAGTTTGATCTATTCTTTGAGATCTTCATTTCTGTAATTTTTGAGAATTCTTAGAAATAGTTGAATTTTCCAGCGAGCTGGGGCTGCTGGTGCGGCGGCTCGTGGCCAGAGGGCCGTCGATGTTATTCTTAGGCTAATTAGATGCCTTGAATTCAGTTTTGAGAATTGAATGACGTAGATTGATCGTTAGAACCAAAATTCTCTAAGATACGTTAATGGGCTATTATATGAATCGACGATTCGACCGTTGGATCGTCATCAAACTTTACTAGGTCATTATTCATAATATTTGAGGAATATAGGAACTTACGGATTGGGAATCTGACGTACGGATCTTCTCGAATTGGATTTGTAAGTTTGTAAAATAAAATGTTAACCGCCACTTGGTTTTGGCAATTGGCGAAGATCCGACCGTTGGACCGTCGAATTGGATTTGTAACTTTAGTATGTTATTCTAGAAGCATAATGTGGATCCTTGGAAGTTACGGATCAGAGATCTGATTTTTAGATCTTATGGACCGAATTACGTAGACTCATGTGTGATGTAAGTTATGTATTGTATCGACGAGAATTCTGAGATATGGTTTGATAATTGGTCACAGGCGCCGATCGTTCGTGACGCCTCGATGTTTGTACTAGGAAGTTGTAGCGCGGACTCCAGGTGAGTGGATCTTTCCTTGCTTAACATATTTTTTCGTGATTGATAATTCTATAAATGCTTTTAAATAAAACTGAGAAATTTATGCCATGACATATATATATTTATATGTTATAAAATACTATAAGATGGTTGAGTTTAGATTTCATCATGATATATCCATATGCGTATTACCATAAATGATTATTGTGAACTACGAATGGCTTGATCCCTGCTTAGGGTACGTAGGTAGTCTAACGAGACGTTAGATGCAGCTATATAATAAATGAGAACGAATAATCGAGACAATAGTCTAGTTTGGGAAATTGAGTAGTTTGAGGGACATTGGTGGAAAGATTATAAGATTTGACTCTATGCTTTAGTGGTTAAATGTCAATCATAAATCATTGCGTGAATAATCAAGAAATTGAAGTAAGGAAAGGGAATTAATTGATAGTTAATTTAACTAGTGTTTAATTAGGCTTATCATCGATGATTACTCTCAAAAGTAAATAGTTTGGGAATGAGGCATTACAGTTTATGCATTCTAGACCATTTGTTTATATATTTATATATCTGGAAATATTATGATATGGTTAAAGTTCAGACTTACATCCTGGTATACCCATATGTATATTCCTTGCACATAATGATTGTGAACGCTCTGAAGTGCAAAGGTGAACACATGACGCAAAGGTAAGTTCAGGTAAGTATACGGTATTAGTTGAATTGATGGGGTTATGGTATGACTACATTTATGTTTTAAGCAACTCCGACACTGTCGTACAAGTTGCAATAGTAGGCAACTCCGGCATTGTCGTACAAGTTGTTTATGAGTCGTACATGTCGTATTAGATGCATTTAAAGCTCATAAACCTGCATCCCGGTGTTAGTGCTCCTGCCCGTGGCCAGGGCACAGTCCTTCACGTAATGTTCACATCCCGCACCATACGTTCACCTTGAATTCAAGGTAGGTGCACAAGCCTGTCGTACAGACCACTATAGGTGGTTCCGACTCGTAGGTGACTCTTCAAGTGATCGTAGCACTTGAGCGTATTCATTTGCACCCAGTCCTGTTGTACAAACCACTACTGTGGTTCCGACTCATGTGCAGGCGTAGTGCAGTATAGGTCACTAGAGGTGACTCCAGCTTATGTGCTAGCTTATGTGAGGAAATATGTGATGAACTAGTATATGTGATGAGATATGAGTATAGTCGTACATGTCACTAGAGGTGACTCCGACTTATATACTAGCCATGATTGATGAGATATGTGATGAGATATGGATAAGTCGTACAAGTCACTATAGGTGACTCTGACTTACAAGCTAGCATATGTAATGAATATGTGACGAGCTAGCATATATGATGAATATGCGATGAGCTAGTATATGTAATGAATACGTGACGAGCTAGCATATGTAATGAATATGTGATGAGCTAGTATATGTAATGAATACGTGATGAGCTAGCATATGTAATGAATATGTGACGAGCTAGCATATGTGATGAATATGTTATAAGCGAGCATATATGATGAATATGTGATGAGCTAGCTTATGTGAGGAAATATGTGATGAACTAGTATATGTGATGAGATATGGGTAAGTCGTACAGGTCACCCTAGGTGACTCCGACTTGCGTACTAGCATGAGTTATGAATCGCATGATTATTTAATATTATTGATGAGATGATGTGTCGTGGTATATTATAATTTTTCTGGAAATTATACAGGTGTTGTAGAGAGGGATTATAATGTTTTATATGGTTTCTATTAAAATATTACTTACTGGGCCATTCACCCTTGTCTTGTCTTCACCCTCCAGGTCTTATTAGCTGAGCTTTCTTATCGTCGAAGATTCGTGGTGATTCTTAGTACTGGAGATTATTTCGAGGGTACGATTCACAATTCACTCTTCTGTACTTACTTATGCTCTAACATCACGTGTGCAGTGAATTTATTCCCGCTCACCAGTGCACTCTGGTATTTAGGCACTCTTAGGTTTAAATTTATTCACAATTTTTCCACATCATCACACTTTACGGCTTCGTCACCTTTCAGGTGTCGGCCAGCACAACTCGATTCGGAGTCCTAGTGGACATTCCGGGTCGGGGTGTGTCAGTGATGCTATCTACACACTCATTTTTACCTCTCACACACCGTTCTTATTTTCTGGCTGTCAGATGGAATGAATTGAAGAAGATCAATAGACAAAAATTAACAAGGATGTTAAGACATAAAAAAAGGTGTGTGAATAACACTAAGCTTAACATAAATACAACATTTTACTCAATTTATATTCCTTAAAAGCTCCAGTTTTGTAGCCTTCGCAACTAGGGATGGAGGAATTGGCAATCCCACATTTTGAACCTCCATCAACTTCCAACAGACATTTCACCCGTTACTGTGACCCTAGCTTGCTAAGCATGTTGTATAACCTTGGTCATGACTCATACCTCTTTAGGAACTTCATATTAGCCGTCGTCTTAAATAGAACTCGAACCTCCTCCAACTCTGAAGCATTGTCTTCTTACATTTCTTTTTTCTGGCGTGCCTCTTATTAGGCTTTGCCCAACTTTGACTGCAAGAAGTGCGATCCGCTTCTCACGAGCTACACTTTGCCATGAGTATGCGCTCTGTATCATCCTTGTTCTGTCGGAATTGCACAGACTCAACCTCAAGACAGACCGCTTATGCACCCAAGTCATTCGCCTTTCTCTCCTCGTAGTAAAGGTGCTACGACAGTTCATCTTGGTTGGTTTGGAATATGTCTAAGCCCACGACTCTCTCCTGCAGTTGTCTCTCTAATTGAATCCGACAGCCCAACTCGGGTTTGCAAGATACTTCAACCTGAAAGATTTTGCTTGTCTAGCTCCAGAGAGCAGCTTCTGTCCACGCATTCACCTAGGCAAATAGATTGAGAATATATCAGGTATAAAGCAAGTGGAAGAATTAGGAGTTAGAGACAATGAAGGTCAGAAAGATTTACCACATAATGGCTTAAGTAACAATTTTTGACCACTTGGCGCGATGGTCGAACGCATTAAGGCCTGGGCGTGCTTTGCATCATGAAGACTGATGACAAGTTTTATTATCAAAAAATGATTGCCTACATAGGAAGGATGTGCCCCGTGATGGGGGATGGTTGTAGATCAACGAGACCGACCATATCTGTTTTTATGTTAGGGATGAGAGGAATGTAATGGTCACCCTATATTTATAGGATTTGGGTGACGACATACTCATCTGGTACTTGTTCTTGTTCTTGCTGCTTTAGCAGTTGTTGTTATTATTGTTGTTGATGTGGATTCGGGCCAACAAAGGGACATGTTTGGACGACGAGAACATCAATAAAAATCTAATTATCGAGCAATTTCGCCACAAGTTTGTCATTACCCGTCAGAGTTCACTATTACTTAGGGGCGAGTAGCCCCAATTAGAGAGGAGTGTCGTCTTGGATCTCCAACACTTTATTATCAAGAGGAACATTGGGTCTCCTTGACTAGTTTGATTTCTTTTTATAAGGTTTCTTGTTGGTTGGTTTCTTTGCAGAACTCTCAGGACATTTTCTTTTCTTCATCTCTAACCTTGAAGTTTCTAGGATCCTTACTAGATCCTTCTTGTCTTTGGTGTCCGCCGCGCTAACCCATGATAAATTCTCGATGGGATGATTGTTGCACAAATCGATAATGGTGTCCCACCCATTCTCTCTAATTCTCTCTGGTGTAATGAGCCATTTCCAATTGTGGTGTTCAACGGGAATGATTTTGAATGCCTTATCAATCAAGTAAGGATGACATTGGCCGATGATTAAGACGTCATTGTTACAGATGAGGATGATGAATGAAGTATTTTAAATTCGTGGTCCAGAAATGTCTCATTCCCCAATTTTCATCTATACTCAGAATGTGTTTGTACCAATCCTTGTCTTGACGTGGCAAATCAATTATGTAGGCGGTCTAGCTGATGCTGGGTTTCTACTGCAAGAAGTAGTGTGAATAAGAGTTCTTGCACATGGTGTAAAGCATGCAAAATTCCTAAATACCCAGCTTTGCCTCATACCAATCGTTAAAAAACTCGAAACATGTGAGAATGCGAAACAATGCAGGAGTTAAGTTGCAGAGAGCAACCTCGAAACAACTCAACACTTGTTTCAAGAAAGGAGAAAGAGAAAACTATTGTTGGGGGACTTTTAGGTTGAGCTTGGCTTAAGATTTAATGGATGCCCTTTGCCTTCCTTGGTCCGTTTGAATACTAAGTCCCGGGATACCTTGAAAGAATTAATGTATCTTTGGAAGTATCTCAGTTAGATTAATGGCTCGAAGCTAACATGATTAGACAAATAATGACTTGCCTAAGCAAAGTGTGGCATGGAAGCTAGAAGTTTGTCAATTTAGCATGAGCGAGAACTTTGCATGGTGTTGGACCATGATTTTCTAGGGCCAGAGTAAGGCTGATCGAAATATAGTTCCCTCAGAAAGTCTGGTTATTGACTCAACAACTTCGAATGGAGCTGGACCAGACAGAGTAACGGTGCCACCATCACCCTATTCTGGGGCAATAGGTGAAGTCTGAACGACTCTGTTGGAATGACCATGCTTGTTCCACAAAACATGCAATCTGATGCGAATATGGACTCAATTAGATCCTTATAAGTCTTGTGGCTCCTACAATCAAGGAATTGGCATGCACTGCAAGTAATCACAAGTCCTAAGAGGGTGCAATACCTATTTCTAGATATCCTCTAGGATTCTTTCGACTTAGAACGAGGGTTCTATCCAAAAAATGTCTCTCTCCACGTATAAATACTCCAATCTAGGGTTCGTCTCTGATAACGCAATCTCCACGCTTTAATTCTCTTACCCACTACTTGACTCTAAAAATGCTTACTAGCTTGACCGTCGGAAAGTCTTTGTCTGATACACACCCCCTTCCCCACACACACCAGATTTAGGCTTGCTTACGGTTGTATTATGTTTTACAGGTTGCTCGAGTTTGTGCCTCCATCATTTGTGACAATGCACAAATTTGGTTCAAACACATAGTTGCATGATGTTTAAGGTCAGGCAATCTGGATTTCCTAGGGTTCTAAGAAAGCTTTTATTGGCTAAGGAAGATCAAAGAAAGATGGGAGGAACCCCTCAGATTGTAAGAAAATGACTTTATCTAGTATTCAAGTATGTTTATACTTAAGGAGTGATTTCTCTTGCTTGGTGCAATACAACCTTGGAAGCCCTCCCCTTAACGTTCTTCCTCTTTCATTGAGTTGAACCTCTCCTTTTTGTAGGTGAAAGGTTCTCATTGTAGGCTATCTTAGGGCATCTCCTGTTATAGCTAAGTCTTCGTTCTCCATTTTCTAGTGCAATAGCGACCTTCCTTTTTTATTTAAAATAGATGAACGTCGCTACTCCTGCAAAGACTATGTTGTGCACTCTTCCTAGAGCGCTCATTCCATAGGTCAACTTCCTTAGGCCTTAGGTTTGTTTTAGCATGAATAGTAGTTATTGTGACAAAGCTTGGCGTGAATAAGCATGGATTTGCATGGGCATAGCGTGATTATACAAATGTCCTATCCATTTATCATATTGTGGCATGATTATGAATATTTTCCTTTCTAATTATGCACATTTGCATATGTTTAGGCTTGACTTGGGGCTTTAATGACAAATGGGCCTTGAGACTTAATTGGGCTTGCATGTGACATTTTTGGGCCCCAACAACTTCAAACTCAAGCCCAAATATTAGAGATGGATTCTAATGCATGGACGATCGTGGTCAGAGAGTTTCGGCAAAGGATTTTGAACATATGACCACCCTCATATTTGACAGAGCAGTCGTTCAGGAGATGCTGATAGAGATTGGCAAAAACTTTTGCCTCTTCCCCATTTCATACCTTCACCATTAGAGGCTCAAATTGAGAATCGTAGTTAGCAGCAAGAGGAGAAAGTTTGTTCGGAGGTGGAACCATTGGTTCAAGTGAAGGGACTCGAAGAAATCGAATGAAAATGATGAAGGGAATGCGTGACATTTTTTAAAGAATTTGGGGATTTGTGTGAAGGCTGAGGAAGAAATTCGAGAATATTTAAATGG
The DNA here is from genome assembly GCA_035220775.1 of Malus fusca. Taxonomy (NCBI): domain Eukaryota; kingdom Viridiplantae; phylum Streptophyta; class Magnoliopsida; order Rosales; family Rosaceae; genus Malus; species Malus fusca. The sequence continues at coordinate 16,873,386 of CM069060.1, forward strand.
AATATTTCTGAATCACCTAACCGTTGAATACAGATCAACATCAGCAAATCTGATGGTTGGGTTTGGCTAGATAAAGCAATGGCCAAAATTCTGTTTTCTGCGCACACGTAATTGTGACCATCCTCATCATTCTTATATTGAAGGCACGATTTACAAGGAAGTGCGTTTTGGTTGAAATGCTTAGATGTCCAACAATTCATAAGAAACAAAGTTGAGAAGCCAAACGTATGAAGGAAAAAAAATACGTATTATGACGTACTCCAGAGCATGGTTTTTGGGTAACTACCCATCATCAAGGGGAACAAGTCTTTTCTGAGGCGTAGTTAGAAGCAATTGTGGAACCATGATTTTTCAAGGCCGGAGTAAAATGGATCAGACACCTATCCTAAAAGTCTGGTCATGGACTCAACAATCTCCATTGTGGAGCTGAATAAACGGATTAGCGATACCACCATCATCTTGTTCCATAATTAGTGGGCAAAGTCGACCATTCTTGTTTCGCATGATTCGAGAACCTAATCCAGCAAGAAATCAACAGGTTTCCTATACTCTTGGAGTTCTTATAATATAAGAATTGGATTCTCATGGATTCTCCTAAGAGGATGTAATATCTACTTCCTAGATATCCTCATGGATTCTCCCAAATTAATAAGGATTTTACTATCCTAAAAGGTCATCTCTTCGACTGGTATAAATACACCCTTATAGAGTTCATCTTTGGTAACACAATATCTGCACACTTGTTCTCTTGCCTACTGCTTGAATCTTTGCTTACGAACTTGACCTTTAGAGATCCTTTTACCGGCACTTTTTGCCTGGTCTTAGGCTTATGTATGGTTGTTTGTTCTTTTACAGGTTAATGGGTTTGGGCATCTTCACTACAAGCGGTAATGCACAAATTTGGTTCCAACATATTTTGTATGTTTTTTTCTTTGAATTAAATGCCCAAAGACTATTTCGTCGGACAAAATATTTGTAACTTTTTTTTATTTTCGGATAGCCAAATAAATTTTGTCATTGGGCAAGTTTCACTCGTCAGGCCAAGTTGATCAACGTAATTTCATCGACAAATCTAATTTGTCGAACGAATCTTCATTATTTGTTAGGAAAACCCTTGAGTGGTGGATTTTATGCGACGAACATTGCCCTACGAATATCATTGGGCAAATAAATATAGGCGATGAAACCTTATTTGGCCCGACACAATTATTACGTTTGAAGAGATTTATTTAATTTTTTTTTTTTTTTTGTAGTGTAAGTGCTTAAGTCCAACCCAACCAAAGGTCTAATAATCATGTGCCTTGCCACTAAATATTCAGGATTGGTTTAGCCCGGCCAACCCTAAAATCCAGCTCTGAAAGAAATAATTAAGTCTTAGGGCAGATCATAACCACACTAAGCCTACTTGTGTGGATGCATGCATCTCCCAACACATACCTAAAACTCTTCAAGCAAGTAGGACACTAAAAAGTAGTGGTTAAGAACATTTATCCCAAAACTCTCGATATTTTTGTTCCAAACCCCTTACAATATATAACCGAAAAACATTCAGATCATACATACTACTAACCAATGAGTGGAGTAAGCAAAGGTTTATTTAAGAAGAAAACTTCCAAACTAGCAATCATCAACTCAGTTGAACTCTGGAAAGATTCAGGAGTAAGAACACCCTTGTGTGGAGACAGAACAACATTGTCCATTGCAAACAGCTCTTCAAGAACTTAAGGCTCATTTTCAAACACATCCAAACTAGCACCTCAATCTTTCCAGCACCAAGAACTTTATCAATTCTTTCTCATCGACGATAACTTTGTGTCCAACGTTAACGATCACTCCCTCTCTTTCGAGTGCAGATAAGACTTCCTTGTTGATCATATGATGTGTTTGGTATGTCAATGCACAACATATGATGAAGGAATCACTATTGGCTGCAAGTTCACAGACATTGAAAAAGAAAAGGTATGACAATTAAAGATGTCTTCTTACTCCTTGAGTTGAATGAGATATTGTACCCAAATGTCTCCAGTCTTTTAGCAACGATTCAAACTCGTTTGCCTCCTAATTTTAAGTATAACAAAACATTAGGAAGTTGTAATTGTTGAATTACATATTTGAAAATGATGCAGCTTATGAAGTTGAACTTTTGTGAGATTAAGCAGTATTGCGCTAGATGGACCCATATTTTCTTGGGGACATTAAGATTTTCATCAGTTGATTTTTTTTTTCTTAACTCATGTGTTAGATTAAATTATGAATTTTTTTCCTGTTACATAAGTATAAATATACACCCATCACTTCTACAGACAACATATTTTTTTCTACCATAAGAATGAGGAATATAGTTTGTTAACTTTTATGAATCATGCCGAACTAGTTTGCCTATTGAAAAAGACTGTGAAATCTTCAATTAACTAGGTTATGTTTATGCTAGGTGTTGGAACTAAATTTGCGCACAGTCGTTGGTATATGAATAATCCTGAGAATCTCATGAATGTCAGAGAATAAGGGGATTGATTAGGTGTGTGATTGAATCTAGGAAGGATTGTCTATATATCTCCTCGTCGAATAAGGAGAATCAAATCATGTGTAGCTCCATGCATGAGTTTAAAATGATGATCCTTGTAGAGAACCTTGACTTGGGTATTTCTAGAGATCTTGAGAGTCCTGATAGAAAAATTAATCTCCTGAATTCGGGAAAGAATCTAGAAAAATATGTAATATAAAATACTCAAAAATTAATCTCCTGAATTCGGGAAAGAATCTAGAAAAATATGTAATATAAAATACTCAATTCTCGTAGGATTGTGATCACATTGCCTAATTCCCAAGATGTTATAATTTAAATATCAATTAGGCTTTCCTTTCTTGGGATTGGGAGATAAGTAACACTTTTTTATGTGCTTAGTGCCATGCACTGTTAGAACCCACGTCAGATCACCCTGATCAAAAGCTGTCATACCCGGATCACCTAGGACATTTTCAATCTCATGGTGAGGGCATTGTGGTCATTATGGCCATCTAGTCATTCTTAAGTAAATCTCACATCTTAGAGATAGCTAAGCTACCCCACAATTCTTTCATAACTATAGTCATTCTAGGGAAAACACTTATTAGCTTTCATCCTTCCCTTACTACGAGCAAGGAAGAAAATATCAGTAATATCGGAAATATCGGTAGTCCGAAAACACGGAAATATCGATGGAAATATCGGGATAATATCGATATCGATAAAAATTACATGGAAACCACGGAAATTGTAAGAAAAACTTGGAAATTTTTATTGAAACTTTGCATGATGTTTATTTAGTCAATTATCTATTAGTTTATCACAAAAAATTGGAAGGAAATGCATTGCATGATGAATTTAACATTATCAAGTTGATTATATAGCGAGCTGGCAAACATTGTGAATGTAGAAAATATGTAGTAATTAATGAAAGAAGTTTAAACACACCATAATCATTAATAGCTCAATTTCTTATAAAGTTACTCATTTTTCCAATATCGGAGTCATACTTTCATGACAAGTTCGACTCTGAATTACTAATGACCTATTGTGTGGCTTAGTCCAACACCGACACTTGAAAACCATTGAAAAAAAATGTATATCAAATAACTTTGCATTTGGGACGACGTCACCTTGGGGTCCTCATTACCGGCCCAAGTCCCTGCGAGTTTGGGGCCTTCATTGGGCCGAGAATGGAGGGATTCATTTGGGCTTTGTGAAACACTTAAAAAACTTGGGCTTCCCACGAAATCGGGCTTTAACCCAAAGAGAGAGAGAGATATCCCTCCCTCATCCACCTCATCCTCCTCCGCCTCCTCCTCTATTCCTCTGCCTCCAGTCAGTCTGAAGTTTGCATATATATAGAGAGAGACAGAGAGACAGAGAGAAGGAGAGAGAGAGAGAGAGAGAGAGAGAGAGACAGAGACAGAGACAGAGACAGACAGACAGAGAGAGAGATGGCAAAGTGCAAAAGCACACAACACATAATGAAGAACGATCAAGTGGTGACAGACCAATCCCACAAACCCAGAAGAGCTAAATCCCGCGAAGTAAGCTCGTGGTTTCTATCATCGCCAACCACCACAGAAACCACCACGCTCCCCTCGCCAAACCATCCCATCTTGCTGGTCCGACGCAAACCTGTTTCACCTTTCTCCGAGGACCGAAAACCCAAAACGCAGCTCGACGATTCGGGCCCCACCCGCGGACTATGGCCCTCTTCAAACTCGTCGCACAAGAAGCTCGACACTCTCGCCGACCACCTCGGAAACGACAGGCGCGAAGATCGCGTCCAGCGTAAGGATTCAATCTTTGACAGAGGAATGAGCTGCATGCAGGTATAACTGTTCATTTTCGATAAATTCTCATCTGGGTTTTTGTTTAATGGCGATGATAATTTCGTTCGTTCAACTTGGAGTTTAATCTTTTGTTTAATTCGTTCAAATTGTAAGTAGAATTTGTAAGAATTGGTTTTACATTCGGTGAATTTGTTATTTGAGATTATAGAATTCAGCGAATTACGTCAATTTATGTTGATGTCCGTTTGAATGTGTAGTTCCTGTTTGTGATGCTTCAGCTGGTGATGTCCCCATTCAATTTCTTGTTTCGAGCTCTATCCTTCAAACCGAGCCAGGGAGGAAACTGAAAGATGATGCAGCCAGAAATAGGACGAGAAAAGAGGACGGGTTGATCTCATGGATCAATCCCATGGCATGTTAAATTCCTGGTTGTTGTAGTTTTGTGGTCTGAAAGCTATAAGATGTTGTTGCCTTAAAGGACGAAGTCAGAAACAACACTGCAAGTGCAACTCTGCAAGAAAGCACGGTTCTAGTCCCACATCGGCCAGCTGAAGAATGTAGGAGAGTTAAGACGTGTATAAAACTGAAAGCCCAACACTTCTACAACATGTCTTTTTCGGCCTTTTGGCCAAGATCAATTATATCTGGTCTTATAAGTATAAAATTTTAAATGTGGGCCAACTGTTCACACGATATTATCGATATTGTCGATAATATGACGATATTATCGATAATATCGCGATATTTTGACGAAAAATAATGGATAAGTGTTAAAATATCGTTCCCTTAAAAAGACGATATTATCGGCGATATTTCGCCGATAATATCGATATTTAATACCATGACTACGAGTAATATTACCAAACGACCATGTATATTCATACGCTTACTTAATAAGCATCATCATGTGATCATGTCTGATTCAATTTTGGTGTCTCGTAGTTTACTTTCTGAAAGACCCCCACACTTTTAAAATTAACACAATTTCTTTATATTGATATCACTTTGAATAGCACTCAGTAATCATTCATTCTCGCCCTAATTGACCTTGGCAAATGCCCAACTCTCCTCGGCAATAAAGCAAGTTTTTGCATCTTTCCTATAATTTAGATTAATCTATATCTAGAAGTTGTCAACTCCAACTTCACAATAAATTTTTCAAATCATGAATACACACACACACACACACACATAAAACTAGAAACAAGAACTGTATGTTTCTCAAATAATCTTGCACAAATTTAATGCGTATACTAGAAAGTTAATTGATGCATCATATTCATTTACATGAATTTCATATTTCTTTTCCAAATGAAGTGTTGAATACCGTTCATAAGGAGTTGTTATTAATCTGAATGTGGTTGCATCTTTACATGAAGAAAATGAAACTAGCCGCATTTTCTTGTATCATTTGGTTTCTGAGAAAAAAAAAACACAAAACACAAAAGAAAACTTTTTTTCCACAAACGGGTACAAACCACGCAAGCAGATTTGGATGAAGAACAGTTACCAAATTCTACAAATTATTGGTGATAAAGGTTCATTTCAGATTTCTTAGAATAAAAGAAAGTATTGTACTTTTTTTGTTTTAAATTGGATTTAGTGTGAGCCATTAGATCATAGTCCATGTGCATCACTTAGTTTGTTACGTGTGAGTAATAGCTCATGACAAGTGTAATCTCCTCATAGCGTAGATTATTTGAATGGTTATGTTTGGTCATCTTTCTCTAGTTGGCTAACGGTTATATTGCCTCACACACCTTGTGTGAAATAATAAATGAAAAGTGCAATTTCTCTTCTTCTTTGAGCACTCACTCTCACCTTCTAGATCTCCCTTTAATCCAAACCTTCATTCCTTCATCCAAGACATCTTAGAAGCAATAATCAAACACTAACATGGCATCAGAGTTAGGTTCATTCGCTTAAAATGGGCGTGAATATGTGAATTTCTACTACGAAGAACTCGAATTGAATCGAGCTTCATCGGAGCTGATTTGAGCTTCAAAAACTTATGGGTTGCTTGATTTCAAGTCTAGCATGGCTGGATCGAGTGGAGCTAATATTCATGCACCGATTTTCAACGGCGATAACTATGAGTTTTGGAGAATCTAAATGAGGACTATACTCAAGTCTCGTGGACTCTGGGAACTTGTGACATCGAACTTGAAGTGCAAGATTCAAAGAAGGGGAAGAATGAGATCACTGAAGAGGCGAAGAAAATTGAGCCATCAGTTGCAGAGAACGTTGCATTGGATGAGATCTTGATGACGGATGCAAGGGCTCTCAGATTCAGAAAGCTATTTCAAACCAAATATTTCCCAAGATTTCAAATGAAGAGACCTCTAAGGGAGCTTGGGATATTCTGCAACAAGAGTTCAAAGAAGATAAACAAGTAAAAAGCGTTAAACTTTAAGGTTTGCATCGAGATTTTGAATATTCTCGAATGTGTGATGATGAATCATTGTCTACTTATCTTACTAGACACTGTTTGATTTGTTAAACCAAATGAAAGTTATAGAGATGAATTATCTAGGGAAAGAACTATGCAGAAATTACTGATTAGCTTGCCTAAGAGTTATGATTCTATTTGCTCTGTTATTGAACACTCAAAAGATCTAGATACCCTTGAGGTTTAGGAAGTTGTAGAGCAATAGTTGGATAGACATGCTAACAATATCACTGAGAGGGCATTTGCTAGCTTGAATATGGCATCCAAACAGCCTAAAACTCAAAGGTTTGCTGGAAATCAGAAGTTTCAGAAGAATTAGAAAAAATAAGGGCAAGTGGGATAACAAGCCTAACTTTATTTCAAAACAAAATGTTGTACATGACACAACTAAAATTCCTTGCAAACATTATGATAAATTGCACTGTGGGAAATGCTGGTTTGAAGAAAAACCCAAGTGCACAGTTTGTGGGAAGGTTGGTCAACATTCAAGATATTACAATGGAAACGAAGCAATGCAGAAGGTGAATTATGCCAATCAACTTAGGGGACACTCTTATACATGTGCAATGCAGTAGCTAAGGTAAATGTGAACAACTTATGGTATATTCACAATGGATGTAGCAATCATATGATAGGAGATGAAAGGCTTTTGATCAATGTCCAAAGAGATCTTTCTTCCAAGGTGAAATTGGGAACTAGAGAGATTGTAAGTGTTGATGGAAAATGCACACTAGTATTTTGGTTCACCATTCACTAGGCTTTGAAAGTCATGGGTTTTAGAATTGTTTTGAATACATGCCTACTTTAAAGTGTTATTAGTTTGTTTATGTGTTCAAATGTTCTCACATGTTCTTAGCTAGGACAAATTTTTCCTTCAGTTCTACTGTCACGTATCGATTTCGGGTGTATCTTGAGATCGAGGCGCGACACATATAGTGGTAGAAAGCCAAGAATTTGCACACTTGAATTTTTTTTTTTGGCTCATTGTGTTATGTACACATTCCTGCAAGTCAGAGGCATACTTGTTGCTTATTGCACAAGTGAGAAAAACTACAATCTGTACAATCCAATTACCATAACTTTTGATGATAATGCTTGTTGGATGTGGAATTATGAAGCTAAAAATGTGGTAAATGTTCTAGTGATTGCTGATGCTGAGAAAGAAAAATATGCAAATTTTGAAGAACTGAATAAGTAATCTGAATTTGTTGATCACTTGCTGAGTACTCCACAGACAAGTCAACAAGATATCTCAGAAGTTCCAAATACAAATTATGTTTCACAAGATAGAGCAAGAATCCCTCATGACTTTGATCACACTCCATTGAAATGGAGAATTCTGAGTGAATGTTGGCTTAATGCAATATGTGTGTCATAGCGCCTAAGAACTATTAAGAAGCAGCTTAAGATGATTCTTGGAAGACAGTAATGTAGACTGAATTGGATATGATATAGAAGAACAATACATGGCAGCTTATTGATAGACCATTTGAAAAACCAAAAATTGGTGTCGAGTGGGTCTATAAAACTAAGCTAAATTGGGATGGTTCAATATATAGAAGAATAAAGCCCGATTGGTTGCAAAATGGTACTTTCAAAATCATGGGATAACTATAATGAGACTTTTCTCTAGTGGCCAAACTTGACACCATTAGAACCTTCAGCACAGAGGGATAAAGTCTATTTCAATTGGATGAAAGTCTGCTTTCTTGAATAGGGTATTGAAGGAATAGGTATATGTTGATCAACCTCAAGGCTCTGTGATAAAGTATGAAAAAGAAAAGGTGTATAAGCTGAACAAAGCTTTATATGAGTTAAAGCAAGCTCCAAGAGTTAGGTTAGATAGACTCATACATCACCAATGTTAGATTTCAGAAGAGTTATAGTGAAGCCACATTATACATCAAGTCAAATGGAAGCTTATGATCATTATAATCTCTCTTTATGTTGACGACATAGTGTATACTGGCAGTTGTTCAAAATTACTTGAAGAGTTTAAAAATGATATGATGAGGCATTATGAGATGACAAATTTGGGTTTACTACATCATTTCCTTGGAATGGGTGTAGTGCAAACTGAGCAAAGTATTTTTATCCATCGGAACAAGTATGCCATGAAGTTGATTGAGAAATTTGGTTTAAAATACTGCAAGTCAATGGCAACTCCACTAGCAGTGAATGAGAAATTGAGCAAAGATGATGTAAGTGAAATTGCTGATGAGACTGAATACAAAAAACTTGTGGGAAACTCACTTTATTTAACTGCAAAAAGCCTAATACTATGTTTGCAACAGGTATTCTTGCAGGATTTATACACAACCCTACAAAGAAGCATATGGGAATTGCCAAGAGAGTCCTGAGGTATATTCAAGGCACTTTAAATCATGGCATTGAGTCTGTTAAAGGACAATCAACCCTTCCTATAGGCTATTATGATAGTGATTAGGCAGGAAGTGATGATGATATGAGAAGCACCTCTGGTTATGCATTCAATCTGGGATCAAGTGTGTTTTTTCGGGCCTTAATCAAGCAAAACACATTTGCATTCTCTATTGTGTAGTTGAATATGTTAGAAATATGTGAAATTTTAGTAAATGTTACAAATTATTTGAAACTTTAGAAATATGTGAAATTTTTGGAACACATTAGAAATTATATGGAATTTTAGAAATTATTTGAAATGTTGGGCAATTTTAGAAATTGTTTGAAATTTTAGAGAATTTTAAAAATTATGTGAATTTTTTTCTCAGAGGTCTTTGCGCTTGATCATTAGTGCACTGTTCTGCCTCCACCCCTGCTTAGAGTGATGAAAATGGAAACGATTGCTCCTCGTGCTTTTGAGGCAAAGAGGCAAGTGTATGGTTTATTTATAGGCAAATGCTTTTGTTTATGTTTCTATGTATAAGTGAGGCATTGTATTTGGGTTTGTTTGTAAAGCCCACATGTCACAAGATTAATAATAAAAGCTTTAAAATGTTACACACAATACTTGTATTTTATAATATGTAATAATCTTTCAAAATAACATATTATTAAATATTTATATGTATATTATATAGTAAATTTAATTATTTTTATATAGTGTATTAAGTGTTGATTAACGTGCTTATTTCTCATTAGCGACACATCACATGATTTGTAAATATAATCTAAAAATTTGGTCTACCTAACATTATTATTATGTTACTCATAAAAGAAGATTACCAGAAATTTTTCGAATGCCAATCACACCTCTCTAAAATATCATCCTTCACTCCGTTTTGCTTGTCGATATTCAATATACAAGCACTAGCTATCAATGCCTTATAAAGGACAACCACGAAAATCAATGCTTTTTTTTGCATAATTCGTAATCCAAATGAGATTATAATTCCATTGCTCATTGTCAACAATGTCCATAACTTCTGCCAAATTAGATCATATCCAATTATTCATTATCAACAATGTTCATAGATTAAGGCAAATAAATCGCTTTTCTGTGTGACCTTATGTGGGGTCACTTTTGAGGAGCGTGTTGGAAGATAGAGCTCACATTAGAAATATAACCAAATAATATACAAATTTATATATGGGAAATTCTACTCCTAATATCACATATTTGTTTTCTGATAAAATCTCACCTAGTCATAAGTAATTAATTTAGAGACAATATCAGTATTAATATTTACAAAATTTTATTTTTTTCCTAAATTAGATAATTATGACGTTGGCTAAATGCAAATGAATTTATTTTAATTTTATGAACAAATTCAAGAGCATTTCCTTTTTCACCCGAATTTAATAATCTATTCCGCAGTATCGCTTGTATAAAAAAAAAAAAGGAAAACTAATGAAAATGGATTGAAAACTTTAAGTTTTAATGATAAGAACAAAATAAAGGGTAAAATGAATAGTATCAGGTTTGACTTTTTAGTGTAAAAATGTGGTTTTTCATTAAAGTGAACAGTACCGTGGGCTTTTCGTTAAAACTCCCAAAAAAAAATGATGATCAATCAACTAAAACCCTAGTTGTGGCAGGCCAAATTTGTTTTGCAGGCCAAGACTGTACCATCGTTGACATGGACTGCTCTTTCGCGAAGAAGCCCGATCCACGAGTCACGACCCACTTCCCAATTTCAGAATTGAGATCCCTCGCAACTCTCACTTTCCCGCCGAAACCACATTTCAGATTTTCTAATTTTTTCCCAATAAAATATAATTTTTTATTTTCCTTTCAAAAATAAAAATTCAAACCCAAAACCGCGGCTTAGTGAAAGCCAACTGCTTTACATTCCAGTGAGGACCGGCGGAGCTTGAAAATCCTGAGGATCCAATTTCTCCCAGAAGCATCTCGCTTCCACTTCGCAGAAAGGAAGAGCTTCACCGAGTTGACTCGGAAGAAAATGGTGTTGGAGTCGCAGGACGAGTTCATGGCCGACAGCTCTGACTCGGGGCCCGGAGCATCCAGGGGTCCCAGGCTGTTTATCAGAGAAATGGTCATGAGGAACTTCAAGTCCTATGCCGGCGAACAACGCGTCGGTCCTTTCCACAAGGTTAGGTTTTCCTAATTAGCTTGATGAAAATTCACAGGTTCAATTGATTTTGTAAAATTGGAAGCTAGGGTTTTTCTTGTTGCCGACGGAAATGCTATTAATGTTAATTTGCGGAAAATTTGATTTATCTATTAATAATTGTAATTATTGGGAAAACCAGAGCTTTTCTGCAGTCGTTGGACCAAATGGGAGTGGGAAAAGCAATGTGATAGATGCCATGCTCTTTGTATTTGGAAAGAGAGCTAAGCAGGTTTGTCGAATGTTCGTGCGATTTCTATATGATTTATTTGTTTTTCGGCTGTGGTTATACTTTTCTTTTCGCCTAAATCTGCGGTATAATTGTAGATGCGACTTAACAAAGTATCGGAGCTTATTCACAACTCCACTAATCACCAGAATCTGGATAGTGCTGGAGTTTCTGTTCATTTCCAGGAGATCATTGATTTGGTAATTTTACCCTTTTCTCATTTGTGTTTGCTTTCTGTCCTTGATAGGTATAAACTTTCATGTTCCAAGAGTTTTATTTTTTGGTAAACGTTTTCTAGAAGAGCAATCAATTTAACTGGACCAGCAGGGCTCTCCTGAATTTTTTTTTTAATTCTGGGGTTTATTCTGGTATTTAGTAATGAATATAGTAGTATGTAAACTTTGTTTGCAATCGTTACAGGATGATGGTACATTTGAAGCTGTTCCAGGAAGTGATTTTGTAATTACTAGGGTAGCGTTTCGTGATAACTCCTCCAAATATTATATTAATGACCGTGCAAGCAATTTCACGGAAGTTACCAAGAAATTGAAAGGAAAAGGAGTTGACCTGGACAACAATCGTTTTCTGATTCTTCAGGTTTGATTTTTGACATGCAGCTCTTCAACTTTGAGTAAGTTTGTCTCGGGGTTTTAAGAGTGAGTTTGTTGTCACTATCAGGGTGAAGTTGAGCAGATTTCACTTATGAAGCCAAAAGCTCAAGGATCCCATGATGAAGGTTTTCTCGAATACCTTGAAGACATTATCGGAACTAACAAATATGTTGAAAAGATTGATGAGTCGTTCAAAGAGTGAGTACTTTGTCTGTGTTTTAGTTCACTGATAAGTTACATGTTATAATCCTCCTCCTGCATACACTCTCCTTTCAATCACACATGTTACACCCTACTTGTAGAATTGCAAGCACATAAATTTCTTTTAGCTGACTAGAAATTTAAAGATTAGAGAATGGAAACTGACATGCATGGATGTTTTACAAAAAGATAAAAAAGAGTACACTTGGGTGGCTTTGAAAACTTTGGTTCCTGGATAACATATATTTACTCCACCTTTCTGCCAAGACATTAGAGGACAGACAAGCATTCTTGGTCTGATATGGAATTCTCATATTTGTAACGACTGGATGATTATCTTCACTGTTGTCATAGGTTAGAATCCCTAAATGAAAAAAGGTCCGGTGTGGTGCAAATGGTCAAGTTGGCAGAGAAAGAAAGAGATGGCTTGGAGGTAAATATAGTTTGCACATTGGTTGACTATTGCCTGATATGGTTCATTGAAATTTTGAAATGATTTAAACAGGATGTGAAGAATGAAGCAGAAGCCTACATGCTGAAAGAGTTGTCACTTTTGAAATGGCAAGAGAAAGCCACAAAGTTGGCTCATGAAGATACCAGTGCAAAAATGGTTGATCTACATGGAAATATGTCCACCTTAGAAGGCAATCTAAAAACTGAAAGGTAAACTTTCTCATACTAGTACTATTCAGTTGGTTCAGAACTTGTTTTCATTGAGGAACTTGGATACTATTTCAGGGAGAAGATCCAGGAAAGTAATGATGCATTGAAGGAGCTTGAATCTGTGCACAATAAACACATGAAACAACAAGAGGTTTGGTTTACATGCTTTTTCTGTTCTTGCAAACCAAGCTTATCTAACTGACACTTGAATTTCTTGTTTGTTAGAAGAAATTTGGAGTACATTGATCCTTATACTGTCCTGGTCATTTGTCAAAACATGACTAGATTCTGTTGTTTGGTACAAATAAACCAGGAACTTGATAACAACATCAGAAAATGTAAGGAAGAATTTAAGCAGTTTGAAAGGGAGGATGTTAAATATCGGGAGGATCTGAAGCATGTGAAGCAGAAGATCAAGAAACTCAAGGATAAACTTGAAAAGGTAGGGGAAAAGCATTATTCCGTGCAAGTGAAAACAAGTATACACTAAACATTTGACTTCAACTGCAGGATTCAGTAAAGATTAATGACATTGAGAAGGAGTGTGAGGACTCGACTAATCTGATCCCTGAACTTGAGAAAAGTATTCCAGAACTGCAAAAACTCTTGTCGGATGAAGAAAAAGTCTTGGACGGAATTGCAGAAAATTCAAAAGGTGATTTCTTTCAATAACAATTGTTCAAATGTCGGGACTTTTTTGTTAGACTTGTCTTAACATTCTTGCGAATAAAAAGTTCACATAATCTATGTGATGCACTTAATATGATAAACATTTGGTGGACCAGAGTATACTGTATATATATGATACAACAACAAAGCCTTTTCCCACTAAGTGGGGTCGGCTAATACTATATATATACAATAATTTTATTTATGATAATTTTATTTATTCAAAACCTAAACCCTATACTATATATATGGTAATTTTATTTATTCAAAAGGTGCTTTGCATCTATGTGCACCATTACATTCTTTTTATATCTTATAGTTGACATGGATGATTATGTGCTTGTTTCAATGGCTGCTATATAATGTTTTCATTGTTAGGTATCAGTTCCACCTAACAGATGCAGATATGTTGCTAATTGTTTAACAATTCATTTGCTTTTCTCTTTTTACAAGCAGTGGAAACTGAAAGATACCGCTCTGAGCTTACGAAGGTTCGTGCTCAATTAGAACCATGGGAAAAGAAACTGATCGAGCGCAAGGGGAAACTTGAAGTTGCATCTACTGAACAGAAGCTTTTAAATGAAAAGGTGAAGTTGTAATAATATTGGCATTGACACTTTTTTGAAATAAAATATAAATTAATGGTGACGTTATTGCTTTAGATATTCTTAGTGTCTTCTCTTGCTATTATAGTAAAAGATATTTGTGTTGTGACCTGTGACTAAAAACTAAAATATTTCTTTTGAACTACTCCTTGAAGAACTTATAAGTTTTAGTGTGAGGAGGATTTAAACATGTGGATAATTTTCAACTTTTTCTTACTGTTTCAGCACGAAGCTGGTCGTGCAGCTTTTGAAGATGCTCAAAAGCAGATGGCTGATATATCAGGAAGTATTGAAACAAAAAGCGCAGGCATTGCAAAAGTTCAAAGTGAAATAGAAAAGAGCAAGCTTGAAGGGATCAAAGCTCGTAAAGAGGAACAGGTTTGTATTTTCATTATTGAGATGTTGTTTGATCTCTTTATTTTTAAATTATTGCTTTTCATCTCAAGTGATGTGGTAACAACATTTAGTCTTTTGCAGGAATACATTAGAGAACAGGAAGCTCTGATTCCTTCTGAACAAGCTGCAAGACAGAAGGTTGCAGAACTTAAGTCGGTTTTAGATTCTGAAAGGAATCAAGGAACAGTTTTAAAAGCAATTTTACATGCTAAGGAGTCCAACCGAATACAGGGAATACATGGCCGGATGGGTGATTTAGGTGCTATTGATGGTGAGTGTTCTGCTCATTGAGGTTAATTTTTAATTGCTGTAACTCTTTTGCTGTTCAAGTTTAGAGTATTTTATATATTAAGGTCATTACATCTTAATTTAAATAACAATTGATAAAACAAATCCAAGTTTAATTAAATTTATTTCGATTATAAAAGGGTCACTTTCTAAAACTAATAACAAGCATACGTATTTTACAAATTATCACAAACGCAATTTATTAAGTTAGATGAATTGAAATCCGTATTTCAATATAAGGTAACATCCCTTTTTCTTAAGAATGAAATATAGGACTTTTATGTTGTAAGACGAATTCATTCCAAATCAAAACATAAGAACCTTCACAATTCTGAACTGAATCAATGGACTAGGTGGTTAAGGAGTCATTATCCATAGTTAATTTTATCATATGTGAAAGTTTAGATTTGTACTTCTTGTTTGGTGAAGTGCCTTGTGCCAAGCTAAAAGTGGCACACAGTCACGATTCCTGTTTTCTCTGTCTGCAATGTTTAACACACCGAAGTGCATATCCTTTTTTTAACCCTATCGTTTATTATTATTTGTTGTCAAAAGCACATATTCATACACAGTTTATACTTTGGAATTAACTTCCCATTTGAAAATTTGCCTTTGCAGCAAAATATGATGTTGCCATATCAACAGCTTGCGCTGGACTTGATTATATTGTGGTGGAAACAACTAGTGCAGCCCAAGCATGTGTTGAGCTACTCCGAAGGGAGAATCTTGGCGTTGCAACTTTCATGATATTGGTATTAATCCCATGTTACAGTGTTCTGCAGAAACCAAATCCTAACATTTATGGATTGTATAAGTGCCTAAACCAGGGGGAGGTGATTTCTAGTCCAGTTTCAGTGAAATGGACGAATTGTCATTTAAATTTTTAAGCTTTGTTATATGGGAAGTCCTTAAAGTGTCCTGGGCTAGCTTTTAAAAGTGTACTAGATATACATTTGGTTTGGCATTGGGGTGACTTAATTACTCTAGTAAATGGAGGTTACATCTTGGCACCTACTATATATCTCCAACTGTGGAGATCGTACAACCATAGTTGAATACATTGCATGTGGGTATTGGGGAGTTATGAAATTCTTATTTCATGCTGTATTTCAATATCTCAGGAAAAGCAAGGTGATCTTTTACCAAAGCTGAAGGAGAATGTAAACACTCCGGAAGGAGTTCCACGCCTTTTTGATCTAATTAGAGTTCAAGATGAGAGAATGAAGCTCGCATTCTTTGCAGCTTTGGGAAACACAATTGTAGCTAAAGACCTTGATCAGGTATTTATCAAATTTCCATATTGAAGTTGATGACCTCAATTGTGGCTTGCTAATTAAGAATTAGTTTGTATGAATGCCACAATCGGAAGGACCCAAGCAGTCAGCCTGTTGAGTCTGATTTCCTTTTCTCAAGGATACAATTGCAATGTCTTGTGGATTGCTTTAGTATCCCATTAAATTTCCGTTTTGTTTTGAAAGCAATTAAACAGCACTCTATTTTCAATTTTAGGCAACACGTATTGCATATGGCGGAAACAGAGAATTTCGACGAGTGGTAACGCTTGATGGTGCTTTATTCGAAAAATCTGGTACTATGAGTGGCGGAGGAAGTAAGCCACGTGGTGGAAAGATGAGCACTTCTATTCGTGCAACCAGTGTTTCAGGAGAAGCTGTTGCAAATGCTGAGAAGGAGCTCGCAGCCATGGTTGATTCATTAAATACCATCCGCCAAAAAATTGCCGATGCAGTGCGGAGGTATCAAGCCTCAGAAAAAGCAGTTGCACGCTTGGAGATGGAATTAGCTAAAAGTCAGAAAGAGGTGATTCTTCATATGGAACTATGTGTTGTCCTAGGTTTATGTATTTGAAAAGAATTTCCTTGAATGAAAGTTTTCATCTTGAAACAGATTGACAGTTTGAATTCGCAACATAGCTATCTTGAGAAACAAATTGGTTCCCTGGAGGCTGCTTCACAGCCAAAGAAGGGTGAGCTTGATCGCCTAGCTGAACTCAAGCATCTTATTTCTGTTGAAGAAAAGGAGATCGATAAACTTATACAAGGTTCAAAGCAGCTGAAGGAGAAGGTGAGGAACTCCTTTATGACTTTTGTCCCTGAAAGTAGCAGCTAATCGTAACTGTACAATAAAACACAGGCCATTGTATCTTGGTTTGTAGTCGCGTTTTCTGGTCTACCTGGTGATTCAATTAAAAAATTATGAGAATGGCTGGAATTACAATTGATTGTCACATGCTGTCTGACAATGATTTTTTTTTCTTCACTTTATCTGACCATTTCCTGTCTGTTTCTGTTTGTAGGCCTCAGAGCTCCAGAGTAATATAGAAAATGCTGGTGGCGAAAGACTAAAAGCACAGAAGCTAAAGGTCAATAAGATTCAGTCTGTAAGTAAATGCACCTCTATGAAACATCCTAGCTACTATAATGGAAGGACTGTCCTAATAGGTGCTATTCAATTGTCAGGATATTGATAAAAACAATACTGAGATTAACCGCCGCAAAGTCCAGATTGAGACTGGCCAGAAAACTATAAAGAAGTTGACAAAGACGATTGAAGAATCCAAGATTGAGAAAGAACGACTTGATAAGGAGAAGGAAAATGTGTGTTCCAAATTCAAAGAAATAGAACAGAAGGCATTTGTAGTTAAGGAGAACTACGAGGGAATACAGAAGGTTTACTTTCTTCATTACTCTATTTCTATGAGCCGATGTATTATTGAAAAAATTTCTATATAATTTGGTTATATCTTGTGCAGCTGATTGATGAACATAAAGATATCTTGGGTCAAGCAAAATCTGACTACAACCAAATGAAAGGGACTGTGGATGAACTGCGCGCATCACAGGTACTATGCTGAAAAATTAATACCATTTTCAAATTTCAGTGGTGGTAACTATTGTCATAATACTAGAAAAATTTGATCCGACGATCAGTACGCACAACCTTAGAATTGGTAACTGGAACTTAGCAGTAATTGGTCACATTCCATGCTTGCTTCTTCTTTTACCACGACTGCTATTTGTTCGGCATAGTAATACTATGTTACCTTGGAATGCTGCTGTTTGTTAAGCTTTTTAAAGTTCTTACTACTTGATTGGCTTGGTGATATCATAGGTTGACGCTGACTTTAAATTACAAGATATGAAGAAGCTATACAAGGAGCTTGAGTTGAAGGGGAGGGGTTACAAGAAAAGGCTTGACGACTTGCAAACTTCCCTTATAAAGCATATGGAACAGTATGTTGATTTCAGAAAATACTTGTTTGAAATGGTGTATTGAACATTTCTAATACTTTATCTTTCTTGCAGAATTCAGAAAGATTTAGTGGATCCTGAAAAGCTTCAAGCTACCTTGGCAGATGAAATTCTTAATAACCCTTGTGACCTTAAAATGGCACTTGAAATGGTAGCACTATTAGAAGCACAATTGAAAGAGATGAATCCAAATCTAGATTCAATCGCAGAGTATGTTTTCCTTCATTTTCAAAGATTTTTTAATTTGACTTGTAAGCAGAGTTCTTCTAATTGTTTATTGCAATAGGTATCGGAGAAAGGTCTCATTATATAATGAACGAGTTGAGGATCTTAACACTGTCACTCAACAGCGTGATGACATAAAGAGGCAGTATGATGAATGGAGAAAGAAGAGGCATGCCACCCTTTTTCTTAAATATTTTTTTCTGTGCTATATGTTACCAAACTGTAAATTTAACTCATTGAATATTTTATGATCTTAGGTTGGACGAATTCATGGCAGGATTCAATGCAATCTCTTTGAAATTAAAGGAAATGTATCAGGTTTGTCAACCGATCTCTCTATCTTTTTTATGGGTTCTAATCTTTACGTTCCATTTTATTGCTGCTGCCGTGTACAATTGAGCTTGTACAACAGTTTAAAGCTTTACATAGATACAGGCATACCTTGTGCCACTTGTAAGCTAGTAGCAAATGGTGTTTCATCATTTATTAATGCTTTTGATTTTATGATTTTTATCTTAAATGTTTCGTTGCTATGAGCCGTCCTGCTGATACGGCTTATGTTTCTTTCCTTTGCTCAGCACTTGAATCTTCTTTGTTTTGTTCTTACTGGTTGTTCTCATATACCTGGTCCTAATCTTTATTACTTCTGTTATATGTACACAGATGATCACGCTGGGAGGTGATGCAGAACTTGAGCTAGTGGACTCCCTGGATCCTTTCTCTGAAGGCGTTGTTTTCAGCGTCAGACCGCCAAAGAAGAGTTGGAAGAATATTGCGAATTTATCTGGTGGTGAAAAGGTGCTGACTCGGTGTTCCTTGTTTTCCATTAAAGATCCCATAACACCTGTCCGTCATATACATGAAATGTTTAATGTTGATCGTTTTACTGCTTGCAGACTTTGAGCTCATTGGCTCTTATTTTTGCCCTGCACCATTACAAGCCTACCCCTCTTTATGTGATGGATGAAATCGATGCTGCGCTAGGTACTTTTTGATGAATCCTTGAGCTAAATTTCTAATTTTATCACATCAATTTTACCCATTTTGTTCTTTTGGCTAAATTTCATTTCTATGTTTTGTATGTTATTGCAGACTTCAAGAATGTCTCTATCGTGGGGCATTATATCAAGGACCGAACGAAGGATGCACAGTTTGTCATCATAAGGTTGGTTGAACCGTTGATTGCTCCGGTGGATTATAACGGGAATCGCTGGTATTATATGAATTTAAGTCTGTCAGTATATATAACGTTATACGCCTTGTCTGGTACAGCCTTCGGAACAATATGTTTGAGTTGGCAGATCGACTGGTTGGGATATACAAAACAGATAACTGCACAAAGAGCATCACTATCAATCCGGGGAGTTTCGTGGTATGCGAAAAAGCTGCTTGACGGAGTTTGCAGATCAACGTGCATGGAGGTCAGAAAATGGATGGCTCAATGCGGTGATCGTTCTTTAGTAATTAGCACGCGCTTGCAATGCATGTAGTAAACTAATTTGTATTTTGAGTAGTTGCTTATGTAAAGCAATTGGCAATGCCCTGTGGCTTTTGGTAATGACTGATGTGTGGTTCGACAAGCAAAACCATGAACTTGTAATATTACACTTGATGGGAGAAATAACTTGGTATTTGAGCAAAAGTTTAAAATTTATAAATTGACATGCATCAATTGCTTTGTTTGGATTCACAAACATATAAATTTTGAAATTTTGAAGAAAAAAAATTGGATTTAGTATCTAAAACCTGTTGTACTTTTATGTGCAAACGGAAGTGAATTTTAACAAAGTACCAATTATCAATGTCATATGCAAAAGTAAAGAATAATCTCAAAAGAACACAAGAAATTTACGTGGTTCGGCGTAAAGCCTACGACCCATAAACAGAGATTACAAAAGAGTGTTTAAACTCTCACAACCCAAATCCTACAAATTACAAACTCTAAACCAAACGAGTAGAGAATCCAAAACTGACGGAGAAGATTCTCCCAAATTGCTCTCTAACTCACAAATTGACTCTCACCAAATTGTCACACGATTGAGCCACATCAAAGTACACTAAACCCTAAGGTCCTATTTATAGTGCATATGACTTTAGGTTACAATGAGAATTCTAATCCTAATTGGAAGTAAAATCAAAATCCTAATCAAATAGGTAATTAACAAAATATCTTCACCAAGCAAGGAATCCAACCAAGAAGTCAAATCCAAACCCAAATAGGACACCAAACAAAAATAGGTAACACAAACCTAATTTCTATATCATTCTAATTTTGAGCCGTAAAATCCCAACAATCTCCACCTTGGTGAGAAATTAACAAACTTCCAAAAACAAACTTCAAAGTGGGATACCAAAAATACAAACGCACAAATGATCACCAAATACTTCAAAGAACAGATCTCCACATAGACTCAAAAAATTCAAAAGCCTTCAAACTTGAAATTTCCTCCAACGCCTTCTCCAACAAACTCCATTACGGAAACTAACAAATACGAAACAAATTCCAAACCAAAGCTCGAACATATGAACCAAAAGTGCGAATTGCACTCCACCAAAAGAACTTGAGTACCAAGCTCCACCTCCTCACATAACCTTTAGAGGATTTCAGAATAACAATCTTCTACAATGTTTGCCTCAACACTAGCAAAAGACTTATCAAACAACTTCTTTTTGCCCTTGAGTTCAAGGCAATTTACTTACCGATGACCCTCCTTGAACTACCAAAGCTCCATCTTATGTGTCAGACACCTTATTCTTTAGCTCTTTAGAGTTCAAAGCAGCTTTAACATCTTCCAAACCAAGACTTTCTCTACCAAATAGCATGGTGTCGACAAAGTGTTCATATGAAGGAGATAAAGAACACAATAAAGTTTCATCCAGACTTTTCAAATCCATCATAAGTTTATTAAATTCATCAACATGCTTAGGAATTGATGCACCTTTATCCATACGAAGAGTATGCAAAATTTTCTTCAAATAAAATCGTTTAGCAAGGGATTTGGCCAAATACAAGCTCTCCATTTGAGCCACAAGTCTGGTGCATATTTGACGTTACCAACCTCACCCAAGACTTCATTAGATAAAGTCAGTAGGATTGCTTTAAGTGCCCGCTCCATAACGTCTTCCTTTTTTCTCATCAGTCCATGAATTCGGCAGAGCCTTCACACTCTTGAGTGTCTTCAAAAGTCCTTGTTGAAGTAAAAAAGCACGCATCTTTAAAAAAGCACGCATCTTCAACTTTCACCAACGACACAAAAGGCTTCATAGTGAAATTCATGGCCGTGCTTCGCCCGTGGATGTAGGATTTATGCCAAACCACGTAAATTCTTGTGTTCTCTTGAATTGTTCTTTGTTTTCGTCTACGATGTTGATAATTGATACTTTGTTAGAATTCGCTTCTATTTGTGCATAAAAGTACACAAAAGGCTTCCATGAATTTCACTAAATAAACGGATATTACAAAAGAGTGTTTAAATTCTCACAACCCAAATCCCACAAATTACAAACTCTAAACCAAACGAGTAAAGAACCCAAAACTAAAAGAGAAGATTCTCCCAAATTGCTCTCTAAGTCACATACTCACAAATTGACTCTCACCAAATTACCACACGAATGAGCCATATCAAAATACACTAAACCCTAAGGTCCTATTTATAGTGCATATGACTTAGGTTACCAAGAGAATTCTAATCCTAATTGGAAGTAAAATCCAAATCCTAATCAAATAGATAATTAACAAAATATCTCCACAAAGCAAGGAATCCAACCAAGAAGTCAAATCCAAACCCAAATAGGACACCAAACAAAAATAGGTAACACAAACTTAATTTATGCATCATCCTAATTTTGAGCCGTAAATCCCAACAAAACCCCCAACCTTTTAGTGTCATTCCAAATTAGTTTCAATCTTTTTAAATATTCCAAACAAGTACCTAACATATTGAATATGGCATACTCGTTAAGCCCTAATTAGTTTTTCAAACATAGATTATATTCAAAACTCACCAACTTTATACATTGGGAACAATATTACCTCAGAATCTAAATATCAAACATAGATTATATATTATGGAACCCAATGGTCAAACATGTAATGAATTGAATCGAAAATGGACAAATTGAAATGACATCAAGAGAACAATCTCTTAATAAAGAAGAAGGTTAAGAATCCACTTAGGGTTTCAAGGAGTATGTTTTTGCTCATGTGATTTCCTCATTCGCTAATTCTCGGCTAGTAAAGCTTCTAGTTCTTCTTTATGGGCGGTGAAGATGGTGGTGACTACATCATGACAGTCCATACCATTTCAGCAACCTCCATAACCTTGTTCTCAATGTTGGCGCTTGAATTGTAGGGTAGACTTAGTGGTTTGCATTGGGTTTGGAGGTGATAGCATGACGGGAGTGGTGGTAACTGTTAGTTGGTAAAGGCTATGCTATCATGAACTTTTAAAAAAAATTAACATATTTTAAGTGGTGCTTAACGGATGTGACATTTTCAACAGGTTGGATACTTATTTGAAATGTTTAAAAATGTTGGGACCAATTTGGAATGACACTAAAAGGTTGGAGAATTTTATGTACTTAATCCAAAAAAAATTGTAGTTTGGGACCTCTAATTTCAAAATTTAAATTCTATGTAAATAATTGTCACCTTTAAATTCGTATGAGTGAATTATAAAAAAAAGAAAGAAAAAAACAAACCCTCAACCACGAGTGATTACCACCACCACCACTGACCACCATCATCCCTATCATGGTTGCCGCCACAATTACATACCGTTGTCTCCCCAGTTGCTGTTGTAGCCACTGCCATTATTGCCGCCGCCACCACCCACCATCATCACCACTGCCTCCGCCACCACTACTAGCATATTTCGTAACTATTATCTCTCATCATTTATACATTATTGACTCTATACACGCATTAAAGTCCATATTTAAATTTTCATTGTTCTTTTAGGTTAACTAGAAGAAAATTTGCAAATTCTAGAAAACAAAATTCCATCATTTCAATTTCCTTTATTTTAGAATTCCTTAGTAATCTTAAATTTCCCCATCCAACCATGTGTCAGAATTTCCAAATTTTTTATAGATCCGTTGATCTGTAAACGAAAATTTCAATTTGAATCATGGGGAGCATATAAGTATAGATACTGATACCAAATGATAGGATACAAATATTGGAAGGATAAAAATTGTAGAGGATGAAAAAGGAAATGCATAGCAAAAGAAAAATGGGAACTTTAATGAAAAGGGGTTGTGCTAAGTTTATTTTAACAAAAAACCATGCTATAACTTTATTTAATGAAAAAGAATAAAAATTTAATGAAAAACCCTTAAATTTTAATAAAAAGGACAAAAAAACATAATTTGTAATGAAAATGACACAATTTAAAAATAAAAAAAAATCTAACGCGCGCGCATGACTTGGACACTGTTTATGAAACTGAAGACTATTTATGAAACTGAAACTATTTATGAAACTGTAAACATGATTTTTTTCCTGAAACGAAAGAGACAAGAACAACGTGCACAAAATAATATTTGTATTTGATGATTTTGGGTTACAATCTCTCTCAAATTTGATCATCTGATTTGATCTCCGTAAGGTGTTGATTTGTGGATGTGTGATTGATCCAAAGGGCCGTTGGGCTTGATCTAAGGATGAACATTCTTCAAGGGCCGTGGGCTTGATCTTGAAGGTGGATTTGAGCGGATCTTCAAGGAGCCGTTGGGGCTTGATCTTGAGGATGAGCGTTTCTTCAAGGGCCGTTGAGGCTTGATCTTGAATAACGGTGATGAACGGATCTTCAAGGGCTATTGGGCTTGATCTTGAAGAACAGTGATGAACGGATCTTCAAGGGCTTTTGGGCTTTGATCTTGAAGGACGGTTGGATGTGTGAATTTGTCGACGTTGTTGATCCAAAGGGCCGTTGGGGCTTGATCTTGGAAGAACGATGAACGAAGAACGAAAAGGGCTTTCTTGATTCTTCGAGAACCTGGATGCTTGAGAGCTTCGGAGTTTCAGAGCTTCAGAGCTTCAAGGTTTTGGTGTAATATGAATTGGTTATGAATTCCTCCCAAAATGAATGCCTTGGCCTCCTATTTATAGAATTCCAAAATTTGATTTTTTTGGATTTAAATAATTAGATGAAATAAATCATTTCCGCTAAGTGTTGACACGTGTCCTGTTTGATGACTTTTCTGATTTATTTTGATTTTTCGTTTAGTCACATGCTATGTGTAAAATTTATGTGACACATGAACGTTGAAATTTTAATTATTGATCAACATTTATTTCACCGAAATTTCGATGTCTACAAATGCCCCCACTTCAAGGCGCGTCGTATACATGTGTTTGTCACGTGTAGAAGATGCGTTTTGAAGTCCCTTACTGCAGATGTCGATCCAAGGGCCGTTGAGGCTTGATCTTGAACTGGCTGGTAATTTCTTCAAGGGCCGTCGGGGCTTGATCTTGAATTTGGTTGGAAGCTTCCTCAAGGGCCGTTGAGGCTTGATTCTTGAAGGTTGACTTGAACACATGGCAAGTAGGCACGAGGTGAAGGTGATGGCTCGTTTCTTTGTTCAATCTCTCCAATTCACACCTGAGCAGTTTGGTCAACGGTATGATCTTCAAGAGTGGTGGGCGCTTCTTCCAATTGGTGACTTGATCTTTAAGGATTTGATTCAAGGGTGGTGAATCGGCACATGCAGCTCACAGCGCCTAGCGGGTCGACCCAAGAATTTGAGGGTCAAAACAAGTCCACCAAACCCAGAGTGATTGCAACCCTGATGATATGAGATACTTTTGATTTTGAAGAAGTAACGGATGAATCGGCACGTGCTTTGTTGTGCTTGTCTCCACATGCTTCAATGTATCATTTTCCCTTGCCTTATCTGTTCTTCGGGCAGGTGTGGTATCTTATCTGGAAGCATAAGATGTTGAAACAATGGGTACTTCGAGAGCAGTGCTAGGTAAGCAATCAGGGAAGGGTTCCAAGCAGTCGGTTCCAGATCGGAAGATTGATACCAAGTGCTGGCTGATTGCTTTCTTTCTCCTTGTCCCGCAGGTAAGAACAAGGATAAAGAAAGAACAGGGAGAAAGCATGATATGAAATACTCTTGCTTTCGAAGAAGTGGTGGCGATTTAACAGCATTGCACAGCTAGGCTTTGCTCTTCGGCAATGGTGCTGTCAATATGTTGTTGAAGCTTCTCGAGCTTTTGGATTCAACTCAAACTCATTCTGATGGGTTGGTTGATTGTGCAGGGAAGGGGATACTTGATCTTGAAGGAAATCAACACGTTGTCTCCACATGTTTCAAGGTATCATTTTCACTTGCCTTATCTGTTATCCAGGCAAATATGGCATCTTCTTCGGAAGTACATCAGCAGCTGAAGACGAGTACTCGAGAGCAATGTCAGGTAAGCAACCAGGCAAAGGTTCCAGGTAGTCGGTTCCTTACCCGGAGTTTGAGTGGAGGTTTCGACATATTTCTTTCTTTATCCTTGTCTTTGCAGGTAAGAACAAGGACAAAGGAAATGATAGGGAGAAAACATGATATGAGATACTCTTGCTTTCTACCCTGGTGATATGAGATACTTTTGCTTTGGTGTCATTTGTTTGCAAGGGTATTCCCAGAGAGGAACAAAACTGAGTATTTCAAGAGGCTCTGCTGGGAGTGCACTCTCGGAAGTGAGGAAGGGTTGGGCATTTTTGCAGGTCTATCCTGCTATGGAGGACGAAGGTCGACCTATATAGGAATTTCCCAACAGCCAGTAGTGGCACTATTCCTTTACTCTTGTCGGCAACCGTTGGGTAATTGAAACAGTAAGATTCACTCGTTTTCAACTTTGTCAGAAATCTTTGACAGATTGCCCGTAATTTCCGCAAAGCTGAGTGTGCATGTGACAGGCGCTGACACGTCTGGAAAAGTCGATATTTTGAAATTCTGAGAGTGGTGCCTCTTCGATTTCTGAGCTCCGTCGAGTGCAGAGGTTGCATGTGACAAGTGCGGACAAGTCTGGAAAAGAAGATTGGCCCGTGGTTTTTGATCAAGCCCAGCTTTTAAGAAAGCCAGCGTCTCTTCGATTTTTTTAATTGGTCTCTTCGATTTCTGAAATCCCATCGAGTGCTGATTTTTATAGAGGCACACAGTATGTTTCAAAGCACACTGGAATTTCCGCCTGTAGAAACTCCATTCTTGCACTTGATTTGTCCGACCTCTTCTTTTTTCTTCACACCTTAGAAAATGTCTTGCCCTTCTGACCGTCGTCTTAACTTGAATGTCGGGGAAGATAGTGACATATCTTCTCCAAACAACATTTGGCAGCCGTCCTTCGTATCTCCTAATGGTCCTCTTACAGTTGGGGATTCTATGATGATGAACGATACAACCGCTTCGGTGGTGGCCAGAAATCTTCTCATTCCTAGAGATACTAGGATACTTTCCAGGCGGTCCGACGAGCTGGCTGTTCAGGACTCTCTGGCCTACAGCGTCCGATGTGCAGGCTCAGTTTCAAACATGAGCCAACGCATTCTTGCTCGATCTCGTCAGGTTGAGTCGTTGATGGCTGAGGTGGCCAGTCTTCGGCAAGAGGTCAGAGTGCTTAGGTATGAGAATAAAGAGTTGCACATGCTCGCAACTAATTACTCAACAAGCATGAAGAGGAAGCTTGACCAGCTGCAGGAGTCCGAAGTTCGGATTCAGAGTGATCATCAGAGGTTTGTGGTGTTACTCCAGCGGCAACTTCTGCCTTCGTCCTCCGGCGTTTTACCAAGTGTTGAAGCTCCGGATAATCAATCTCTGGTGCTTCGTCTTTCTGGAGCTCCACCGAGTGATGAGGCGCCACCTGATCATCCTTGAAGATCCCAATTCCTGTAAATTTGATTTGACTTTTTTTTTTTTTTCTTTTTAAGGTATGTATAATGCAAATTTATGTAAAATTTCCAGAAAAAATAAATAAAATGGACTTTATTTCTCTTAATGCATTTGTTTTTTCTTTTTCTTTTTCTTGTTTTTTTTTGCTGTATACATACATATATTATGTACACACACACACACACACATATATATATATATATTTATTTATTTTTAATTATTATTTTTTTCATGCGGACTGATCCACCATTCCAAAACCCTTTCCCTTTTTTTTTTGCATGGTGCTATCCACCAAGGATCCACTTTCTTCTTTATATATATATATATTTTTTTTTTCTTTTCCGTCTGCTTTCGGTGCCAGATGCACCCCCTCTTTTTTTTCACGTGGTGCCAGCACCACTTTGCTCTACCATCCTTTTATTTTTTATTTTTTATATATATATATTTTTGTATAAATTTGGGTGATGGGTGAGGAATTTGCAGGAAGGACGAAGACGGACGGAGAGCTGCAGTCGAGGCTTCATGACCGGCTAGTCGTTTGACGGCGGTTATTGAAGTTCTTCGCCATTGCTGTTTGCCACTGCCACTACACAACCACTGCACTGCCACTGCATTTTTTTACTGCCTTGCAGAGGAAAAGACTGACGAGGAGCTGTAGGAGGCAAGAGATGGAGGAGATGTGGACAGACGGTGCCAACGTTTTGGAGCTGGGTTCTTCGCTGGGCTTAGGCGTTGCAAAACGGAGAGGGTGCCCAGATGATGCACTGCATCACCACCGCTTGCACCATGAAGATCTCTCTGTTAAAAGTTTTGAGCAGACTCCACAAGACTGCAAATCTATGGAAGGAGAACATGAGAACCTGCTGCTGGATCCAGTTAGCTTTCCATGGATAGAACCAAAGTTCTCACTGTCAAAAGACCATCTTTCCCTTTGAGAATAGGCCACGAGCTCAGAAAAGGTACACATAGACCAGTCATCAGAAGACCCACTTAGAGATCCAGTCGCCAAGTCATTGCTGCAAGTAGAGAGTACAAATGATTGTCTTCCTTCAGATATTGAGTTGTTATTTGCGGGTGAAGTTGGTCCAGAGGCCGTTGTGGCTGTATGTCGCAGAGACGGAGGAGCATGGTGCTCAAAAACTGGAGCGGAGCATGGAAGATGGTGGTGGGGCAACGGGCGAGATGATGGAGCAGTTGCAGGAGGACGATGCAGAGGAAGATGCAGGCGTAGTCAACAATGCAGAGTTCTCTTCGTCCACTAGCAAGTCATTCGTCTTCCTCAACGCCGCATGCGCAATCACCAACACAACCCCAAATTCCCAATCAGCAGCGCCACCAGAATATTCACCGTCGCGTGGGTCAAGAACATCAGCACGATCGTCACCACCGCTAGCACAACACGATCAAAACGACGCGGTCGTCTACCGTTTTTCCGAACAGCACCAGCAGCTCGTCGCGGAGGAAGTAGAGGAAGAACCAGGCGGCTGATCATGACGACGAAGACAATGAGCGAGATCGGATGCCAAAGCAGGCCGAGGAATAAGATCAGGAGCACCACGCTCGATCGTACCCGCCCGAAGGCGTCGGAGAAGGTGCGTGTGTCATGGCGGGTGTTGATGCCATGGATGTGTCACAGCCCAACACGCGGTACCTGATGAATGCCACCGATAGGGGAGAGCTGAGGTGGTTGTGGCTTTTTGTATTTAGCCCAGTATTGCAGGGTCATTTGCGACATCCTGGGCAGCGAGCCTAGTGCAGTGAGGGCCTGGTTTGATTTGGGTTTCTTCTTCTTGGAGCTGGATTTGGACAATAGGCTTGGGCTTGGACAACCTCCTTTTGATGGGCTTATTGCTGCTAGATAGAGGACATACATACATATATATATATATATATATATATGTATAAGGAATATGTTCTTTTTATTTTTTTTTATTCTTTTTAATTATTTATTTTTTTTAATTTTTATTTTTAAAGAAACTGTAATAAATATATATATATTTTTGTAAATACATAAAAATATGTATTTTTTTTTCTTTTCTAATAAAACATTTTTTTATTTTTTTATTTTGATGTGATGAAAGGAATCTTTAATTTTGAGAAGACAGAGCATGACGCTAGGACCTCACGAAGCTTCCAGAGACGGGATAGTGCTTGTGCAAAAGACTGCAACAGGGTTTTGCTGTGTAGTGCCTTTTGGTCACAGTCTTTTTCCCTCGGTGGTGCGCTTCCGTGTGGAGCTGTGCAAGAGCCTGCAACGAGACTTCGCTGCATAATGCCTTTTGAACACGGCTTTCCTCGGTGACGTTGTTGTGCACATTGACCTTGCTGCCTGGAAAGACCGTCTTGTAGCTGCCATTCCTTTAAAGAAATAAAGTATTTTGCATTTGCTATTTACTCTTCAAAGTGTTTGTGTTTTTTTTGTTGATGATGCGACTGTACTTGAAGTTTTGAAGTTTCAAGTTGCCTACGTACCATCGGTTGAGGAGGGATCAAGTCATGACGTAGTTCAAATCGGCGATGAATTTAGCAGTGATTTTGATGATGATTTTACCGTACACAGTTTATGCTCTTGCGGGCCAGGAGCTTTGGTTCATGCAGTTTAGGCTCGTGCGAACGAGGAGCATTGTTGGTTCGTCAAGCGATCCGGGAGAGTCGTTCCTTGCAATCTTCATAGCAAGGAGCCTTGACTGAGTAGTTGAAGAAGTCTTCTGGGAAGATGTCACACATCGTGATGGGGATGGATGATCTTCGTGTCAAAGTTTCATTATCTCCGACACTTTCACATTGTTCTGGAGATTGACAGGAGCTGTTTTGCCCCCTTTCCCATTGGTGAACTTGTGGAAGAGATGGTTGCTGCCTGGAGAGGCGTTCTTCGCAATCTTTATAGCAAGGAGCCTTGACCGAGTAGCTGAATAATTTTATGAGGAAGAAGAGATCGCGCATGGTCGATCTTTGTGTCAAAATTTCCTCATCTTCAACACTTTCACATTGCTTTGGAGGTTGGTGAAAGCTGCTTTGCCCCCTTTCCGATTGGTGCACTTGTGGAGAAGACATATGCTTCTTGTGCAGTTTCTTTGGAGTGACATGAGTCAATCCTTCAACTTCACTTGGCTTGACTGGCATGGTTTTGGAGCATGCCCCCAGCGATTGAGGTGAAGATTTTGAGTTGACAGAGCCGGAAGTGACGTCTTCTTCCGGGATTTCGTCTTCTTTGTCTTCTTGGGCCTCCTCTTCAGTGCGGTCCTCTTGGGTTTGTTGGCGTGAAGATTGGCCGGTGTAGAAGATTGTGCGCCTTCTTACCTTTAGTGGTCCTTTTGTGTCGACCTCCAAAGTTGCTTGGCGCTTCATCCTTGAAGGAATTGAGCTTCGAATGTCACCTTTTTTTGCTAGCCTGTCAAGCTTTTCTTCCTTTGATGTTGTCTCCTTGTTTGTAGAAAACTTCCTGTTGTCTTCAAGTCTTTCCAAAGTCGACCGACGAGAAGGAGAGCTGGTCGTGTGGCTTTGCTTCTTAGGTTTTGACAACCTTTCAAAAACAGAGCTTTGGGATGTTGGCCTCTGAAGTCTCTTGAAGACGGAGGTTCGGTTTTGACCACCAATGCGATCAATTGCTGACGTTCTGGGTCTTGAACGATTCATCCTATCGAAGAGTGACGTCCGAGAGGCGAACTTAGGCTCCTCTTGATCTTGTTCAATGCTCACGCTGATGTGTTGAGTGTTAGCATTTTTTGCTTTGCTTGAAATCTTCACGGGTGCATTTGATGTGAAGCCAAGTCCAGCTTTGTTGTTGTTAACTCCCTAACCATTCTTCTTCAACTTCTTTTGAGTCTCGGTGAGGTCACCTTCTTTATTGTTGACGGTGTTTAAAACCTTTTTCCCAGGATTAGAAGAAGAAGCGAAGTCGTACCCAGCTTTTGACATGAGTTCGTAGGCGTTTGGATCAAAACCTTTTTCGGTCCTCTTGGTTGGGAGAAAACTTGGTTTCGCCTCATTTGGTAGAGCTTTTATGAAGCCTTGTGGTAATCTTGCAACCTTAGCGTTGCTTAGCTGTGTTAGAGGTAAAACTGCATTCGTCTTGAGCAACTTTACATTATCCCTGTACCGCTGTGCATCGGCTTTGCTTGCTTTAGTTTCGAACGGGGATTGACCATTCTTTCTTCTTGACATCGGGATGTATCGGAAAACGGGTGTGTTTGATCCATTTGAGGGCGTCCTACTCCCTTTGGTTGTTGCTAGACTTGGCAGTTTCTAACACGACACGATGACACGACACGAAAACGACACGAAAATAACGGGTTTCGGGTCAACACGATAACTTATCGGGTCATTATCGGGTGACCCGTTAAGAACCCGTTATTAACGGGTTCTTAACGGGTATACACGTGGGTAACACGTGGGTGACCCGTTTCGTCCCGTTAAGAAAAAAATTAATTTGATAATTTTAAAGTTTAATTACTAAAAGATTTATTATAAAATACAATAGCCATATTAATATATACAATATATTCTATATTAAATATATAGTTTTGTATTATTATTCTATATAAGTTATAAAAAAAGTTTTAGTCATTATTTATTTTTAGGGGCTTTTAGATCTAGGTCCAAAAATATAGATGATTTTTAGGAGTGAGTCTAGTTATATAATTACATGTTTTTATTTCTTTTATACTCATTTTATATTTTTTTAAAATATTAAAAATCAATTAAAATCTTCTAATATGAAGCATTTTTCAACTCCAAAAAATCTAATTAATATCTTATAACAGAAAAAACTAATATACTAACATAAATTATCTACAAAACATTCTACGAGTAGATAATGGTTACACTTTATCGTTTAGATTTTTAAAATCCTCCCAAACCCTCATGAATAATGTTTTTTATTTGAAGGCAAAATTAATAAAATTAATAATAATTATTGTAGAAGTGTAAAAAATGTAAAAAAAATATCCAATCACTCATAATGATAAGCTTTACAACTTTCATGAAGGGGTCAGCTTCGAAATCCAACACTATAATCCATAAACCTTCAATTTATATTTAACCGTCGATTATCATTTACGCTTTATTCTTATTACTAAATTTCATTTTTAAAATTTTCTTTTTTTTAAAACATGATCATCTGGTGGATGTAAGAAGATGAATGGTTCA
Source organism: Malus fusca (assembly GCA_035220775.1). NCBI lineage: Eukaryota > Viridiplantae > Streptophyta > Magnoliopsida > Rosales > Rosaceae > Malus > Malus fusca. The sequence continues at coordinate 16,905,874 of CM069060.1, forward strand.
GATCTTTGATATCACATTTCGATATTTACGGTTAATTGAAATATGAGTCGATGTCATATAGTTTGTATAAACTTTATAAACATCAAGCAATATTTTCACTAATCGTAAAACTCTGAACATAATATCAACGATCCAAACCGTTCATCTTCTTACATCCTCTAATAGATCATGTTTTCAAAAAACAAAATCTGAAAAAACAAAATTTGATGAGAAAAATAAAGCGTAAATGGAAACAATAATCAACGGTTAAATTTTGATCTATGATTTATATGATTATAGTGGTGAATTTCGAAGTTAAGTTCTTCACGAAAGTTGTAAAGCTTGTTATTACGAGCGTTTATATATTTTTTATATATATTTTTATACTTCTACATTAATTAAAAAACTATTAAAGACTTTACTTAAATAACAGCCGTTATATCAATGAGATTAAATCTGTACCGTTGGATTCTATTTCAATTATATTATTACAATTTTTTTGGACAAAAAAAACCCCTCATTTTCCATTGTTTTCCATATGAGTCCCACTGCCTAGCCCTAAATCCTTTCTGTCTATTCTCTCTCCCCACTCCGCCGTAACCCTGGCTCTCTCCCTCCCAACCCTCCCGCGGCGCCGTTTGTTCTTCCTAGCCCCTCTCTCCCGCCGTCTTTCTTCCAAAATTCCGACAGCCACGATCTTCTCGTCTTCCATTCGTACGACATCTTCCTATGTAAGTATTTCTCCCTCTTCTTCAACCTTTCTTTATCTTCACTCTTTCTACGCTCATATTTCCCATTTCTGACCACGAACGATTGACACAGCTTCTTGCGTTGGATTCCTCTCTTCCTCTTGTTGATCTCGTCAGTGTTACATTGTCCAGGTAAGAAATTCGCTGTCATCATCTATTGTTGTTTTTTTTTATGAATCGGGATTGGACACCCAGTTTTGATATGCATTCATGTCCGATTACACTTGGTACAATTTTGATTGTTTTGTTTTCAATTGTGCATTAAACATCTAAAACCTAAAACTTGGATAACACTCACCCATGTTACAACTCCCATTCGACACTTTTGCTGATCTGTGTATCTCAATTTTTTTTTTTTAAATTGATGCTTTTAATGACTTTACGAAAAATAATTTTATGCTTGAAAATTTGGAATGAGTTGTTTTTTATGATTATTAGCAGTGATTTTCACATGCATTTTGTTTTCTCCTTTTATACTCCTTTTTGGGCTTCTTGATATCTAAATGCTAGAGAATACAAACGAGTGCAAAGAAGAAAATAAAAGTTCGAAATGTGTGTGTGTGTGCTGTCTGTGTGTGTGTGTGCGTTGTGTGTGTGTGTTGTGTGTGTGTGTATGTGCTTTGTGTGTGTGTTGTATGTGCTCTGTTGTGTGTGATGTGTGTGTGTGTGTTGTGTGTGCTGCGTGTGTGTGTATGTGCTCTGTGTGTGTGTGTGTGTGTGTGCTGTGTGTGTGCTATTAGTGCTTGACAGACCCGCAGCCATGCATAAAACCAAGGCAAAGAAGCTGTGTTGTGTGTGTGCTGTGTGTGTGTGCGCCGTGTGTGTGCTATTAGTGCTGTTTGTGTGTGCTGTCTGTGTATGCGCTGTGTGTGTGTGTGCTCTCTGTGTGTGTGTGCTCTGTGTGTGTGTATGTGCTATGTGTGTGTGTTGTATGTGCTATGTTGTCTGTGCTCTGTGCGTGTGTGTGTATGTGCTCTGTGCGTGTGTGTATGTGCTCTGTGCTATTAGTTTGTGCGCTGTGTGTGTGCTATTAATTTGTGCGCTGTGTGTGCGCTGTGTATGTGCGTTGTGTGTGCGCTGTGTGTGCGTTGTGTGTGCTGTCTCTCATCAGATCCTACTAGTTTAAAAAGCTGTTAATTAATTTATACCTATTTTGATTCAGAAGCAATGGATGCTAGAGATTCAGATTCAGTAACTGATGAGGAGTCCGTGGAGATTATAATGGGAACAGAACGAGATCTTGGAAGTGAAAGTATAGACAATACAAATTCGAGTTCTACAAAGAAAAAGGCTAGAACAATCAATTTAGGTAAGCGAAAACTTCGATCTCCTGTTTGGAACACTTTCACTAAATTGGATACTATTTTTGAAGATAGTAAAAGACGTGCTCAATGCAAAGCTTGTAAGAAGGTAATGATAGATGATAGTCATCATGGGACAGGAAATATGAAAAGACATTTGAATACATGCCCTGCAAAGAATAATGTTGAATTGTTTATGTCGGCATCTGAATTGTGTTCCCAAAAGTTTGATCCTCTGGTATTCTGTGGCTTATTAGTAGAGGCAATCATCAAGCATAATCTTCCTTTTAATTTTGTTGAACATGAAGGAATCAAGGCTTTGTTTGCATATGTATGTCCTGATATTAAGCTACCATGTCGAAATACTATCAAAGCTTGTGTGTTGAGGATGTTCAAAACTGAAAAACAAGCATTGCATAATTTGTTAGGCTCGGTTGAAGGTATAATTTGTTTGACATCAGACTTATGGTCATCTCAGTGCACTGATGGGTATCTGCACTTACTGCTCACTTTGTAGACAAGGATTGGAAATTGAATAAAAGAATTATAAGTTTTTATCACATGCCTCCTCCGCATACTGGTGTTGCATTATGTGAGAAAATAAGTGCGTTGGTAACTGAGTGGGGGATTGAGAAGAAGTTATTTTCTATTACTTTGGATAATGCTTCTTCAAATATTTGTTTTGTTAACATTTTGAGGAATCAATTAAATATTAGAGGTCTTCTCTTGATGAATGGTGACTTCTTTCATGTGCGTTGTTGTGCTCATATTTTGAATTTGATAGTCCAAGATGGACTTAAAGAAATTGATTCTTCGGTGGTAAAAATTCGTGAATGCATCAAGTATGTAAAGGGTTATGAGGCTAGGAAACTAAAGTTTCAAGAATGTGTTAAGCAAATAGGGATATTGGATAGTAAAAGAGGTTTGAGACAAGATGTCCCTACTAGATGGAACTCAACCTATCTTATGCTAGATAGTGCCATTTTCTATCGATATGCTTTTATTAATTTAGGGTTGAGTGATTCAAATTTTGAAAGTTGTCATTCTTCTGAAGAGTGGGATAAAGTGGTGAAGATTTCGAAGTTTTTGGGGTACTTTTATGATGTTACATGCTTATTCTTTGGGACAAAGTACCCCACATCAAATTTATTCTTCCCTAAAGTGTTCGTAATTCAGCTTCAAATTAAGGCAGCCATTGATGATTGTGATAGTTTCATGAAAAAGATGGGGGATTATATGCACATAAAGTTTCAGAAGTATTGGTCAGACTACAGTTTGATTATGTCAATTGCAATCATCTTGGATCCTCGTTATAAGCTACATTTTGTGGATTGGGCTTACACAAAGCTTCATGGCGTGAATTCTATGGAATATAAAAATGTTCATGGCACATTGATTGCTCTCTTTAATGTGTACTCGGAAATATCTGCTCATCTTAATTATTCAAATATTCCAATGAACTCAATGCCTAATCATCAAACAGAAGGTGGAGAAGGAGATGCTCTCTTTGAGGTAACATAAAGTTTGTATTTTCCTTTTTATACATAGTACTTTAAAATTATTAATATTATATTTGAAATTGGGTTATGCATAATTTTTATGATGTTTCTGTTTTTTTTTTTAATTTTTATGATGTAGGATTTTGATAATAATTACAATGGTCCAAACTCAGTTGAAAAAGGTGAATTACAGAAGTATTTGGATGATAAAAGACTAGATAGAAGACAAGATATACATGTTCTTTCTTGGTGGCAAATGGAGCGTTTTCATTATCCAATACTTTCTCAGTTAGCACGAGATGTGCTAACAATTCCTATTTCAACTGTTGCTTCAGAATCTGCTTTTAGTATTGGGGGTAAAGTGCTAGATCAATATCGTACTTTATTGTTGCCAGACACAGTTCAAGCTTTGCTGTGTACACGAGATTGGCTTTTTGGAAAAGGAGGTAGTATATCGTTTTTATAATATAAAACTATTTTTTATTTCTTTTCATAATTATTTTTAGTACCCATAATTTGAATGGTTTACATACAATGTTTGATTTTTCTATGTTTAGTTTATGCGGAAGAGAGTGCTAATGTGGAAAGCCTCAATGAAAACATCTTCAATATAACTCTTGAAGATAATATATCAAGCCAAAATTCCAATACTTTTTCCCATGGTGATTGAGGAAAATTGAAGGGTTTGATTGGAAGAAAATGTGCAAGATGTTCTAATGTTCCAACGTCCTTAATTTTGCAAATCTTTTGAACATTTGATATTTTGTAGTGTTCTAATGTTTTTTTTATTATGCTCTTATTTTGGATATGTAAATATATACTTAAAACGAAAAATGCTTTTTTATGTTTTGGTTTTGGATGTGCCTATAGGCATGGCAATCGTATATACATCCTCCTGTCAATTGCACCAATCAAATAACTGGGCCACATGCATTCCTTTGACAGTAGATAATTTATGCTCTTATTTTTATTGTCGCGCCTTTTTTTCTTTCATTCACTTATTGCTTCTTAAACCCTTTTTTTTCGCACAAAGCTTCCTACGCCATAGAACTCACCATCATTGCTATGGTGCTTTGGTAATTCTGATGGCACATAGCAAGAGTAGTCTTCGTCGGTGAACTGCAATACCATTCTTGCACGGTTAGAAGATTGATTTGTGTTTTGGTTCTAATCAAGCAATTGTGGGTTCAACCTTTTTTTCACTCAAAAAAAGTATTATGTTTTTTATTGGTTTAAATTATATTTTCCTTAACGGGTAACGGGTCGGGTCATATTATCCGTTAATATTATCGGGTCGATTTCGGGTCGGGTCATTTTACCCGTTTATTTTAACGGGTGTTACACGACACGACCCGTTAAGATATCGGGTATGACACGAAAACGACACGAACACGGGAAACACGACACGAATGCCAAGTCTAGTTGTTGCAGGTTTAGCAAGCTCATCATCGTTCTTACTTGAAGACGGCATGGCTTCTTCTTCTTGCTTCTTAGGCATGGCTTGCCACTCCTGCTTTTTAGGTGTTGCTTTACCCGTGGATTTGATCTCTTTTGGAAGAGCTTCGGGCACCATGTCTTCATCCATGTAGAACTTGGCGTCTGCGAAATGTGATTCAGCTTCGATGAATGGTTTGGTGTCGCCATAGATCACCTTCACTCATTCTCAGTAGAATTTCAAGCATTGGTGAAGGGTGGGCGGTACTACTCCATTCGCATGGATCCAAGGCCTTCCTAAGAGCAAGCCATAGGAAGTTCTTGCATCAATTACGTGGAATATCGTGCTTGACTTGAGTTCACCAATAGTCATCTCCACTCGGATCATGCCCATCGCTATTTGTCCTCCTTGATTAAAACCTTGGAGTAGTAGACGACTTAGGGACAGTTCATCCGCCTTGATGCCGATTGTAGTCATTGTTGACTTTGGCATGATGTTTATGGCTGATCCACCATCCACAAGCATGCGGTTGACTTTGTGCTCCCTTACGTACCCATAGACGAAGAGATGATGGTTGTGAGGCTTTGATCCTAGCAGCAAGTCTTCGTCGGTGAAGTGGATTGCGTCCTCGACGGCACAACATGTGGCACATTCATGTGGCCGAAGCTTCAAGCCTTCGTTCTTGCTTTCTTGCACTTCGTGGTCATTGGGACTTTCCAAGACCACTGCTAATGCTCTTCGCATCTTCTTTGGAAATCGTAGCGCTTCCTCAATGCTAAAATGTGTTGGCAAACCTTCTTCAAGCGTGAGAGTTTCTTCTCCCTCAGTAGTGATATCTTTGCCTTTTGAAGGTTCTTCCATTTCTACTTCGACCATGTGGCATGCAGCGATAATGCACTGTTGGAATCATTCGGGAAGTACTCGTGCAAGGAGACATGAATGGGTGGCTCTTGCTCCATAGGTTCCCCAACATACGTTGGCTTATCAACTTTTATGTTTCTTTTGGGCTTCCTACTGTTGCAGCGACGGTGCTTTCTCACTTGTTCCACCTTTTGTCTTGTGGCTTGTGGTTTTGGTTTCCTTGTTTTTTTGTAGGTCACCAGTGTCCATCCTTCTTCATCATCGGTATGTGCATCTTGTTCGTTTGCCCCCGGCGATGGTTGCGCAGAAGGTATCGTGCAACTTGAGCATTGATAGGAATGGTCGGGTGTTGCTTGGAGAGGCACGGGATCGAAAGATCCAAATGCAATTGTAGTAGTATGTGTTGCGGCAGTGTCTTCGAGGTCGAGCTCGATTCGCCCTTGTTGTGCTAGCTTCATGATGAGCTCTTTGAGGACGAAGCACTTACCCACATGATGGCTCAGGATTCGATGGTACTTGCAGTATTTAGGATCGTCTATGCGATTCATTTCTTCAGGCCGCTTGCATTCGGGTAGCTCGATTACCTTCTTTTCTAGCAAGTCGTCTAACATTACATCCATGTCTGAGTCAGGAAAAGGGTACGCCGCTCCAATTCCCTCAAGGTGCTTTTGTACCTTTCTTGGGTGTGAGGAGGCTCACCTCTCTTTATCTCCTTTGCTTTGGTTTTGGAGGAGATCTTAATAGGCGCGGAGGCGGTCTTGAGGGGCGCAGTGTTGACGGTGAACGCTTTCTTGGGGGGCTTCTTCCCAGTCTTGTCTACATTTGAGGAGAACACCTTATCATTTTTGAAGTCGGTGATCGGCTATTTCTTCCCGTGATGGGCAATACTTAGCTCCATGTCGTGGGCACGGGTGGCTAACTCTTCAAATGTCTGTGGTTTGATGCCTTGAAGGATATAGTGTAACCCCCATTGCATGCCTTGGACGCACATCTCAATCGAAGAGATCTCCGAGAGCCTGTCCTTGCAGTCAAGGCTTAGATTGCGCCATCGGTTGATGTAGTCCACGACTGGCTCATCCTTCCATTGCTTTGTGCTTGTCAGCTCTAGCATGCTCACGGTGCGGCGGGTGCTGTAGAAGCGGTTGAGGAATTCCTTTTCCAATTGCTCCCAACTGTTGATGGACTCAGGCTCTAGGTCCGTGTACCACTCAAAGGCATTTCCTTTCAGCGAGCGTACAAACTGCTTAGCGAGGTAATCTCATTCTGTCCCCGCGTTGTTGCAAGTCTCAATGAAATGGGCGACGTGTTGCTTTAGGTTTCCCTTTCCATCGAACTGCATGAACTTTGGTGGCTGATAACCCCTTGGCATCTTCAACGCGTCAATTTTCTTGGAGTAGGGTTTTGAGTATAGTACGGAGTCATGTGAACTTCCTTCGTACTGTGCCTTGATGGTGCTGGCGATCATCTCTTGCAGTTGTTGGATAGAAATAGATCCCATGAGTGCATCTGCTTGGCCTGGCTTCGGCTTCATATCGATTTTGTCCACCAGAGGCTCTTCATCCTCGTCATTTTCCTTCTTTACTGAACCATCCTCTTGCTCGATTTTCACGTTGGGCTTTACATCTAGTTGGTTGACGAGTGCGGCGATTTGTTGGTCTTTTTCTTCCACAATCCGCGTTAGCCTTGCGATCGCTTCATTCATATGAGCCAGCTGCTCATCGATTGAAGTCGCTCCAGTAGTCATGACTTGCATGGCTGAGTTGCTGCTTGAGTCGGCATCGGAAAACATGAAACCAAAGTACTTCCTTGGGCTTTCCTTCCTTGGCGCCCTTAGCGAGGCCAGGGTGATCACAGGTTCGTGCCTCAGGTGCTCTTGTTCCTTCGGCGGAGTTGATGTAGGGGTGGAAGAGGCGGCAGAAAGAGCTCTTGCCTTGCTTCGAGTTATGACGCCCGAAGTGACACCGCCTGCGGTGATGACGCTCTTGTTCCTTGCATTGGTTGCGAGAACAACTTGAGCCTTCTTTGATGCCATTTGTGCTTTTTGCGGATTCAAAGATAGAGATGAGAGGTAGAGATTGTCCCACTGGCGTGCCAAATTTGTAAACACGAATTTTTTCCTGAAACGAAAGAGACAAGAACAACGTGCACAAAATAATATTTGTATTTGATGATTTTGGGTTACAATCTTTCTCAAATTTGATCCTCTGATTCGATCTCCGTAAGGTGTTGATTTGTGGATGTGCGATTGATCCAAAGGGCCGTTGGGCTTGATCTAAGGATGAACGTTATTCAAGGGCCGTGGGCTTGATCTTGAAGGTGGATTTGAGCGGATCTTCAAGGAGCCGTTGGGGCTTGATCTTGAGGATGAGCGTTTCTTCAAGGGCCGTTGAGGCTTGATCTTGAATAACGGTGCTGAATGGATCTTCAAGGGCTATTGGGCTTGATCTTGAAGAACAGTGATGAATGGATCTTCAAGGGCTTTTGGGCTTTGATCTTGAAGGACGGTTGGATGTGTGGATTTGTCGACGTTGTTGATCCAAAGGGCCGTTGGGGCTTGATCTTGGAAGAACGATGAACGAAGAACGAAAAGGGCTTTCTTGATTCTTCGGGAGCCTGGATGCTTGAGAGCTTCAGAGTTTCAGAGCTTCAAGGTTTTGGTGTAATATGAATTGGTTATGAATTCCTCCCAAAATGAATGTCTTGGCCTCCTATTTATAGAATTCCAAAATTTGATTTTTTTGGATTTAAATAATCAGATGAAATAAATCATTTCCGCCAAGTGTTGACACGTGTCCTGTTTGATGACTTTTCCGATTTATTTTGATTTTTCGTTTAGTCACATGCTATGTGTAAAATTTATGTGACACATGAACGTTGAAATTTTAATTATTGATCAACATTTATTTCACCGAAATTTCGATGTCTACAGAAACTAAACGGTACTATACTATTTATTGGTCCAATTTCATAAATAGTGCCTAGTTTTTTGTCCACTTTCATAAGTAGTGTCTAGTTCGTGATCATGTTTCATAAATAATGCCTATTTATTGGGTCCAGTTTCATAAATAATGTATAGTATATGATACATTTTCATTAATAGTATCTCTTTCTTGGTTTGGTTTCATAAATAATGTCTAGTTATTGGTCCACTTTCATAAATAGTGCCTAGATATTGGTCATGTTTCATAAATATTATATAGTTCTTACTCCAGTTTCATAAATAGTGTATAGTACAGTTTCATAAATAGTTTCCACCTATTGATTTAGTTTTGGAAATAATGCCTAATTCTTGTTTTCGTTTCATAAATAGTGTCTACTTATTGGTCTTGTTTCATAAATAGTGTCTACTTATTGGTCATGTTTCATAAATAGTGTCTACTTATTGGTCTAGTTTCATGAATAGTGTCTACTTATTGGTGAAGTTTTATAAATAGTGTTTAATTCTTGGTTCAGTTTCATAAGGTTTGAAACTTAAACCCTTTTTGGTCTTGTAAAAGCACTTATTGTGCCGAAAACGATGAACCCAGAAGTGACTCTTTAGATCAAAACCTTGAGAAGATTATGTTCTCAGTAATTATATTTAAAAAGCTGTTTGCAATTACCAAATTAAAATTTCCTCACTTTTTTCATATACCTACAATAATAAATGTAGCTCTCCATCCAATTTCTTGAGCTTGGGTGTCATCTTGGAGAAATTTTTTCTTGTGTCCGTAGTACAAATAGTATACCACGTGTTATTATATTAGTGGTGGAAAATTATATTTTTTATGTTATTATTTTTAACACAAAAATCTCACAACTTGTATAAAATATACAACCCCGTGTTCTGGGCACATTGAAAAGTTTCTCGTCATCATGACTACTATTGGAAAATAACACCACAAAAATAAAACAGGAGAATATAATTCAATTCAAAGTAATTTTCTTATTCTAAGCAAAAGAAAAAAAAGAAAAAAAGGACCATAAATGTAGCTAACGATGGGACAAAAAGATAGGAGGAAAAAGTGGAGTGTTTTAGTTTGAAGTTGGGGAGGGGAGGGGGGTTAGGTGCGCAGCGCAAGTTGCGTTTGTTAGGTTTTATTTTTATTTTTATCTTTCTTATTAGTCTTTTGTCCTTATTATTAAAATAAAATTAATAGGTGGTTTTTTTTATTAAAATGTAAAGATTTGAAGCCATTTTCATTATTTTTCCTAAGAAAATTAGACAAGGAAAACACCAATCATTTCATCTGTAACTCTCTTTATATCAAGAATAGAGTCAAAAAAAGAAATTAGCAATCTCAAACGGGCACTTGAGCCTCGTTTGGTATTGTTTTTTTTTTTTTTCACCAAAAGCTGTTTTCCTTTAAAGTTAAACAACAAAAAATTGTTTGACAAAATAAAATGTCCTACCTTATTTCTCTTTTCTTTCCCTTCGTTTTACAATTTAAAAAGTTGAGAATAGCAAGCAAAGCAACTAGAAAACCATAAAAGAAACGAAAACACCAGATAATATGATTTCCGTAGCTGTTTTAATTAGCTAACACTTAAATCAAAACCTCTTGGAAAAACCTCTTGGAATATTAAAAGATAATAATATTTTTTACACTTAGACGCATTTAAATAAAGCTTAAAAATGCTATAAACATCACACATATGGAATTGTGGCACCAAATACTTCACAATCATAGCTTATTTAACCATTGTTGCTGGACCAAAATTATACTCAAACTAGTAAATAATTAAACATCAGGGACGTAGGGCTCAAAGAGCTTCGCACATGGATTTGCATCGTACTGCATAATGTCGGCTGCACGCTCAAACTCCTCCCTTAGAACTTTTATGCTGTACTTGTCCACCACTCGACCCAGGTCGTGGGATATCTCGAAAGGGTCTTCTATGCATATCAAATGCCGATCATTCCCAACCCTCCTTGTCCAGTCCTTTTCCCGCTTGCTGAACAAATTAACATCACAGCTAAAGTTGGTTAGTTGCAAGGTTCTTTTCTTTTGGGTAAATAATTACAAGAAAGTTCGTTGTTGAAGGTTTCAATTGGCAATAAGTTGGACAACTACAGCTCTTAATCACAAGCTACAAAACCTCTACTGACGATGGGGGCAACAAACTATAAATAAAAGGTTTTAGGTTCAACTCTGGCCCGAAAAGTAATTCAAATGACATTCATCAAAGTGATATTTTATTCAGAATCCATGGGTTTAACAGACTGAGTTCCCCCTAATTCAATCACTTGAGATCAAACAACTATTTATGAATGAAACGCTCAAGCATGCCAGCTATAGTTCCTCAAAACAAACTTAATAGTTTTGTTAAACGTGATCTGTGAAATACATCGACTAGATTCTCTGCTCAGTGTAAAACGCACAAAAAAAAGATAAAATATTACTGAAAGGTAATTAGATATCTCATGGACATGAATCAGAATATGATATATGAGCACATGAAGTCCAGCATATTTGCATAAATTTAGCTTCAAAATGATGCAAGACAGTGGCATCTACCTAATACTAGCCTAATATGCAAATGTTTCTCTCAGAACATTCAACTGATGACAATACACCTACTGTCCTTATTTGAAACACATTTGATAAATATATCAATTAATAATCCATTCAACTAATATCTTCAATTACTTACCTTAATAAAACATAAAAGATTCTATATCTCACCTGATTAAGCTTCCCGTACGAACAGAAATGACGGAATTTGCATAATCATGGCTATATGCCCAGTAATTGAAAAATCCCCACACGAGTCTAGCAATAGGTTCCTTGTTATGGGACCCAAAATCTCTTAGCTTGTCTACTTGATCAAAGAAAGAACATTCAACGTTCTCTACAGTGACAGAGTACGTTGTTTGCATTCCCTGAAAGAGAAAAAAGGTTGTGCTTAAGCACCGAAAAAGAATGATATTGAAATGATGTCCATATATGCCTTGATGTCCTTCCGTTGAAGACGTAAACTAGGAAGTAGGAAAACATACCTGTAAGCAGGGGAGAATAGCAGGTCTGCGATGTTGTAAGAAATGAATGCACATCAAAACATACCTGAAATTAAATGCAAACATTAACAATTTCGAGGTAGCTGGCAAAAAGTCATAAACACTCAAACCAAAAGTTTTTGAATAAAGCAAAGACTCTAGGTAGAAGTAGCCAAAGTATCTTGTGTCGAAAAAGTGAAGCAGAGTAATCGAATCAATGTCAATGGCATCTGTCGCTGAAGACTTTTTACCACTAATTTTGGGAATGAGAGAATCAGAAGTTAACTTACGCATAGCTTGATAAAGTTCCATGGTAAGTTTCATTGACTCCTCTTGACTTGGCCCAATGTTTCACAATAAAAGCCAATTGCCGTAATCTTGCATCAATTTTTGCATAATCACGAAGAAGCTTTGTATTTATGACAGCCAAAACATTGTTGATGCATATGTCACAGGAGATTCCAGTGACAGGATCCATAAGCTTTACTATGGGAACCCTAGCACGTGTCAACGCCTGACAAACAGGAACACTTAAATAACACATAAATATTATAAAACTCTAGGAGAATTAAATTACTGTTGCCCATAGGGGACTTCATGTGCCTCAGGATTGTACGAACACCACCTTGTCACTAAACAAACAAAAAGGCTGATGCATTTCCTGGATTTGAAAGTGAAGATGGAGGATGTCAAGAATCCCTTCCCTGACCAACCCCCCCCCCCCCCCCCCCCCCCACACCAAAAAAAAAAAAAAAAAAAAAAAAACACGTTTCATAATTGATTGCCTAGTTGGACATTGACAAAACAGCAATACAAGTTACAGAACCACAAGATGAACATTCAATAATAGTATAACAGCCCTAAATCTTGCATATCAGAGTCTAGCATATAAAAGTCTAATATCATCATGAATACCAAAGCCCGATAGGTAATTTCCTAAATCTCCTACTTCCATACATCAACCATTAAGTATAGGTGGCCAAACAATATTTTGCATAGGTAAACCCCCAAAGCAGGAATAGCGACTATATTAGGGAATATAATAATGTACAAATTCAAATACAGAAAGTTTCCCTTATCAACTGAAAGAAGCACAGTTGCTCAAATCATTTAAGCTCAAAATGGTAATTCAGCATTTGTTTTCTGCACCATCAGATAATCATTTTTCTCATTATGGTTAAAATTTAGCCCCTCAAATAAGTTTATATCTATGTCTCAATGTAAGAAGCACATCCGTCAATACAATGACCTACACACTGCAAGTAGCATCCGTCAAGATTTATAAATGAAAAATCTAAAGTTTTATCCATCACACAAACTCATGAGGAGAAGGCACTTTGATTCACCTGCACATTCTGTAGACTGTCTGATTGCAAAATATCTGCCAACCTCAATAAGAACTCTGACTTGTTAATGTTTGCCTCATCAATTGCAAGACAGAGATCAATATCACTTTTAGAAACCCCAAATGAGTTGCCACACGATCCGTAGATGTATAGTCGAGCTTCAGGCCATTCTTTAGTAACTAACCTCTCCAATAATGTAAACAATTGCTTCTGCTTAGCCTTCTCTTCCTCAGTCGGTATCAAGGAATCATAAATTGCAAGAAAAGGAGCATTTAGCCTGTCTATGTCCATGCGACATTGCATCTGTCTTTTGAAGATTCTCATTCTTTGGCTAAGTAGGTGTTGTCCTCTGTTATCTGATCTTGACTCCTGATAACAAAAACTATAAGTAATTAACATCTAAACTATTCATTGCTTTGAATAATTAAAGAATACACATACGCGTACAACCTATGGCATCTTATAAGGACCTGACTTGAGAATCAGTGTCTCAGCCATTGGATTAGGTATGAATGGATAAGATACACAGCAGATAATAATGGGTGTAATGCTTCTTAATCACGATCAACAAGTGATGTCCCAATAAATCTCCATACATATTGCATTAATTGTTGTTGAGCAAAAGAGTTTGGTATAACCCAGACTGCATATTCAGGCATGACTTCACTTTATTGAACACTATCTACGCATTAACTTGAACTATAACATTAACTCAGCAGGAACAAATTTACTCCCCATAGCATTCAAAACCTTTATATGTATCGTAATAGAAACAAAGTTTTAACCTTTTCACGCGCATTATGGTGTTGCTTTGCCTCATTCTTTTCATCCCTGTCATCATCAACCAACTGTTGGCTTCCATCTTCAACGTCTTTTCTCGCCTTATCTCCATGTTGTAAATTCATCATCGACTCTTCAATCTCCAAAGCAGAAGCCGAATGGAGATTGGTGCCAGTGGGCAGACCAGGCTCATCAGGCTGTGCATTGAACCCCAATCCCCGAGCCCCATTGCCTCGAGTTCGACCATCTTCATTTGCCAATCTTCTCATTCTCTCATCTTCAAAAGAAACATCCCTGTTCCTCACAAATTCACTCGAACTCTGCCTATCCCTATCCACATTATGCTCAAACTCCCTCCTATTCCCAGAATTCCAACTCCCTCCTCCCCTCGCATTGTTCCCAAACCCTGGCGGCGGAGTATTCCTTTGAAACTGCTTTCCCCTTCCACTTGCACCTCCGCCTTGCCGTACCTGCTCCCGAGAATTGAAATTCGAACTGAAATTATCGTGATTCCCATGCCGGAACTCATTGGAAGTGGAAGAATTGTTAGAACTCAAATTGAGATTCCTGTCGAAGCTATTGCCGAGCTTCGAAACCTCAGAGGAAATGCTGGCATTTGCTGAACCTTCGGGGTTTTGGACAAGGTCGCCAGGCAAATAACTAAACTTGAGCTTCTGATCTTGATGCTGATTCAGCTGGGCCAGGTTTTGGAGGGGATTATTGTTTGGACTCTGAAAGCCGACTAGATTCCTCAAATCCTCGAGGTTTCCAGGGAATTGGTTTCCCGCGAACTGGGGAAAGGGATTCGGGGGAGAGGAAGAGGGATAAGGGCTTTGGGGAAACCCTAGGAAGTTGAAATTAGGAGGAGGGGACTGCGTGGACCAGAGGGAAGAAGGGTTGGGGAGTTGAGGGTGATGATCTTGGCCGTTGGATGATACCCACGGCGGCATATGCGTGAACGGGAGTGTGGGTCCCACCGCAGCGACGGCCGGATCGAGCACTAGAGGCGGTTGCTGTTGTTGTGGGGAGGGGGACTGGTGGTGGTGGAGGTTGGGCTTTTGTTGTTGGAGCAAGGAGAGGAGGAATTCGCCGCCGTTAGAGGACGGGAGAGGCGGCGCGTCTCCTCCACCGCCGGCCATTGGGGTGGGGATGGGCTGGGAGGATGAGCACGGGGTTAAGATTGTTCAGTTTTCAGAGCAGTCGCGAAGTGTGAAGGGAATCTCTTCAACTCTGAAGTGAGAGAGTCAGAGTTTTTTATTGGATTTGATTGGGACCCGAATAGAAAATAGCAGTATTGTTTGATAACAGTTTACCGTCACGTCTATGACTTGATACAACGAAGGATGTTTAAAAGAAACTTATGTCCATTCAAATAACTTCGTGTTTATAATTGAAATTATTTCTATTGTATCTCTAAAGATTGTCTTTATAGAAAAAATAATTAAAGTTAAATAGACAATTTGTAATACTTTTACTATTCTGTCTACTTGTTTTTACATAGTTTGATAGCTAAATGACCTTAGTTTAATTGATTATTTGCACAACAGTTCTACTTCTAATCATAAAATGAAATTTTATGAATAAGAAACAAAGAGTTTTGAGTAGGAAATCTTATTTATCATTTGAGCAACCAAGTATTATTGTACAACATATGTGCATCATAATCATCTCAATAATAACTAGAAACTCATACTCAAAACTTTTTGTAACTGATTTACAAAACTACATGCTTATGATCGATACTGGTCTATTATAAATTACTTTGTAAATATCATCTCAGCAAAAAATCAATAAAAACTAAAGTAACTTTAGTTAATCAACCGTAGCATATAGATCAATGGTTCGTTTAGTCAATCAACTGCAATATTTTGAATTGTCTATCTATTTAATCATGTTAATTAAGTAAACGATCTTAGTTTTAATTGACTTTTTGTTATAAATAGGCAAAAGTTAGAGAGATAACCTTTGCTAGGGACAGAAGCGAGGTTGTTGCAATATATTACACTAACACAAAATGATTGCAGGTAAGAGAGAAATAGGAGGATACTGAAAATATTCTAACTTTTCTTTCCTTTTCACTCTATCTCTTTGAACACTCGTAATGCTCTATTTATAGAGCAAATACTTTGAAAGCAAACAAATTATACGATTAAGCTTGTGAAAAGTTTATTGTATGCATGTGGGCATACATACCCACTATTTACAACACTCCCCCTTGGATGCCCACATATCAACATCAGTTGCCTCGTTAAAACCTTGCTTGGAAAAACCCAGTGGAAAAAAAAAAAACCATAGCGAAGGAAAAAGAGTACAACTTTACCCAGATTGTTGATATGATGTTAAGCATGCTTATGTTGCCTTGTTAAAACCTTGATAGGAAAAACCCAGTGGGAAAAATCCTAATCGAAGGAAAAAGAGTACAACATGCATGTATCATGGATGCTCCCCCTGAATTGTATCTCCCCCTGATTCCGCATTCTTCAAATTTGTAAGCCGACGTAATCCGATTCCCTGCACTAACTTCTGAAATGTGCACTTTGGTAGAGATTTGGTGAACAAGTCTGCTAAATTTTCATTGGAACATATTTGTCTGACTTCAATAATTTTAGCCTTCTAAAGCTCATGTGCACTGAAAAATCTTGGAGATATGTGTTTAGTCTTATCACCCTTGATGAATCCTTCCTTCATCTGGGCGACACATGCTGCATTATCTTCATGGATAACAGTTGGAGTGTCTGTCTTTGAAGGTAGACCACATGAATTCCGGATGTGATGGATCATTGATCTTAACCAAGAACTTTCACGACTTGCTTCATGCAAAGCAATTATTTCCGAGTGATTGGAAGATGTAGCAACTAATGTTTGCTTTGTTGAGCGCCATGAAATTGCAGTATCTCCATTAGTGAACACATATCCAGTTTGTGAGCGGGCTTTGTGTGGATCAGAGAGGAAACCAGCATTTGCATATCCAACAAGGATCTGGTCATTTGTAGACTTGTCTGAGTAGAAGATACTCATGTATGTTGTCCCACGAAGGTATAGTAGAACATCTTTGATTCCCTTCCAATGATGAATTGTTGGAGCAGAGCTATACCTAGCTAACAAGTTAACTGAAAAAGTTATATCTGGTCTAGTACATTGTGCTAAATACAATAAAGCACCTATTGCGCTCAAATATGGTACTTCTGCACCAAGGACCAATTCATCATCTTCTTTTGGACGGAATGGATCTTTCTTAATGTCCAAAGAATGAACGACCATTGGGGTGCTAAGTGGATAAGCCTTGTCCATGCCAAATCGCTTCAGTATTTTTTCAATGTAAGCTGATTCATGGACCAAAATTCCATTAGCACAATGCTTGATCTGCAGGCCGAGACAATATTTTGTTTTCCCAAGGTCTTTCATTTCAAATCCGCTTTTAAGATATTCAGCAGTTTTATTGAGCTCTTCAGGGGTTCCAACTAGGTTCATATCATCAACATATACTGCCACTATAGCAAATCCAGTATTTGATTTCTTAATGAACACACAAGGGCAGATGACATTGTTGATATATCATTCTTTGATCAAATACTCACTGAGACGATTATACCACATTCGTCCAGATTGTTTTAGTCCATATAGTGATCGCCTTAATTTGATTGAGAACATACCTCGTGGTTTGTTAGTTGCTTCAGGTAACTTAAGTCCTTCTGGGACTTTCATATATATGTCAGTATCTAATTCTCCATATAGATACGCGGTGATGACATCCATAAGTTGCATGTCAAGTTTTTCTGAAACCACCAAACTTATTAAGTAATAAAATGTAATTGCTTCCATTACAGGAGAGTATGTCTCTTCATAATCAATTTCAGGTCTTTGTGAAAAACTTTGTGCAACGAGTCGTGCTTTATATCTGGCAATCTCGTTTTTCTCGTTGCGTTTCCTTGTGAATACCCATTTGTAACTTACGGGGTTCACACCAGGTGGGGTTTGGACTACTGGTCCAAAAACACTTCATCTTTCCAAGGAATTTAATTCTGCCTGGATTGCATCTTTCCACTTAGGCCAATCATGTCTCTGCTTGCATTCATCAACAGAGCGGGACTCAATGTCATCGCTTAATATAATTTCAGTGGCTATTGCAAATGCAAACATGTCGTCGATGATTATTTCATTTCGATCCCACAATTCATTAGTACATGCATAATTTATGGATATTTCTTTGCTTTCATGTACTTATGTCTCTTCAGGGACAGGTGTCTCATCAATGACATTTTTTTTTCTGGAAGTACAGAATCATGAATTGTGGATTTAGCATTCATTTTCTTTTCCTGAATGATTTCATTTGGGTTCAACTGTGCCCTCATCTCTCTTTCGAGGGGCTGAATCTTTTGAACCTGGGGGTCTACCACGCTTCAGGTGTGCATTGGATGAATCATTCGCTACCACTTTATTTTGTCCAACAGGGACATCAATTCTTACAGGTGCATTTGCAACTGGTATTTGTGGCTTTGTCACTTTCGAAGCATCATTAAATGCATCTGGCATTTGATTATCAATACCTTGAAGATGAACGATCATTTTCACTTCATTTTCACATTGAGTGCTTTGTGGATCAAAATGAGATAAGGTGGGAACAACCCATGTCAGCTTTTGCCATTCTTCTGGAACAGTCTTTTCTCCCCTTAACGACGGGAAAACTGTCTCATCAAAATGACAATCAGCAAAACGAGTTGTAAACATATCACCAGTCAAAGGTTCCAAATATCTAATGATAGATGGTGAATCAAAACCCACATAAATTTCCAGTCTGCATTGAGGTCCCATTTTAGTTCGTTGTGGCGGTGCAATAGGCACATAAACAACACAACCAAAAACTTGTAAATGTGAAATGTTTGGCTGATGTCCAAACAAGAGTTGTATTGATGAGTATTGGTGGTTGGCTATGGGTCTTAGTCGAACCAATAATGCTGCATGTAAGATGGTATGTCCCCATGCAGAGACTAGCAATTTCGTTTTCATGAGCAGAATGCGGGCTATTAATTGAAGCCGCTTGATAAATGCCTATGCTAAACCATTTTGAGTATGGACATGAGGAACAAGATGTTCAACATCAATGCCCAGTGCCATGCAGTAATCATCAAAGGTTTGAGACGTAAATTCACCAGCGTTATCAAGTCGAATTGACTTAATGGGATGATCTGGGAATTGTGCTCGCAACTTAATTATCTGAGCAAGAAGTCTTGCAAAAGCTACATTTTGAGTAGACAATAGGCAAACATATGACCATCGGGTAGATGCATCAACCAAAACCATAAAAGATCGAAATGGTCCACAAGGTGGTTGAATAGGTCCATAAATATCCCCTTGAATTCTTTGCAAAAATGATGGGAATTCATCATCAACCTTTAGTTGTGATGGTCTAATTACCAACTTCCCTCAGGAACAAGCCTTGCAAGGGTTATCATTTGAGATATCAATGTGTCTGCTCAATAATGGATGTCCATTAGAATTGGTAATGATTCTACGCATGGTAGATCCTGGATGACCCAGACGGTCATGCCAAAACATGTAAACCTTTCAATCAATGAACTTCTGGTTCATGACAGTATATGCCTCAATTGTCTTTATGTATGTATAATACAATACATTCGATAAACTACGCAACTTCTCCAATATATGCTTCTGGGTATCATTGGAGGTAATGCATAAATATTCCACATTTTCTACACTTTTCGTTTCAATGTGGTATCCATTTAGACGTATGTCTTTAAAGCTCAACAAATTTCGAGTAGACCGAATGGCGTACAACGCATTTTGTATGGGCAATATTGTTCCATTTGGTAACATAATCTGGGCTTTTCCTGAGCCTTCAATTACATCTGATTGTCCTGATATTGTTGTTACCTTTACTTTTGCAAGTACGAAGTTCGAGAAATACTTTCGATCTCGAAGTATTGAATGCGTGGTTGCGCTGTCTGCAAGACAAAAGTCTCCATCATTGCTCTTGTTTTGAGAATAACCATAATTGTTATCCATGTTCTCTGAGTAAAGAAATTACAGTTAAAAGCAGTTTATTCATACTGGAATACTACTTTTATTGAATTAAAAATGCGAGCATTAAACCACAAGTACAAATAACAAGAGTACATTAAACATAAATGATTCAATCGGACCCATGAACTTCATTCCTTTTTTCAATAATAAAGTTTGAAACATCCAGGTGGGTTGTGTTCAACTGTCCTGATAAATTGGACACTGGATCAGGTGTTTCCATTGGTTGAGCCTGGTCGAGGAAATTGGTCTCGACACCCTTCTCCTTGAGGGAGGCTTGATATAGATCCACCATATGCTTTGGGGTGCAACAAGTATGCGCCCAATGTCCATTACCACCACACCTATGGCAAACTCCTTCAGGATTTCTAGGAGTGTTCATATGAGTTTTGCCTTTCTGGTGATTTACATTTTTAAAGCTCGGGCCTGAATTATGCCTTGGAACCTGGTTGTGAAACTAGACACCATTGTTCTTGCCTTTCTCATTCCACCAGCCTCGCTTATGGCCATTTCCTCGTTTGTCATTATTTCCACGAGAGGATTTGGTATTTCCTTCAAGGGAAGCAACATTCACTTCTGGGAATGGTGCTGATCCAGTAGGTTGGGACTGATGATTCTTCATCGGAAGCTCATTGTTTTGCTTGGCTACAAGGAGTACAGATATCAGTTGGTTGTACTCAGTAAAGCCTATTTCTTTATATTGCTGCTGCAGGAGCACGTTGGAGGCATGAAAGGTGCTGAAAGTCTTTTCCAGCATATCTTCCCCAGTGATTGTTTCTCCACAGAGCTTCAACTGGGAGCTAATTCTGAACATCGCAGAATTGTATTAAGCCACCGTCTTGAAATCCTGGATCCTTAGGTGAGTCCACTCATAACGAGCCATTGGAAGAATCACTGTCTTCTGGTGATTATATCTATTTTTTAGTGCCTTCCAGAGGGTTAATGGATCTTCAACCGTGAGGTACTCGCTCTTCAGTCCCTCATCCAGGTGGTGACGGATAAAGATCATGGCATTCGCCCGATCTTGAGAGGATGCACTGTTATCCTCCTTGATGGTCTCCCTAAGATTTCCTGCCTCCAGATGGATCTTGGCATCCATTACCCAGGTAAGGTAGTTTTTTCCAGTAATATTCAGGGCAACAAAATCAAGCTTTGCCAAGTTCGCCATTTTCTTTTCTGAAGGAAAAATGAGGTGTGTAAGAACTTGCAATAATATGCATTCTGGAGGAATATATTGTTAGAACTTCTGGTTCTTACAAATTTTGATCTTCAAGTCAAAATGATAAGTACTCAAAACTTTAGGCTCGAGATTTACATGATTAATGAGAAGGGCGATTGTACTGCACCATTCTTATCGAAACAAGTATAGGATGGGCGATTATTCCGCACCACTTTAAACAGCAGGAAAATTTAAATATACAGAGCAGGGTGGATGATTATACCGCACCGCCTAAAATTGCAATAAAATTAAATATGCAGAGCAGGGTGGCTGATTATTCCACACCACCTAAAATTGCGATAAAATTTAAATATGCAGAGCAGGGTGGGTGATTATTCCACACCACCTAAAATTTGCAATAAAATTAGATCTGCAGTCCAAGATAGGCGATGATACTGCACCATCTTGGATTGCATAAATAAACACTGGGTTAGTAGTCAAGAGTTACACCAAATAAGAAATCAAAGATATAAGTTACTGTTAGGTTGAGAACTAGAAGTAAACATGGTGCAAACAGTTCTTCGCGAGGGTATATCCAGCAATTGAGGCAGATGAAGATGAAGAACAGTAAAAACCTTAGAGGAAACATTTTTTTTTCTTTCGGTGAAGGGAAATGAGAAATGATTAGAGAGTCGTGCTGATAATGTGTTATAAATAGGCAAAAGTTAGAGAGATAACCTTTGCTAGGGACAGGAGCTAGGTTGTTGCAATATATTACACTAACACAAAATGATTGCAGATAAGAGAGAAATAGGAGGATACTGAAAATATTCTAACTTTTCTCTCTTTTTCACTCTATCTCTTTGAACACTCGTAATGCTCTATTTATAGAGCAAATATTTTGAAAGCGAACAAATTATATTATTAAGCTTGTGAAAAATTTATTGTATGCATGTGGGCATACATATCCACTATTTAAAACATTTTTTTGTTTTTTGCATATATGAGCGCTTCAAAGTAATTATTATATGACCAGTTTTAATTATAAGCACATATTTCTATGAATCAACTATGAAGAATTTTGAGTATGAATTTTTACCATTATTGAGTAGCTAAGCATTGTTTAATAAACAATCGGGGCGGAGTCACCTTGTCATTAGGGTGGTCATTTGACCATTGTAACATTTTAATGATTCTCATTAAAATAGTATGTATTATATTATAATTATTAGTGATCTGCTATATTCTTACATATTGACCCTTGTGGCCATTAAACAATTTAACCCCTATCTGTTAGTTTGACTGAAGAGTTTCAATATGGTAGAGTTATTTGTTACCCTTTTGTCTTCTTTCATTATTTACTATATTTATTTATTTTTATAGAATATTTACTACATTTATAATATTTAGAAAAATAGGGAATTACACAAAATGAAAAGGTAATTAATCAATTAGCATTAAACTTTGAACTTTTCCTCCATACACACACACACAAAAAAAAAAAATTTAAACTTCTCTTATTCAGAGAATCGGCCATCTCCAATTCCAAGACAGGAAACCTTCACTAGTTTATCTTTGCAATTTTTTTTTAATCAGCAAATCAATTAGGTAATTCTTAACTCTTGGTTTTTCTTTGTCATTTTTTTGTTTATATATCGAGAAAGGCAACATAGTAATATATATATATCGAGAAAGATATCTTCGATAATAATGACAATGACATGATTATGAAAAGATTTCAGACTATGAAAATTCGTCAAGGGCAATTGTAATTTTAGTAGAATGTTTAATGAATACCTATTAAGACTAAGGATTGTTATTTTTATATGAGTTTTTATTAGTATCTTTTAATCTTATAGTTATTCAAAGTTGACATTCTTTCAGAAATTTCTGGCTACGCCACTGATAATCAACATTGCTTTTAAAATTGTTATTGGTACTTGTTAGCCAAATTTTGCACCGGATGATGGAATGAATTTGCAAGAACAAAACCAAGGAAAGATCATGAATCCAGGTGCTCGAGTAGGCGGTTCATAACGTAGGTGCTCCAACGATCAAGTTAGAAATGAGTGTTTGAGAGTAAGTTATGTATTCTGATAGAGTTTAGATTGTCTAACCATCTGAAAGGAGTCCAGTGGCCTACTTATAGGCGTTTGGGAGTCGGTTTCAGTGTTCTACCATCTGAGCCGTTATAGCAGTTAGAGTCAGAGGTAAGGCACAGGGCCCTGCTGCTTTAGTAGCATGAGATAAGATAACATGTGTCCGGTGCGCAACATGGGTCAGATTGTTATTAGTGTGACCAATCAGACCTGCAATTAAGATTTGGCAGTTGGGATCTGATTGATGATTGATCGTATCTAGTTGGGGGGTTATTGGGTACTATGTGTAGTATCTTCGATACTAACTCCGGTTGGAGAGCCTAGGGGCGGCAGACCACATGGTCTCATCGAGGCTGCCGGAAATACTTTTAGAAATGTTGTTGAAGTCATTGTTGAGGGTGTTGATGATGATGTTAACGTAGTTGTAGGTGCAAGCAGAGTTGTCGTTGGATCCACTAAAAGGGCTCTGAGGAATGTCTAAGGAGGGCTGAGTGGGTAAAGAGCCCTCTAAGAGATCCTAGATCTGGAAGCTGCTCACTGTTAGGACAATTAGTGAGGGAGTGGTCATTCCGCGTCCTCGCGACGTCCTCGAGAACGAATTGCATTGCTGCAACGCCACATTGGGGATGGCCTTAATGTGGTAATATGTACATATTACGCATTTATATACACACATTATTTCCTCATATGTATATACATATTACTCACTCCAAAATGAATAGACAGAGTGAGTAAGCAACTTTATTGTTCTAGTAAGTTAGAAAACATGGTCTCACACTACTCTAAAAAAGTTAATCTGCAGAATGAATTTTTTTTTAAGCGCTAATAATAGTCATTTTATTCTAATAGAGATCGATAAAGTATTATCTTATGATGATTCGTTTTGGTATGTAAGTCGTGAATTCCAACTCAAAATAAGTAATTGGGTATGAAAATCCTAACATGCAAAACTGGTAATATGGTTAATTTTGTAAGATTAAGTAGCATTATTGATTGGGTATATGAAAATAATTTCAGTGGCAGAGTCGCTAAGGAACAAGGGTAGTGTCATTCCCTTGTACAAGTTGTCTTTCTAATATAATCGAAAGACGAATACTAGCTACTTTCTCCTCTTGCCTTATCCTACATCCGTCCCCCTCAATGAAGTATGGGAAAGACAAATTAGACAAGGTAATAGAGGAAGGAACCAGAAGATCAACTGTATATCAAGCCATAACCAGCCCTAGCCAGCTACCTTGGTCCGGCTTTGAAAGAAGCTAAAGACGACTAAACTATGTAGAGAAAAAATGGAGCCACAATATGTTGAAATTTTTTAGATTGACGAGCCCAGGGGCCCCACTCTAACGACACCGATATTGTCTCCAACTTTACCACCTACTCAATATTTTAGGTGTGGGGTTTTACCACAAAAGGTCTCGATATTAGTTAAAGTGGGGTAATCCTACTTAAAGTTATTACTTTTCTTTACCCTCACCGATGTAAGACTGCTAACACGCCCCCTCACGTGTAACCCCATTTAGTGGTTCACATATGGAGATTCACACATTGGCAATTGAAACTCAGAGGTCGGCTCTAATAGAGTCCAAACTTGTTTTCAATCTTTTTCAGGAAGTGACTCTTAAGAACTCAGAAGCCGACTCTATGTTAAGAGTCCAAACTTGTTTCCAAGCCCACACTTCCTTGAGATCGACGGGCTCGGGGGGCCCCACTCTATCGACACCGATACTGTCATCAACTTTACCACATACCCAATCCGTCAGGTATGGAATGTTACCACAAAAGGCATTGGTATTAGTTAGAGTGGAGTAATCTTATTTAAAGTCATTACTTTTCTTTACCCCTATCGATGTGGGCCTGCTAACATGCCCCCTCACGTGTAACCCCATTTAGTGATTCACACGTAGAGATCCACACATCGGCAATTGAAACTCAGAGGTCGGGTCCAATGGAGTTTAAACTTGCTTTCAATTTTTTTTCAGGAAGTGACTCTTAAGAGCTCAGATGCCGACTCTATGTTAAAAGTCCAAGTTTGTTTCCAAGCCTACACTTCCTTGAGATCGACGAGCTCGGGGTGCCCTACTCTAATGACACTGATACTGTCCCCAACTTTACCACATACCCAATCCGTCAGGTATGGAGTTTTACCACAAAATGCCTCAGTATTAGTTAGAGTGAGGTGATCATACTTAAAGTCATTCCTTTTCTTTACCTCCATCGATGTGGGACTGCTAACACACCCCTTTATGTGTAACCCCATTTAGTGGTTCACACGTGAAGATCCATACATCGGCAATTGAAACTCAGAGGTTGGCTCGAATAGAGCCCAAACATGTTTTCAATATTTTTTCAAGAAGTGACTCTTAAGAAGTCAGAGGCTGACTTTATGTTAAGAGTCTAAGCTTATTTCTTAGCCCACACTTTTTGGTGACAAGCCTTTGGCTTGCACGGGTCCGTAACTGTGGCTTTAATACCATGTTGAAATTTTTTAGATGGACGGGCTTGGGATGGCCCACTCTAACGACACCAATATTATCCCCAACTTTACCACCTGCCCAATTTGTCAGGTGTGGGGTTTTACCACAAAAGTTCTTGGTATTTGCTAGAGTGGGGTAATCATATTTAATGTCATTGCTTTTCTTTACCTCCACCAATGTGAGACTACTAACACGCCCCCTCACATGTAACTCTATTTAGTGGTTCACACGTGGAGATCCACACATCGGCAGTTAAAACTCAGAGATCGGTTCCAATTGAGTCCAAACTTGTTTTCAATCTTTTTCAGGAAGTGACTCTTAAGAACTCAGAGGCCGACTCTATGTTAAGAGTCCAAGCTTGTTTCCAAGCCACACTTCCTGGAGAACGAAGGGCTTGGGGGGCCATACTCTAATGACACCGATATTGTCCCCAACTTTACCACATGCGCAATCCGTCAGGTGTGAGGTTTTACCATAAAATATCTCGGTATTAGTCAGAGTGCGGTAATCTTATTTAAAGTCATTGCTTTTCTTTACCCCCACGGATGTGGGAGTGCTAACACGTCCCCTCATGTGCAACCTCATTTAGTGGTTTACATGTGGAGATCCACACATTGGCAATTGAAACTCAGAGGTTGGCTCCAATGGAGTCCAAACTTGTTTTCAATCTGTTTTAGGAAGTGACTCTTAAGAACTCAGAGCCCGACTCTATGTTAAGAGTCCAAGCTTTTTTCCAAGCTCGCACTTCCATGGGATCGACGGGCCAAGATGGCCCCACTCTAACGACACCGATATTATCCTTAACTTTACCACCTGCCCAATCCGTTAGGTGTGAGGTTTTACCATAGAAGGTCTCGGTATTAACTAGAGTAGGGTAATCTTACTTAAAGTCATTGTTTTTCTTTACCCCCACCGATGTGGGACTGCTAACACGTCTCCTCACATGTAGCTCCATTTAGTGGTTCACACGTGAGATCCACACATCGGTAATTGAAACTCAGATGTTAACTCCAATGGAGTCCAAACTTGTTTTCAAATTTTTTCAGGAAGTGATTCTTAAGACCTCAAAGGTTGCCTATATGTTAAAAGTCCAAGCTTGTTTCCAAGCCCACACTTCTTGGTGACAAGCCTTTGGCTTGCACGGGCCCGTAACCTTGAGCTTTGATACCATGTTAAAATTTTTAAGACCGACGATCCCGGAGGTCTCACTCTAACAATACCGATACTGTCTCTAACTTTACCATCTGCCCAACCTATCAGATGTGAGGTTTTACCACAAAAGGCCTTGGTATTAGTTATAATAGGGTAATCATATTTAAAGTCATTGATTTTCTTTACCCCTACTGATGTGGGACTGCTAACACGCCCCCTCACGTGCAACCCCATTTAGTGTTCACACATGGAGATCCACACATCGGCAACTGAAACTCAGAGGTCGGCTCTAATAGAGTTCAAACTTATTTTTAACCTTTTTCAGGAAGTGACTTTTAAGAACTCAAAGGCTGACTTTATGTTAAGCGTCTAAGCTTGTTTCCAAGCCCATAATTCCTGGAGATCGACAGGCCTAAGAGGCCCTACTCTAACCACATCGATACTATCCCCAACTTTACCACATGCCTAATTCGTCAGGTACAGGGTTTTACCACAAAATGTCTCAGTATTAAATAGAGTGGGGTAATCCTATTTAAAGTCATTGCTTTTCTTTACTCCCACCGATGTGGGACTGCTAACATGTCATCTCACGTGCAACCCCATTTAGTGGTTCACACGTGGAGATCCACACATTGGTAATTGAAACTCAAAGGTCGGCTCCAAAGGAGTCCAAACTTGTTTTCAATCTTTTTTAGGAAGTGACTCTTAAGAACTCAGACGCCGACTCTATGTTAAAAGTCCAAGCTTTTTCCCAAGCCTACATTTCCTAGTGATAAGCCTTTGGCTTTGCACTAGCCTGTAACCATGGGCGCTGATACCATGTTGAAATTTTTTAGATCGACGGGCCCAGAGGGCCCCACTCTAATGACACCAACATTGTCCCTAACTTTACCACCTGCCCAATTTGTCAGGTATAGTGTTTTACCACAAAAGGCTTTGGTATTAGTTAGAGTGGGGTAATCTTATTCAGATGCACTTATGTATTCAGCCTCTGCAGTTGAAAATGCAACACAATTTTGCTTAATTGAAGCCCAAGAGAACACACCACTGCCAAAAGAAAATGCATACCCTGATGTACTCTTGCTGTCTTCCAATGAACCACCCCAATCACTATCACAATAGCCAATTAAACAAGCTTTTCTTCCCTTCACATATTCCGGACCATAGTCTAGGGTCCCCTTGATGTACCTGAGCACCATTTTTGCAGTTTCATAGTGTCTATTAGTAGGACAATGCATAAATCTAATAGGCTTGCTGCATACATTATGTCTGGCCTTGTGGCAATGAGATATAAAAGACTTTCCATAATGCTTCTATACATTTCCTCACTCGTAGATCCATTTTCATCATCTTTAGTTAGCTTCTCAGTTGCTACAAGATGAGTTGTCACAAACTTTCCTTCACTTAATCTAAACTTGCATATTTCTTCTGGTGAATGAAGATACTTGAGTCAGTTTGAAATACTGTCATCCTAAGAAAGTGATGGAGAAGTTCCAAATCTGTTATATCATACTTCTTCTTCATGTCTTCCTTGAATTCTTCTAGCATTGATTTACAACTACCAGTGTAGACTATATCATCCACATATATAAAGACAATCAAAATGTATACTCCCCTTGCCTTTATGTACAATGTTGGTTCACTCAAGCTCTTCTCAAAACCACACTGTGAAAAATAAGTGTCTATTTCTATATACCAGGCTCTTGGTGCCTGTTTTAGACCATGAAGGGCTTTGTGTGGCTTATAGACCTTGTCTTCCTTGCCTTTGACTACAAATCCTTTAGGCTGCTTAACATAAACTTCTTCTTGTAATACTACATTTAAGAAAACTGATGTAACGCCCCGCCCCCGAAATACTTATTTTTGGGAAATAATTTCGATGATAGGTCCAATTTAAACTCTTGTTTAATTTACTACCATTAATCATTATTCTTTACCTCAATTCCTTAATTCCTCACAAAACTATATCCATATTTTAATTATCAAACATACGATTAAATTATCAATTAAATCCCCAATTTTCTTCTATTAAACAACTTCTCAACACAAGATTAATTCTTGATTATTTAGGGTTGTATCTAACCCCTGTTAGACTGCCTACGTACCTTTGAGCAGGATCAAGCCCTTCGTAGTTCACCATTCACTTCCGAACTCATTTTCGAAACACTTTCAAGTGACTAACAATCACTAACTAGGTTCAAACAAGGGAATCACACCAAATGCATATCAAATATGGATTTAGAATATCAAAATTAGCTTAAAAATACGGCATTGGCTCACTGGCCACGCGTCCCCGCAGGTGGCGGTCAGCCGCCCTGACTCATCGGAAAATTTCACTATTTCTAAAAATTCCCAAAATTTATAGAAATGTAGAGTAAGTCAAGGGGAACAACTTTTATACCTGGGCCAAAGTCCAATTCGGCTGGAAAACACCTAAAATTGCCCACGAACTGGTGGAAACCCTTAATTTTGGGTGTTCTTGATTCGACTCCAAAATAGCTCCGATGCCCCAACCAATGCTTGGGCCTTTCTCCTGGGTTGAGGGAAGTCTATTGGTGGTGAGGATCGATGGTAATCGTTGTCAAAATCACCAGAAAATGGTAAAACCCGCCGAACAAATCGGAACTTTGTGTCTTTGAATTTTAAAATTGGGTTAGAAATTTAGAAATATAGCACCACAAGGACGTCCTCGTCGAGATCTTTCCATGGACACCAATATCACCCAAAACGGAGGTCGGATGAGGAAGATACAGCCGAGTCAAAATTGATGGTTCAAGGGTCGAAAATGACCCGTTTCCTCCCTCCTTTCCCTCATTTCCCTCCTTTCTCCCCCTTCTAATTGGCTCTCCCCCTCCTTTTGTTCTCCCGCATTTTCCTTTCCTCTCTCTCATTTGCTGCCATATGGCAGTTTCTAGAGTGTTTTTTTTTTCCTTCTTCTTTCTTCTGTCATTTACTTCTTTTCTAATTGGTCCCTTCCCAAGGTAACGGGAACCCCTAAAATATTAAATTCCTATTTTATTTAAGAAACTTCTAACGTCCATAACTTCTCCTTCCATGTCTCAATTCGCGAACGACCTTCGCCTACGAGCTCGTGGTGTCCAGCTCAATTCAAAAACATTAAGAATGACACCCGTAGGTCTACGGATTTTAAATAATTAATTTCCAAACTTCAAACTTCGTAACAAGTTTAGTTAAAATCTAATTTCAAATAAATTAATATAAATTCTCAAAACAAAACTTTAAAATTTCTCGATTCAATTTTTTTCATAACCATAAATCGATTATTTTTTATTTTCTCCACATATTCATATATTTAAATTTTCAAGGCATTACAGTTGACTTCACATCTAACTGGTACAATTTCCAGCTCTTTTGTGCAGCCAATGCTATTAGAGTCCTAATAGCATCCAACCTAGCAACAGAAGCATATGTTTCATTGTAATCCAAACCAAGCTTTTGTGCATAGCCCTTTGCAACCAACCTTGCTTTACTTTCCAACACTTAACCATCAAGATTTGGCTTCGTTTTGTAGACCCATTTAACCCCTATGACAGGTTTTTCAGTTGGTTTATCAACAAGTTTCCAGGTACCATTCTTCTCAATCATGAACAACTCATCCTCCGTTGCTTTCAACCAAGACTTATCTTGTTTAGCATCTTCATATTTCTCTGGATCCATGATACACAAATTACATGGAGCCAGTACCTTGTCTAGTTTTCTCCATTTCAATGGTGTATGATCAAATGCTTGAGTGTACTTCTCATTCAAACTTGAAATACTTGTAGATTCTCCTGAAGTGAGTGACTTAGACTGAGTTCCAAGAGTCCCCAATACTTAGAACCCTTCTAGGTGAAGGTGATGTAGGTGATGCAGGAGACAACACCACACTTTCATCTCTTTCAGCAATAGTATCACCATAAGCAAATCGTCCAATAATGAGAGAAAGTAGATTTGAATTCTCTTCCCAATTCCAAGAAGCTTCTTCATCAAAGATAATGTCTCTTGACAAGACTAATTTCTTGGATATTGGATCAAATACCTTATACCCATTTTCACAGGTTGCATATCCCACAAATACTCATTTGAAACTTTTAGGCTCAAGTTTGTGTCTGTGTTCACTTGAAACATGCATATAGCATAATGCACCAAATATTCTCAAATGAGCAATACCTGGTTTTCTTCCAGAATAAGCTTCAAAAGGTGTGATTATTCAAAGCCTTTGTGGGACACTTATTCAGTATATAAACTGATGTATAAACTACTTCTGCCCAGAAATAGTATGGCATCCTCTTCTCATGCAACATGGATTTTGCCATCTCAATCACAGTTCTATTCCTCATCTCCATTACTCCACTTTGTTATGGTGTATATGCAAGAGTAGCTGTCCTTGTATCCCTTATCTATCACAAGACAGATCAAATTCAGATAACTTGAACTCCCCTCCTCTATCACTTCTCAGGCACTTAACCTTGATTCCACTCTGCAATTTTTCCATAGCTTTGAACTTTCTAAAGGAAGTGAATGCTTCAGATTTGTATTTCAGAAAATAAACCCAAGTAATTCTGATAAGATCATCTATCAAGAGCATGAACTACTTATTTCCAACAATTGAATCATTTTTCATGGGTCCACACAGATCAGCATGAATGAGTTCAAATGGAGCATTAGCTCTTTGCACTTGATTCCTTGGAAACTCTTCTCTGTGTTGTTTCCCATATTGATAGTCGTCACAGACACCATTATGATCTTCAAGTTGAGTCAAACCATGCACCATATATTTTTCTCTCAATTGCTTGAGACCACCAAAGTGTAAATGTCCGAGTCTTCAGTGCCAAATCTTAGTGGAATAAGTGACACTAACTTTCAATGCAATTTGATTCTCAGGCAATAGAGTTAGTGGATAACATCTCTTCACTTTCTTCTTTACTTTAATGACCAATCAATCTAGTGATGGACCATCAAACACACTGCACATTCCACCACCAAACAACAAGAAATATCCATGTTCATCCATTTGACTAACACTGAGCAAGTTTTCTTTTAAGCCAGGAAGGTAGATTGCTTCTCTAACATACTTTCTGCCCTTATTTGTGTCAATAACCAAAGATCCCATTCCTACAACATTTACAAGATCTCCAATTGGCATTTGAACCTTGCTTGCAATGTTGGTTCTCACATCAACAAGAAATTCCACATTCCCTGTCATATGGTTGCTACAACCATTGTCAATGTACCATTCTCCATTTACTTTAGTCTCAGTAGTTGCATTGTTGGCATAAAACAGATTCCCATTCACTTCCACTTGATTTGCACTATTTGCCTTTTGCACTGTCTTTGCTGCAGTACACTCTCTAGCCCAATGCCCAAACTTATCACAATTGAAGCATTTGGGTTTCCCTTTGTGTCTGCACTCACCAAAGTGATACTTAGGACACACCTTGCACTGAGGCTTTGTAACCCCTTGACTCATTGATTGAGATGAATTCACATTCTGATAATTATTCACAGAAGATCTCTGTTGAAACTTTGGTTTTGATTTCCATTTCTTACCCTTGGGATTCCAATTTTTCTGAAATCTGAATGAACCAGAATGAGCACCACTTTTGTTTTGTTCTTTTGGATTCACAGAGGGTGAGGCAAAAGCTCTCTTAGTTGTGTCAATAATGTGCAAATCGAATGGTTGCTCTTGGCTCTTCAAAATTGCAATAACCTCATGCAATTCTACAATCTCCAAACATTTTGTATTCTCAATAACCTGGCATATAAGATCATATGGCTTATTAAGACTAATCAAAACCTTCTACGCAAGTCTCTCATTAGAAAGAACTTCACCAAAAATTTTCATCTGATTAATCAAATCATTTAGTCTAGTAAGGTATCTAGATAGAGTTTCATCATCATGCATTCTAGCATATTCAAACTCACGTCTAAGATTTTGCAGTTTCACAGACCTCACCTGATCACCACCATGATACTCTCCATACAACAGATTCCATGCCATCTTCGCTGATTCAGCATTTGCAATTTGAGGGAAATTTTGGTCGGAGACTGCATTTTGAATAATTCCTAAAGCCTTTGCATCTTTCATCAACACAACGGTCATTTCATCATTTCCCTCATCCTCCGATGATCTTTAGACCTTCTTCTTCTTCTTCTTCGAATTAAGAGTTATAACACACTTTTCAACCAGATTCCATAACCCATGAGATTTGAAGATCGTCACCATCTTTATTCTCCAGAACTCGCAGTTCTTACCAGAGAAAATTGGAGTTTTCACTTCCGAGCCTCCAGATCCAGACATCTTTGGTCCGAATGAGTTGATTACTCTTCTCAGATGGTAACGGAACTCCAGTGATCTTCACCGAGCTTCAAATGAGTTTCGATTCAGCTTAGAGAATTCATAGTTTTACGCCCAGATTCAAATGATTGAACCTGGCTCTGAGGCCATGTTGTGATTTAGTTTAAAATCTGGTATGAGATGAATAATTAGAGAACAAAGAATGGGAAGGATAACAATGGAAGAATTTTTTAAAGGATTCTTGCTCTCTACAAAATCTAGCAGAGCATATTCAATTGCATCTCTCTCTCTCTACAATTCACACTTACGGTGCTTACATAACCGTTAGAATCCAAGGTGGATTCTCTCTCATTACAAAGCAATCTCAGCCCTTCATCTAGCTAGTTGCGAGGATCATTACACCTGGCATTATTTGCCTTACTACTATATAGTTGCACACTTGGTATTTCAACTCAAGTGAATACACACATTAATACACAACTTATTTCCTAATCAACTATAGGCTTACAATTCAACAAGTGCCACAAAGGATAATCCGATTTTGAAACCATAAACATGTTTAAGTAAATACCACATTACAAAACTATACATGTATACATATTTTTATATTTATATATGTATACGCTAAATATCAAACATCATAAATCATGTTTCTCCTTGGAATATATCCTATCCTACTGTTATCGTTCATATATACATACATATATATACATACATATATATATATATTAAGTTTGAGCTCTGATTTGAAAAATGAGCTGAGCTGAGTGGAGGCAACCGTAGCTCGAGCTCGTCTAACACAAAAAGCAATACACAAATTCAGAAATAGGCACTTACAAAAGGAAACAACAAAAGAAGATGGAGAAACCAAAACAAAAGGGAAAACATACCAGACGATGTGTCCCCGTCATCCGAAAATCCAGAAAAGAAGGATGACTCATTGCCGAGGAGACAAAGCCATCGTCCCTTGGCTGGCCTGTAAGCTGTTCAAAAATAAACAAATCGTTATTTTCCTTGGTTTTCTGTTTCTTAAAAAAGGAATATAACAAATCCGAAATTTTGAATAAAAAACAAAGGGCAAATACCATTTACAGAGGAGGAGTCTTGTTGGTTCTTTTGGTTAGGGCTGGGAATTTGGTGGGATTTGGACCTTTGTATCATCATTCATTTTGGTAAACCCTTTCGTCTCATTATTTCATCATATTCCGCTTCCTCTGTTAGATACACATTACACGTGCATAGATACTTACAGAGTGAGTTTAATTAGTTGTAAAGTCAATCAAATTTGGGATGGATAATCACAAACCCTAGAAGAAAATAAAACCCTAGAAAATCAAAATCAAAATCAAAATCTTAATCCTACAGATACATACCAGCCTTGATAGCATTATAGTGGGACTCGAGAACGTAATAGACGGTGTCGGAGGGCGACTCGTCCTCGTGGTCCTCCTCTTCGCAAGCGTACCATTCCCATATGAGTTTTCCACAAGAGTACAACTCCTCCGGTGGCGGTGGGACCGGGATCAGCTTCCCGTCTTCATCCTCAATAAAGTTTGGTTTCTTTAGCGGGCGCTCCGTCTCCATCCTGCATTGTCCATCCATGGCTCTGCAGATGTGAATCTGGAGAGAGAGAGAGTGATAGCAAGCCTGCGGCCTGCTAGGTTTAGAAGATGTTCTTCCTTCAGGTTTGCATGGTTTGCGAGGCAAGTAAGCTTACTAGGTTTATTATAAATAAATACACACAAGGGATAGGACATGTCATCACAAAAGTTACCCACCTCTCTCATTTCTCTCTGCCTCCGCACCTTCCCTCTCCCTTAAATAAATTAGACCACAACAACAACAATATTTTTACTAGACGTGGATCAGCTTTCTATCCATTTTGGTCATCCACGACGATTTCCCAAATTCCCGAACCGAGGCCGGACAATCGGAATCAAAATCAAAATGCCAGTTTACCTGTTTTAGTTTGATCTTCCACGCTATCTATTTTCAGAGGAATATGAGGAGGAGGATTTAACTGATCAAATAAGTTATGTTCGACTAGAGGTGGCAAATCAACTCATTGAGTTGTGATGGGTGCCCGTTAAAACCCGTTTAATTTGATATCACCGTAATATAAGGATGAGATCTGTAATTATGATGACAAGGTAAAATCAAACTAAATGAGTCTTAATGAATACTTACTAACAATCTAATGAGTTGATTTGTCAACCCTACATTATGAGTTTTAAGTAAGTTAACCTCCACACAAATCTTCTATGTACTGTGATGGATCTACGTAGTCACTTAGGCTTGTAAAATAAGGACAGGTGAGACAGCCTGGGCTAGAACAATATATTTCAACTATGTAAGGCCCGGGCCAAGCCCAGCTTAAGGGCTTCTATTTTCATTCAAATATTTGCAAAATCCAAATATGGAATATGACACTAATAAACAATGCAAATGGAAGGACGTGTATACATTAAAAAACAAAAAAACAAAAAAACAAAAAAACAAAAAAGAAATTAGGTTCTCATCCCTCATTTTGCTACTTCATTGATTAAAACCTTATTCCTTTTCAATTTTTTATCAGGTCATTGGGTATTAATAACATCATTAATTATTTCAATAATACAATATTTTTTAGTTTTAAATATATTCCTTTAGTGTTAACAATGTTACAATTAGTATATTTATATTTATGGCTAAATTTTTTATCATATATTTTTATTTTTAGTTTGTACCCGTTTTTAATTTGCAAACCTTTTTTAATTTGTGACACACCCCGACCGAGGTCAAGGCATGTTGGCCGTCACGTGAGAGTGACGTAGCCATGTGCACAGTGCGGAAGCGATAAAGATAGCAAATATGCGAATAATTAAAAACCAGATTATTCAAGTGCACTACTAAACAGAAAGTGATAGGAGTTAATTACAATAGTAAACACTCCTAATTCAGAGCATAAAGTCTAGGTGCAGTCCTGTAGGACAAGCACTAGTTATACAGTATTAGGAATGTCCTACTATAATATGGATAAGTCAGAACTGCCGACGTCCTCTAGCCACCAACATCAATCTTACTTAAAATCTAGAGGGGCGCAAAACAGAAAACGTGAGTGGGCAAAAACAATTGTTTTACTAAGACATTTCATTTATCAACGTACTAACCCCTCGCTGTAAAACAGGTATTATTTTCCCAGAATCAAGATGTAAGCATATACATATATATATATATATATATATATATATATATATCTTAAATAATATCAATTCAGTTCATGCTTCACATAATCATATTCAAATATATGCCATGCCAATATATAACAGAGTAAGCAATTGAGGTAAGAATAAATTCATAGAAATATGATATATTAGCCGGAACCACTGAGGTAGTCTGTACGGCTGAGTTCATAGCTCAAACTCACTCTAGCCAGAGTCACTACTATGACCTATACGACAATATACTGCACATAAGTCAGAACCACTAAAAAGGGTCTGTACGACAAGGTTGGGTGTAATATAGTT
This sequence comes from Malus fusca, assembly GCA_035220775.1. Classification (NCBI taxonomy): domain Eukaryota; kingdom Viridiplantae; phylum Streptophyta; class Magnoliopsida; order Rosales; family Rosaceae; genus Malus; species Malus fusca. The sequence goes on from CM069060.1 coordinate 16,942,528, forward strand.
ATGCTCAATGCTACGCCCTCATGCTAGCTGTGCGATAAATCGTTAGTCACCTATAAGTCGGAACCATAAATAAGGTCTGTACGACAAGACTATGCACTTAAGTTGGATCCAATATGAGCATATAGTGCGGGAGGTGACGTAAATAAACAGGCCTGTGCCAACTCTCTCTGGCTAAATTGCAATCAACCTGGTGCAGGTCATGAGTTCAATGTTCATCAATACATTTATAATCATTCTATTCACAACTAAGGCCTTTGTCTTAATCACATCTCATATAGACAATCAACATGTTCATCTCATTTATTGAATGGCTGCATCTAACCTCGCGTTAGACTGCCTACGTACCCTAAACATGGATCAAGCCGTTCGTAGTTCACCTAAACCAAACATAACTTACCTGCACTTACCTGTGCCTCCACAACACCACAATTATATATATATGCAACCATGAAATGCATATTTAAAATATAAAGGCATTTGGCATATTATTTCAAAGCATACTTTCTTTAAAATGCATTTCTAGGAAATATATCAAGTATATAAATATATACTGAAAACAAAAGCCCACTCACTGATAAGTCGAAGGGTCGTAGCCCCCGAGTCGCCCGTGGATACGCTCGTCCTCGGGATAAGTCTCACCTATATGCGAATTAACTGTAAAAACGTTATTTTTAAGCACATAAACAAAACTAGCTAATAACTTCTCATACATTGCTCAAAATAGGTATATGAATATACCACAGAGATCTACACAACCTCAGGAACATCCCCATATTTTTAGAAATATTTTTGGACCTCCCACACGCCGCCACGCGCCGAGAAGGGCATGGCAAAACGCGCCCCGACGCGCGGCCCAAACCTGACGGATTCCCTAACCACCGTTAGGGAATATTCCGTTAAACCTAACAGATTCCGTCTAATCTAACTGACACCGTGAGAATATTTCGTCCAAACTGACGGAATATTCCGTCCAAACTGACGGAATATTCCGTCTTCGTCCCCGGCGAGTCGCCGGTCGCCAGAAAACTGGGTTTCAAACTCACTATTCTCACTCGTTTCTTAACCATTTTTCATGAAATTTGAACCAAATGAAAGCTTAGAGTGAGAAGAATGGTGTTATACCTATTTGAAGCTTCAAATCTCACGAAATCACGTCGGGGGAGCTTCGAAATTCCGACCAAAACTGCAACTCGACGTTTCTCGTGATTCCGACGTCCAAATTCCTCGAATGAGCTACCCCGAGACTCGTGAGGACCTCATTAAGCTTCCTATAAGCTTAGAATTCCCTGAAATGCAAGGTTTTACGTCCACATGAATAGTGCATGATAATTGGGTTACGGGGTTCTTGAGATTTCGAAGGGATTCTTACCTAAAATGGGTACCAATCAACTCGTAGCACCACGAGGAACACAATGGTGCACCCAAAACCTTCGATCTGTGAAGTTTGGGGTGATCTTGAAGCTTGTCCGTACGAATAGCAAGGAGAGAGATAGTGAAACCGAGAGAGAGTGTGTACGGGGAGGAAGAAAGAGAATGAGGTTTGTGTGTGTGTGTGATCCACGTGGGTCACCCATCCAAAACCATGATATAATCTTTAAGTCTCAATATGTCGTACACACACACAACAATTTCCCCGTCCAAGGATAAAACCATCATTTCACATTATCGAAAATTAATCATTTGGGGCGAGCTGTGACAATTTGTACCAATTTTCGTTTTCAATTTTAATTTGTACCCATATATTAATTTCTTTTTGTGCCCATATTTTTTAAAGTTTTATTTGTATTTGTGCCCATGTGTTTACCGTCACGTGACATTCTATAATTAATCAATGATAGGAAAATTACATATAGTATATTTATGTTTTATGGCTAAACTTTGTATCATATATTTATATTTTTAGTTTGTACCCACTTTTAATTTGCAACCTTTTTTTAAATTTGTAGTATTTTCTTTTTAGTTTTAATTTGTACCCATGTATTAATTTCTTTTTGCGCCCATATTTTTTAAAATTTCATTTGTACTCATAATTTTTTAATATTTTATTTGTACCCTAATTTATTTATAATGTACCCACTCTTCTTTATTAATATACCATTTTGTTATATGTGAAATGTACCAATTTTTTTAACACTATGGATACATTCTTTTGCCATTTATTATTTCTTATTGTTACATAGTTTTTAATCATTTATTCAATCAAAATGTTTGAATTTTTTATTGTGGTCGTTTCTAATAGTATTATAATGAGGGATTTTAAATTTATAGGATTATAAATCTCATAAAATATCAAACAATTAATGTCAAAACTATAAAAATATAAATATTAATAATAATATAATGAGGTGTACAAAGTCAAGGGATTTTGATCAAACTTTGAATACTATTAAGGTTTTAGTCAAAGAGTGTTAGGGACTAGGGACCGCATCCAAAGTATAAAAAAAAAAAACCCTCAAAACTAAACATAAACATGCATCAAGTGTCTTATATACCATCCTTCTACACAAAGTGCAACTTTAGTGGCAAGTGAATTTACGTACAATGGAGCAATGTACTGGAAAACTCAATGTTAGAAGTTGCTTTCCCTTTCACTGCGAAGAAATCAAAACTTTGGGATTAAGGAAATACAAGGAAGACTTCACAAGATCAAGTTTACATTTGGAGCCCTTGGTATTCCGTTATCCAACGCTGCGGTAAATGCTCCGTCATAACTCTCAATGCTGTCTCCGACTCCATGCACACAATCACCAGCTTGTTTAATGCAGCAACTGTACTCATGCGCTTGCATGTCCAAGGAGAGCGCTCAAGTCCCCAGTTGTCTTCCCAGTCCCAATTCCATTTACTTGAGATATCTCTATAACCTATCCCTGTAGAATCTGTCTTTATACTCAACGCGGTGAAGGTGATGCGTCATCCGCCTTTCTAAGTCGCGGTCAACAACGTCCGTTGCAAACTTGGCCATGTTCGCGTCCCCAAACAATCCTATGCAATGATGCGTCTTGACATTTCCATACTTGTTGCCAATATGACATTTCAATTCACTAATGCCCACATGAAAAAAATAAAGTAAAAACAACGCGTGTGCAAATAATTTATTTACCCGAAGGAATTACTGTATGCTAGTGTCTTGCTTTTCAAGCTTAAAGATTTCAGAACAAGAACGAACAGTGCACTCCGCGTCTCCATTAGACGTTGTTGGCCTTCAAATCGCTCTAGGTATGCTGCATATACCGTCTTTCTTTAACCAACCTCCAGTGCTTGGATCAGCCAATGCAGCGTACAAAAGAGCATCGAATGCTAAAGAGATGCCATCTTCCGGGGACATATATTGTATTAAAAACTGAAATCATAACATAACGTTATAACGCCATGCCACTGTTGTAGCCCAATAACTGAAATAGACATATATTGTATTAAAAGACTGTTTACTACCCTCATATTTCATGGTTTTCAACATTTAGTACATCAAGTTTTTTTCGTCTCAGAGTCATACCTAAAGTGTAAATTTTGGGACAGTCTCATACATCCGTTAGTCAAACTGTTAAATGTGCCGTTAATTGTGACGTGACGCCCATGTGGACAATGACTGGGCGCCACGTGTTTTTTTTCTTCTTCTTCTTCTTCTTCTTTCTTCTTTCTTCTTCCGACTGCAACTTTTTTTTTTTTTTCTTCCTCCTTCTCCTTCTTCCTTCCTCCTTCTTCCTTCCCCTTCTTCTCCTTCTTCCTTCTTCTTCCTTCTCCCTTCTCCCTTCTCCTTCTTCTTTCTTCTTTCTTCTTTCTTCTTCCGACTGCAATTTTTTTTTTTTTTCTTCTTCCTCCTTCTTCCTCCTTCTTCCTTCTTCCTTCTTCTTCCTCCGAATCTGCCCAGATTCGGTTTTTTTTCTTTTTCTTTTTTCTTCTCCTTCTCCTTCTTCTTCTTCTTCTTCCTCCAAATCTGGGGAAGTTTTTTTTTTTTTTCTCCTTCTTCCTCCTTTTTTCTCCTTCCTCCTTCTTCCTTCCTCTTCATCATCATCTTCTTCTTCTTCTTCCTCCGAATCTGCTCAGATTCGGTTTTTTTTTTTTTTTCTTTTTTTCTTCTTTTTTTTTCTTCTTCTTCTTCTTCTTCTTCCTCTGACTGCAACTTTTTTTTTTTCTTCTTTCTTCTTCTTCCTCCTTCTTCTTCCTTCTTCTTCTCCTTCTTCCTTCACCTTCTTCTCCTTCTTCCTTCTTCCTTCTTCCTCATCTTCCTCAAAAAAAAAAAAAAAAAAAAAACCTTCATCTTCCCCAGATTCGGAGGAAGAAGAAGGAAGAAGGAGAAGAAGGGGAAGGAAGAAGGAAGAATGAAGAATGAATGAGGAAGGAGGAAGGATGAAGGAGAAGAAGAAGGAAGAAAAAAAAAAAAAAAAAAAAGAAGAACCGAATCTGGGCAGATTCAGAGGAAGAAGAAGAAGAAGAAGATGAAGGAAGAAGGAGGAAGGAGAAGGAAGAAGGAAGAAGGAGGAGGAGGAGGAAGAAGGGAAAAAAAAAAAATTCCTCAAATTTGGAGGAAGAAGAAGGAGAAGGAGAAGGGAGAATGAAGAAGAAGGAAGAAGGAGAAGAAGGGGAAGGAAGAAGGAGGAAGGAAGAAGGAGGAGGAAGGAAAAAAAAAATTGTGGCTGACACGTGGCGCCCAGTCATTGTCTACATGGGCGCCACGTCACAATTAACGGCACATTTAACAGTTTGACTAACGAATGTATGAGACTGTCCCAAAATTTACACTTTAGGTATGACTCTGAGACGAAAAAAACTTGATGTACTAAATGTTGAAAACCATGAAACATGAGGGTAGTAAACAGTCTTTTACCCTATTTTTTTACAACACGTGAGTAGCTCGACGAGTTCCACTGGCAGCATAGCTAAGAGCAAATCCAATCCACTAAGGCAACTATTGCCTTAGTGAATACTAATTCCCAAATGCATCTCCACCCATAAATAAGTTGTTCGGGTAATTGGTATTTAAAAATCATTATTTTTTAAATAAATAAAGATAATTTTATGTTTAATTTCGGATAGGGTCTGTAACCAATCCTGTCATGTCACGTGTCATTATCCGAAATTACAATTTTTGTGGATAGATTTTCGATTAGATTTTTATCTAATCTCGTAGCGCCACGTGTCATGATCATATAAGAATTTTGTAAGTAGATTTTTGATAAGATTTTTATCCAATCATCTATAACCTCATCCTTTCCTTTCCTCCATATAAACCCTATATCCACTATTATAGATGGGAGAGATTTTTCACTGTGTAAAAAAAATGGAGCGGAACACCATAAGTCATTATACAATTCGAGGGACACTTGAAAAAAAATACTTTTCTCCGATTGTATAATGATATACGGTGTTCCGTCCCGTGTTTCCGGCACATTGAAAAATCTCTTCATAGATGGATTGATTATTTTTTGGATATATTTTTTATCAATTGCTTTGGACACTATCTGTGACATCCCACATCGCCCAGGGTAATGATCCTTAAATGTATATTCCCATCCCTACCTAGCACAAGGCATTTTGAGAGCTCACTGGCTTCGGGTTCCGTAGGAATTCCGAAGTTAAGCGAGAAGGAGGCCAGAGCACTCTCAGGATGGGTGATCCTCTGGGAAGTTGCTCGTGAGTTCCCAAAAACAAAACTGTGAGGGAATGGTAAGCCCAAAGCAGACAATATCGTGCTACGGTGGTGGAGCGGGCCCGGGAAGTGATCCGCCCCGGGCTGGGATGTGACACTATCTTCCATGTATTTTCACACCTCTCCGAAACGTTTTCTCAAATGTGCGTACAGATTATCGTTACTAACATAATCTCCAGCAATCATACGAAAAAAGTCTATCAATGAATAAATAGACATTTTCGTACAACATGTGACATTCAGTGTCATACACGAAGCTACACCTTGAATCAACCGCAAAAACCATTCATCTAGCAACAATAAAAGCAATAATTGTGGTCTAATGCATTTTCTGTTATCAAAATAGAAAAATTCTAAAAATTGTAAAACCTGCGCACTATCAAATAGCAGAAACACAACAAAGTGGATGAACACTTCAATAAAGCACAAAAAGTACTCAAATATTCCAGTAATTAAACAAACTCTTCAAACTTACCGTCGTTATTACTATTAATGTAAAGCAATTTCCTTGAAATAACCAATCTAAAACAGAGAATAAAAAAAAAACATCAACAAACAAATCTAGTGCAAACGTTTATATAAAACTGAACTTCTTTTCTAGGATACATAAAACCAGTGTAAAATGGCCTCCAGAAAATTACAAATAGGAAACACAGAAGTATTATCGACGCTCAATCGTGCCCTCATGTCAATACTAGATCATACTCCTTTAGATGCTTAATTATACCGTAGACGGTGGTACTACCAGCGTACAAATGTTATTGTCTTTGAAAGAAAACATTTTAGACCTATTATAATGAAAACAACAAAGGCGTATGATCAACACTAGCTTGTGTCATCAATTCAAGGATACTCTCACACATAACTTCTCTATAAAATCTCAAAACTAAGATATGATCAATATAGAAAGAAAAAAAAAGAGTAAATATCTTGAAGTAAGATACAGCATTTGGAAAAAATCAATTGAGAAAAGGTGTGAAAATACAGAGAAGATATTGTCCAAAGCAATTGATAAAAAATAAATCCAAAAAAAAGTCTCTGGTATATTTACCAACGGCTATAGTCATAGTGATCCTCCTATACCACTAGTCCATCTATTATGGTGGCCGTACAAAACCTCCTCCGCCAGGCTTTTGCCTTGTGAAGGTGGGGAACTAGTTTGGTTATGTCCTAAGTGAGGAGCAAGGTTTGTCCCATATGTTTAGAATCTTAAATGGTTCTATAATTTGCATTTTTGTTAGGCATGTGTATAATTTGCATTTAACAATTGTAAACTCACAAATTCACTTCTAACACAATCAGCAATCATTTTTGCTGCATTTCAGAGAATAAAATACAAAATAAAACTCATGCATTGCAACATTGGAAACTACCTAAAACTGAAACCATCACAAGAACATGAATGATGCTTACTAGTTATAATCGGAAAAATGATGCTTACTAGTCAATGATAAACTGACTAGAAACATGGCAATTCAGTTTGATTAGTAAAACCACTTTTACTATTCATCCATCATTTCAGAAGCAGCCGCGTGATTCCACAGTAAAAGGAAATTATTCCTCCAGCTTTTACAGCTCATAGCAGAGACTAGGGGTGTGAAATTTTGCCATAAACCGATTTACCGACCGAACCATACATGTTGGTTCATAATGGTATGGTACAGTTTTGGCATTTTTTCATAATCGGTTGGTATTATACCGAACCAACAATTAATGGTATGGCTTTGGTATTGGATTTTGTATACCGGCAGTATGCCATACCTACCAATATATATATATATATATATATATATATATATATATATATATTCTATTTAGATATTTTAGGTATTTTTTACATGCTTGACATGTGAAGAACTAGAAAAATGTAAGTATTGCTATATTTTTTCTAATTCTAATTATAGTACTTCAATCCAATATTTATTGATATTTTTAATTTATTATTCAATATTACTTCTTATTCTAATCATACTTTTTTTTATGTAACATTTGAATTGAAATAGTTGATGGTTCTACATCTCAAGCAGGAACATCAATTCCAAGTGCTTTGAAGAATTGATTCATGGAACATTTTACATACATTGGTTGATGCTACTTCAGTGATGTTGCATTATCAAAACAACAAGTTATTTGTTTTGGGATTATAATAAGGGGATCTTATAACTAGAACCATACTTTTGAGTTTTGAATTTTTTGTTTATGCATTAGTTGCTACAATTGAACTTAGACAATTATACTTTTGAGTTTGTGAACTTATAACTATTTGGATTACGTTTGCTGACATTGTTGTTGGCTTATTAAGTTTTGATTTGATTTTCATTTTAATTTGTCAAGTCATGATTATGTTGGCTTATCATCAATTGAAAAATTGTAGCAACAACTTCTTTTTCTCTTTTCTGGTTTGTTGTTTACGGGTCGGTGCATGGTCTTGAGCTGTTGCTTTTTTAGCTTATTTGCAAACCATCGGTTATGCCATTTACCAACCAAACCAGCCAATAATTTTGGCTGAATCTATTTTTGGCAACCGCAAGAAGACGGTTGGCTAGCGGTAACTGATTTTCGGTAATTATGTCTATGTGGCATAAGGAATTTGACACGATTTGCCAACCGAACCCAGCCCTAGCAGAGACAACCAGGATTCCCGCTTCAGTTTCAATCATTCCATCTCCAGCCTATATCATCACAATTCAGAATCCATTCTCAGGAGGCTGAAACTTCTGCGTATTCTCATACAACAGAACAGAAGACAACGTTCAACACTCATCATCTCAGTTCAAATTTGTAAACACTTAAACACTTTAAATTATCATGTCAAGGATGCCTGCGAGCTCCATCCCCATTTTCATCAACTGTAATTGCCAGTAGGCAAAGTGTAAGTCTTCATTTCAAAGTTTAATAAACTTATTTTCAAAACATATCCGCATCATTAATTTTAATTCATTATTTTCATTATGAAGAATATTTTCATAACCACTAATTTTGAATGACACAAAATTCTGACTCACAGTCAATTTATTAAGTATCTCAAATTCAAGGTAAATATCGATCAATTGTTCATCATCTTCTTCTTATCTATTTATGACATTTGGTATGATATTTGCACTCCTAAAGATCATAATGACTGTAGTCTTGATTGTTGTCCTCATAATTTCTACCATCATCAGTAGATAGTCGCTTCGCGCCCATTTGGTATCAGAGCCAAGTGAGTGGTAATTGCATTAGCATCTTCTTAATCTGCAAAGTCAGGTTCATTTTCAGTTTTCCAATTTACAGTCTATCTTATCTGTTAATCTTCTAAGTATGTTTGTTCGACTCCCCAACCAAACAGTAGGGTGTATTCCAAACAATAAGTCCCAGGAGAGGCAAGATCGGATCACATGAGCGGGGAATGAGTTTAGCTAATACGCGAGGAAGGTGACGCGTTTAAGTTTTCTGTATTTTGTTTGCCTGTATTGTGAACTTTATGAGTAGATTATTTAGATCTAATTCAATGGCCAACATTAGCTCTAGATCCAGTTTAGGCACAATTCCATATATTGTTAATGAAGAACAAAAACTTGATTTTCAAACTGATGACAATGTTGACTTTGGAGATTGGAATATCCCCAAGGTTTCAAGTAAAAATATTTACAAAAAGAAATGGTCAGTAGCCTCATTTAGAAGTGAACATCATGTTAAGACAGTTGAAAAAGCTTATGCTCTTAGTAAAGAACATGAAACTTGTCAATTGTTTTCTTCCGAACAAATCAAAACACAGCGAAAAGATGGTCATAACTATATCCACATAGGTTTAGTTCACATAGCCGTAAAACCATTAACACGTAGAGGCCTTAACACCTCTATTTTGTTATGTCTCCGAGATGCTAGATTCACTAACTTCAGTTATAGCATACTAGGAATGATTGAATCTGATGTGGAAATTAACTTGACACACAAATTAAACCCTATTGATGACAGTTGTAGTAAAGATGTAAGTAGGGATCGTTCTAGACCGGGGATTAACTAGGGACGCTAATCAACACAAATAAGACTCAAAAACACTAAACTAGACTCTAAAACAGAAAACTAGACTCTTATGACTCAAAACTGACTCAAAACAGCAGCAAACAATAAAAAAGACTTAATTCTAGACCTAACAAGTAATTTTGACGAAAATAAGACTTGACTTGACTCAAAAGATTAAAAGAAAACAGATTATGACTCAACTAACAAGACTTAATGAAAGGGGGATTGTTTTTGACGAATTTAAAACTTAAAACAGAAACTTTGCATAAAACACTTTAAGAAAACGAATTTGATGAATTGATAAAGGTGAAAGGCTAGTTAGATGGTCCTTCTCCACACATGATATATGCATAAAAACCAATTTCCATTTATTATTCCTTTAAACCATGAATGACAACACCCCAAGTTAACCGTGATAGCACAAATTAACCATCAGATTTTCCTTATTTCATTGAATTGGACGGGATACGCATCACAACGAAATTATCCTTCTCAAGTCCGCTAACTATGAAAATCATGATAGAAAACATATCAAAGGTCATTAAGTTCTTTGAAAATCATAAGCATTGACGAGGCATCCGTAACTATGAAAAACATGATACTCCTGCCAAGGATTTACTTAACACAATCATGACTAGTGACTTCCACTACTTGTGAATATAAGTTCATAACGATTAGGTGAACCTCCCTTATACTCTAGCATCAAGTTCATGCATGCAAACTAATATGCATCCTCAATCAACATACATAAACAAGTTTTAATAACTCAGATAAGCAAATCACATTCAAGACTCAATAAACAATAACTGGATGTAATCAATTCATATAAAACATATAACCATGGCTTCAAATTCACCTCCAACTATAAAGAAATTAGTTCCTCATGTTCGCAATTAAACAAAGATAACTTAAATTAGACATTGAAAATAAAAGATAGAAAACACCTAAGAACGCTCCAGCAATCCAATGTTGAATGGCAAGGCACGGCAAAAAGGCACCAAGAACTCTCTCAATTGTATCTGAATACATGGGTGTGTAGTGTAGGAAAATATGGTAGAAGGTGGTGGTCTGAGTTGTGCGACATAATGCTGTATATATAGGGCTAGGCTCGACATAGGTAGGTTTGGAGAAGGATAGTGTAACCAAAACCCAAGTGGAATGGGTTAAAACAATCAGAAACCAAGGGGAATTAGGTTAGAAAGGTGCGGCAGGTATTAAGCTTCTAGAAAGGATGTTTCAGCACCTATTTCTGAACCTAAATGGACAAGGATACACGGCGTGGGTTTTAGAGAAGGATTACAAGTCCTAAATCACCAAGGAGAAGGCATATATGCGGCACATAAAGGATAAGGGTTCTAGAATCTGAAATATGTATTTTAAATGCATAATTATCCCTTATAAATGGCCAGAATTAAGGCACAAACTGATTTGGATAAGATAAGATAGGATAAGGCTAGATTAGGAAAGGATAAGATAAGATAAGGTTAGTTTGGATAAGATAAGGTTGAATAAGGTTTTGGATAATGTTCATTCTTTTGAGCTGATTACTTATCTTCTTCGTCTTGGATTTATTTCTTCAACTCTTTAGCACATTCCTTGACATCTTTGGTCTTCAAATTCGTCCATCCATCTTGCTCCATGCATGTGCTATCCATTCTTGGCCCAAAACTGCTTCAAAATGCTCCAAATTGCACTTTCTTGCCAACTTTGTCATTTGGACCTACAAACACACGAAACTAGCTTAAAACACTATAATAAGTAGAAACTAACTATGAAAATGCAAGAAAATAAGCTAACTAAGTCGCATAAATATGCTCCTATCAGAATCCAGTCTTTATAATGGACCTATCCATTTTTTATTGTTTCCCAGACCTTACCATAAGTCTTTCTGATCCTCATATGCTGAAAGCCCTCACATTAAACATTAAGACTTCAGGATACCAGGTCCTTGAAGGAACACAACCTTTGGCACTAATATATAGGGTTTACTATAAAATCACTGGGACAAATATGAATTTCCAGGCCTTAACTAAAAGTCCTAGAGATCATACACTCTTAATCCAAACCAATCAAGAAAATTCGAACATCAAAGTTCCCTGAACCATTAGGTGGTCATATATCAGTCTACCTTCAGATTGGTGTTTGATTAATGAAAGTCGGCCAGTAACCATCCAAAATAGTCTAGTCAACTTAGACAACATAGAACAATATTTTGATGGAACAGTTAAAATTAATTTTGATCGTTCGGTGAGTGATAGGAGCATATTTATGCGACTTAGTTAGCTTGTTCTTGTGCATTTATGTTGTTATGTCTTAGTTAATTATGTATTTTAAGCTATTTTCGTGTGTTTGTAGGTCCTAATAACAAAGTTGGCAAGAAAGTGCATTTTGGAGCATTTTGAAGCATTTTTGGGCCAAGATTGGATTGCATGCACATGGAGACATGACGATGGACGTTTTTGAAGATTAGAAGGCTGGAAATCAGCATGTGTGCGTGCAAATGAGTTGATTTTGGGCTGAAATGGTGAAGAGCATGTGTGTGCAAATGCAAAGAGGAACACACACATGCAAAGACACTCATTACCACAACATTCATCCACTACACCCATTACATCCACTCATCACCACAACATTCACCCACTACACCCATTACATCCACTCATTACCACAACACTAATCCACTACACCCATTACATCCACTCATTACCACAACATCCATTCACTACACCCATTACATCCACTCATTACCACAACACTCACCCACTACACCCATTACATCCACTCATTACCACAACATTCACCCACTACACCCATCACCCACTACACCCATTACATCCACTCATTACCACAACATTCACCCACTACACCCATTACTCACCCACTACACCCATTACATCCACTCATTACCACAACTCCATACACTCCTCTCCCTAGCCTATAAATACATCCACCCTTCACCATAACTAGGAGATCCATCAGAAGACACATTCTGCCGCAAGGTAGCATCTTTTCTCCTTAACCATTTATTCACCCATTCACGCCTAAAACAGATTCCCACTTTTTGCCGCACCTTTCCTTCACCATTCTCCATAGTTTCTGACCTTAATCAACCCTTGTCGCACCATACATCAATCCTAACCATAATCCCATCCTTCTACACCATCCATAATCCCCAAAACCCACCACCAAACCTTGTGCCGCAATCAAGGAAGGGAAGGAAAGTTCTTGGACGTGCTTGCTGTTCAGTTTGGATCGCTGGAGTGTTTATGTGTTTTCTTTCTTTTGTTTTCAATGTATAAACTTGTTATTCTTTGCTTTGCGATTATGAGGAACTAAACCCCTTTTGGCTAGGGGGAGATTCAAAGCCATGAACATACTTGCAATATGAATTGATTACCTTCAGTTGTGATTTCATAAGTTGTGAATTCAATTTGTTTAACTGCTTGATTGATAACTTATTCGTGTATGTTTATTAAGAGTGCACACTTAGTTTGCATGCATGAATATGATGCTAGAGTATAAGGGAGTTTCACCTAATAGTTACAAACTTATATTCACAAGTAGTGGAGGTCGCTTATAAACGATCGCGTTAAATGAATTCTTGGCAGGAGTTTCATGCTCATCATAGTAACGAATGCCTCGTCAATACTTATAGTTTTCATGATGCTTAATGATCTTTGATTGTATCTTTATTGTGTTGTTCACGTAAAGGACTTTTGAAGAATGCTTTGAATTGTTGTATGCGATTTCCCATCCAATTCAATAACTTAAGGAGAACTTGAAGGTTAATTTAAGCGGACCTAATTAACCTGGGGTGTTGAGTTTCATGATTTATCGAAAGAACAACTGAAAATTGGTTTATGTGCAAGTGTATCATGTGTGGAGAAGAACCCTCTAGCTAGCCCATCATCCATAGTTTACCCAAATTCGTCCAAAATCTGTTTTAGTTTACAATCTGTTTGTTTTGTTTTTCAAATTCTTCAAAATCAAATCCCCCTTTACTTTAAAGTGTTTTACTAGTCAAAATCTGTTTTGATTTGTGTTTTTAAGTGTCTCGAGTCAAGTTAGAACCTAATTTCGTCCAAAACCATCCCTAGAGTCAGTTTAGAGTCTAATTCATTGTTTTAAGCTCTTTTGAGTCTTTTAAACTAGTTTTGAGTATTTTTAGTTTGTATTGCATCTTTTGAGTCTAGTTTGGTGTTTTAAACTTAATTTTACATTTTTAAGTCAGTTTCAAATGTTTTAGCAATCCCTCCTAATCCCCGGCCTAGAACGATCCCTACTTACATTCTTTACTACAATTGACAACAAGAGGGTTTAATTTGTGTGCTTATATATTTCGCATCAGTGAGAAGATCTTGTGAGTCTGTTCACTCACATAAATCATTTGCTCCTAACAGAAATTCTTTTTTTGGATCCATACCAACCGATAGGATGAGTCAAGATCAAGAGTTAATCAATTCATTAGCCAATAAGGAATTAAAAGCGGTAGACACTAGTTCCTATGTCACCCAAAAAGAATTAATTAATGATTTAATCAATATCAAATTAAAATCAGTAGAAACAACCTCTCAGGTTACACATCCAAGATACCAACCTCAAACCCAAGATCAAGGAGAACAAACTTCTCCTACTGAATCTGATTTTGACGCAGGTCAAGTTCATCATCAACTTTTAGTTTTAAACAAACCTTTCAAATGGAACAAGAAAATGCTCAATGCTAATATTGAAGCCACAAAAAACATTCCCAGAAGAAACGTTTTCAGAAATAAATATACAAAAGAACAAAAATTGGAAATTTACAAAGAATGGACTAATTTTATGGAAACCCACATATTTGAAGTATTTTTCTTTGATTATGTTGAGAAGTACTACGAGTCTGATAAAAAACTAGAAGTAATAACCAAAGAAAATTGGCTTAAAGAAGACAAAACCATTGTCTCCTCTAGCCATCCCCCACAGGAAACAATTCTCATCACAATTGCCAATACACAAATCCTAGCTACTCCTTTAAAACTCCCAAAAGAGGAAGCAAGAGTTAAACCAGTTATTGAACAGAAAAATTTCACTAATCAGAGTCTGCATACAATTGGAAAACAGTTAGATAAAATAGAAACAAAGATAGATAAATTTTCTCAACCAAAATCAACACACAAAGAAAAACCATTAATCAACTTCCTAGAATCTTCTTCTAGCACAATTGCTTTGAAGACAATATCTACAAGTAAAAAAATAGACCAAATGTTAAAACAATTAAAACAAGAAAAAATAGTCAATGTTTTACAAAATCAAGATGAGTCTCATGTAGAAACAATTTCTACAATATGGGATTTAGAAAACGAAACTGACACAGTTTCCATAAGAAAAGTGGAACAAGCTTTTCAAAACCTTGAACTCAAAAGGATTACCAACAAACATGTTAATCCAACATCCCTCACAAAAAACTGGTATACCAGAACTACTCCTTTTGATATTCAGTTTGAAGAAAGAAATATCCAAAATCAATTTTCTGTCTCTTCTGATAAACTCTATGAATGGAATATATATGACTTATCAAAACAAGAACTCTTAAACAAACTCCAACATATTTATATGGTTGCTAGTAGCTATATCACCAGTCATAATCTTAGCCAAACACAAGTTGTCGACCTTTTGATCACTGGATTTACTGGAATGATTCATTCCTGGTGGGAGAAACATCTCACTGAACAGTCCAGAAATGAAATAAAACACGCAGTCAAAAAAGATGAAGAAGGATTACCCATCTTCGATGAACAAATAGGGCAAGGCGTCCCTGATGCAGTTAACACATTGCTCTTCACAATCATAGAACACTTTATAGGAACACCTAGTAATGTCACCACTAGGATCCATGATCAACTCAGTAATTTAAGATGTCCTACACTAAGCGACTTTAGATGGTACAAAGATGTATTCATGTCTAGAGTCATGCTTAGAGAAGATAGTAATAAACCATTTTGGAAAGAAAAATTTATTAATGGATTACCAAACCTTTTTGCTCATAAAATTAGAAATGTCTTAGTTAATGAAGAAGGTGTCATACCATATCATACCCTTACCTATGGAAATATAATTAATATTATCCAGAAGGAAGGCTTGAAAATGTGTATAGATATTAAAATTTCAAAACAAGTTAACAAGGATAAATCCATCGCTAAGTATGAATTAGGAAAGTTATGTGAACAATATGGACTACCTCCTTTTGCTCCTTCAAATAAAAAGAAAAGGTCACAAGTCTATAACAAGTATCCCAATAGATACTCAAGTAGACAATACCCTAAATACAATAAATGTAAATCTAAAAACAAAAATTTTGAAACCAACAAGTTTTATGAAAAACCCAAGATGCTAAGTCAAAGAGAAGATCTTCAGGGAAATTTTCCCTAAAAATCAAAAAGGAAAATGCTACAAATGTGGCAAATTTGGCCATTATGCCAACAAATGTCGAGTTAAGAAAACAATTAATCAGTTGAAGATCTCTGACGAAGAGAAACTTCAATTAATCCGAGTTTTAGAACTCAAAGACATAGACCATAGTCAATCAGAGGATGATGTACAGTCATCCTCCTCAGAAAACAATTCTTCTAGTAGTCTTTCATTGCCCGATATTAAAATAGGTTGTACCGATACTTGTTGCAATAACAAGATTTTAGTACCCAACAAGCAAGAAGAACAAGAAAATCTTCTTATTGAATTAATTAGCAAGGTAGATGACCCAAAATTAAAATCCTTTTACCTACAGAAACTAAAGAAATTAGTTTCTCCAGAAGAACCTGGCACTAGCCAATCCCAACAAATTCCAAAAATCTCTCTTAGCACAACTTTGGAAAGGTTCAATAAGTCTAAGAAAGAAATCACAGTTAAAGACCTCCAAAGAGAAATTAATAAAATCAAAGACGAAATTAAAGTTTTAAAATCAGACAATTTAGAAGTCCGTGCTTACCTTAGTAAGATCCAAACTCAAACACTCATCAAAGAAGAAGAATGCAGTAGTTCCTCTTCAGAACGCAATTCAGATGCTCAGTTGAGCAAACACTCAACGTAAGACTTAGTCTTAGGTCTCTTAGACAAGATAAGAATCCAGAAATGGTATTCTAAAATTAAAATAGTATAGTAATTGAAGATTTTCATTTAGAAACAATTGCTTTGATTGATTCCGGTGCAGACTTGAATTGTATTCAATAAGGATTGATTCCTACTAAGTATTTTCATAAGTCAACAGAAATATTTAATGCTGCTAACCAGTCACCAATGCAATTTAAATACGAAATACCTAAAGCACATCTTTGTCAAAACAATATTTGTTTTAAAACACCGTTTGTTTTAATAAAAAACATTTCAGATCCAGTCATATTAGGTCTCACTTTCATAGCTCTTATATATCCTTTTAAGGTTTATCATAATCGAATTACCACTGTAGTCTTAGGATAGAAGATCACATTTGAGTTCTGCCTAGAAACAGATCTAAAAAAATTAAGACACTTAAAGAAAAATAATATATCAAAAACCATTAGTATAATCACTAATATGTCACAACACATTAATTTCTTAAGAGAAGAAATTCATCACAAACGAATTGAAGAACAGCTAACAAATAAGTCTTTGTTAGAAACTATTGACAATTTTCAAAAGAAACTTGTTAATGAGATATGTTCTGATATTCCTAACGCCTTTTGGCACCGCACGCAACACATTGTTAAACTTCCTTACATAAAGGAGTTTAATGAATCAAAAATTCCAACCAAAGCCAGACCTATCCAAATGAGTCAAGAAGTCATGGAATTCTGCAAAACAGAGATCCAAGAACTTATTAATAAAGGAATTATTAGAAAAAGTAAATCACCATGGTCATGCCCTGCATTTTATGTTTAGAAAAACGTAGAATTAGAAAGAAGGACTCCCAGATTAGTTATTAACTATAAACCTTTGAATGAAGTTTTGGAATGGATTCGGTATCCAATTCCCAACAAAAAAGATTTAATAAAAAGGCTTTCTCAAGCAGTTATTTTTTCAAAATTTGACATGAAATCAGGTTTTTGGCAAATTCAAATTCATGAATCTGATAAATACAAAACAGATTTTGTAACACCTTTTGGTCATTATGAATGGAATGTAATGCGTTTCGGCCTCAAGAATGCCCCGAGTGACTTTCAAAATATTATGAATGAGATATTTAATCAGTATAGCCAATTTTCAATTGTTTACATTGATGATGTCCTTATTTATTCAAAATCAATAGATGAACATTAGAAACATTTGCATATGTTTGTTAGAATAATCAAGTCTAATGGATTAGTTGTTTCTGCATCAAAGATTAAGTTATTTCAGACTAAGATTAGGTTCTTAGGATACAATATTTATCGGTCTACCATTCAACCTATTGATAGAGTTATTCAATTTGCTGATAAATTCCCGGATTAGATTACTGACAAAACCCAGTTACAGAGATTCCTTGGATCATTAAACTATGTTTCAGAATTCTATCCTCATCTCAGACAACAATGTAAACCTTTATTTGATCGTCTCAAAGATAATCCCCCATCATGGTCTCCCATTCATACTTCCATTGTTAAACAGATCAAATCACATGTTAAGATATTGCCCTGTCTTGGCATTCCAACTCCTAACTCATTTAAAATAGTTGAAACCGATGCATCTGATATCGGTTACGGAGGTATCCTCAAACAATCAATTTCTTCCGGATCTCCTGAACAAATTGTTCGTTTCCATTCAGGAGTATGGAATCCAACCCAAAGTAACTATAGTACTATTAAGAAGGAATATTATCTATTGTATTATGCATTAGCAAATTTCAACATGATTTATTAAATAAAAAAATTTTAGTTTGTGTCGATTGCAAATCTGCAAAACATGTTTTACAAAAAAATGTTCAAAACATTGCATCCAAATAGATTTTTGCACGGTGGCAAGCCATATTAAGCATTTTCAATTTTGATATTGAATACATTAAAGGCAGCCGCAATAGCATCCCCGATTTCCTAACAAGAGAATTTTTGCAGGGGAAGAATGTCAGAACAAAAGCCAAATCAAGGAAGGCTTCCAGCCACTTTACCACCACCAAAACATGAATCTATTCCCGATTCCTCTTCAGCCTTAGCAATAACCAATCGATTCACTCCTTTAGGATCCACAGTAGGAAATTTCCGACCAAATTACCAAACACCAAGACCAAACTACCAAATGGCATTAGTCAGTCAGTATGATCCTTATTCATCCCACTATCCATCTTCATCAAACACATCAATTAGTTATACTAAAACATCTCCATACATCAATAAATCACCCAAGGAATACCTTTTCAACATACCCCTCAATATTTCCCAGGAACAAACACCAGCCAAAATAACCAAAACGGTATTCCCGGCCAATTTCAATTATCTACCAAATGCACCACATAAAACCCTCAAATATTATCAAGCCATCCTTAGTGAGATTGAATCCATTGCTATTAAGCCAATTTTCAGTACAACTCATACCAACAAAATTCTGTACCATTCCCTTCACATTGGAAAATTCCTAACAGAAACAGAATGGGGATTCCCCTTTTACCAATCCCAACCTTTCCATTCTCAGCATGTTCTTATTCCCAATAACAAATACAATTATTTTGATTATATCAACGCTTGGTCTAACATTTTCCTTCATCAAACAGAAGACTTTAGTCATTCATGGTTTGTTACTTTTGATAAAAGTTTCAGATTAAATTTCCCAGCATGGTTTCCTAGATGGTGGTCTTCTCATGCCCCAACATCCAGCCTACTTCCCGAGGACGTCATGCACGTTTTATCGAAAAATTTCCAAAAGAAATTTGACAGAAGCAGATTCAATCACTATATCACCCTTATCTCATTGTTCATGGCCAAATACAAAATCCCGTGGATAATGAAGTGGAATTATGAAGTTGAAACTGGTGAAGTCTATCAACAAAGAGCAGTCAAATGGTGGGACAAGTTCATTCACCAGAAGATCATCAACTTGGTCCTCTCTGAATTCCCCGTCATTCAAGCTCAAGTTCAAGCCATTCCGGCACAGCCAATCCAGCAGAAAATGGCATTGCCAACAGTTCCAGAACAATCCCTATCAATCATTAGTCCCTATTCATCTCTCAAAGGCACTTCTAAGTCATCCAAGTCGAGTTCGAAAAAGAAAGAAAAGTCATATCAGCTCAAGGACCTGGCCCAACAATTACTTGCAGAAGCAGCCATGCTCCATATTGAAGACTCAGACTCCGAATCTTCAGACGCATCCTCTTAACAACTCGCAAGCACGTAAAAAGACAAATGGGCAGATTACCAGGATTCCCAATACCCGTTTGAATTGTAGAATTCAAATATGTAATAATTTGTAATCATCTTAAATTTTTACCCATGTAAATTTTATAGTGTCAGCCATGTGACCCCTTTAGAAAACAGCATCTGCAGTAGCAGCAATCATTCAGACAAGTCACTATTCATGAATAGTAAAAACACTTTTACTATTCATCCATCATTTCAGAAGCAGCCGCTTGATTCCACAGTAAAAGGAAATTATTCCTCCAGCTTTTACAGCTCATAGCAGAGACAGCCGGGATTCCCGCTTTAGTTTCAATCATTCCATCTCTAACCTATATCATCACAATTCAGAATTCATTCTCAGGAGGCTGAAACTTCTGCGTATTCTTATACAACAGAACAGAAGACAACGTTCAACACTCATCATCTCAGTTCAAATTTGTAAACACTTAAACACTTTAAATTTTCATGTCAAGGATGCATGCGAGCTCCATCCCCATTTTCATCAACTGTAATTGGCAGTAGGCAAATTGTAAGTCTTCATTTCAAAGTTTAATAAACTTATTTTCAAAACATATCCGCATCATTAATTTTAATTCATTAATGTGTGTGTGTGTGTGTGTATAATGGGGACTAGTTGTGGGGTCCACACTATATTGAATTTTAAGATCAAAACCGTCTATTTTTCAAGTTGCACCTCTTAGATCATCCTTGTAAAATATTAGTCAAATCGGAAATATTTGAGATATCGAATTGAGTTCAAAGAAATTGACGAACACTTTGTTCTATAGGAAACAATGAAATTTTGTTGTGATAATTAAATAGTCAAATGGTTTCAGATTGAATTGAATTTTTGTAAGGATGATCTACGAGTCTAGGCTTACAAAATAGGCAAATGGTTTCAGATTGAATTGAATTTCATTAAATAGAAAAGCCTCTAGTACAATCGATTCCTAAACAATCAAATCTAAAAGCATCCAAGGCCGAAGTAGGAAGGCAATAATCCCAAAAATATGGATTTGTCACTGATAGGTCCACATGAGCTAATTTGTTTGTGGCAAAATTTGCCTACCTAAAAATATGATGCCATCTAATGAACTGAAATCCCGACGCTAGCCACTTGATGTCCTCAATGATCGTTATAAGATACCAAGGGGGTTTCCACCCTGCACCACCTAAATGATGAGCTTGGAATCCCCCTCCACCACAAGCTGTCTCACACCTTTGCACCTGGAAAAAGAAAGACCCTCCTTTAAAGCAGTGACTTCCACGAGCGAGATGGTGTTCCCATCGAGATTGAAAGCACCAGCTCCAACAAGTTGTCCAGCCTCGTTCCTTAAAACAAACCCAGTAGCCACTTTATTTAAACAAACCGAGCCATCAAAATTTAACTTCCCAAAATCTTGGGGCGGAGGCTTCCAACGAATGTTTGCTTGATTACAAAGCTTGCTTTTGTTAGTCCTTTTGCAATTGGCCACAAAATAAGATAAACCCACTCTAGTGGCAATGGCAATACTTTTGACAGGATGAGAACTTATGCTTCTGAACACTTTATTATTCCTGGCATTCCAAATTTGCCAACAATTCAGAAGAGCCTTACTAAGCTCACTTAGACCATTGTATTCATGTTTGTTACTTAATTCTAACCAATCTAAAAAAATAATTTGTATGACCAACATTACTCCATCGTGTATTTAACGAGGATCAGTTCCAGACTTCTTTTGTAAAATCACAATTTCGAAAAAGATGATTTTGTGTTTCTTCCTCCTTGCCACATAATGGGCAATCTTTGTTAGCATTTTGAATGAATTTACTTAATCTTACCTCAGTATGCAATTTTCCTTGAATAAGCAACCATGCAAAATTTTTTACCTTAGGGGGATGATTAAACCTCCACATCCTCTAAAGGAGCTTTTGTCTCTTCACTTCATGGTTTTGATTACTCTGAATCCAAGTAGCTGATTTAATTGAGAACTCACCAGTTGATGAATGATCCCAAATGAAGTAATCTTCCTTGTTCTGCAAGGGAATAGTTACCAAACAGATTTTTTTCACAACATCTGAATCTAATACTTGAGAAAGCCAAACGTTGTCCCAATTTCCATGATAAGCTCATATATATATATATATTACAACAAATTCACTTGTCTTTTCTTAGTTAGTTCCTAATATTTTTGAGCTATTTACTTTTTTTTTTTTGTGTTTTGTAGGATTTGTCAAGCAAAGAAAAGTAAAATAGCACAAGTGGGATTTTAAGTAACAAATTCGTCAAGACTGCTGCATGTGCAGATCAGCTGACTTTGGATATATATATATATATATATATATATTACAACAAATTCACTTGTCTTTTCTTAGTTAGTTCCTAATATTTTTGAGCTATTTACTTTTTTTTTTTTGTGTTTTGTAGGATTTGTCAAGCAAAGAAAAGAAAAATAGCACAAGTGGGATTTTAAGTAACAAATTCGTCAAGACTGCATGTGCAAATCAACTGACTTTGGAAGCAAGTTGCGAACAACTCAGAATGAATTAGAGAATGAGCCTTATATGCTTGGAAAGCTACGGATGTCTATTTTCTGGAACATTTTGCGGATTGCTAATACCATTTTAACACTGAAAGGTTACCAAGAGGCTGAGCAGTTTGTAACTGTAATGTAAGTAATAAACCCAATAAATCTAGCAGCCAAAATTGATGCAGCCAAGAACAAGTCAGCTGACACTTATTCAAATATAAAAAGGAATGGAATTAAAGATGAGGATTAAGAGGGAGTAATTGGCATAAAGGCTACCCAAAGAGTTACAATTGTTTTACCATTTCCTCTCACTTATTGTCATCACTAAATGGCTATTAGTAGGTGAGTTAAGGAGAAGAAAATGATGCAACAAGAATTGGTTTAAAAGCAGTGTTGGGGGAGGAAGGAAAGGGGAGGAGCCCTCAGTCGATTTCTTTCGGTTCTATCTTCTCAAACTCATGTCTATCTTTTGTTTTAACTTAAGGATTATGTGTAACTAAATTTTTAGTAGTTAGGGGCTGTTTTGAAGCCCTGAATATGATTGTAAGTTTGTTATGACATTTCGTTTAAATTACTTTTATAAATGGATGAAAATTGGTTCACTACTTATGTCAGTGATGAATTCTTTATGTGTTTTCTACGGATGCATACTTAGTAAGCATATCTAGGATTGTAATGCTATGAATATGTGTGTGCCTGCCCTTGTCGAATGAGGACCTACATATGTTCTAGAGTAGTACTTGTTAATTGTGATTAACATGTGAACCAAATTCTAGGATAAGTAAAACAATGCTAGTACTTTTGATGCCTTGTGATGACTCAAACTCTTTTCGTTCTTAATGATTTGTACTTGTTAAATCTATGAACATGCCATTCTAGATTTCATGCTAAGGACTAAGTTAAGTTGAAAACGTCATTCTCTTAACATACTACATAAGAAATAGTAATAGGTTGAGTTCTAACATTGAGCCAACTTGAGCACCTTCATCCAGAAATAAAAGGAATTTGAATGAAACATAACATGTTTGCATGATTATTTGGTGGTGGATAGCAATTCCCCAAACTCGTTTTCTTAACTTGTAAACTACAATCTATTTTTACTACTTAAAATATGTTTGTCTTGTTTTTGTTCAATTGAATTTAAATAGAAAATCAATTCCAAAAATCCCAAAAATTTGTGCAAGTGTACCTCTGTGTGTCTAGTGTGTTCATATAAAATTTCGTAGACTTTAGATAAGTGTAAGTTGGTCTAATAATTATTTTTCAGTGGCTGGTCAGTAGGGACAGCAGCCCAGTTTTTGTGACATTTTAAGTAGTTAGATAAAACAATCTTTTGCGGGAAAGACCCTTATTTTCATATGCTACAATTGACAAATCTTATTGTTAATAAGGAAAATCAATAGGACATTTGTGTGCTACTTTATGGTGTGCTTTAAAGTCACAAACTTTAGCTTCCCAATTAATATTCTGATGCTGATTAACTGGAATGAGGTGGACAAAAGGATAAGGAAAAACCCAACGATGGGTCCAAAAAAAGATGTCCCTACCATTACTGACACACCCCGACCCTGAATGTCCACTAGGATTTGAATCGTGTTGTGCTGGCTGACACCTGGAAGGTGACGAAGTCATAAAGTATAGTGATGTGGAAATTGTGAATAAATTTAAACCTAAAAGTGCCTAAAGACAAGAGTGCACTGTGAGCGGGAATGAGCCCATTTCACACGCGACGTCAGAGCATAAGTAAAGTACAGTAGTCTGGGTAAGGATCATACCCTCGGAGGTAGCCATCTATACTGAGATTCGCCACGAATCCTCGTCGATACGAACTTTCAGCAGCTAAAACCTGGAAGGGCGCAAAACAAGGGTGAGTGGGCCTGAAAAATAAAGTTTTTAATAAAAACCTTTTGAAAATGTTATAACCCCTCGTCGTAAAACCCGTATAATTTCCCAAAAAATAATAATACATACGTATATAGAAATCATGATCGAGAGTAGTGAAAACCAAGTATATGCCATGTCAATTATCTCAGCAATGAAATAAGTAAGTCAAGTGAAATAAATCAATGTAAAATGATATGCCAGCCGGAGTCAACTAACGTGACTTGTACGGCTGAACCTATAGCTCATTAACCAATTCCTGCACAAGAGTCAGAACCACTTAATGTAGTCTGTACGACAGGCTGGGTGTAGATAAGTACACTCAAGTGCTACGATCATGTGAAGGCTGTGCGAAATATCGCAAGTCACCTACGAGTCGGAACCACCTAATGTGGTCTGTACGACAGGCTGGCACTTGCCTTGGATCCAAGATGAGTGTGCGGTACGGGAGGTGAACGATCACGTGAAGGCTGGCCCTGGCCTCGGGCGGAGCACTAACATCGGGTGCAGGATAATGAGCACTAAATGCATCTAAACATAACCATGCACACTACAATCACTATCATCAATATGTACTTACCTGAAGCTTACCTGGGCGTCCGCAGCATCATGCAATAATATGCATATCTATACTAATGCATATACTAAATGTAATGCAATTGACATGGCATTTAAGAAACGTAAATCCATTTAAAACAATTTCTGGGAAAATAGAAAACATATATACGTATATATAGAAAACCAAAGGCCCACTCACCTGGAGTCCGCACTACAACTCCCTAGCACAAACATCAAGGCGTCACGAATGATCGGCGCCTAGAACAATTACCATATCTTGTCTTAGAATTCTTATCAATAGAATGCGTAACTTACATATCCTATTCGGGAAGATCCGTATGTCGGATTCCCGATCCGTAAGTTTCTAATATCCTCAAATATTACGTACTATATCGTATCAAGGTTTGGTGACGATCCAACTGTCGGATCGTCGATTCATATAATTATCAAGTAACGCACCTTAATCAAACTAGGTTCACAATACTCAAATCACATCATATGGTTATCAAATCTGAGATTAGGATATCAATTTAGTGTAAAATAGCATCGGCGGCCCATTGGCCACGCGCCGCCGCAGGTGGTAATCGGCCGCCCCGACTAGTCGGAAACTTCAACTATTTCTAAAAATTACCAAATTGTACAGGAATGAAGATCTCAATGAGTGGAGCAACTTTCATACCTGTGACTAATGCCAATTTGGCCGGGAAATGTCTCAATTTTATCCAAAACCGCCGGAAACCCTATAAAGGGTGCTTTTTGATTCGTCCTCATATCGACTCCAACGCTCCAACAAATGATTGGGAATTGTTCCTGGACTCAAGAGAAG
Source organism: Malus fusca (assembly GCA_035220775.1). Lineage (NCBI taxonomy): Eukaryota > Viridiplantae > Streptophyta > Magnoliopsida > Rosales > Rosaceae > Malus > Malus fusca. The sequence goes on from CM069060.1 coordinate 16,968,271, forward strand.
TATGTTGATGGTGGAAATTGCACGAAATCATTTCACGAATGGCGGATTCACAGCCGTGGGTGCCCTTGAAGCCGATGGCTTCGATCTTCATGAATCAAGGTCCAATTCCTTTGATTTTGGAGTGAAACGTGAAGAAGGAAGGTTGAAGAGTTGGTTCTAGATGGTGGATAGCCACAATTTGTCGGAAAAGCTGAAGAAAACCGAAGAGAACCGCCAGAATTAGCACCGGGTCAAAACCGGGTCGCGCGGGTTGACTGGGTGTAACCAGGTCAAGGGTGATCCAGTGCATCCCCTTTATCTCCTTTCCCCTCCTTTCTTCTCTCCCCCATTGGTCACTTCCATTTTCCTTCTCTTCCTCATTGGCCGGTTCCCCCTCATTTCCCTCCTTTATATTTCATCTCCACCGCCCAACTTTTCTTTCTTTAAATATGGGCCACATATGTGGCTGTCCAGATTAAGCTCCAAAAATCTGGAGCTTTCTAGAAAATAACCAATTTACTAAAATGCCCCCGACTTTAAACGTTAATATCTCCTTCGTTATAACTCCAAATCACGATCCATTTGTGCCCACACATCCGTAGCGACGAGTACTACGAGGATACACCAAGAAAATGAATCTTACGTAACTTGAAAAAGCAGTCAACAAAAGTCAACGTATTTGCCTTGAAGGGCATTTTTGTAAATTCACTTTATAAAATCGTAATAATTGGGGACGAGTCGTTACAATTACCCACCACCCATCTCATTCCCATGTGGATAGCATGTCTACTATATAAAATTCATTTACAGGCTATAGAATAGTTTTGTCTAACCTTACAACTTAAAAAATCATTATTTCTTAAGTATTTCCTTCTAACCACTTGCGCCCACCAATTGTCCTCATTGTTTAGAACTTTCCAACCTAACTTAGCCAGACAAGCATTATTGAAATGATCCACCCTAATAATTCCTAACCCCGCTTGGTCTTTAGCCATGCAAACTTTATCCCAAGCTAAAGGATAAAGTTTCCTATCTCTTCCCCAAAAGAAATCCCTACATTCCTTTTTTAAATTCTTTGTTACACAAGTGGGACACTTAAAGCAAGACATGATATGGTTAGGCATACCAGTTAGATTAGACTTAATAAGAGTTAATCTACCTGCTTTAGAAAGAGTATTTGCCTTCCGCCCCCGCTAACTTTTGTTTCACCCTTCTTAATAATTCTTGTTCATTAACTGGATATTTCCCGAACACAATGTTATAAATACCCAGGTACTTACCAATTGTTGACAATTGCATTTCTAGTTTGAGCACTAGTATTGTTTGAAAAGTATAATAAGAGTTAATCTACCTGCTTTAGAAAGAGTATTCGCCTTCCACCCCGCTAACTTTTGTTTCACTCTTCTTAATCATTCTTGTTCTTTAACTGGATATTTCCATACCACAATGTTATGAATACCCAGGTACTTACCAATTGTTGACAATTTCATTTCTAGTTATGCACTAGTATTGTTTGAAAAGTATAAAAATGATTTATGAAAATTTACCTACTGACTAGATGCTTCAGCAAACATATTCAGAATTTGGAGGACATTCCGCGCACCCTTAGTAGTTGCTTTGGCAAACAAAAGACAGTCATTTGCAAACACTAGATTAGAAATTCTAAATCCCCTAGGAGAGGATAAAATACCAAATATGAGACTTAGGGTTATTGGCCATATTATTAAAATGTCTAATTACAGGTTCCATGTAAAGAATAAAAATATAAGGCGACACAGGGTCCCCTGCCTAATCCTCCATTTCAGGTAGAAATAACCATGGGTAGAACCATTTATTAAAACCGAGAAGAAGAGGACTTAATGCACTCCATAACTAAGTTTACCCACCTTACCGCAAAACCAAATCTCAAACGCACATACTCAATATAATCACGATTAAGAAAATCATAGGCCTTTTCAAGATCTAATTTAATTCCCATTGCTCCAATCCTTCCTCTTTTTTTGTTTTTTTTGTTTTTGTTTTTGTTTTACTTTAAAGCTAGAGAGCCTCTCATGAGCTATCAAGATATTATCATGAATATAATGTCCCGGGGCCAAATCCTCTTGGCAGTTAGATATGCACAAATCGAGCAAATGTCTTAACCTTTTGATAATGATTTTCGTAATAATTTGTAACTAACATTACAAAGGCTAATTGGTCTATAGTTACTTACCACCTCCAGATTCTCACTTTGGAAATAAGAGCTATGTTGGTATGATTAATCAATCTTAGACTGGAATTATTAAGGAAAAAATCCTTCACCATTGCACTAACTGAATCTTTAATGGTATCCCAGCATTCATGGTAGAAACTTGCAGTAATACCAACAAGCCCTGGTGCCTTTAGCGCACCAATGCTTTTCACCATCTCCCAAACCTCAACGTGCTCCATAGGTTTAAGAAGCATTTCATTTTGACTATTATCAATGCAAGGGGTAATGATATTAGCACAAGAAAAAATATCAACGGGTGAAGGAGGACAATCACAAGAAAAACACAGTTTAAATTCCTGCAAAAAAGCTTGTTCAAGTCCTTCATCCACATTCCACCAAAACCCATTATTGTCCTTTATCCTCTTAATTTCCTCTTGCTTTAGTATCGAACTTAGTTCTTCACTTATCTTAGTTTCAAGTTCCAACTCAACATCAACATTTTGGTTTCTCATATTGGTCTCTTGGATCACAACTAGTTCACCAAGGATGCATTCATTGCGAACTTTCAAATTACCAAAAGTAGTCTTATTCCAATTCTTTACGAAGTACTTAAACGTATTTGCACAAACTCTAAAATTATTCATGGGATTGAAACCACCATTACATTTCCAAGCATCCTTCAGAAACTCCTTGAAATCAGGATGCAACAGCCACATCGCTTCAAATTTGAAGGAATTATTATGTCTACTACTAATGCCTGTTGAATTAGAAGTTAAGAGTATTGGTCCATTATCAGACCCAAAAATAGGATAATTAGCCAAGGCACGATCAAGTCTTTCATAAATTCTATTACTACCTTCCTGATTATTACACCAAGTAAAAGGTAGCCCAAAAGCATTAAGAGATAAGAGGTTACCATTGTTAAGAAATTGGAGGAATTTGTTCAAAAAAGTTGTAGTAACTTGGCAGCCTCCATTCTTTTCAGAAATGTCCATACTGTTAAAATCTCCCATTAAACACCACGGTTTAACTGTAGGATTAAGCAATAAAATGTCCTCCCACAGACCAGATTGTAAGTGTTTTTGTGGGTATGCATACACAAAGGTGAAATAATGTTCAACATTTGAAGAAAGATAAGTAACCGCACAGTGTAAAAAACGTGAAGAGGAAGTGATAACATTAATATCCACCTTACAAGAATTCCAGAACAAGCATAATCCCCCAGTCCTACCAATATGGCTACAACTACAAAGTTTATCAAAAAACTTTCCATAAAAGTTTCCTTGGACCTTATGCACGTCCATCTTAGTTTTCATTCAACAAAAAAGGTCCAAATTAAAGGTAGTACAAATAAAAGTAAAATTACTTATAATTTCAGGTCTACCAAGACCTCTACAGTTTCACTACATACACTTCATCAGTCAATCTCTTCAAGTAAACTCTCAAGTTGAGCAAGAAGAGAGATTTTATTTAAAAATTTCAAATTTATTTAGCATGCAAAGAATAATAGTTCCAACAAAATTAACAAAAGAACTCAGTTTACCTCACAAGTTCTTCGAGAATTGAAAAGGACTCAGTTTACCTAATTTAACAAAGCCAAGAAAAGCCCCAAGTTTTTGAACACCCTATCCCTAGAACTTTAAATCAGTTTGAAAAACTCAGCAAAACAAATCAAGGGCTATAAAACAACCTCAAAGATTGTAGATAAACAAATCAAAACCCAGCAATAAAGACCTAAATGGCAAAAAGTATTTGAAAAAAAATTACAGTGGGAATCAGCGGTGAGAAGACAAGATTCATAGGCAGAAATTATCAAACCCCTAGATTATCAACCCCCAAATTATCAAACTAATTAACCCGTAAATTAGCCGAATTGGGTAGAAAATTACTTGCGATGAGAAGAAGGGATTCTTCAAGGTTCTTTGCCCCTGGACTCCTGCTTTCTTAGTCTATTTTTGTTTCCAATATAGATGGTTTGGATCATTGAAATCCTACAACTAATCTCCATTTTTTTTTTCAAAAAGTGAGAATCTCTTTGCATAAAGAGCCTAAATATATCTCTCTGGTAATTAAGAACAGGATAAGCATTTTTAATTTCTTTTTAGGTCAGAAAATTACAAAAGTTTTTCATGTCAAAACAAGAAACTCAAAGATAGGTTTTGAAGTTTGATAAAGGTACAACAAAGATAAATCGAAGCAATAAATCACAAAACCCATATGGAAGAAGAATAGGAAAAACAAAGACCCATATCTGAAACAATTGAATTGAGAAACAGAGTCAAAGGCAAAGACAGAGCTAACCGAGCTCTCCTTTAACCTGTTGTACTAACCAAATCCAAGAACCCTAAACCAACTCTTGCTGGGTTCTTCCACTTTCCAACCTTGACCCTTTCCAAATCTCATTGGGAATTGGGGCCTATTTGGTGGACTGGTTAGGATAAGTTATGACCAATTAAAATAGACCTGAGTCCAGTACTTATTTGTTGTGTCAAAATATGAAATGGACAGGACTGGAGATAATAAATTATAAATTCACAATAGAGTGTGTTATCTAAACTATTCTTATACATAAGTTACAAGTCTTGTCTTACAAGTTTATGTCAATCCAATCTCATCCTTAAGGCTCAATCCATTCTAGCCCACCAAACTGGTCCTTGTGGTCTTCATATCTGGTTTAGTAGTAAATTTGGGAAAGGCAAGGAAAATTTGGGTTGAGGATGTTGTTTCTAGGTAAAAAGGGTAACTACAATGCTTTTTTTATTAGCACCCCACATAATGTTGAATACACTCCACATTAAAATTTAATATTAAATGACTTATATACCCTACTATGCAATGACAATTTCAATCTTATAAGGTTCAAAAAAAAAAATTCTAAATACACCCCAAATCACTTTTAATGTATTATTTATCTTCTTCAATTCTCAAAACCCCTCTCACCCTTTATTGTAGAATAAAATTCTAACCAATGAAACTAATAGGTTGGTTGAGAAAAAATATTTTTTACGAATGGAACACGAAATCTACGTTTCAGAAACTTCACATGAGGCAAGACTCCATATTTTTCATTTTTTTAGTGATTTCAATGACATCTCCCCATACAAAACGAGAGATTAGTCTTTCGATAGAGAGAATTTAGGGTAGGATCAGATTCGTTTGATGAACGATAAAGCTTTAAGTAGTCTGGATTTGTGAATTACTATAATGTTAGCCTTATAACGTTATACAATTAAAACACAAACGAATGAGTGACTAACCTGATTCCAACGGCGGCCATGGAAGTCGACCACAAAAGTAGCAGAGCAAGGCAACACCAAGATCTTCTATAAACTCCTAGCCGAATACAATTACTCTATGGGAAGCATTATGTTGTGTGTTCTAGGGCTTATAGGGACCGGTGTTTTTATATATAGGCTAAAAGCTAGGTTTCCATCCATAAAGGAAACCTAAACTTTACTTTCTTAGCCTCCAAGTCAAGTATCATAATCATATTCAATTAAGGATTTCATCAATCCTATTTCCAATATAAGACACCTTATATAGGATTGATATCTTTAAGAGATCAAATCACAATCAACATTATTCTCCAATATTACATTCCTATTACATGTAGTAGACCACTTAAAGGTCGATTTATATTAGATAAATCCAACATTCTCCCACTTGGTCTACAAAATGCAATATTCATGTTTATACTTGAGATTTGAGATTAATGTCACTTTAGTGGGCATGTAATAGTGATTACATCTCGTCCGTAATGCAGCTTCTGTCAAATGCATTTCTTAACATGGAACTAACAAGGTTGTAGGATTGACACAACCTAGAACCTTCATAATCACACATGCTAAGATCCTCATTCACATGAAACACAAATTATGATTAAAAGATGAAACTTTAAATAAACTTTAAGTTAACCAAAATGTCTTACTTTATATCATCTCAAGTCCACCTTATTGTAACACACAAGTTACACTTTTACGCTTCTTCAAAACCTTAAATCTGCCAATGCAGATATCCTTCATCTAATGAAACCACCATAACATGCAGGTGTGAATACATCTCCAAAAAAATCATGCATCAGTTTCATTAGACCAACAACAATACAAACAATGTTTGTAGCCAACGAATACAACTGAAAATACCAAATAGGCACCTGTCCAAGTAAAATATCCCAAAAACTTCATAAAACAAATTAATTCAACACTTGTGAGCAAGATGAATTAATATGTTTTTTTTACACTGATCTATGCACCATACTAGTTACTTTCATAGTGATTTCCAACACCTGCGGGCAAGATGGAAATCCTCACAACTAAGGCAGTGCACAAACCATGCCATGTCATTTAACATGCAATTTGATAACAACTTGATATATGATATATATTTGATCAGATAATTGACTAGCACACGAAAAATGTGACTTAATGAATCCAACTGGAGATTAAATTGAATACATGGATTCTATACATACCTTATAGGTCATCTGCAAATGTAAGGCATTACTAACACAAAACTCAAACTCCCACTGATCTGCAACATCATTACTTAATTTGCAAACCAATACTCAAATCATATTTTTGAAAATATGTCTCTGGGAATAGCCTTACTTGGTTAATGAATGCATATTACCTCAATGAAAGGTACAACTAAGCATGAAAGCATTCACCTCTATTATACAAAACATGCATCCAACAACCATCTTGTATGTATTAATAAGTCCACATTCATGCTAAGTCCTTATAAGCCACAAAACAAACGATCAACTGAGAAATCCAAAGATTGCAAGTAACAAAAAAATGTACGCATATACCAAGTATCCATTCGTGCAACTTAAACATATTATGGATATTCGAGTAACCCAAATTCATGGAAGATAGAATAATGCTTTAATAGATTCATGCAAGTCCACTTAATGCTCAAATTTTTAGAACAACTCCCACTATGTTTTCAGAGTTCATGACACACCCTAACCTAGATCGAGGCATGCTGGCCGTCACGTGAGGGTGACGTAGCCATGTGCACAGTGCGGAAGCAATATTAATATATGAAATGCAAATAAACAAAACCAACCCAACTAGAGCACTAGATAAGATAAGGTGCAAGACGAGAATAAGCCTAAGCGTAATCCAGCAGGACGAATACTAATTATACAATACCAAAAAGGGTCCTACATTTGTGATGATCTGTCAGAACCACCGTCAATTCCTCGTGAGCCACCAACAAGCACTTCTACATAAAACCTGGAGGGGCGCAAAACAGAAAGTGTGAGTGGGCAAAAACAAAGCTTTTCAAAACCATTTCACTTATCAAAAGTAGTAACCTTTCGCCGTAAAACCTGTATAATTCCCAGAAAATAGCATACATGTCTATATTTCAAAATCATATTCAAAATAGCAATTCCACAAATATACCATGTCAAATCTCAGCAAGAATTAAGTAAGCTAGATGAAATAAACCAATATGAAATGGTATACCAGCCGGAGTCACCTAACGTGACTTGTACGGCTGGATTTATAACTCATCAACTAGTTCTCTGCACACAAGTTGGAACCACCTAAAGTGGTATGTACGAGAGGCTGGGTGTAAATAAATACGCTCAAGTGCTACGATCACGTGAAGGTTGTGCGAAGTATCGCAAGTCACCTACGAGTCGGAACCACCGAAAGTGGTCTGTACGACAGGCTGGCACCTGCCTTGATCTAAGGTGAGAGTGTGGTGCGGGAGGTGAACGATCACGTGACAGCTATGCCCTGTCCTCGGGCGGAGCACTAACATCGGGGTGCAGAATAATAAGCTCGAAATATATCTCAACACTAATGTACTCACTACCATCACTACCATCAATATACTCACTTGAAGCTTACCTGGACGTCCACAGCGTCAAGCAACAATATATATATAACCATAATAATGCACAATTAAACATAAAGAGCATTTGACATGGCATTTCAAAGTATCAAACCATTTAATTAAGTTTTCTGGGAAAATACCAAGTATATATATATATATATGCTTGACTGCGCTCGTCCTCAAGATAGGTCTCACCTATATGCGAAACAACTATTTAAACGTTATTTTTAAACACATAAACAGAACTAGCTAATAACTTCTCATACATTGCTCAATTGGGGTATTTGAATATACCACCGTGACCTACTCAACCCCACGAACATCCCTAAATATTTTGAAAAATTTTCCGATGTCCCACGCACCCTCACACGCCGGCCAAGGCATGGCCAGACGCACCGCCCTGCGCAGGCACGTGCTTGGCACATTGACGGATTCCATAACGCCGTTAGGGAATATTCCGTTAAATATTATAATATACCGTTAAAGTTACTTGATGCCGTTAGAATATTCCGTCAACTTTGACGGAATATTCTCCTCATTCTTCCTTGGTTCGCCGGAGTCCAGTGCCGACCACCGCTGCTATTGCCGGATTCTGGAAAAACTTTAAACTTCAATATCTTTCTCATTTCTACACCAAATTTCACAAATTTTATACCAAAATGAAGCCCTCAACAAGTAGAACATGACCGTACCTTTCAAAGGTCCTAAAATCAACGGAAACTCACCGGAAAAATCTCATGAAAATTGGTCAAACCTGCAACTCGATAAACCCGAGTGTTCTAACGTTAAAACCACTCCAAAATCGATCCAACGTGCTAGTAAAGTAAAAATACTACCTTCTTAAGTCTCAAAACCACTTAAAACCTTCGCGATCACGTCGGAGGAAAAATCACCCCTCACCGGAGTTTGGGTAACTCAAGTTCTACAAGTTCTCAAGACCAACTAAGGTTATGAATGAGTTCTTGAGCTCGCAAGGAGTACGAAAGTCACCTTCACAGCCTCGATCCGTGACTGGTGAAACTCGTTGAGAGGTTGACCGTACACTTGTACGGAAAATGGGAAAAATTCGAGAGGGAGAGAATGAGAGAGGGCCAATGGGTTTGTATAGGTGTGTGTGTGTGTGGTCCAGCTTGGGTCACCAAGCAAAAACAAAGAAAATCTAAGTCCTAATTAAATCCAAATAATTAGGACTTAAAATGATTGGTCCAATTCCATAGCCCATTTACAGACACACAACTCAACGCTCAAGGGTAAAATCATTCTTTCCCCGCTATCGAGGACAAACTAATATATACATTCGGGACGAGCTGTCACAGTTCATGCTTGCAAATAAGTTAATGAGTGTGATGCCCAATTTTCGTTCACTAATTCTCCCACTTGGGTAAACACTCGTTAATATATTCTTTCAAAGATGTACCTAAAGAAAATTGCTCTATATTTTAGACATAATAAAATAGAAATCTCAACCAACATAAAGTTGTTAAACAAAATTTTAGCAATGAGTTACACTTACTTTAGAATTTATCATAATTAATTTACAAACTTGATTTCTACCAAAGTTATACTAACCAAAATAGAAGTACTATTCTTCATAAGATAAAAATTATGGAGCTGTTTTGGGTCAAAATAGTAGTCTAAAGTGACGTCTCAAAAAGACCAACACAATTTGTCAGTAAAACTTGTTATACGAGCATGGGTTACTAGTAAATTCACCATAATTAACATACATGGCAGAAAATTACGAACATTTGCAGATACATAGTAGACATCTATATGTTGAACATATCCAAAATTCAAGTCATTTGGTGACCATTAGACGTGTCATTTACCTGATTTACATCAAGATTCGTAATCTGCCAAAAACAATTATGTGCATCTATCATGAATTTATGCATCCATAACAAATTCAATTTTATATCATTTTCGATGTCCAAAGGAAACTTTAGTAGTCAAATTTCATCCTCTAAACCGACATCATAGTTCAAATTGAAAAGATTTACAAGCATAAGATTTAAACAATGCGTACCTTAGCAATCCTTGATTAACCTTCATGGGTCCAATACTTTGCATCAACAAGTCTCATGAAGAGACACAAAATACGTCATGATCATAGTCTGAAATATCGATAATATCGACGAAATATCGAGGATATTTCAGTTTTTTCGAATCACGGATATTTCGGAACATATCCATGTACATATCGTACAAATATCGACAATATCGATGATAATATCGGAAAATATCGATATTGGTGTAATATCGCTAACATATCGAAAATATCGATGTAAAGGAAGGAAAAAAAAAAGAAAAAGAAGAAAAAAGGGAAAAAAAGGGAGGAAAAAAAAACACAAAGGGGATTTGAACCCCTCCCATTTTACTCCTCCAACACCGTAACCACCATATATCACTTATGTTTTAATGATAACATGCTAAAATATTTATATTTATATGAGTGGCATGTTAACAAATACATGCAAAACTATTTTGGGGATTTATCATTTGATGAATACTCTTCACAATAAACTTACTCTACACATAGAGATGATGAAGATAGTGAAAATTTTGAACCTCATAGGAACTTTATGTGGTACTAAATCACTCATGTATCTTACCATGCAATGTATAAAGTGTAAAATATTGTAGTAAATCATTATATATAAATGATTATGGTGTGTTTAATCTTTTTTTCATTAATTACTACATATTTTCTACACTCACAGTGTTTGCCAGCTCGTTGTATAATCAACTTAAATCAGTTAAATCCATCATGTAATGCATTTCCTTCTAATTTTTTTTAATAAACTAATAGATAATTGACTAAATAAACATTCTCCAAAGTTTCAATAAAAATTTCCAAGTTTTTCTTACAATTTCCGTGGTTTTTATTCAATTTTTATCGATATCGATAATATCCCGATATTTCCATCGAAATTTCCATGTTTTTGGACTACCGATATTTCTGATATCATCAATATTTTATACCATGGTCATGATGCAACCAATTTCCACGCCTTCAAACCACAACCTTTTATGGGGCTCATTGTGGAAATATATGTCACTAATGGCATGGAACTTCATCCCAATAAACTTCATAAAACTAAATTAATTTACACATGTAGGCAAGAAAATTAACTAGTTTCTAGTACCAGATTTTATGTCACAAAAGTACCTTCATGAAAAACTTCAACACCTGTAGGCAAGATGAAGATTTTCACAACTTCTGTGAAATAAAACTCATACTATGCCATCTTAATAAAACTAAAATAAGTAATACACACCTGTAGGCAAGAAGATTATCCCTTTTATTCTAATTAAGATGCAAAGTTGACCGAAGTAACTCAAAAACACAGTCCCATCGTCAACTAAGTTGTTTCATCTTGCTTAGTTGAAAATGCATTGGTCAACTCCGCCCTGAAACAATTCAAGAAGTCACATGGATTAATTAACTGTAAGTGACAAAATTATGATAACTTGATTCGAGTTTCGAGTCTTGCCAACAAATGGCATTAATTCCTTCATGACTCCCTTTGACATTAAATTAATCTCAAAAACCTGACAGCATACTTGAAGGAGATTAATCACATATAGAACAAGTTTTCACCACAAGAATGTTAATACTTATCATTACGGAGTCAATTAGAAATACTTTATGTAATGTGAGAGAACAATACATTCCTCTAAATTAAAAGCTAAATCACTCAAATCAAACGGGTTCCTTTCCTTTTATATATTTCTTTCCGTAGTACAAAACTACTAAACATAGCATTAGAATCATGCATTAGCTTTGTAAATACCAAATTAAACCAAAGGAACAACCAAAATTATTTTCTTCCATAGAAAACATCTCCAATATATGCCCTACATTAGCCTTGAAAAGTTTCTTTTCTTCTCCCCTTGTGGCACATAAAAATTTACTAATCAAAGCACTGTTTAAATTCTTTAGGCATAGGAAAAACCACAAACAATAATACATGTTTGAAAATTCATGCTTATCAATTTAGTCACATACTTTGAATGAAATACTTACTTGATGCCTTCATATGTTCACCGCCTTTTATTAAACATATGTATAATCACATGATTAACCAAAAAGCTATAATTCACCACATTCCAAGCTCACGGCAATGTTTAAAATTGAATCATCTCATACATGCTTGAACCAAAATAGCCATACAAGTAACACTATACACGCCATTTACTTAACAAATGTTGCCAAAATATGTATGATTTACTTTCATGTATAAGAAATACATTAAATTCACTGACAAGCATGTATAAAGTTGATCTGCGAATAACTTAACATATGCATCCCTGAAACGCAACTTTAATATATGTTATCATAATCATATATATAGGCACAATCTATATACCAACAATAGTATTGAGACAATTTAAAAGTGAACCAATTTCGTCTCCTGCATTTAGAAAGATGTCAAGCAGCATTTGAAATCTCATGCCCATCTCTTAATTGTAATAATTATAGTTAATTGGAGTTGAACTTTATTCAATTTACCTTTCAAACGCGAAGCCATAGGCGACATATATGCACTAGTGTCGGAATATCCAACAAAACAGTCTCAAACGAGTATGATAATCTATGCATATATCAATGTTTCTCGGTATGCCTTCTTTATGCATACAATTTGGATACAGGTGTTATGATAAAATTTACACATGCAAAGCAAGCTCTATATGCATAATTGGCTTTTGAAAATTACATGTACTTGCTTAGATCATCAATCAATGGTTCTTGAATCCAACACAACCATTATTGTATATAACTGAACATGAAGCCCAAAAGAAAATATCATACCAGGATCTCATATGCCGATGGCCCTATTGGGCTTGCTCGACGGAGGAATCTCAAGAAATTCTCCAATGCAAGGTTAGAACAAATGTAAATGCGTACACATGCTTATAAAAACTTGAGATTACAAATGTATATAACCTATACTTTTGCCGAGACCTTAGGCATTGACCCGTATTGTGCCGTTGTCGATGTCCACCTTGGACGCACCTAACATAGAAGTTATATCACTTGGTAATATAATAGAGCCCGCCTTGAAGCCCTTGAGAGTTGAGGCGGTAGGCCGCACCTGCTGGCTGAGTAAAAAGGAACCCCAACCTCTATGGCTTCAACTTATATATCAGCAGTACTAGCACATGGTCAACCAAAATATTAGCATTAAAATTGAAATAAAAACTCTGAAATATTCCATGGTTTTCAGTCGTTGTTAATTCAATAAACTGACTAATCAAACTTTCTTAGTCATTCCTTTGTCAGAACTATTGGTGGTAATCTATTTTGACTAATCAAATTGGCTTTTATTGATCAAGCCAGCACATATAAATAAAACCTACACAACCAGTGGCTCGACCAAAACTTATTATATGCAAAACAAAGGCCTGCAAAAAAAATGACATCAACCTAATCATAGATTATATGTAATTATAATAGGTATAATCTGGAAAATTGTTGGAATTCGAAGCAACCATCACCATTTTTTAAATTTTATACTTCAATCCATGTTTGGATCCCACTGCAAAATATTTATATATTAGCACGATATATATATATATATATATATATATATATATATATATATATATATATATATATATATAGGCTTCTCCAAATTTCAATATGATTATACGATTGAAACACGGTTTATAGCCATTTCTGATAAAATTTTCCAGATTCATGCCATAAGATTAATTAGTAAGAAATAATCTTGATACCATGAACAACACAATCGTAAGCCCTGTCGGCCTTTGCTCCTTAACCGACCTCTATCTGATTTTTAATATTTAACAAACACTTGAATTTAGGATCAAAAGGAAATTGATCATAGAATATGTCTGAACATATCATATTAGTACGCCAAGGATATGGAATCACACTGAATTTAAGACCAAAATTCAGTTGATGTATTTTGTAAAATGTATTGTCGAACTTAATAGGTTTTAATTATATAACTAGAGGCTCTGATACCAACTGTTAGCCTTGTAAGGTTATACAATTAAAACACAAACGAATGAGTGACTGACCTGATTCAAACGGGCCATGGAAGTCGAACACAAAAGTAGCAGAGCACGGAAACACCATGATCTTCTATAAACTCCTAGCCGAATACAACTACTCTATGGGAAGTAATACGTTGTGTGTTCTAGAGCTGATAGGGACCGGTGTTTTTATATATAGGCTAAAAGCTAGGGTTTTCATCCATAAAGGAAACCTAAACTTTACTTTCTTAGCCTCCAAGTCACGTATCATAATCATATTCAATTAAGGATTCCAACAATCCTATTTCCAATATAAGACACCTTATATAGGAATGATATCTTTAAGAGATCAAATGACAATCAACATTATTCTCCAATATTACATTCTTATTACATGTAGTAGACCACTTAAAGGTTGATTTATATTGGATAAATCCAACATATACTGCAAAGTGTAAAAGTATTGCTACGTATACAAATTAAGTACATGCGGCTTGCCTATAGCAGGTTTGTAGGAGGCCTTTATTGTGATTCCCAAATACCTGCATGCGATTCCCAGGAAACAATAATATTTTGTTTGTGTGTTTAAGGTCTTAGAAGGAATTTAAAGTTGCATGTCATATCATTCTAAGTGCCTGCTGTCATGGGTTGTATCTGCACCATGGTCATTTTCAAGAGAAAATAATCAGCATAAGACATTTGTGATTATTTTTCTCCTTCTTTTCCCATTTTATTGGGTTTTCTCGTACGTTCCACATTTGCTATTTTAAGATGTGAAGGATGCGAAGGATGTGGGGTTTATGTAGAAAATATAAGATGTATGTTGAGAATGTGGGGTGTGAGAGTATTATGAAAAAGTATGTGGGGTGCATTAAGATAACTTTTAATTACAAAAACAAATGTGTGGTGCATTAAATATGTGGAGTGTATTTAACAATATGGGGTGCTAATATAATAAGTCTAACTACAATTAGGAGTAGGATTGTTTTCCTCTCTCCCCTTCCCTCCCCTCCTATATAAACGTTTACGATTGCCACTTAGTACTATAGTCTAGTGGTATTCCTCTTCACTTGTAAGTGAGATGTCTTAGGTTCGATTATCTCAAAATGTGAATTTGAACTACATTATTGCAAGCTCATTGTGAGGCTAAGTCCACCCCTTTCCCTTTAGTGTATATAATATCGTTTATTAAAAAAAATGTTTACGATTATGCCACGCCAACATCTTGTTTTGATTTTTCTATAAAAAAAAAATAAAAGACAAAAAAAGAAAAGTGTGAGATGAGAGAGGGAAGGAGATGGTAATACAATTAAGAGTGGACGACAATTTGGAGAAAGTTTTCCATGTGACTGGAACACACACCTTATCATGACAGGTGGTATTCCCCACCAATAACATATGGACACCTATATCCTTATAGCATAACAATTTAATACATTTAAATTTGAGCTTTGAAAAACGCCCAGAGGCTTAAAACAGGTGTTTTAAAACAGGTAACCATAATTCCTCCTGAGTAAATTGGTATGAAGTTGATTAATTTGTTTTAAATAGGGAGAACGATAATATGGAGGACTTATACGGGTACGGCATTCTGTGTTAATGAATAAAAATTTGTACATTTTTATGTCTCTTGTTTTATTGGCACGGAACGTCATATAATGTACTAAGTAAGTTTTTCTCAATAATATGCCATGGAATTTTAAGGGCCTTGCCGGGAATCGAGTAGATATTTTATGCTTAATCTAACCAAGTTTCTCTAGAGTGTCGAAAAAGTGCTACAATGGTTACTTTGCTCTGTTTTTTTGTTCTCATCCATTCTGCTACCATTTACTTGAAATTTTGGTAATGCCAATTTATGTTTTGTTAATAATCATTTCGTTTTTTCATTTGAGTTTTCAGATTTTGAGAACTGAAAAACTTGTTTGGTACTACATAAACAAAAAAGTAAAGGCAAATTCTGAAAACTGAAGAAAATAGTTCTTAATTTTTATTTTCTATGAAAAATAAAAAATGAAAATAGTCATCCAACAAGATTTTAATTTTTAGTTCTAAATAAAAATTGAAATTAAAAACGATATGATTATGAAATAATCTTTTATCTCCTTGTTGATAAACTTGGATGCGAATGTATGATTTCAATGCCATTATCTTCATATAGATGAATAGGTAAGGTGTTGTTGCTCAGCTTATGTTACTGTTTGTTATAGGTGTAGAAAGAAAGACAATATCTTAGGTTTCAACTAGCATGCTTTTTAGAGTGCATTTGTTGCACTGGATTATTTCGAATTTGACTAGCATTAGAGACTAAGCTGAATTAGCTTCACATGAACTAAGTAGTACAAGAATAATAAAGCGTTTAGTGCATTATCGAACTATGTGATGGACAAACTTATTTTCAGAACTTAAATATTTTTTTTGTTAGTTTTTAGGGAAAATTAGAATCCCCTACCGTTTTTCTATATCATTTAGATTAAATATCTGTGCCTTTTTAAAATTTGATTAAAGTGCTTTGACCAATAGTCACCTCTATTTTTTAAATTAAAATATTTTTGAATTTATCATTTTATCTGCATAATGCACTTTTCCTTATTTAGTGGAGATATTAGTAATTAAACTATATTTTCTCTTCTTCCAAATATGTTTTTTCCATCACAGTTTTTTTTTTTTTTTTGGTACAATACATTAGGTACAATACATTACGTATATATTATTTGCGGGTACGTTTGAATTTACAAAAATCATTAATTGGTACGTTTATTTGCAATTTTGGTACGTTTGATTTGATACATATTGTTAATATTGGTACATTATTTTTATTTTGGTACGTTTTATTTTGTACACATTGTGTATTGGTACGTTTATATTATTCTCAATCCTATTTTCCTTAACGTACTAAAAGAAAAACTTATTTCGGCACGTTTGATTTTGGAGGATTTAAAAATATTTTAAACTATTTTGGAAATAAAATATCTTAAATCGTAGATAATTATTGCTAAATTGTGCATTATTGTGAAAATAATTTTGAATCTAACAAACTGTTTTTTTTTACAATTATCTCTAACAGAGGAGAGTGTAATCAAAAGACTAGATTATAGGAAATTTGTTACAATATAATGTGATATAACATCAAAATTATGACAAAAAAAAAAGTTTAATCAAATTACTAAATGGCATGGATGTTTGATCTAGAAAATTCAAAACTGAATCACCTATATCAAAAGATTTTTTTTTTAATCATCTTATTAATAATTTATTATTTTGACCCAAATATGTTCACTTCATTCAACCCCTTTCGGGCTTTTGCCAACGCCATTATCGGAACTTAATGGAATTTAACAGAATTAATGTCTCTCTAAACCGTGCACAGGAGAAGGACATAGACATGAAATGGCGTATAAATTTATTTACAAGTAATGACAGCAAGACCATCTGTTTAAACTAAATTCTCCAAACCATATAATATTATTGCTGATGATTGGATTATTACTTTAAGTGTTGACTAACGTACTTATTTTTTTTTTTTGTGACACATCACATGATTTGAAAATTTAGTATAAAAAGTTGGCTTACCTAACATTACTTTTGTTGCCACTTATTACTACGGTCTAATAATATTCCTCTTCACTTGTAAGTAAGAGGTCTTAGGTTTGATTCTCGCAACAAACGAATTTGAACTTCATTATTGCTAGCCCATAGTGAGGCTAAACCCACCTCCTCTCCTTTAATGTAGAGAATATCATTTGTTCAGAAATACGTTACTTTTGTTTTCTATGATATTGTATTATTGAAACAACCTAATCAGAAATCTCCCCTAGCCTTGAATTTCAAGGTTTCATACTTGAATGGAGTGTCTAAGAGCATCTACAAAAGAAATGTTAAAATGTTCATATAAGCTATAACAGTTAAAAAAAAAAAAAAAAACCACACTAATTATTAATGATTTTTTATTAATTATTATTGATTCAATCATTATTATAATTAATGTTGTTGTTCAC
The DNA here is from genome assembly GCA_035220775.1 of Malus fusca. Classification (NCBI taxonomy): domain Eukaryota; kingdom Viridiplantae; phylum Streptophyta; class Magnoliopsida; order Rosales; family Rosaceae; genus Malus; species Malus fusca. Next base: position 16,986,289 of record CM069060.1, read on the forward strand.
CATTGCATTTGTTTATATCCTGCCTCTTTAGTGTTTTCAATCAAGCTAAGGTGAACAGTCTTCTTTTGTTAGAAAATAGTCAAAATCACACACACATAGCCTGTAAAATTAAAATCTGTTCAAAATTTGACACCTTTTTAAATGCTCTAATTGCCTTAATCCCAAGATTTATCCAATCATACCTCAAACCAAAACCAAGTGACAAGTCCCAAAGCAAACCGTATCGCCTACAAGTCCGGCACCACCGAACCACCGATTGCACCGGATAAGGACTCTCACCACTACCAGTCCCCTTCCCCCGTGGAAACATTCAACCAAACGCACAGAGTTGCCCTCCCCCAAATATCCCGCTCTCAAAATTGTTGCAGATTCATCTAAGCTCCTACACTTTCGATCAAACCCAAAAATCCCATTGAGTTAAACATAATTACCTACATTACGCGCCAATTTTACCAAAATGTCACAATTCGACCCCTACACCCACCTCCACATAGTACACGACCCCGCCACCGACACCCTCACCCGCCCCGCCGCCGCCACTATACCCGCCAACCCGGACCCCGCCCCAGGCGACCCGGTCGTCTCTAAAGACGTGACACTCAACCCGGAAACCAAAACCTGGATCCGGATCTTCCGACCCGCCAAGCTTCCCTCCAACGACAACACCGTGGCCCGCCTCCCCCTCATCATCTACTTCCACCACGGCGCCTGGATATTCCTCTCCGCCGCCGACTCCACCGCGCACACCAACTGCTCTCAGATCACCTCCGAAATTCCCGCCATCATCGTCTCCGTCAACTACCGCCTGGCGCCCGAAACCCGGCTCCCGGGCCAGTACCATGACGCCATCGACGCAATCAATTGGGTCAGGGCCCAGGCCCAGGACCCGAAAGGCGAGACCTGGATCCGAGACTACGCCGACGTATCCAGGTGCTATCTCTACGGTTGCGGATGCGGCAGCAACATCGTCTTTTTCTCCGGATTAAAAGCGTACCAGCTCCAGCTAGAGCCGTTGAAGATCTCCGGGATTATTATGAACCAACCGATGTTCGGTGGGGTCCAGCGGACTAAGTCGGAGCTGCTATTGGCTGTGGACCAGCTGTTGCCTTTGCCTGCGCTCGACCTCATGTGGGACCTCGCGCTGCCGAAATCAACAGACAGGAACCATCGGTACTGTAATCCGATGGCGGATGGGGCCCACAAGGCGATGATCAAAGGGCTGGGGCGGTTTTTGGTGATTGGGTTCGGTGGGGACCCGATGATCGACCGGCAGCAGGAGTTTGTGACGATGCTGGTGGGTTGTGGGGTCAGGGTTGATGCGCGGTTCGATGACGTGGGGTTCCATAATATTGACTTCGTTGACACCAGGCGGGCTGCTGCCGTTTTGAACATTGTCAAGGAGTTTATCTAGGGATGGCAATTTAATTCGTCAAACCCGATCTCCGCATGTAATCGATCCGAATGGTTCGGTTTCGGGGATCAAATTTCGGGTTTTTTACGGTTATGGGTAACCGTTGGGTAAATTGTTTGGTTTCGGGTTCGATTATGGTTATAGGGGTATCCGCTCCAAACCCGTATCCAAACCCACCCTTTTTTTTTAATAAAAATTATATTTTTTATATTTTTTTATAAAAGAATGAAATCCCAAAAGTCCTGAACGTGCAGTGCACACTTTCAAAGCTTTTGAGTTCTTCCAGAAAACGAAGTGTGTAGACTTCAAACTTCGAACCCTAGGCTCTCTACCGTTCGTCTGCCCTCCTTCGTACTTCTCTATCTTCTGGCCGCTCCCCTCTTCCCCCACGCTCCTTCCCCTTTCTTTAATTTTTATTTTTTTTAAAGTTCTAAGACCTAGCTGCAAATAAGCCCCTTTCACATCTCTGAAGCTTCGTCACAATGTAATTTCGCTGCTGAGGTTTGAGAAATTCGATGAAGATGGGTCACGGTTTGCAGCTGGAGGTGGTTTGAGCTGTCGCAAGTCTAAGCCTAGAAGACAAGCGCAGGTGCAGGGGGATAAGTCCCGGGGTTGCAGAGGCTGGGTTAGCCAGAGTCCGGCTTATATAAAATAAGGGGTTGTGCAGTCGTGGGTTGCTACTGAAGCAAGTTTGAAAATTGCTGCGATTTTGGGTTGAAGGTTGCAGAGGGAGTGGGGTCGGTGATGAGAAGAGCTTCTGCAAATTGAAGCTTGCTGCCACAGGTCTGGGGAGTGGGATGAGGGTGAGATTGTGGGTGGCTAAGGCCCGTGGGTAAGGTGGTTGCACAGTGGGAAAACCGTTACCCGATGGGTTCGGTTACGGGGAATACCCGTTCGGGTTTTTTACGGTTTCAGGTACCGGGAAAACAAACGGGTTCGGTTATGGGGATAACACATCCGAACCCAATCCGCTCGTTGCCATCCCTAAGTTTATCATCTAATTTTTTATTTAATTATATGATCAAGAGTGTAAATTTCGGCTTTGTTCCTTCTTGATTTTTAATGTTGTGCAGAATAGTTGTTGATGATTTGGTACTGCTTTGTTATACCAAAATATCAAATAGCCGACCCGAACTGGCGATTGATATATTTGGGTCGGTTGAAGAGACATTCAGGCGGTTTGCTCCAACTTTTCTCTCCCTACTCATCGTCACCACCGAGAAACACCGCCACCTCGAAGCCGACACCTATTTCAACGACTCTCTCCGTCTTTTTGTCCATCTCGCGCCGCATTAGAAGACTATTGTGGTTGTTGTTGTTGTTGTTGTTGTTGTTGTGTGCAAGGTATTAAATATCGGTAATATCGGAAATATCGGTAGTCCGAAAACACGGAAATATCGATGGAAATATCGGGATAATATCGATATTGATAAAAATTACATGGAAACCACGAAAATTGTAAGAAAAACTTGGAAATTTTTATTGAAACTTTGCAGGATGTTTATTTAGTCAATTATCTATTAGTTTATCACAAAAAATTGGAAGGAAATGCATTGCATGATGGATTTAACATTATCAAGTTAATTATATAGCAAGCTGACAAACATTGTGAGTGTAGAAAATATGTAGTAATTAATGAAAGAAGTCTAAACACACCATAATCATTTATATATAATGAATTAGTACAATATTTTACACTTTAGTACCACATAGAGTTCCTATGAGGTTCAAATTTTTCACTATCTTCATCATCTCTATGTGTAGAGTGAGTGTATTGTGAAGAGTAGTTATCAAATGATAAATCCCCAAAATAGTTTTGCATGTAATTGTTAACATGCCACCCATATGGATCCGAGATTGGTTGAGGTTGTCCATAAGCAAAATCATTTGAAGATTGAGTCTGGGATTGTTTCCATGAGTCGCTCGATTCCATCCCAACAGGAATGGGATATGAAGGGTAGGGAAATGGTTGGTTATGAGTATAACCATAGTTACTACTTCCCACTCCAACAGAGTCTGAAGTTCTAGATAACGAGTCATCTTCTTGACTTGACAAAATCCCCTTGCCTCTTTCTCTACGAGTATAGTTCTTCCCTATGGCACCAATTCCTTGTCCTGCCCGCCTACTGCCATGGTCATCATCCTGTGTTGCATGCGTGAAGTTTGCCTCACCAGTGAAGGGGGTCATAAATCCGGGATGTGGTCCATAATATTTTCCATATCCACCACCACTACCTTCAGCTCCACTACCTCCAGCTCCACTGTATCCTTCATCATTCCCACCTCCGATGGTAGGTGAGTCTCCTGATCTTGTACGAGAGCTATCATTAGTATCAGCACGATGTTGTGGTTGTGTAGGATTGGAAGAAGGTGGAATTCCAGTGTTTCTTGGTCTTGGGCGCAAAAGTTCTTCCAAAGAGTCAGCGCTGCTAGATCCCACCTCCTCCTCTAATACTCTTTCTACATTTATCCCTTCATTACGTGCTTCTTCAGCAACTCTGTGAGCTGGGTTGCCTTCATCATCATCTAAATGAAGAGGTCTAATCCATTGATAAAGTTGGTTACCCTCTGTATCATCATCTTCACCAACAATATCAAACACATCTAATGGGTCACCACGGTCGACATGATATATTTCTGCTTCCTTATCTCAAATTTGAAGCTTCATGTTGTAGTAGCAATAAACTAATTTTTCCAACCTACTATGAGCCAACCTATTTCTTTGCTTTGTGTGTATGAGTGCAAATGTGCTCCAATTTCTTTCACAAGCAGATGAGGAAGCTGTTTGTGATAATACTTTGATTGCTAACTTTCTCACAGTTGGTGCATCGGTCCTATACATGATCCACCATTCAGCTACAATGAAAAACAATGTTGATAAGCCTAATAACTCGAACAAATTCTATTATAAACTTATAGTGAAATATGTTTACACTCACTAGGAGACATTGTTGTTCGAGCAGCAATTGATGTTGGTTCTCCAAAAGTTCTTCTTGCATCTTTAAACCATGTTAGCTGAATTCAATAAATCGTGTTAGTTTAATCCAACAAAGTAATTATTATAATTTAAGTAATTGTGTACCTCATTTCCAAATTGGCCAACTGTTGGTGATGCAGGGTCTAATTTAGAGTATACATTATGTACAACACGTATAAGGGTACCATCATCTCCAACACCGGGTCTGTATTGGTATCGAGGATTCATATAATATGTTGTTCAAAGAAACACATACCCTAATAAGAGAAATAATACTTATGCAACTAAAGAAATGAATTGCAAATTATGACATAATTTATACCTGCTGCATGCAAATCGTGGTATAATGTTTTATACCATCGGTCTTCAATTATCTTTATGACCCACCTTGCACCATGTTTTCTTTCCAATTCATCCTTCACTACACACATCAACTCATATACTGCCCCCATAGTAGGATACACTTCTGTGTCAACGATCCGTAAAACTTTGTAAAGAGGTTCAAACACTTGGCACACATGTTCTGATTGAGTCCAAAAAGCATAATCAAGCACTATACTTTCCACCATACGACCTGTATTTGAGCGGCTGAAATTGTGGTTGGCCCAATCGTCACTAGTGAATAGTTGCTTCAACCCTGCTTTCTTCTTAAGTAGGCTGTCTAATGTAATATAGTTGGTGGCGAATCGAGTGGTAGCTGGACGAATAATTTCTCCTTTGCAAAATTCACGCATCTTTTCCAACAACCAACCGTGATTGTAAATATAATTTGTGATCGTTCTAGCTCTTTTGACCACAGTAGCAACATTCTCTCTCTTCCCCATTGCCTCAAACATGAGATCAATACAATGTGCTGCACATGATGTCCAAAACACATTATGATGCTTCATTAACTTTTTTCCAGCTTTGACAAATGCAAAACCGTTGTTGGTCACGACTTGGACAACATTATGCTCTCCCACCTCCATGATTACATCCCTCAATAATTTGTAAATATACTTGTAGTTCTTTATATGGTCTGAAGCATCAACAGACTTCAAAAAAAATTTCTTTCCCTTGGAGTATACCATGAAGTTTATGATAGACAATCTGGTCGGGCCAGTCCATCCGTCACACATAATTGTGCAACCATTAGTTTCCCATTTTGACCTCAACTTGTTAACATACTCGCCAATGTCTTTATACTCCATATCCAAATATTTGTTTCTTATCTCATAGGGAGTGGGAAGTTGTACTCCAACACCGGCCTGTTGACATCTCACTACCATATTTTTTAAATGATGTGATGATGCTTTCTCAGCAGGGACATTTTCATAGATAAAGAACTTGCTAATTAGACGCCTCATTCCCTCCTTCACATTACCTCCAGTGAAATAACTCCAAACACTCTTTTGACGTGCTTTGGATGACTTATATAAACTTGGGGCTATTGGTGGTGTTGGTTGTGATTCTCTAAGACTGCCTCCCCGTCTCAGTTGTGCACCACCACTTGTCCCGGAACCTTGTGCTCTATTAGGAATTTTATGAAGGTGTTCTCTTTCCCATGCTGACTGTTTGGAGGCACGTAATGCTTGTTTCAAACTGCGTCGTTCTTCAGGTCCCATGTCATCATCACATTCGTCCTCATCGTCATCATCATCACTGTCAACCGCTTGGCCAATGACTTCTCCTCGTAGCCCAGCTCGAATATTTTCCATTCCATGTGTTATCTTTTCCTTCTGCTGTTTTTTATTTTTTAATAATGTGCTGATGAATGCCTTCACTTCTGGGGGGACATTATCGCATCGTTGGACATTTTTTGCTGGATCTAATCCACTAAGATGGTACTTAGGTCGTGTCACTCCGCCACTCTTCATTACCCGACCACAATATTTGCAAATTGTGCCATGTTTGTTTCCGTCTATTGGGTCTCCATGTTCCCAAGCTGGATCACGTTTAGTAACTCCACTGGACATCTTAAACGTACCTATATTTATTTTTCATGAAAATTAGACAATTATTTTTTGATAAAATAAGAGAACCTAAATAATAAAGTTATTCTACAGAAGAATTAAATACGAAGTAAAGAAAATGATTGTAAAAATTTAAGTAATTATACAAATAATATGGAATAATAAAACCTAATATTAATGAATAATAATCCAATTTGATAAAAAAATAATCCTAATATAAAACATGGTGATGAATAATAATCCAATTTGATAATAATCCAATTTAATGAATAATCCAATTTGATAATAATCCAATTTAATGAATAATAATCCAATTTGATAATAAAAAAAACCTAATATTAATGAATAATAATCCAATTTGATAATAAAACCTAATATTAATGAATAATAATCCAATTTGATAAAAAAATAATCCTAATATAAAACATGGTGATGAATAATAATCCAATTTGATAATAATCCAATTTAATAATAATCCAATTTAATGAATAATCCAATTTGATAATAATCCAATTTAATGAATAATCCAATTTAATGAAGAATAATCCAATTTGATAATAAAACCTAATATTAATGAATAATAATCCAATTTGATAATAAAAAAACCCTAATATTAATGAATAATAATCCAATTTGATAATAAAACCTAATATTAATAAAATAATAAATAACATTAAACATATTAAAATTATCCTAGGGAATAATTATACAACATTACTTAATTACTTAAAAAAATTAACATACGAGTCCACACAAATTTATTTGTTGTTGTATAAATTACAATAATATAAATATAAGTTTGTAAAACTTACCTTAAATATGGAACCCTTTGTGTTCAAGCTTTGGAATGGATCTAGAATGGCTTTGAAAATGGTAAGGGAAGAAGAAGAAACTAAAATGCTTTGAATGCCTCCGATACTCCACCTTTAATAAGGTGAAAGAATATAATAGACAATGGCACACTGTTCTGCATGTGAAAGAATATCACGGACTCACAGTGGCACACGGTTTCATTATAAAAGCAGTATTATTTGATGTCCATGGTCTGAAATTGCAGAAAGTTATTGACATATTGTGAAATCAGTCAGGCCGCGTGAGTCAGATCTCAGATGAAATGACCCAACCACACACACACACACAGACATGACACCACACACGCACACAACACACGCACACGCACACTCACCTCACACACATACAGTCTCTCTCTCAGACTCTCGAACCTTCTCTCTTCTCTGACTCTGAGCTCCATTCTCCCCCTTCTCCATTCTCCCACAACAAGCACAGATCTCCCATGTCTCTCGATCCTTCTCCCCCCCACACACACACACGCACAGAGACCCAAGGTCTCTCGATCCTTCTCCCACTCCCAGACACACGCACAGAGACCCACATCGGCAGATCGGCTTCTGCTTCTCCCTCATCGCCGCCGTCTCTCTCCTTTCTCTCTGCATCGAGGGAACGAGACCCACATACACACACGCACACCCATCATCATCAGCAACCTCGTCTTTCTCCCTCTCATTCTCGTCTCTGCAACTCGGTGAACTCCGACGAGGCCGTGGGTGTCGACTCACTTTCCGAACACAGCAGCTCCGGCGTTCTTATCCGAGTATTCCCATTCCGATATTATCGATAATTTCGATAATATCGTGATATTATCCCGAAAACCATTTGGATAGTGAAAAAAATTTCGGTTCCCCTAAAAACCGATAATATCGGCGATATATCGCCGATATTATCGGCATTTCGGACCATGGTTGTGTGTGACTTGTGAATAGTGGAGAATAGTTGATGATCGATGTAGAAAATCAATTGCATGGTCAATGTCCATTGAAAGTTGTATATGGGATGACACAGATCACAAGTTGTATAAGATGATCATAACTTCACAAGTGACAATGGGTATAACATTAAGTTATAGTGAGTGAGGTGTGTAGAGGAACGTTTGAACATTTTTTCATTTTTTATTTTTTATTTTTTATAAAAAGAAGATAACCGGTGGTGAATCATGGTTATACGCCCCTTTCGGGTTTGGAGGAGGCTAGTTGGGAAGTTCACCCTACTCATGACCACGATCAAGCATATTTACAGTTTACAAAAGTATCGAACCCTTTGAAAAAAAATAAAAAATAAAAGTATCGAACCCAAACTTCCCTTTTTTTCCTTTAGAGAGATGTTGTTCGCACTTTTCCACTGGTCACTTGTCATGGTGGTGCGTTTGAACAATTGGAGGATAGAAAGGTCTTTAGCATTGTGGTTGATGGGGAGCTCAAGTACATGTCAAAAGGGAATGAAGTAGGATTATCTCCCCTCCTATTTTCATCCCATTTCCTGCCCTCTTCTCACACTTTGTTTTTGGTCTTATTGTCTCTATAAAAAAACAATATAAGATATTGACGTGGTTTAATCGTAACCGTTCAAGCAGGAGGGGAGAGAAGGGGAGAGAGTTTAGATGGATCTTGTGTATCCTTTGTAATCGAGGCAAATCCGTTTGTAAGTATTATCTCCTAATTGGGATAGGACTAGGTTGTATATTATACCTCACCTTGTGATGAACGAAATACAATTCAAAGAATTCTCTTCTTGGCACCAGAGCCAGGTCGTAAAAAAAAGAAAGAAAAAAAATGTACGGCCCAGCCGTGGTTGATAATACTCTTTTTTTATCAGCGAGCAACTATTTTCGTTGCTGTCTCTTGACCAGCGAGCGACCGTAGTTGTTTTTCTCTTTCTTTGAATTTGAAAGGATCAGCAAGCAGCAGTTGTTGTTGTTATCCATTTTGTTGAATCCAGTCTCGATCAGCCACCTAGACTTCCACTTCTTGCTCTGCAGAATCCCACCGACAACAGTAGTTTTCATCCTGCCTTTGCACGATATCACTGTCAGCTAGTGGCGAAGCCATATATTATCGAGGGGAGGGGCAAAATTTAGAAAGGTAAAAGGTCCAAAAAAAATTTAGGCATTAAAATCCTTTTAGATAGTAGACAATCGTATTACACACTACACGTAATTGCCTACCAATTCATTGACAGACTAAAATCCACAAAAATTCATTGCCAAATTGAAGAATAGAAAATATCGACCCTCTTTTGTAAGTAGCATTTCATTGTACATCTTTCATTAACTGACCAAATTGTAGAGTAATCTTATATTTATCCACCTCCAAGAGTTCACCTCTCTGTAGCTTCACCACTGCTATCAACAGTAATTCTCATTCATGGTTGGTGACACTGAGGTTAAGTCAGTTGCTCCTGTTGTGATGCAGTCTGCAAATCAAACAACTCAAATTTGAACATTTGTATGTTTCTTGATGAGAGGAATTATGATTTGTGGGCTCCTCTCATCCAAACTCATATTGCGGGAAGAAAAAATGGATTATCTTGGTGGGTCTATCAAGGCTCCAGAAGAGGACGACCCCAAGTACGATGATTGGTTCTCTAAAGATCAAAAAATAAAGAGTGCGTTACTGTCATCCATGAAACTGGAGATTATGAAATGATATATTTGTTTACCCACTGGAAAAGGAATTTAGGATTCGTTGAAGATACCCTTAGCCATAAGGTGTCACGCCTTTGTTAGAATGGCCGCTCCTTAGCTACCTACTTTGGAGAATTGACGGAAATCTTCCAGGAATTGGAGCACTTTAATAAAGTGGCTATGGAGTGTGCCAACGACATCAAAGTTTACAAGAATATTAAACCTGGCTCTGATACAACTAATAGAAAACGAGGATACAACAAAGGGCGTAGGAATGGGAAGGTTTTGTTGCATGCCAATATTTCTGTTATTGAACCCCCAATATCCCCCTTCTAGTCCCGTTGGAACTCCCCTTCCTTTAGAGGATGTTATGGCGGTGTCAAATCCTTTTGAAGCCCATGAATTTTTGGAGATTGTCTTTGACTCTGATATTTAGGCCATTGCCTATCCGGATACATCTCGTTGGCTTAACTGAATTTTGGGTAAGGATATTGACGCTCTCCCATCCCAGTGATTTCACCATAAGAAGAAGAAAAGGAAGAATAATAGAAGTAAAGGTACATCTAAGGCTAGTGGTAAGGGTTGTAGTGCCCATGACCGATATCGTTCAAACTCAAATGATTAATCTCGCTTGTTGGAATGTTAGGGTGCTTAATGGGCTTCCTAAGCAACTCGAGGTTCGTAATTTCATTGATATGAATAAGCTTGACTTGGTTGTTATGGTTGAGACTATAGTACGTGTGAATAATATTGATGTTATTGCTCAATTTGTCTTTCATAATTGGATGACCATCAACAATTACAACTGCCATGTTAATGGCAGAATATTGGTGGGTTAAAATCCTACCATTTGTTTGGATCAAAACTTGAACTTTGGGCTTAAGGGGGAGTTGGCCCAAAAGGCAGCCTAAAGAGAAGAGGAAGTTGGAGCCCAGTCGAAACCTAGAATACAGAAGAGGCCCTTTTTCTGACTAGTTGCAGACCATGTGAACCACTTGCCCACCTACCCAAAAGCCAAGTGGTATAGACCAACCAGCTAATCAGCCCATAAAGTACTTTATAGTGGCAGTACAAGTAAAAAGCTAATGAGTCACTACCCTTCAAGCTGTATTCGGGCAAGGTTACTGCTACAGGAAGCCAGGCCGAGTTGTCTATAAAAGAAGAAAGAGAAATCAGGAATAAGGACACTCAATCGAACAAATAAACACAGACACTCAATCAAACAAACAAACACAAGCACAAACTCTGCTCAAAAGCCAGATTTGCCTTCAAACGAAGCTGTAGTCAGCAAGCCTTCATCCCTCTCGGGATAAACCCTCACTCAAGCCTTTGTAATAGCTCTGTTACCATGTTCAACTCTTGCTGTAGTATCGATCTCCTTCTGTAAAGTCATTTCCCTATTCCCTTTTCTAAAGCTTTCAAACACCACAAAGATAGGAAGTTGCAAGACGATCAGCCTTGCCCGACCCTCTTTGTTTTTGTTTTTTTTTCATTAGCCTAGCAATATGTTGTATACTTCAAGTTGTATTCAAGCTATTTCTAGTAAGATGACTATTAAAAGACTCTCTTTCAACACTTGAATCCGATTTGAATCTGTTTTCACAGTTCAAACCAGATCTGAGTTCTAAGCCCTCGGGCATGTAAGATTTGATCATTTAAAAAGTCCTTGACCTCAAGGCATAAACAAGAACCTTATGTGGACTTAACCCATCCACGACAGTCCTTGATAAACACGAAGTCCGAAGTTACTTGGGGCGCAAGTAATCGACCTAAACCATAGTTTTATTTCTGTTATATTATGATTATCATAGAACGTTGAGTATAGAATGAATTCTGATAGGAAGCCTCAAGGGCTACATCTAAGGCCCTACAAAGGCACCTATTTGGATTCATTCTACTTTTCGGGCTAGAACGTTTGAAGTATAAAGTTAATTCTGATAGGAAGCCTCAAGGCCTACATCTAAGGCCCTACAAAGGCACCTATTTGGATTCACTCTATTCTTCAGATTTGATGATTAGAAGTATAAGAGTCATAATACTGTATGTAACAAAGAAACAAACATGATATGTTCGAGTACTGGATTAATTACTGATTGGAAGCCTCAAGGCCTACACCTAAGGCCCCATAAAGGCACCTATCGTAATTAACCCGGGCTCTCGGGCATATATATGACTGAAACTCAACATCCGTTTTACATCTGCCATGTTGAAGATGGCAGTGGCACGCCTGAGCGCTTAAAAGTTAATCTTGATTGCGAGCCTCAAGGCCTACACCTAAGGCCCCACGAATGCACCTTTCAAAGTTAACTTTGTCCTTCCCTTTCAGCTTTGCCCGACAAGCCTTGTCCGACGAGCCTTTGCCCGACAAGCCATCCAGTGAAGCAGAAGCCCGACATCAAAGCATCAACCGGCGCCAACCTCTCGGGGAGCTGTGTGCTCGTCGGCCAGGGAACATCCCCGACAGAGATTCCTGCCACGAACACCATTCTTCATGTTTCTCACTTGGCGGAGATTGATCAAGTTATCCATTATCAGATTCAAATTCTTCTAACGGGGCAAAGTTTTTATGCTTCCTTTGTTTACGTCTTCAATGATGAAAATCTTCGCAGGGCTTTTTAGGCTAACCTTTGCTCTTTTAGGCACTCCATTGGTGATGCCCCTTGGATTGTCCTTGGTGACTTCAATGTTGTTCGATCCACTGGAGAAATTGATGGGGGCTCTAATTTGAGGTCTAATGTTATTATTGGGTTTGGGGATTGTTTACTTGATGTGGACCTTGATGATTTGAGATTCTCTGGTCAACTCCTTACTTGGTGCAATAAGTAATTCAATGGCATGGTTATCTATCGCAAGTTGAATCGTGTCCTTGTCAACATCGGTTGCTTATCTATGTTTCCCAATAGCTCTACTATTTTTTTGCCTCCTAGTGCCTCTGATCACTACCTAGTGGTGGTTTCTGTGGGTCTTTCTCAAACTCAAAGAAAGTCACCTTTTAAATTCTTCAATTTCTATGCACCATGATAATGTTTTAGCTATTGTTGCACAAGCTTTTATACTCATATCCAAGGTTGCCATCAATTCTAGGTAGGAAATAAGCTAAAGCTTGTTAAGGCTGAGTTGAAAAAGTTAAATTGTACTCATTCCCTTCATGTCTCTCTTGCAGTTAAGAACTCTAAGGCGACTAATGATTGTTGCCAGGTTAGTTTAGCGTCTATACATACTAACTTGTCTTTAGCAGAGTTGGAAGAAAACCTTATTGAAGAACTACTCTGGTTCCCTTGTAATGGATGAGAGCTTTGTTAAGCGAAAGTCTCGTGTCTAATGGATGTCAAATGGCGATATGGACACCGTTTTTTTCTACAATTCTATTAAAAGGTGGGCTAACCGAAACCGTATTGCCACTATTTGTAGAAGTGATGGGTCTATTACTACTGTTGAAATGGAGATCAAAGATGAAGCTGTGGGTTTTTTCAAAGTCTTATTGGCAGTGATTTTGCTATTCCGACCTCTGAAGTCAATCTTGCTGCTTGTAACCTTGTCACAAGTCCTATTTCTTCTTATATGGCTGCTGCTATGGTAAAAAAGGTTTCTGGTGAAGAAAGTCATAAGGCTTGTTTCAGTTTGAAGCCTAATAAAGCCCCAGCTTTGGATGGCTTTAATGCCATTTTCTTTCAAAAAGCTTGGCCTATAATTGGTGATCAAAATATTCTCGCAGTCCAGGAATTCTTCAACTCCAACCAGTTACTTCAAGAGCTTAACACCATTATAATTATCCTTGTGCCTAAAATCCCTAACCCTTCTTCCATGGGGGATTTTCGCCGTATTTCTTGTTGCAACACCATTTATAAAATCATCTCTAAGATTATGGCTAATAGAATCAAACGTGTTCTGCCTACCATCATTAGTGATACGCAATTTGCCTTTGCGGGAAGTCGTCGTATCGGAGATAATATTCTTCTTGTCCAAGAGCTTTTTCATGGTTACCATTTGAATAATGGAACTCGCAGGTGTGTGATCAAGATGGATATTCGCAAAGCCTATGATACTTTGGATTGGAAGTTTTTGCTTGGTGTTTTGTCGGCTTTTAATTTTCATCCAAGGTTTAATTAATGGATTCAATGTTGTATCTCTAGCGCTTATTTCTCCATGGCGGTTAATGGCGAGCTGGTTGGTTTTTTTTCCTAGGAAGCGTGGTCTTAAACAAAGGGATGCTCCGTCCACTTACCTTTTTGTTATTGCCATGGAGGTATTTTCCTTAATTATGCATGCTAAAGTGGCTGTTTCCTCTCACTTTTGGTTCAATTAGAGATGTGATAAGATGAGACTTACTCATATGGCTTTTGTTGATGATTTGCTTTTTTTTTTTGCCATGGTGACTTACTCTCTGCAAGGGTTTTAAAAGAGGCTTTGGATTACTTTTATCACCTTTCTAGTTTAACTCTTAATGCTTCCAAGAGTAATATTTTCCTTGCTGAAGTCAAAACTAGAGACATGACTATAATTATGAGCTGCTTTGGTTTTCAAGAGGGGTGTCTTCCCTTTAAGTATCTCGGGGTGCCTTTGATCAATTCTAAGTTGACCTATGTGGATTGTGTGCCCTTATTTGAGAAAGTTGATAATCGTATTCGCAGCTAGGAGCATAAATGATTGTTTTTTGCTGGTCGTTTACAATTGGTGATTTCAACCTTAGGTAGCCTGCAAATTTATTGGGTTTCTCACCTTTTCTTGTCCAAAAAGATTGTGAAAGACATTAAGCAGTTTTTTCGCTGATTTCTTTGGTCCGGCAAGGTATCGGGGAATTATTTTGCTAAAGTGCCTTGGAGGAAGGTTTGTTTGGGACTAAAGGTTTGAACTCTTGTAATTTAGCTCTTATGACTCTCTATATTTGGTTTTTGATCAGTCATGGAGGTGGTAATGTGTGTTCTAAATGGGTCAAAGCATATTTCGTTCAAGACAAGTGTTGTAGGAGCCTAAAAGTGTCGTCTACTTGCTCATGGAATTGGAGGAAATTTTTAGAGCTTCGGGAACTTATTAAGCCTTTTATTCATGTTTCAATGGGAGATGGGTCGTCTACTTTTCTGTGGTATGATAACTGGCACCCTCATGGTCCTCTCTTAGAAGTTTTTTGCCTTCCCCTGCGTGGTTTAAGCTTTGGTTTTTAGGTTTTCCCTTCTGTTTGCTGGTGCTTTCAATTTTCTTCTTTGCCCAGTTTTCATTTGTTGTTCTCTTTATGTGACAACCCGTCTCGAATAATGTTACGGATTTTGGAATGGAAGGGTATTTTGGTAATTTCACTATGGTTGGGTTAGATATTTTGAAATTATGCTTTTGGTCTTAATTGGTGAGCCCAAGGGGCAACCCAAATCCCTCATCTCTCTCTTCCCTCATAACTCTCTCTCTTCCATCACAACCCTCTCTCTCTCTCTCTCTCTCTCTCTCTCTCTCTCTATTTCTCCTTTTCCCGTTTGTAACTCGTAAACCTCTCTATCTTATCTCCACCTCTGTCAACTCCCTCCCTCACTCATTGTCCCTCCCTCTCCATGAACCACCACCCACCACCATTAATCTCTTCTGCCTGTGAGCTCCACGAAACCTAGAGCAAGGAAGAACACACTCACATCTCCTCGTGTCTCGTGGCACCGTGGCGTTGCCACTGTACACTTCATTCCTCCAACGAAACCTCGATGACCTCGACCACAGTAAACCCCGGAAACCCTGTAGATCATGTTTAGGAATGATATTATGTCACTTCTTAGTAGTTTTTGTGGATTGTGGACATAGAACTTTCGGGGAAAAACCTTCCCCAGTTTGCCGGTGAGAACCCGACCTTTGTAGGTGTTTTTCAGCCACCTTTCGACCTCTTATTGGTACGAGTCTCTTCCTTATTCCTTGGGCTTCATTTTAGTATATTGCATGATAGGTTTTAGGTAGGTTTTGGGATTGAACGGAGCTGGAAAGGCTCCAGCTTTATTCTTCCTCGAAATGGCCAACCTGGAGTGGAAACGGGTCAAACCTAACTCGGAAACACTAAGCTGGCCCAACGAGTTGGGCCATAGAACCCAGCCCAATTGGCAAGCCCAACCCAATAACCCTGAAACTCAGATCCATCAGCATAAACCTGAAACTCATTAAACCTAAGCCCAACCCAGCCTTCGGCCCAACCTAGTTTTCTCAACCCAGAACCCTGGCCAGCGCGTGGGTGTCTTGGCCGGTGCTTGGAGCACATGCGCCTCGTGCCGGCCAACTTTTCGACGACCCAAATCGGCACGTGGCGACGTGTGCGGCAGCTCGTAGGGGTACCCAAGGTCCCCCTTTATGTTTTTCGACGTCCTGAATCTATTTACGACGTCCGTTTGCCCAAATTCAACTATTTTAGTCAAGTTTTATTAATTGGTACCCTTATGTGCTTAGGTGCAATTGTTTATGGTGTTTCTGTCCTCTCTAGTTTGCACGGTTCTTCGAAGGCAAAGTATCTATGAGTGGACCCCTTCCAAAATGCATGTTTTAATTATTAGAAATGCATACATGAAAAGCATGATTTGTTGGTTACGTTTTATGAAACGTTTATGAGTAAATTGGATTTACACTTTATGATATATTATGCTTTATCGGATTTACGTTCTTTGAAGTATATATGATTTATGATTATATACTTTGAACATGATTTACGAAATGACGTTTTAGTTGCTGAGCTCCGAGTTGAGATAGGTATATATATATTTAGAAATATTATGTTCATGTTTTTATGTGCTTATTTAGTGTTTATTCATACGATCTACCTACGGGCGAATAATACTGTCTACGGGCGAATGATACTTATATATTGGCTTTAGGCGGGGGATGTAGTGCCTACGGGTAGAAGATACTTATATTGGCTTCAGCCGGGGGATGTAGTGCCTATTTATAATGGCTTCGGTCGGGCGTAGGTTAGTGGCTTCGACCGGAAGATACATATATATGGCTTTGGCCGGGCGTAGGCTGGTGGCTTCGACCAAAAGATATTTATATATTGCCTATAGGCAGGAGATATAGTGCCTTCAGGCGAATGAAGATTTATTTAGGTATAAGAGTGTGGTTTATTCAAAGCATACTTAGAATCTTTTGTTATTGTAGTAATGTGTCAGTCATGACATCATTTGGATGTCACGACTTCCGAATTCGATGTTATTTGACACAATTGTATGAACCTTTCTCTGTTTGAATTGTCACCTTCTGGTTGAAATACAAGAATTCGTGTTGGGATTGTGCCTAATCGGTGACGAAATGGATTGTTGGACAACTTTGAACATCAGACCGACACTCTGCAACATGCCTTCACTAGGAATTGCGAGCAGATTCGGTTTTACACTATAGTGACGTGAAACAGAAAATCTCAGTAAAGGGAAGTCTAGTTAAGACCAGCTGAAGATCCGAAATGGCGATGCCACTCTGCAACATGCGTTCATTAGGAATTGCGAGCAGAGTCGAATCTACATATGAGTCTTTGGAAATTGAAAGATTTTAATGGTATGAGTTGGTTAAGACCAACTGGAGACCCGAAACGGTGATGCTACTCTGCAACATACATTCCTTTGGAATAGCGGGCAAAGTCGCATCTACATAAGAGTGTGGTGAAACAAAAAATCTAAGTGGTTTGAGTTTGGGAGATCAAAAATAGCGATGTCACTCTGCGACATGCGTGCCCTAGGAATGGTGGGTAGAGTCATATCTTTATGGAAATTGTTCAAAACATTCGAAGTGCGTGTTGGAGAAAGCAAGTAAGCATTAAACGTTACGAAGTTTAGTAGGTGTTAGTTAGTGGGATCGAATCAATGTCCTCGGACTCGTTCCCGCTGAGGAAATTCATGTGGATCCTTCGAACAACTCTCGGCGATTGTTCTATCGATAACCTTCTTGCTTACTCCAACCACGAGGTCAGGTTCACTAAATATCGATTGTCAGTTGTACGTAAAATTCTTCGAACGTTGTTTTTGTTTAAAGTAGATACTTTTCTTGGGAGTTTCTTTGGTAGCAGACGTTATTCTCATCAATTTCCAAAAGGGGTTGCGACCGTTGGAAATTGAAAATCCTCACAAGATGTTGTGAAATACGAAATGTCTTTGGTCTTGTCAAATCCTATCAGCAGTTCTTAACTATTCTTTTAAGCTTAGACCTATTTCCTTTTTGGCTAAGAAACCAATCAACTTTACTACGATGCTGACGGTGAACGAAGTTTTTGACAACGGGTTATTATCCCATCTGATCATAGTTCTTACACTTTTCGAATTCTACGGTGGTATATTATTATTAAATGTTTAGCTACACGTTGATGTAGCATGATGAAGTAATGTGTGTGCCTCTTGACGATTGGAACCGCATGATATGAACCATCATATCTTTGACCTAGAGCTAGTAATGATCTTCCTTGTTTTAAAATCTGGTAACGTTTTCTCTATAGTGAGAAATGTTGCGTCCTTTTTTACCAAAGAAGTTGTAGTGTGTTTTCACACAAAAATAGTTGAGTTGGAGACAGAAGAGGTGGATGGAACTCATCGGTGAGTTGATTGCACCTTTGAGTACCTGCTGAGTAGATTTTATATTATATATTTTACCATATTCTTAGTATATTTTGGTTAATATTTTAGAAGAATTTTGATACTTTGAATTGTATTTTCAATATAGGACTTTCGACTTCATCTGGAGAAAAACAGGACCAAATGGACAGATTTTGGAGTAATTCCAGTTGGAGGACGTTCGTGAGTCACTTGGCGTGTTTGTATCAAAATTATGGATTTTTCTACCAAGCAATTATTTTCTGGCGATGGAATAAAGAAGCAGTGTGCAGTGCTGGAAAATGACGTTTTTGGAGCCCGACATGACCTCTGATGGATTCGTGGCCTTCTGGAGAAGTGTTCAAAATATTCCAAACATTAAATCCAGCTATATTGGTCCAGTTTTGGAGCAGCTTATGAGTCCAAAACGTGGCTGTTCAGATTTTAGACGAATTTTACCATTTAATTTAAGGTTATGTTTCCTATTTGATTTGATTATTATTCTTAGTTTCCTAGTGGGAATAAAGGACCTGTTTTTAGGGTTTGTGGATGGCTTAGCAAATATATTGCTTTGCCGTTCTTTGTTTTTACTACGCTTTCTTTTATGCAACTTTGGAGACAAAGAGAATTGCTAGGGTTCTTGGAGATTTTCTACTCTAAGGTGTTTTCAATCCTTTTCTTAATAATATTTTCTATGATTTTAATTATGAATATGCATAACTAATTCCTTTTGCTAGTGCGAAGCCTTGAGCCTTAGCATGAATATGTGATTTTTATTTAATTGCTTATGATTGATTGCATGCATACTTTGAATTATTAATCACCGGGATTAAAACTATCTAATTGTCTTAATGCCTGATCACCATTAGGATTTTTAGAAAAGTAATTTGATGCAATTTTGGTCGGAAGGTTCCCTGAAATTGACGCTGGCTTCTTGTGATTAATAATTGTAATTTCACTTAGGATGAACACCACGTCTTAAGGGTTGCATGGTTTTTCAAAGGGTTTTCATAAAACATAATGAGTCTTTCATGTCCGGACGGGTTGCATGTTAGATATACATTCTATGTTGGAGATTCCAAGTAGAATATGAATTAGGAAAATCTAACCTTCAAAGTGGCATGTGTAGATCATAGGTAATTGATAAAAATTCATAGGATTGCTAGGTGATGGTGGATCTCTAGTGCTTTCTTAATTTGATTTCTCAAAAACTGGTTCCTTTTCTTTCAGCTTTAATATTGCATATTAGTTTACTTTTATTAATTAAATTTGTTTTTAATTTAAGTAGGTTATAAAATCAATCATCTCAATTTCTACTTTGCAATAGTTAATTGGAATTTGGTTTGTTTCAAATTATTTAATAATCCCCGTGGAGAACGACCTTGCGAGATCCGTTTATACTACAATAACCTTGTAATTCTTGCAAGTATTATAGGAGTTTTTAGCCCGTTCACATGAGTAGTAAAATCCCTATCAATACCATCATGGTCAAGCAACTGTCGTAGCTGATGCTCGTAGTCAGAAATCCTATGGACAGCTTACCTTCATCCGAGCCATCCATATCCCACTATCGTTTTCTCTTCAAAGAATTAGCTTTACTTTGGCATCAGACAAACGGTGAGCATTGTCGGCTCACATTTCAGCGTATGCCATGCATGCTTGCAGTACTAAATGGTACCACTATGTTCGTCCCCTTTATTACTGGTTTTGTATGTGTGGTATATCGCTGAATATGTGAGGGAATATCTAATTTACTGATAGGTGAAAGCGGTGAGATGGAAGTCATCGGGCTTATCTCAAAATTCTTTCTATTCCTATGTGTAGATGCGAACAAATTCCCATGGTTGTCCTTCTTGGGATGTCAAGGATCCATTAGGGATGCAAACTGAAGCGAACGAGTGTTACCATAGATTTCCTATACAAACCACCTTGTACTTGTGGATACTATGATAACGTTTCGGTATTTGTGGTCAATTCACTCGTTGTATTATCTACTAGTCCGCGAGGACAATACTTTTGACTACTTGGTAGAATTCTTCATCCTAGACTTTGTTTGACTGACATCTTGATTAACATCAATTTCGATCGAAATCTCTATTTCACCTCCGGGTACTGGAAGGCGTTCTAGTCAACTTTGGGTTCGTGTTTACCCTAAAACACTTCGTATCATTTCCAAACCAAAGAGACAGTTCAAGAGAACCACTCAGATCCGAAAGTTTTAGCAGGAACCATCAATCGTTCCATCATCCTTTAACATCCTAAACCCAAGACAGTTTTCCCGCTATTAGGAGGAGAAAAGACTGCTCCAGAAAAACAGCGAGAATTAACATGGGATTTACCCACCCTGTCGCATTCTGATCCACGAAGCACTCAATGAGAATAAAGTGAAAAAAATCGTTCATCTTCAAAATATTGCTAATCAAATGCCATATGTGTGGAGCCTAAATTAATCCCAAGAATGCTAGAGGCGACATGTGGACTTTTATTCGAGAAATACAAGATTGCCCTCAATAAATGGGCATGCTTCTCAGATGCTCCCACTCGCAGCTCATATCCCTAGAGGTCTCAGCAGCTGAATACAATTGCCCACAGCTCACCTGCCATTGAGAAGGAATTAAAGATAAGGATTAATTACCCAAATCATATCTTTAATACATTCCCAATTGAAGATTGACTCCAATCAAGTAAGTAATCATAATTTAAATCAATTAGGGATAATTACACCATTATCTCAAGATATCATTTCCTATTTAATATCTTGGGAATATTTAGAGAATATCTCTCCATTAAACACTAAGGTCGGCCCTATCCCTATAAATACCCCATATTCTACTGAATATTCAGAGCTTTTGCAACCCTTAAAAAGCCCTAAACACTTTACTCTTTCAGAGAAACTAACTTAGGCATCGGAGATCCATTTACCTAACCCCCTCCCCCACCTCGTGGGCGCGTGAGGCTTAGGTCTTTGATCAAAGGTGTTGATTGTTTTGCAGGTGCATTTTCATCAAGACTGAAGACGGCGGAAATTTGCATCGACAATATGCATTTAATGATGCAACGGAAGTGACAAAATCACATATACCAGTTGCAAATGCGCTTGCAAGAATTGATGTCCTTGTTGGACAACAAAGTGGCCGCAAATGATTCATCTGGTGCACGCATGAAGCGTGGTAGACCCCTAAGTTCAAAAATCCAGCTCCTCGAAAAAGGAAGATAAAGGCACATCTAAATCCAAATGAAATCATTCATGAAAATGAAATGAATGACGAATCCACAATTCATGATTCTGTACTTCCAAAAAAAGAAAATGTCCTTAATAAGACACATGTCCATAAAAAGACAGAAGTACATGAAAGCAAAGAAATCTTGTCACATCCCGGCCCGGGGTCCACCACATCCCGGGCCCGCACCACTACCGTAGCACAATATTGTCCGTTTTGGGCCCCGACTACGCCCTCACGGTTTTGTTTCTGGGAACTCACACGAGAACTTCCCAGTGGGTCACCCATCATGGGATTGCTCTCGCGTGCAACTCACTTAACTTCGGAGTTCCAATGGAACCCAAAGCCAGTGAGCTCCCAAAAAGCTTCATGCTAGGTAGGGATGGGAAAATACATATAAGGATCACTCCCCTGGGTGATGTGGGATCTTACAAATCTCCATAAATTATGCATGTGATAATGAATTGTGGGATCGAAATGAAATAATCATCGATGACATGTTCGCATTTGCAATAGCCACTAAAATCATATTAAGCGATGATATTGAGCCCCGCTCTATTGATGAATGCAAACAAAGACATGATTGGCCTAAGTGGAAAAATGAAATCTAGGCGAACTTAAATTCCTTGGAAAGGCAAAGTGTTTTTGGAACAGTAGTCCAAACTCGGCCTAGCGTGAACCCCATAGGTTACAAATGGGTATTCACAAGAAAGCGCAATGAGAAAAACGAGATTGCAAGATATAAAGCACGACTCGTTGCACAAGGTTTTTCAGAAAGACCTAGAATTGATTATGAGGAGACATACTTTCATGTAATGGATGCAATTACATTTCGTTACTTCATAAGTTTAGTGGTTTCAGAAAAACTTGATATGCAACTTATGGATGTCATCACCGCATATCTATATGGAGTTTTAGACACTGATATCTATATGAAAGTCCCAAAATGACTTAAGTTGCCTGAAACGACTAACAAGCCACGAGGTATGCTCTTAATCAAATTAAGGCGATCATTATATAGGTTGAAGCAATCTGGATGAATGTGGTATAATCTTTTTAATGAGTATTTGATCAAGGAAGGATATACCAATAATGTCATTTGTCCTTGTGTGTTTATTAAGAGATCAAACTCTGGATTTGCTATAGTGGCAGTATATGTTGGAACTCCTGAAAAACTCAACAAGACTGCTGAATATTTGAAAAGCGAATTTGAAATGAAAGACTTGGGAAAACAAAATATTGTCTCAGCCTGCATATCGAACATTGTGCTAATGGAATTTTGGTCCATCAATCATCTTACATTGAAAAAGTCTTAAAGCGATTTAGCATGGACAAAGCTTATCCACTCAGCACACTAATGGTCACTCATTCTCTGGACGTTTCGTCCAAAAGAAGATGATCAAATGGTCCTTGGTCCAAAAGTACCATATCTCAGTGCAATATGTGCTTTATTGTATTTAGCACAATACTAGACCAGATATAGCTTTTTCAGTCAACTTGTTAGCAAAATACAACTCTGCTCTAACAATGCAACATTGGAAGGGAGTCAAAGATGTTTTACTATACCTTTGTGGGACAATAGACATGGGCCTCCTCTACTATGAGAAAGCCACAAATAATCATAATCTTGTTGGATATGCAGATGCTGGTTTTCTCTCTGATCGGCATAAAGCCCACTCACAAACTGGATATGTGTTCACTAATGGAGATACAACGACTCATGGCACTCAACAAAGCAAACATTAGTTGCTACATCTTCCAATCACTCAAAAATACTTGTTTTACATGAAGCAAGTCGTGAATGTTCTTGGTTAAGATCAATAACCATCACATCCGGAATTCATGTGGTCCACCTTCAAAGACAGACACTCCAACTGTCATTCATGAAGATAATGCAGCGTGTGTTGCCCAAATGAAGGAAGGATTCATCAAGGGCGATAAGACTAAACACATATCTCCAAACTTTTTCAGTGCACATGAGCATCAGAAGGCTAAGGATATTGACATCAAACAAATCTGTTCCAATCAAAATTTGGCAAACCTATTCACTAAATCTCTACCAAAGTGCACGTTTAAGAAGCTAGTGCATGGTATCGGATTACATCAGCTTATCAATCAGTTAAATTGAGGAACGCGGGATCAGTGGGAGATACACATCAGGGGGAGCATCCAGGACACATGCATGTTGTACTTTTTTTCCTTCGATTAGGATTTTTTCCACTAGGTTTTTCCTATCAAGGTTTTAATTAGGCAATATAAGCATACTCAACACTATATCAATAATCCAAGCAAAGTTGTACTCCTTTTCCTTCGCTACGGTTTTTTCCAAATGGGTTTTCCCTAGCAAGGTTTTAACAAGGAAACTGATATTGATATGTGAATGTGGGCATCCAGGGGGGAGTGTTGTGAAATGTGGTATGAATGCCACACATGTGTTTCGTAAGAGAGCTAACCAAAGTAGACTTTGGTGTGTTTTGTGTAAGAAATGTGGACTTTGGTATAATGCCACACATAGGTTTGTAACCAAAGTGGATTTTGATGAGCATTGGTTGAAAATGTCATACGGATGAGTAACATTTTCTTCTTGTATAAAAGAAGTTGTCAGACCAAACGCCTATAAATAGAGGCATGTACGTAACTTCATTACAACACACCAGATCAAAAGAGTAAAAGCAATAATACTGCTATCTCCCTCTTCTCTTTATCTATATACTTTGTGTGATACATCGCACCAGTTCCACTTCTATCTCTAGCAAAGATTATCTCTCTCACATTTGCCTATTTATAACATTTTTAAATTTTCAATCACACACATAACATGTGTACTGCTAGTAATTAATTAATTAATTAAATAATTATATTATTTACTTTATTAATTAATTAACTTATTCCACTACAATCAAGGGTATATCGGTACATCAATGTTATGGTGTACTTTCACACATAATGACACATATTGTGAAAACCATGTTATCATAATTACATTCCGACATGTAACCATGTCCACCGTCACCACGATGGATGAAGCTAGAGATTTTTTTGATTGGGAGGATGTGAAATGATGTTCACACACCTATTTTATCCTTCTACGCACATCTTTGTTTATTTCAATTTGTTTATTGATTTTCGTTTAATTTATTCAATTCAATTACTAAAAATTAGACTTGGCATTTGTGTCGTGTTTTTCGTGTTCGTGTCATTTTCGTGATATACCAAATATCTTAACGGGTCGTGTCCTGTAACACCTATTAAAGTAAACGGGTAATATGACATGACCCAAAATCGACCCGTTAATATTATCAGACAATATGACCTAACTTATTACCCATTAAATAAAATATATTTTATATCAATAAACATTAATGATTATGAATTTTATTTATTTTGAACCTCTTCAAAATACTATTCATAAGGGTTTGTATAGTTTTAAAAATTCAAACGACAATGTACCCATCCTCAAAGCGTAGAGGATGCAATCATGAGTGTTTACATATTTTTTTCACATCTTTTTGCAATTGAAAATTAATTATTATAATTTTTTTAATGTGTTTGGTATTTTTCAATTACTTGATATCTTTATTTTTAATGTGTTTTATAATTTTTTTAATTCCACCCTTATCCTATAGTATAGTATAAAAATAAATAAATAAATACAACTTAAATTTTGAAAATTTATATAGAATAATATTACAACAACACATATTTAATATCCAATATATTCATGCCACTTAGTAATACGGTCTAATGGTATTTATATTCACTTGTAAGTGAGAGGTCTTAAATTCGATTCTAGCCAAAGGCAAGTTTGAACCACATTATTACTAGCTCATTGTGAGGCTAAGCACACCCCCTCCCCTTAGTGTAGATAATATCGTTTGTTCAAAAACAAAAAAATCCAATATATTCATATATAAGTTGTTTGACTGGTTAAAAAAATTAAAATCATCAAAATAACTTTTTTTCTTAACGTGTTGAAACGGGTTACTCGCGTGTCACCCTCATATAAACTTGTTAAGGACCCGTTATTAATGGGTCATTATCGTGTGACCCAATAACGACCCGATTAGCTATCGTGTTGACCCGATACCTATTATTTTCGTATCGTTTACGTGTCGTGTTAACAAATCATCTAAAAAATTAACAAGTCTACTAAAAATGCACAAAAATGTGTAGCGAGAGAAGGTGATTGTGTGGAAGTAGGTATTATTACATGTAGTCTTTTTTTCTTTTCAGACCAATGTAAGTGGGGGCGAATATCCCAATGAGTATACAGTGGTTCCGTCCTTGACAACCACCACCACCATTGCCTCAACGTTTTTATTTTATAGAAAGGAAAATAATATGAAGGGAATATTTGAGTGAGTTTAAATGAAATATGCCCTATCGATGTAGGAACATACTAAATAAAAAAATATGACCAAAATGATGTTTTTTAACGGCTAACTGTTATTTTACAATGAGTAATGGTAGAGGGACTCAATTTGGAGACTAAATTTTAGAAACTAAAGGACATGAAAGTTGATGATTGGTTTATTAGTTAAGCATTGATGGACGTGCTCATTTCTATTGGTGACACATCATTTAGTTACCAATTTTAGTCTCTGTTGTGTTCCTTTCAAGTGCAAATATAAGGATAGTATAATGGCACAAGTAAGGGTGTCGAACCATAGGGACTGATTAGACCTCTACAAATTATTATTTTTATGTGAACCCTAACTAAACAATGAAACTAACAAATTGAGTTTGGATTTTGATTTGAAAAGTAAAGTAACTTAATATGCAAGAGAATGTAAATAAGAATAATAGAATGATTCATAAACGATGGGAATGGAACTAGGGATACCGATTTCACCATTACAAGCCAATTCCATCAAAAAATTAAGTCAAAACGCATTCAGCTCTCCAATCTGCAACTAGGGTTCATTTTACTCATTTATGATCATCCATTTGATGTGTGGGTGTGATCAAGTACTCCTAATATGCAACCTAGTTGTGATGTTCAACTTAGATTACCAACTAAGAATCCATTAAGAACAAGAAAACTTCAAAGAACCAAAGAAATCACATGGCAGGATGTATGCATAGCAGTTTCTTCATTCATTCACATGTCTACCAAGATTAAGCATGATGTGTACTATAACCTTGATCAAATAATTCATAAGCAGTCCTAATGGTGATCAAACATTAAGATTAACAAACAAATTAAACTATAAAATCAGTGAATGAAACAAGAACACATATTGGTAATTTGAATACTTTAACTTAATAACAAAGAATAGTTTTGCAAGGCTACATCGAAATCCCCAGCTATGAACTTAATTACACAACATGATTACAAAAAATATAAATATCAAGAACAACATGAGTGAAATTAAAGTTCATAGAAGAAACCCCCTTAAAGCAATTCTGATGTTGAACTTCTCCAAGAACAGCGTGACTGCGTGGTTTCTTTGGTGGTTGCTGATGGTGAAGGGAAATAAGGTTTTGTTTCTGGAAGAAAGGCTAAAGAAAGAGAAGAGAGAGAGCTCTGGGCGACCCCAAGGGGGTTTGTGAAAAAGTGATATGAAACCCTAGTATTTATAGGCTAAATTGGGCTGTAGCTGATTGCAAGGTGATCCCAACAATTAAGCCAAAGTTTTGAACGTTTTTCCTTATTTGGCTCCTCCAAATCAAGCTAGATATTCCAATTCCTTTCCCATTCTGCTCCTGGTGTTCTAACAAGCCATATTTGCTTTGGATTCTTTATTTGGGCTTCAAAACAAGTAACAATTTATTTCCACATTTGAATAACGGTCAACCCAAAAAATGGAATCTTTTCACTTCTTTTGCCTTCAAATTGATTCTAAAGTACATGTAACTGCACACTAACACAAAATAAGGTAAAATGCAACCAATTTAACTCAAAAATATCACAAAGAGACTAGAAATGGATGGTATAAATGCATGAAATATATGAGTTATCAAATACCCCCAAACCTAGTTTTTGCTAGTCCTCGAGCAAAACTATAACTAAAAACACACAAAAACAATAAAATCTAACTATACCACTTTCGTTGGCTAAACGATTGCACTGAGCATGTGCAACAAGCCTTTAAACCTCTAGGTGTCCCTAGTCGGATGAGTTATGTCTCCTGAGGGTTTACAGTGATGATGCCAACAAACATCTACAGACTCTGCAAACAAATTGGTTAAAGCATACTTGAAACAAACTAATAAGAACCAATGAAAGCTTAGTCATACATTCAAACCAAAAGTCTACCACTTCAATGAATCGTATCATGTGTAAAGTGTAAAAATATTACTCCATGATTCATGATTTCAAAGACACCATACTCAAATGCTAAAGATATAATTCGCCTCAACTTTATTCCTCACAGATATCACTTAAATTTTCACTCAGATCCTAAGGTGTAATCTTTCCACAAACATATGTGAGTGAAATTATGTAAAAGGGATTCAAAAATTCTCACATATGAAATATGAAATAAAAGCACAATTTCTGAACAGATCTCATGAAATGAATCAAATACTAAGAATATGGATAGCACACGTACTTACCAGCACCTATGAATACATCCCCAAAGATCAGCTAGGTCTTTCACAAGGTTGTAATGTAAGGCTTAGGCTATGGGCTATGAAAGAAAGGATAAGAAGTACTAGATCTTTGGGACATACCGAAGTGTCTTTGTTGTGAAACCAGCAAAGCTCAATCTATCTTTGTCTTCACCACTTTGGTATTCCCCAAACTATAAGGTATGGCTGTAATGGGCTAAAATTGATAGAGTTTGGTATGGGTGATGAAGGAACTAGGCTAAAAGTGTTTGGCTGCAACAAGGGTAAATGGAGCACACAAAGGGATGGGAATTAGGCCTTTTAGTGGTTAAAACATGCATAGCCTAACATCGTCTCAATGAGTTCATTCATAGGTGATAATAAACACATGGTATCTGCAACATAGGATTATTCTTAGCATTCAATCAAAGAGAAATAATGAGATCATTTAAAGTGAAATTGAAAGAAAAAGATAGGAGCAGAAACACTTTAAACCCTCTCAAAGAA
Source organism: Malus fusca (assembly GCA_035220775.1). Lineage (NCBI taxonomy): Eukaryota > Viridiplantae > Streptophyta > Magnoliopsida > Rosales > Rosaceae > Malus > Malus fusca. Next base: position 17,014,918 of record CM069060.1, read on the forward strand.
GCAAATAGGCTCAAAATAACTCACTAGGGTAGTCTCCACTATTCTTCTTCCAGAATTTGCGCATGGTACTTTAACAATCATAATTCCAAGAGTAACAGCTTTGTAAAAGAAAATAAGATACGAAACTTTTTCATGACAACATTATAGTTTTGTTTGTAAACATAGCCCTCATATACTTTCACATTAGTAAGCAAAAGCAAACTTAACCAAAACTAAAAACAAACGAAAATTTTCAATCCCACACCCCCAAACCTAAACTAAGCATTGTCCTTGATGCTTAAAATGAATGGAATGCATGCAGTGTAAATAGGCAGAGCGTGTGGAACTAAAAGACACAAATAAAAGGAAAGAACACAAACCCAGCTAGGTTGCCTCCTAGCAAGCGCTTTCTTTAACATCTAGGCAAGACGTGGTGGGTATGATGGATGAACGCCTAGGGTGGTAGGAAGTCAAGGTACCTCCGAACCTTGGTCAGAAGAAGTGGTTTCTTTTGAGGGACTTTGAATATGTTGCGTTGAATTTTGACAAAGACTTGATTGTGATGGTGTTTTCGTCTCTCCTTGCGAAGAAGCAGATCCTCAAAAAAATTTGAAGATGTAGCTAGAGCAATGATTTCAATGGATGAGTTTGTGGCTGCTAAGGATGAATGAAATTCGTTCAAGGCAGCAATCTCATCGCCTAGCTCTGAATCTTCTTTCTTATGGTGAATGTGCAACAATGATCTGTCATCCAACTTCAAATTATTTTCCTCTTGATATGGCAGCAAATCATCTCCAAAATACTCCAAATATGGCACCTGAAAAGATGTAAAACAACATGGAGAATCCGGCACAGATTTTGAAAAACATTCAATTAAATTAGGGGATAGAGGAAGAGCTTCAAACACTATGTGCGACCCAGTTTCACCAAGCACATCTATGGGTGACTCATCATGCTTTTGTTTGACAAATCTTCCTGGAAAAGGAATTGGTGGAACATATGGCTTGGGAGGAATGAAAGGCTCTTCATCTTTGTGAAGTTCTGGAACCTCATGAAAATATGCACATCAAGCTTCCTTTGGTAGTTCCTCCTCCTCTTCTTGATCATCACCACCAGATTGATGTTCATTTAACGCTCTGCACCAATTGAATTTCCAACTTGGTAAGTGCAGTGGAGTGTTCTTGAATCATGCTACCCGTTGATTGTTGAAATTGTAAAGTGCTTTGAGCAAGTAGTTCCAAAGTGTCCTCCAATGAAGTGTCAAATGATTCCTGCTGTGATGGAGGTACAAATGCTTGATTTGAAACTTCTATGTTGTTCCAAGAGCCATGATCAGAGTTCCTCCAAGAAGGGCTATATGTGTTTGACAATGGTTGCAGTGGCTCTTGGCTAGAGAAACACATGCGGTGTAAGTGCTATTGGACAAATGTAGGAAACTCATCTTTCCTTGGGCAGAACTGAAAAGGATGACCTGTCTTGGCACATAATGGACATACACCATACATATTTTTATACCACCTGAAAGCAAACAACCTAAAATGTAAATTGAAAATCTAAACTAAGAAAAGTAAAACAGATAGGGTTTATAAAGCAAGCAATTATAGGGGACTGAAATCAGTCCCCGACAACGGCGCCAAAATTTTGTTGTGTTCCTTTCAAGTGAAAATATAAGGATAGTATAATAGCACAAGCAAGGGTGTCGAACCACAGGGACTGATTAGACCTCTACAAATTACTATTTTTATGTGAACCCTAACTAAACAATGAAACTAACAAATTGAGTTTGGATTTTGATTTGAAAAGTAAAGTAACTTAATATGCAAGAGAATGTAAATAAGAATAATAGAATGATTCAGAAATGATGGGAATGGAACTAGGGATACCGATTTCACCATTACAAGCCAATTCCATAAAAAATTAAGTCAAAATGCATTCAGCTCTCCAATCTGCAACTTGATGCGAAAATTAACTAACGCACAAATTAAACCCTCTTTTTGACAATTGTAGTATAGATGTAAGTAGGGTATCGTTCTAGGCCGGGGATTAGGAGGGCTTGCTAATCTATTCTAAATTAAATTAAAAACGTAAAAACAAAATTTAAAACACTAAACTAAAATCAAAACACTTAACTAGAATCACTCAAAATAAAACTAACAAATAAACCCAAAACAAATCCAAAGACTCAAAATAATTCAAGACTCAAGAAAACACAAACTAAATTTATTTCTAACAAATCTAACACTTTAAAATAAACGGGGGATTGATTTTTTTATGAAAAGTAAATTAAACTAGAAACTTTAAAAACAAACTTCAAAGAAAATATATTTTATAGAAATAAAATGACGAAACGTTAGTTAGAGGGTTCCTTATCCACACATGAATAAATGTATACAATTTGATTCCCAGTTATGAATTCATCAAACGAATAAATGACAACGCTCCAAGTTAATTAGGTCCGCTTAAATTAACCTTCAGATTTCCCTAGATTCATTGAATTGGACGGGATACGCATCACAACCAAATTATTTTTATCAAGTTCCCTAACTATGGAATACGCATGATAGAGAGACATATCAAAAATCATTAAGTTCAATGGAAATCATAAGCATCGACTAGGCATTCATAACTATGGAATACGCATGTTAATCCAACCTAGGGTTTACTAAACACAATCGTGACTAGCGATTTTTACTACTCATGGATATAAGTTCATAACGATTAGGTGAAATTCCCTTATATCCTAGCATCAAGTCTAAGCATGCAAATTAAGTGTCGACCCTTAACCCACATACATAAACAAGTTATTAATCAACACAGAAAAATAAACCACATCCAACATTCATAAATTCATAACTGGAGTAAATCAAATTATAATAAACAAATATTCATAGTTTCAAATTCACCTCTAACTAAATAGAAATTAATTACACATTATTCATAAATTAAAATAAAAATAAAACATAAGTTTGGAACGAATTAACCGAAAGAGGAATGGAGCTTGCTGCTTCTGTCCCTTTATTTCTGCACGTCCCCCCTGCCTTGCTGCCAGCTCCTCACTGTCCAAGCAGCTCTCGCCAGCTTGTTTGCTGCCAATCGCAGCGTCCATTTCCTGTCCTCCTGCCTGCACAGCTCCTGCCCAGCTCTCTCCTCCAGAGCAGCCCCTTCAGTCTCGAGCTTCCGCAGCTCCTCCCAGCTGCCACGTGTCCGCACTTCTGCCTACCTTGCGCGCCAGCTGCCAAGGGCAGCGTCTGCACCTCTCGCGTCTGGCTTCGAACTGCCCAAGGGCAACGCCTTCCTCTCCCTCTTTTTCTCGCTGACTGCCCGAGGCAGTCACCCTGCTTCTTTCCTTATCCCCCTCTTTTTTCCTTGTCTTGCCCGTGCTGCCTTATAGCAGCCTCCCTCCTTTGTTGCGTTTTTTTTTTTTCTTATTTTATTTCTGTCTTCTCCCTTCCTTACGCAGTGCTTTCCCCACCTGCCAAGGGCAGCTGCTTATTCTATTTATTCTTTGCGCCAGCCCCACTCTCCCTTATTTCTGCATGCCATCACCCCTTGCTTTCTTTATGCTTTGCGCACCATCACACTTTGCTGTTGTCCTCTAATTAATTCTTTATTCCCACTGATGCTCTGCTTCTTTCCTTTTTTCTGTTTTTCGTTCCTCATTCCCACTGCTTTTGAATCCCACTAACCTATCATGCACTCCCACTTATTTATTATATTTCTTCTTATTTTCTTATTTTATATAAAACAAACCATGATATGAATTATTATTATATATATATATAGATATTTTATTTAATTTAAAAGCTAAACAGTTTTGACACGAATTTATTACATAAAATCACACTTATGCTATTTTTATTTTCTTAGCTAGATAAATTCGATAAAACACAAAAACAAAGTAAATAGCACAAAAATATGAGGAAATAACTAATAAAAGACAAGAGAATTTGATGTAAAATATATATAAATATGAGCTTATCACAACTAGGGTTCATTTTACTCATTTATGATCATTCATTTGATGTGTGGGTGTGATCAAGTACTCCTAATATGCAACCTAGTTGTGATGTTCAACTTAGACTACCAACTAAGAATCCATTAAGAACAAGAAAACTTCAAAGAACCAAAGAAATCACATGGCAGGATGTATGCATAGCAGTTTCTTCATTCATTCACATGTCTACCAAGATTAAGCATGATGTGTACTATAACCTTGATCAAATAATTCATAAGCAGTCCTAATGGTGATTAAACATTAAGATTAACAAACAAATTAAACTATAAAATCAGTGAATGAAACAAGAACACATATTGGTAATTTGAATAGTTTAACTTAATAACAAAGAGTAGTTTTGCAAGGCTACATCGAAATCCCCAGCTATGAACTTAATTACATAACATGATTACAAAATATATAAATATCAAGAACAACATGAGTGAAATTAAAGTTCATAGAAGAAACCCCCTTAAAGCAATTCTGATGTTGAACTTCTCCAAGAACAGCGCGGCTGCGTAGTTTCTTTGGTGGCTGCTGATAGTGAAGGAAAATAGGGTTTTGTTTCTGGAAGAAAGGCTAAAGAAAGAGAAGATAGAGCTATGGGCGACCCTAAGAGGGCTTGTGAAAAAGTAATCTGAAACCCTAGTATTTATAGGCTAAATGGGGTTGTAGCTGATTGCAAGGTGATCCTAACCATTAAGCCAAAGTTTTGAACTTTTTTACTTATTTGGCTCCTCCAAATCAGGCTAGATATTCCAATTCCTTTCCCATTTTGCTCCTGGTCTTCTAACATGCCAGATTTGCTTTAGATTCTTTATTTGGGCTTCAAAACAAGTAACAATTTATTTCCACGTTTGAATAAGGGTCAACCCCAAAAATGGCATATTTTCACTTCTTTTGCCTTCAAATTGATCATAAAGTACATGTAGTACTAACACAAAATAAGGTAAAATGCAACCAGTTTAACTCAAAAACATCACAAAGAGACTAGAAATGGATGGTAGAAATGCATGAAATATATGAGTTATCAGTCTCCAAATTTAGTCTCTTTAGCATTACTCTTTTACAATCATCAACTGAAAAAAAAAAGTAAACTCCAACTCAAGGAAATAGGGGTGGGTTCGAAAAAACCAAAGAAAAAAACTGGAAAAAAAAAACCCAAAGAGAAATCTAACAGAACCGAATTAAATCGTGACTTCTATTCAATTATCGATTTTGGCAAAAACCCAAATTGTTCGGAATCAAACCCACCCCTACAAGGAATGTTGAATTTTCTTTTTTTAACAACCGATATTATCTACACTAAGGGGCTGGGCCTAGCCTTATAATGGGCTAGCAATAATGTGGTTCAAATTCGCCTTTGGCAAAAATTGAACGTAAGACTTCTCACTTACAAGTGGAGAGAAATATCACTAAACCGTAGTACTAAGTAAAACAATAAATGTTGAATTACGTTCGTTTTTTTTTTTCTTATTCACAGCAGCACTCTATAAAATCCCCAATAATGTCGTACAGAACTTGGGCCATGCCGGGATCAAAGAGCTCCACAGCATGACAACCACCCTCGTCAAATTTGGACACCACGTGCACCCCACGTGACTCCAGCAATGCCGCAAACTCCCTCTGCCTATCCAGAAAGGGGTCCCCGCCGTTCCCTCTAACCAAGCACTTGGGCAACCGTCGCATCCTCCTGTCCCCACCTCTCACCGTCGGATTACAATACTCGTGGTCCAGATCCACTCCCTTCGGCAAAGCATGGCCCCACATCATGTCACTAGTGACCAACGGTAGAACCTGATCGTCGATCAGCTTCAACTCAGATTGAGTCATCTGGACCCCTCCGAAATAAGGCTGGTTGAATATCAGCCCTCGGATCATCAACGGCGAGAGATCGACATCGGAGACGCGTACACCCGCGTGGTAGACCATAGTTCCCCCGACGCTGCTGCCCATTAAAAAGCACTTGGAGAAGTCGACCGCGTCTTTCAGCCAGGGATCGCGGCCATCGACGTCGGAGGCCTGGATGCAAGCCCAGGCGATGGCTTCGACGACGTCATCGAATGCAGACGGGAGAGGGTGTTCGGGAGCTAAACGGTAGTCGACGGAGACGATTATGGCTCGGAGGGAAAGAGCCATTTCGGAACAGGTGTCGTGGTAGGGTTTGGAGGCGGCGGAGAAGAGGACGAAGCCGCCGCCGTGGAAGTAGAAGATGAGAGTGAGGTGGGGGTTTGGGGGGAGTGGGTGGGGTTTGAAGAGCCTCAGGAAGGTTTTGGTTTCTGGGTTTAAGGGAATGTCCTTGGAGAGGACGAGTTGGGGCATGTTGGAGTTTGACTCGGTGGGAAATGACTCAGCTGGTGGAGTCAGAGTTGGGGGGACAATGGGGAATAATGGGGTGGCGCGGTTGAGGGAGCCATCTGGGTTTGGGAGGATGAATTTGTAGAGGTCGATGGAGGCTGCCGGGTTCGGAGAAGAAGTTTCATCCGCCATTGTTGTTCTGGAATCTGGGCTCGTTCGTATACTAGTGTAATATTATGCGTGCCTGCAAAGTGTTTGTGTTACAACGTATTTGTAGAAGAAAGTGGGGTTGGAAATGAAGGATCTCTCAGAAGGATCTCTATAGAAAAGAAGACAATTACGAGGTTGATAGATACCAATCTCTATAGAAAATAAGACAATTATGAGGTTGATAGATACCGTCTGCACAAAATTGTATGGTCGCCAGGAGATGCGTTAAGAACTAGGGGACTTTCTTGGATGCTAACCGTTAGATCGTTGTTTACAAATATAAAAATTAAGATTTACGATCAAAACACTCGGAGTACTTAAAGATTTTTGTAGAATTGTATTCGGTCATTTTCTTCACTGAATAATGTCTTAATGAGAATAATGTCTTAATGATTTTGGATTTGTCTATGTCTTTGCAAAGATGATCAAATGGGAGGTGGATTGCCTGCCCTCCCATTTCCATACTATTCTCATCCCCTTCTGTTTTGTATGGTCACGGTTAAACCACGTCAACATTTTATATTCTTATTACTTTTTTTTTATTATTTTTATAAAAAAAATAATAATAAATATTGACGTGGCTTAACCATGATCACACAAACAAGAAGGGATGAGAAGAGTATGAAAATAGGATGGCAGACAATCCATCTTCGATCTAATGATGTACTAAAAAGATATACATATCGAATCATTGAAATATATTAAGAAGTGGATCCCACAAAACGTGGGTCAAAAGCATGCGTTAAAAAGGTATGTGACGGGTCTTACCCAATAACTATAACATAAGTAGTTGACAAGGACATGATTGATAATTTAATAAATTAATTGAGAATTATTATTGGTATTTTAAAAAGGTAATAAATGTTATCTAATTATAATTGTGCAAATTCTAGATAGATTTAGATTTTACATTATCCATTGGTTTATGGAAATTTTATTTGAACTCATCTAATCTCTTTCTACATCCAACTTAAATTCTAAATGTGAATTGTCTATTTTATCTTAATGCATAATTACCATCAAGTACAAGATGAAACTAAGAATAAAACTAAAATTTATCAATAAACTCATACTCAATAATTAAGTTCTACTATCACACAATCTTTATCCTATATTCATTTTGACTAAATTCCTAAGAGCTGCCATAAAACCCTACGATCACCTAATAATCAAATTCGGTTGCTTTTCGTTTTCTCTCTAGCTTCATGTTAACTAGATCAGTAAGAGCAATAATTACAAGTAATATCACCACAAGAAACAAAAGAGTCAGAAAGCTTTCAACAAATTGATGTTGCTGATCAATTCATCTATTAGAAACTCAACCAAAAGACGAAGCGATTTTTGCATGCTTACTCTTGTAATCACTCCGTGTGCCATGTGCAAACAATCGAAGCACATCGAGGTAGACATAATTTTCAGTTCCTTCAAGCTGCACATATTCCACAGTAAAAAAACAAATGCATATGAAACAAGACCCAGTAACAATCAACAATTTTATTTTGTCTTTGGCTACAACAAAATTCTGATTATACATCCTTTGCTCAAACCCAGAAACTACACCACCAAAATATACACAGAAAAATGAAACTTCCACAATAAATAAATAGAAACATGGGAACCTGAAGAACATTAGGGATAGTGATAATTTCCGAAAAGGCAAAAAGGGCAGGGTGGGAGGTGACTTATGCGACGAGGAGGTCGAGGGCGGAGCCATCGAGTGATGAGGCTTGCTTCACGAAGTGTTCAATGACCTCATCTTGCTTTTGCTTTCTAAAATGGTGTAAAGATGAATTTTTATATATTGAATTGAGTTTGTGAGGGTAGTTTAGATAGTAAATTTGGGTTTAAAAAGAGATTGATTCTTTAATTAAAAATAATATGGGTGTAAAGAGTAAGTTGGGTGTAGAAAATGGTTGTATGGGTTCAAATAAAATTTCTCTTACTTTATTGATTCTTTTTCTGTATGATTGTTCTTATTTGGAGGGCAAGTTAATCCTCTCTTGTTGGTTTACTATAAACAAAGGCACTGTATAGGGAGAACCACAACAATCTCCAAGCATTCCACAATTTCTCCACTCTCTCTATTGCTGTCACGCCCTCTCTCCCTCAGATAAAATAGGTCACAACACGTTATCAACGCGCTCCTAAGCTGTGCTACAAATCAGTTCACCAATTTCATCAACTAATCTAGGTTCTTCTAAAACACTGTCTTAATAGTTGATATTTTTCAACCGTAATTGCATAAACCTTTACATAATGCATGAACCCAACTTTACGCTTTCCGAATAATTGTATTTGCATTATATTTAAAATATTTTTATATTTTCTGAATTAGTGTTGTGAAAGGAAAAAAACAAAGTTTAGGGTTTTGAAAAAAAATTCCTAGCAACCCGCAGCCGCCGCAGAGCCATCAAGCAGCAACACCAGGCTAGCAGCCGGCGAAGCTTAGCCAAGCCACTGAGCCGCAAGCCAAGGAGCTATCTGGTCCACCGGAGAACCAGAATGATGTCGTTTTGGCATTGTCCCCTCCCCTCCCCCCAAACCCAGTTCTGCTCACCTGAATCTGAGCTCACTACCACACCATTTTTTTGGAAAATCACAACCTGCAATCATGTTCTTGGACTGAACACTTCAACAATGTTGTTCAAAATTTCAGAAGAATTTCGTCTAATCCCTACGGTTCTCTACATCCCCGACGTTGAAACCGACTTTCTATCGAAAACTTAGGGTTACAGTTGAACCAGTGGCTCGCCTTGATGTACCCACACCCAGCGCCGCTTGGGTGGTCCAAATCGAACCCGAGCCCCACTGGGCCTTGTTGTTTTTTTTGTATATGTTAACATTATGTTCTCGTAAAATATTTTTGTGCACATTTTAACGAAAAAAATTCAAATTCTGATACTAATTTTTTTCTTCACAAAAACGCAACTAGAATGAGTCAACTGAGTATAGGAGATGAAGTTGTGGTAAGTTTTGGTTAGATAATTTGGTATTTATAGGAATGATGAGAGAACAAAATGAAAGAGTAACCCAAATTGAAAATATTAATATTTCAACGGGGGCATTATGAAAAGAGAAAACAAAAGAATTTGAAAACCAACATGAAAGGGTAACCTAAATTGAAATGGTTATTTAATTGGAACCGTTGATTTTGCAATGGTAAAAAAATTTGAAAAACAAGAATCAATCTGGACCCTCCATTTTAAGAGGTTGAAAAGAAAAGCAAAAAAGATAAGGCCATGTGACTGGAACCCATACCTGCTTTTCCACTTAAATTGTCCTATTGGGTCCACCATTTCAATTCCTATAGAGTCTCTATATATGGGTACATACACCAAGTATCCATGCCTGTTTTCATGAAAATTTAAACCAATACATGTTTAATAGAACCCGAATGTCATACTCCTTGGGTATGGATTGATACATTTTTGTCCCCATTCCACTAACCACACTCTTGTCCTTTTTTTTTTGGACAGGGACATGCCGAATTGGACAAACTTAACTTTACCGCTTTGGAAGTCTTCGAAAGAAATTACCTAAAGTGGGTCCAAGATTGGAAGCTCCAACTCGCCGCTAAAAACCTTAGAGCTACCATAAAAGCTGAGACGGATGTTCCAGTTGGTGAAGCTGACAAAGCCACCACCTTGCCTTCATACGAAGGCATATGCATGACGTATTGCAAACCGAATACCTCGATGAGAAGGATCTACGAAGATTTATGGATCGCTTTTAAATTTTGTGAATTTGGATATTTAATCAAGTTGATGTTGAAATGTTACCTATTGAAGTTAACATGAATTTTACTTTTTGAGTACATGGACTACTGATATGGAAGGTATGGAATAAATATCTGGATTATCCTCTAAATCAGGATTAGTTTTGTCTCGGATATGCATATAGTCATTGTCAATTGTTGAATTTAAACTTACAACTATATCAATCAGTGATTAATGCTTAATATTTTCAAATTTTAAATTTATCATAGATATTTCAACGAACAATGACATTACTAGTATTGTTGCTGCTTATTTTATCTGACAAAGGGAAGAGGGTCGGCGGCAAGGGTAGAGAGAGACGAAAGATGTGTAATCGTAGGGGAATTGTGTATTGAGGATGTTGTTATCTCCCCTACGTAGTGCCTTTATTTATAGTAGTAAAAGGAGAGAAGAAATCATTCATCCCCAAGGAATATAAGTCCAAATAAGAAAGAATAACTAGAATCAAATCTAATCTAGGATTTACACAATCATACTTAAACTAGGAAAGTTCACAACACTCCCTCTTGAGTGTGTAAATAGTCAAGGTAAATCCAGCATCATGCAGAAGTTGAGGAAGTCGACTCGTCAACACTGATTCTAAGGAACAACACTTATTCTCAATAAGGTAGGAACTTTCATAAAGTAGTAAGTCTCACTAAAAAACCCTAAGGCTATGGCAAAAACCCGAGTAGGGACAAAATCCATAGTCTAAGGAAAAATGAGTGAGAAATGCAAAGTCAAAAGAAACGTCTATAGGTAGCAAAAACCCAATGGGAAAAATGCTACTAATTGTAGGGAAAAAGAGTACATTAAGATCAAGCAATTATGCTTCCAAATATTCCCCCTAAGTTTGACACAATTCCAAAGAGAAATAGCAATGTTACAACTCATAAAGTTTTTGTATATCAATTCCTTAAACATACTTTTGAAATGTCGCCTTCAGTAGTGAAGAGGTCGGGCAGATTGTCTTGTGAATAGATTTGCGTGACTTCAATCTTTTGATGCTCTTGTTGTTGATGTGAAAAGAAGAACTTCGGCGCAATGTGCTTGGTGTTGTCTCTTTTGATGTAACCCTTCTTGAGTTGTTCGATGCATGCTGCGTTGTCTTCAAAGATCGTCGTATGGAAATCTACGGTGGGGTGGAGATCGCAGGAGCTTCGAATATGGCCCATAACTGCTCTCAACCAAAAGCATTCCTAGGTTGCTTCATGTAAGGCGAGAATTTCAGCATGGTTAGACGAAGTGGCAACTAAAGTCTATTTAGTTGACCTCCAAGAGATTATGATGCCTCCAACGGTAAAGACATAACCTGTTTGAGAACACACCTTGTGTGGATCAGATAAGTATCCTACATCGGCATAATGAACAAGGCGAGAATCGACTCGAGAGGCAGAGGATACGGCATCACTCGAGGATCCGTAGGGATAGAACAAGCCCAAATCTGTAGTACCCGTAAGGTAAAGAAAGATGTCTTTCACATCAGTCCAATCTCTGCGTGGTGGTGCATTACTGTATCTTACCAAAAGATTAACAACAAATGAGATGTCAGGTTTGGTGCATTGAACTAAGTATAATAAAGTGCCTATCGCACTTAGATAAGGAACTTCAGGCTCCAAAATCTCTTCATCATCCTCCTTCGGACGGAAATGATCTCGTTTTGCATCTAGCGATTGAACAACCATAGGAGTACTCGAAGGCTTCGTTTTATCTTCGTTAAAGCGGCGCAACACCTTTTGGTGTAGTTTGTTTGATGTACTAGGATTCCATTTGAACAGTGCTCTATCTTGAGATCTTTCATCTCAAATTCTGACTTCAGGTGCATGGCAGTTCTCACGAGCTCTTCAAGAGTTCCGATAAGGTTCATGTAATCGACATATAATGCAACTATCACAAAACCAGAATGTGACTTCTTAATGAACACATAAGGGCACAATTCGTTGTTTACATATCCCTGACTAGTCAAATACTCACTAAGATGGTTACACCACATTCTTTTGGATTGTTTCAAATCGTAAAGTGAACGCCTCAGCCGAATTGAGAGCGTGTTCTGGGGCTTGGAAATATTTGATCCAGTCAATGTAAGTCCTTCGGAAACTTTCAATATAGATTTCCGTATCAAGATCCTTATAGAGATACACAGTTACTACGTCCATCAACTGCCAAACTGATAAGGTAGCGAAAAGTAATCACATCCATAACAAATGAATAAGTTTTGTCATAGTCAATCCCAGGGCGTTGTGAAGTGTTGTGCAACAAGATGAGCTTTGCAACACATAATTTGATTCTTCTCAATACGCTTTCGAACAAAAACCCACTTATAGTCAATGAGCTTCACAAGTGGAAGAGTAAGAGCTACAGGTCCAAACATCTTACGTTTCGCAAGCGAATCGAGTTCGACTTGGATTGCTTGTTTCCAGTTTAACCAATTAGTTCTACGTCGACATTCATCAACGGAACGATGTTCAATGTCATTGCTCAACATGATCTCAGTAGCTACTGCATATGTTAAAGCATTGTCGATGATCATCTCATTTCTACACCACACATCATCTAAGCTAGCATGATAGACCAAAATCTCACGATTCTCGAGATGAGGATTTGTCTCTTTAAGGACGCTTCCGTAATCTAGAATTTCCTCATGAGTTGGATAAAATGAGTAGGTGACAATCGGATTCATGGTAGGCTTTTCAGAAGCCTATGTTGTGGGTTTCCTCTTTCGGGGGTGTGAATCCTTTGAAGTAAGAGGTCTGCCACACTTTTGTGTAAGGGCAGATGATTAGCTAGCCATTAATGTACGTGGATCACCAAGATTGGTGTCCTGAGCCTCCAAGAGGGAATTTTGTCGTACATTTGGTACATCCATCTTTGCAGGCACATTCGCAGTTGGAATATGTGATATTGTCACTCGCGCTAGATCTGTGAGAGCATCTAGCATGCTCTGAAGATCTAATATACGCGGCACTTCAGTTTCAAACTGAGCAGTGTGGGGATCTAAATGAGACAAAGTGGGAGTCACGTTGATGTTCTTATATGCCCCTAACGGCGGGAAGACTGTCTCATAGAAGTAACAATCCGTGAAACGAGCGGTAAACAAATAGCCTGTCAAAGGTTCTAAGTAACGAATAATCGAAGGAGAATCATATCCAACATAGATTCTCATCCTTCGCTGAGGCCCTATTTTTGTACGCAAGGGAGGCAAAATCAGCACATAGACCGCACAACCAAAAACGCGCAGATGCGATATGTCAGGTTCATATCTGGTAACCAACTGAATGGTGTTATATGGTTGGGTCGCAACAGGCCTTAAGCGGACCAACATGGCTCCATGCAATATTGTATGGCCTTAAGCAGCGATCGGAAGCTTGGTACGTATGACCAACGATCGAGCACGCATTTGTAAGCTCTTAATGAATACCTTTGCCAGGCCGTTCTGGGTGTGAACATGGGGTACTGGATGTTCAACTTCAACCCCAACCGACATGCAATAGTCATCATAAGTTTTAGATGTGAATTCTCCAGCATTATCCAATCAAATAGATTTGATCGGATAATCAGGGTGGTGAGCCCTGAGCTTGATAATCTTAGCCAACAGTTTGGAGAGTGCAGCATTCCTTACGGACAACAAGCACACGTGTGACCAACGTATGGAAGCGTCAACCAAAACCAAAAAATATTTAAATGGTCTGCATGATGGGTGAATAGGTCCACAAATGTCCCCCTGAATCAGTTGTAGAAAAATGGGAGGATTCGAACGAATCTTGCCATAAGAAGGCTTAGTAATAAGCTTTCCCATAGAACATGTTTGACATGCGATTCCTTGAATCGAACCTAAACTTCAGGTTAGTGGATGCCCGTGTGATGATTTGAGGATACGACATTTTGTTATTCATCCAGGATGTCCCAAATGATCATGCCAAAGTGTAATTTCATGCGCGATCCCAAAGGTAGGGTTGGCCACATAGTGGCATTCTATAAGGCGTATGGTCGTATTGTTGGAAATGTGCCCTAAAGCCAATCATATGATGATACTTTATGGACATTTCACATGTTAAACTAATCTAGTTTAATATAAAAGGCAAAGATTATTGTTTAAAGTCATCTCATATAAATGTTATATGCTTAAACGATAAGTCGAAGGAATATGTAATTGGGAGAATGTGATCTAAAGAAGTTAGATTCATGAGACCATTCTCTTTTGTATACACACCTTAAATGTTCCTAATCATAGGATTGCCAATTGGGCATTGACAGTCTGTTAAGATCAGTATGTGCTATGTCTTCTCTTAGAGAGAGTGAATGGTCTCGAGTCATTGGTGTGACTGACATCAAGACAAGCATGTAGGTGCTCAATGGAGAATGAGTCTAATGAACACGATCAACAAGGAGTTCTCATACTCATGTCACATGAGAACTCATGGTTGGGATAATGCAAAGTAGTCCTTTGACCTGAGGCATCATAGTTGTCTTGTGGTTAGGTCATTGATCTTTAAACTATATCAAAGTCACTCCGTCAAAGGGTGTCCACGACATAGTTGGGGTCAAGTCACTTAGCCATGGAGGCAAGTGAATGCGCAACAAGGGATCTCTAACCTTCAAATCGTTTGAGGGAGAATACTTGATCATATGATTAAGAATCTCTAGCCGGAGTATGAATGAGATTTGGGAAGTCATTCCAAATCACATTCAAGGTAATCATATAAGTAAGAAAATCTCATTGGATAGTAGACATGAATAAACTATCAAACCAAACAATATGGTCAAGAGTGTTGTATTAGAGAAAGACCGTATTGCATTGTAATCCTAAACTGAATAGGTTCTCCACCTCTTCTGATTAGCTTGGGTAGCCATGACATACTGCTAGGTGTCACTCATGGTTTGTGGAAGCCCTAAAGGTGTATAATCACTAAAGGGAGAATTGAAAGTAAGTTTCAATTCATAATTAAATGGTTTAATTATTTATGGCTATGATTAATTAATATGTTAATTAATCAAACGAATATGTTCGTTATAGACCTCGAGTTAGTTTTGGGCCGCAAGGCTTAATGGGATTTGATTGTCAAGCCCATTAACTCAAGTTGTATGACAACTTGAAAACACAAAAGGCTTGAAAGCCCAATGAACCCTTAAGGCCGGCCACATTAGAGGATGAAGGGTTTTGGTTCTTTTGTCACTTAATTGAAGGGACTATATAAAGAACTTTATAGCATTTCATCATTAGGGTTTCTTTTGGAGAAAAGATGAGAACACAAAAGATCTCTTTTCTCTCTAAGAGGCCGGCCACCCTAGAGGAACATAGCTAGCAATCTTCCTTCCTCTAGGTCACTCATCTCTTCATCAATGCTCTCCTTGGTGTGGAGACTTAGAGGTTCTCTATTTTGGGAACTTGGAGAATCCATTCATACATCCTCCTCCAAGAAATCCATAGAGCTAAGAAGAAAGGAATGAAGGCCCTCTCTCTTGGGTGATTAGCCTTTGCTTATGTAAAGAGGAATCAACAAAGGTATAAATTTCTCAACTCACTTTGTTCTTGAGTTGAGTCTTGGTTCACCATAATTACTAGGCGTTCAATTTTATGGGTAAAGTTTTGTTTTTGAGTGCATACAAGCATGATTCCGCCTTTTAATTGTTAATTGCATGCATAGATGTTGCTCAAATGAACTAGTTTTCACAAATATTTCCTTCACGTATTATACAAACCACACGGGATACGCTAATACACTTCTGGCCATATTCGTATGATTATGCACAGAAATTCAACTCCGTTTTCTACATGGGTTTCAGCGTGGTAATTGTTATTCTAATGTCCTTAAAGCTCAACAACGTTTTTCCGGAACGTGGAGAATAAAGAGCATCATCAATGGTCAAGATTATACCATTGGACAACATTATACGTGTCTTACCGTATCCTTCAATCAGGTTGGATGGGCCTGAGAGGGTTGTCAGAGGTGCATTCTTAGGTATGAAGTTAGTGAAATAGGTGAGTTCATGCAAAACGGTGTGCGTGGTTGCACTATCTGCCAGACAACTAACTTCCCCACTACTCATACCTAGAATGAAAAATTAATTTGAATCGGTCACATGCATAAAAGTTCTAGAAAACAAATATCCATTCAAAATAATTTTAAGTATTCAAGGACGTAAATTAATTAAAACTTAATATCCAAAAAACAAATCACCAACAAATGATCCAAACATAAAGGAAAATTGTTCAAAATTTAATAAAAAAACAAGAGGGGGGTTCGACCACTACTGTGGAATTCGGCCCCATGGTCTTATTTCTACTAAAAAATAAGTCTATGTCTAAGATTCTAATCTTCCATAGGTGTGATAGCCTCTTGAAAGTCAGAAACCTTCATCTTTGTACTCTTCAGATCGTTTACTTGCACAAAGATTGATTCAAACTTCTTACGACGAGAATGATATTCAGCTACAACCTTTTGGGGAGCTCGGCAAACACGGGACCAATGGTTATTTGAACCACAGCGATAACACATATCTGCATCCATGGTTTCAGGTGCTTTGCTCGTATTCTTAAAGTTTGAGGCCTTGGGAGCGAGGTTTGGGCCCTTCTGGGCTTTGTTTCCTCCCTTGGATGGGCCTTGACTCTGTTGACCTTGTTGGGATGGCTTTTGGCCGCCCCTACCAAGCCTCTTTGGCGTTTCGGGCGTTGGTTTATGCTATAGTGTGCTTCAGGTACAGCAGTCGCCCCAGTAGGTCAAGCTTGATGATTATTCATCAACAACTGGTTCTGTTTTTCAGGGAGAAGTAAAACAAAGAACAAATCCGAGAACTTAGTGAACTTTTGAGCTCTATATTGTTGCTACAGGACAATATTAGTAGCAGAAAAGGTCGAATAAGTCTTTTCCAGAAGATCTTCTTCGGTCAAAGTTTCATTACAAAACTTGAGAAGTGATCAGATTCAACAAACTTCAGAATTATATTCATTCATAAACTTAAAGACTTGGAAACACAAATGCTACCAGTCATGTCTTGCTTCAGGCGAGAAGATGTCTTTTTGGTCATCAAAACGATCAGCCAAAGAGACCCATACTGCTCGTGGATCCTCCTCAGCGAGATATTCAGTTTGCAAGGCATCGTGGATATATCTTCAGACGATGATCATAGCGGTGGCTTTCTCAGCTTCGCCAACAAGGTTGTCCGTCTCATCTTCAACGGCGGGATGTAAATTCTTTGCAATGAGGTGGAGCTTCACATCTTGGACCCACTTGAGATAGTTCATTCCAGAGACCTCCAAAGCGGTGAAGTCAAGTTTGTTCAAATTCGACATGTTCCTATCACAAAATAAAGGACAAGATGTGATTAGTGCAATGGAGAAAAAAATCAATCCATTCACATAGGAGTAGAATATTCATGTTCTAATAGACATGTATTGGTTAATATTCGCATGAAAAAACTTCAAGTTTTCGTGGGTGATGTTTTTAAGTGAAAAACTTCAGGTTTTCAAACAAGGCATGTTTATAGAAACTTCATGTTTCGAAATAATTATGAACTTCAGGTTCATATGTTCCTGCAGATAAACACAAATATATACACAAAAATATGCAACAAGAAAATATGCAAATAGAACTTCAGGTCTAAAATTATAATTGAATTAATTATTTGAACTTCAGGCCAAATTAAAAGTGTGGGTGAAAATATAAAACCCATTGGGCCTAAAAATAATTAGGCAATTAAACTCGAGGCCCAAAATAAGGCCTAAGCCCACGGTTAGGCTAAATAAATGGGTGCCATGCATCCTAGGCCCAAAGCTGGGTGAGTTGAGTCTCAGGTGGGCTACAGGCCCAAGGGGAGAGAGGGAAAACGGGACGGGCTAAAGTATCAGACCGCTTCAGGCGAGTCCAATAATTTTTTTTTTTCGCGAGCCGATCAAACGGTTTGGGCCAATACATGTGAGCCCAAAAAAAGGAAAAAAAGAAAGGAGGCCGAGTAACAAAGCCCAAATAGGGCTCGGGTTAGGTCCAAAGACTCCCCAACCACAGTTGGATGTGTTCGCAGGGGAAGTAAGCCGGCGCCGCCACTTCAGGCGGTCGTGCTTTGGGATAGTGATGCTCGGAGTGAGTCTATGGGGTCAAGGGAGACCACAAATATGAACGGAGATTTAAAAAATCTTGACGTTCTACCAAAACCCTAGAAATACAAATCAGAAATTGGAAAATTTCTGACGAGAATCGAGAGAATCTCAGTCAATCTGTGTCAGGGACGAACTGCAGGTCGTCAAAACACGATGATCCATGGGTGAGGATTAGCTGCAGGCCAACCTGTAACGATGGAGGTGCCATGGAAGGCGTCGATGTTTCTGGGTTTCAAACCTTGAGCCCTCAACTCCAGGTTGGGGACTCGTGGCTCGACTCGGCCACCCAAGCTGTAGGCCTGGTTCAATGGCTCGAGGTCATGGGTTCGAAGAACCCAGGCCATGTTTCCGATTTCTCTCTCTTTTTTTCCCTTTTTTTTTCAATTCAATTCAATTTTATGCATATTCAATTCAATAATATAATGCATGTACATATATATGATGCAATTCATGGCAAATATCAAATTCACATAATTCAACAATTATGAGTATAATGCATACACAATTTATGTATAATCTAAAATTCGAAAAACATAAAGTTGGGTCATGCATTATGGAGAATGTTTATGCTATTAGGGCTGCAAAAATATCGAGATAAAAACCATTGTTTTGAAAGAACCTAATTGTGTGATGATATGGATGAACTCGTTTGATGCAGAAAAAATCTTCAACGTCAAATTCTTAAGCGCAGCGATAGGATCGTGCTGATAACGTGTTGTAGCCTATTTTATCTGACAAGGGGAAGGGGGCCGGCGGCAAGGGTAGAGAGAGAGGAGAGATATGTTTGTAGAATCGTAGGGGAATTGTGTATTGAGGATGTTGTTATCCCCTCTACGTAGTGGCTTTATTTATAATAGTAAAAGGAGAAAAGAAATCATTCATCCCCAAGGAATACAAGTCCATATAGGAAAGAATAACTAGAATCAAATCTAATCTAAGATTTACACAATCACACTTAAACTAGGAAAGTTCGCAGCAAGTACTTATATGTTATAAAACGAGTAAATTAATGCCGCTTAGTCCTACGGTATGGTGGTATTCCTCTTCACTTGTAAGTGAGAGATCTTAGGTTAGATTCTCGCCAAAGGCGAATTTGAACCACATTATTGCTAGTCCATTGTGAGGCTAGGCCTACCCCTCCCCCTTAGTGTAGATGATATCGTTTGTTCAAAAACAAAACAAAAAAATCAAATGTTAGCATGTAATTTGCTTGAAACGAGAGCATGGGAGTTCGTCTTTGTATAGTAAAATCTCTCTAAAGTAATACTTTATAATGAAATAACCTCCTTAAAGTCATAAAAAGTTATCATCCCAACTTGGGATCAATTTTGTATTCAAATAAACTTCATATTGTATAAGTTATCATTTTTCTTGGTCTCGTCTAAGTAAAACGCCTCCACATAATTACAATTGTCAATGAGTACAAAATATGCAAGAAAAAAAAAGTACTTGGCACCCAGGGAATCCTATTTAGGAATAAAGCATTCATTAAGGATAAATAAGTCAATAAATAATAGTTCAATTATGTATTGAAATAAACTCCAAATTGTAAAAGTTATCATTTTTCTTGGTCTGATCTTATAGAAACACGCCCACGTATAGTTATAATTATCAATGAGTACAAAATATGCAAGAAATTAAATATTTGGCGCCCAAGGAATCCTACTTAGGAAATGCAACAGTCTTTAAAGATAAATAAGTCAATAACTAATATTTTTTTTAATTATTTCTCTATTATGTAATAACCTCTCTAAAATTATAAAATTGGTTTGATCCCAACTGTTTTAGTTTTGGTGGAGTTTTACTGTATTGAAAACCCTGGGAGGTGTTTTACTGTATTGATAACCCTGGCTCTAGCGAGTAGCATAAGAGGTTGTCAAGTTGTTTGGGCGATGTTCGACCATTTATTTATGATCATTAGGAAGATAAACGATTTAGAAATTGGAATGGTGGTCGGCGGATGCAATGTTTGCTTTATATGTCCAAGGAATTGTTAGGGGACATTTGGCATTTGGTTTGAATACAACTATTTCATCAACTCAAAAATATGCTTTGGATCACAAAGTTAGAGTTCTCGTTTGTTAACCGGGGAATAGCTAATAAAGTTAGAGTTCACATTAATACTTACTTAATTAATAATTTAATTATCAGCAAAAATTATTAACAAAATATAATTTAAATAGAAGGACTCGTAACATTATCCATTATTTTAATTTAATCATTGGATATGCTTTAACGCGGCTGAAACTCCTTACCAGCAAAAATAACATCAACCAAAATGGCGTTTTCTAATAAAAAACACGTCAGCTTCTTAGCTTTCTCTCTCACATCGCCGATTTTGAAACGACAATATTATCACCGTCGTATACAGCGCACGACTCGATAAAATCCCTAAGAATGTCGTACAGAGCTTGGGCCTTGCTAGGGTCGAAGAACTCCACGCCATGAAAACCCCCCTCGTCAAACTTGGCCACCACGTGCGCCCCACGTGACTCAAGTAACGCCACAAACTCCTTCTGCCTATCCATCAGCGGGTCCCCCCCGTACCCTCTAACCAAACACCTCGGCAACCGTTCGATCCTCCCATCCCCACCTCCCGCCGTCGGATTACAATACTCGTGATCCCGATCAACACCCTTTGGCAAAGCCATGCCCCACATCAAGTCGTTGGCGACCAGCGGCAATATCCGGTCGTTGATCAACCTCGTCTCGGATTCAGTCCTATGGACCCCGCCGAAATAAGGCTGGTTTAGTATCAGCCCTCGGATCTTCATCGGCAAGAGATCATCACCCGAGACGCGTAAACCCGCGTGGTAGACGATGTTAGCTCCGGCGCTGCTGCCCATTAGGAAGGACCTGGAGAAGTCAACGGCGTCCTTCAACCAGGGATCGCAGCCGTCGACGTCGGAGGCCTGGCGGTGGACCCAGGTGATGGTGTCGACGGCGTCATCGTAGGCTGAAGGAAGAGGATGTTCGGGAGCCAAGCGGTACTCGACGGAGACAATTAGGGCTCGGAGAGCGAGGGCCATGCGAGAGCAGGAGTCATGGAATGGTTTGGAGGCGGCGGAGAAGAGGACGAAGCCGCCTCCGTGGAAGTAGATGATGAGAGGGAGGCGGGGGTTTGGGGGGAGAGGGTGGGGTTTGAAGAGCCTGAAGAAGGTTTTTGTTTCTGGGTTTAAGGGAATGTCCTTGGAGAGGACGAGTTGGGGAGAGTTGGAGTCTGACTCGGCGGCCGTGGCGGAAATGGACTCGGTGGGGGTGGGAGTTGGGGAGACGGTGGGGAAAGGGGTGAAGCGGGTGAGGGAGCCATCAGGGTTGGGGAGGATTTTGAGGAGTTTGTAGGGGTCAATGGAGGTTGGGGATGAAGAAGGTTGATCCGCCATGGATGTTGAAACTCGCAGATGAAGTGTTTGTGCAAATGCTTAGCTGAAAGAAGAGGGTTTATAAGTTTATATGTGGAAGACAATGAGTGACGAGTGACGAGGTGGTGGGAAAAATGGGTAGGTGTTTGGTGAAGAAAATTAAAGTGAAGACTTGGGGACTACCTGTTTTAGTTGCATGCTATTGAATTCTCGACCTAAAAGTAAACTGATTAATTGATTGGGATTCAGTTGGGTTTGCACGCGGGTGGGGATATGTGTGTTAACATCCAAATTTCACAAGTCACTTAATACTACGGTCTAGTGGTATTTCTCTTTATTTTTAAGTAAAAAGTTTTAGATTCGATTATCGCCAAAAACGAATTTGAACCACATTATTACTAGCCTGTTGTGAAGTTTAATCCACTCACTCCTTAATGTAGATATATCGTTTGTTCGAAGAAAAAAAAAAATCAGATCCCACAAAGATTAACATGCGGCTTGTAATCAGTATCGGAAGGAGAGAGGGGGGAAGTGGGGTAGGGTGGAATGAGTTCACATGACCAAGCTTCACCCACTCTTCTTAATGTACATATGTTGTTTGTTCGAGAAAAAAAAAAAACAGATCTCACAAAGATTGACATGCGGCTTGTAATCAGTAGCGGAAGGAGAACATGACCCCAACAACTTTATATTATTACTCCACACAATTTTGCTATTAATCCACATATACCCCAATAAGAATTTCCAATAATTAGGTTCAGTTTAAGTTTATGTCTGCATGCTTTTGATTTCTGTCATTTATCAAAACACTTTTTTTTTTTTTTGAAAGATATCAAAACACTATTAATCAACAATATTTCGTTGTGAGTTCAATCAATTTGATTTTCAAATTATTATCATAGTTTGATGATTGAATTATTATTTAAACGTTGATTAATGTGCTTATTTTCTATTAGTGACAGATCATTTGATTTTCAAATTTGTTTTAATGAAAGTAAGACAAAATACATGGAAAAGAAACGGTCGACTTAGTCTTTAAAAAAAAAATTATTATCTTAGTGTTTGGCCCCAAGATATTATTTTGGGCTGAGCCTGGGATTATTCTCGGCCCAGTAGAGTTTATCTAGAATTTTCTTGTGGGCCGTCCAGTTAAGGTCGGCCAAATCTTGTTGCGAGGAGGATTAGTTTAGATAAGGGTGAAGTAGTCGACTCCTAGTGCAGCAACGAGTCTTAAAGCTGAAGATGCTTAGGATCAGGAGATGAATATGGTTTGTTATGGAGTTTGGTTCAAAGTCCTATTGGAGCTAGGACTGGCCGAAACCTAATCAGATATGGTTGAGGAGTTCTAATCCGAGTACATTTCTAGTTCAGTTATGAGGGGGTTTTACTAGACATGGCATTCGTGTCGTGTTTTCCGTGTTCGTGTCGTTTTCGTGTCATACCCGATATCTTAACGGGTCGTGTCGTGTAACACCCGTTAAAATAAACGGGTAAAATGACCCGACCCGAAATCGACCCGATAATATTAACAGGTAATATGACCCGACCCGTTACCCGTTAAGAAAAATATATTTTAAACCAATAAATAATCAAATGAAAAACATAATACTAAATAAGTATATACATTCCATATTATCACATCCAAAACATAAAAATGCAATTTTGTTTTAAGTATATTTTCGCTTACCTAAAGTCTTTAATAGTTTTTTAATTAATGTAGAAGTGTAAAAAAATATAGAAAAAATATATAAACACTCGTAATGACAAGCTTTTTTCAACGATCCAACCGTCAAACTTATTTGTACACATTCCAAGATTGCATACGTAAAAAATTGTAAAAAAACAAACATTCAGAGATTACGTAACGGAACAAAAGCTATCGACGGTTATAAACGAAAAATCACAATTTAACGGTTATTTTAGCTCCGATTTTGATGATTTTTTACAGATACACTCCTCGACCCTATAAGAATGTAATGAACAAATTTGATCTTTAATTTAAAGTGTTTACACTAGTAGATACCACAAAAACTTATTTTATACTTAATAGAAGTATAATATTAACTCTAAGTGTTTGTTTAATCTACTGTTTTGACTCAATATGCATTCTACGAAACTTTTTTCAACGATCCAACCGTCAAACTTATTTGTACACATTCCGAGATCGCATACATAAAAAATCGTAAAAAACAAACATTCAGAGATTAAGTAACGGAACAAAAGTTTTCGACGGTTATAAACGAAAAATCACAATTTAACGGTTATTTTAGCTCCGATTTTGATGATTTTTTACAGATACACTCCTCGACCCTATAAAAATGTAATGAATAAATTTGATCTTTAATTTAAAGTATTTACACTAGTGGATACCACAAAATCTTTTTTTATACTTAATAGAAGTATAATATTAACTTTAAATGTTTGTTTAATCTACTTTTTTGACGCAATATGCATTCTACGAAACTTTTTTAACGATCCAACCGTCAAACTTATTTGTACACATTCCAAGATTGCATACGTAAAAAATCGTAAAAAACAAACATTCAGAGATTACGTAACGGAACAAAAGTTATCGACGATTATAAACAAAAAATCACAATTTAACGGTTATTTTAGCTCCGATTTTGATGATTTTTTACAGATACACTCATCGACCCTATAAGAATGTAATGAATAAATTTGATCTTTAATTTAAAGTATTTACACTAGTGGATATCACAAAACTTATTTTATACTTAATAGAAGTATAATATTAACTCTAAGTGTTTGTTTAATCTACCATTTTGACGCAAAATGCATTCTACGAAACTTATTTTAAGTGTTTGTTTGCCCTCACTAAGTGGGACTGGACTGGACTGGACTAGCTGTTAGTCCAATACTGTGTTTGTTCCATGCTGGGACTAACATTAATGAGACTAAAGGGGACTAGCATGGACAAAACCCTTCACTAAGAGGTCTTAGCGAGACCCCCCAATAACCATGGGACTAGCTAAGATTATCCTCTCTCGTCCTCGTCATGCTCAACAACCACTCCCCATAGACTCCTCGTCATCTCCGGTCACCTAGATCATAATAAAATATTAATAATTTATATATTAAATAATATAATATTAGAATTTGTTATTATCCAGCTTCTTAGTCCAACACTGCATCAAACGCTTCACTAAGTTAGTCCAACTTAGTCTAGTCTAAGCCAGTCCAGCTTAGTCCCTAAGCTAGTCCAGTCCGAGATAGTCCGGCGCAACAAACGCCCCCTAAGTGTTTGTTTAATCTACTATTTTGACGCAATATGCATTCTACGAAACTTTTTTTAACGATCCAACCATCAAACTTATTTGTACACATTCCAAGATTGCATACGTAAAAAATCGTAAAAAACAAACATTCAGAGATTACGTAACGGAACAAAAGTTATCAACGGTTATAAACGAAAAATCACAATTTAACGGTTATTTTAGCTCCGATTTTGATGATTTTTTACAGATACACTCCTCGACCCTATAAGAATGTAATGAATAAATTTGATCTTTAATTTAAAGTATTTACACTAGTGGATACCACAAAACTTATTTTATACTTAATAGAAGTATAATATTAACTCTAAGTGTTTGTTTAATCTACCGTTTTGACGCAAAATGCATTCTACGAAACTTTTTTTAACGATCCAACCGTCAAAATTATTTGTACACATTCCAAGATTGCATACATAAAAAATCGTAAAAAACAAACATTCATAGATTACGTAACGGAGCAAAAGTTATCGACGGTTATAAACAAAAAATCACAATTTAACGGTTATTTTAGCTCCGATTTTGATGATTTTGTACATACACACTCCTCGACCCTATAAGAATGTAATGAATAAATTTGATCTTTAATTTAAAGTATTTACACTAGTGGATACCACAAAATCTTTTTTTATACTTAATAGAAGTATAATATTAACTTTAAATGTTTGTTTAATCTACTTTTTTGACGCAATATGCATTCTACGAAACTTTTTTTAACGATCCAACGGTCAAACTTATTTGTACACATTCCAAGATTGCATACGTAAAAACTCGTAAAAAACAAGCATTCATAGATTACGTAACGGAACAAAAGTTATCAACGGTTATAAACGAAAAATCACAATTTAACGGTTATTTTAGCTCCGATTTTGATGAATTTTTACAGATACACTCCTCGACCCTATAAGAATGTAATGAATAAATTTGATCTTTAATTTAAATTATTTACACTAGTGGATGCCACAAAACGTTTTTTATACTTAATAGAAGTATAATATTAACTTTAAGTGTTTGTTTAATCTACTATTTTGACGCAATATGCATTCTACGAAACTTTTTTTAACGATCCAACCATCAAACTTATTTGTACACATTCCAAGATTGCATACGTAAAAAATCGTAAAAAACAAACATTCAGAGATTACGTAAAGGAACAAAAATTATCAACGGTTATAAACGAAAAATCACAATTTAACGGTTATTTTAGCTCTGATTTTGATGATTTTTTACAGATACACTCCTCGATCCTATAAGAATGTAATGAATAAATTTGATCTTTAATTTAAAGTATTTACACTAGTGGATACCACAAAAACGTATTTTATACTTAATAGAAGTATAATATTAACTCTAAGTGTTTGTTTAATCTACCGTTTTGATGCAATATGCATTCTATGAAACTTTTTTCAACGATCCTTTGGATAAACAACACTGGAGCCATAGAATCAACCGATAAAGGATCACCTTCAGATTGGTTAGACAACACTGCTTTAAGGCCGACTGGTTATTATCCAAGTCTCGGTCGACAAGGATTCTCGAGTCCTTGATGGTAGAGGTCATCTACTAGGCTTGGCACATTGAACGCCAAGTTTGTTTTATGATTGGGTATTCACAAGTACGTTTTAGAGTTCGGCATTCTGACGACCGAACCACGTTTACCATCAAGACATTTATCTCATTCGACTATTTGTGTCCGTATAGTCTGGTGCCAGTTCGGCGTGCTTATACTCTTACAAATATAATCACCATAATTGAACCCAGCGTTGACGATCCGTGAACTTCGTAAGACTAGCAGCCTTATCTTCAGGCTCTAGAACCCAAAGGTCGAGACGTGTTCCTTTCTCGACCGCAATCACAAGATCGAGAAGTCAGGAGTGCTCTCAATGTGACATCAGCATATTTTACTCCCCGGTCGAGCTCGGTCGTCGAGTTGGCACGCCCCGCACATAACTGAAAGACGTAGTTAGCTCATTGGTTACTTGGCCTGCGCGCCACGTAGGCTTGGTAGTTTATAGGGTCAACACATAAGAAGAGAAGAATTTTGAACCCATAAAACATGGGCGTAAACCTTACACCCTAGCCATTAGGATATTGGACCATATGCGCAATCGACTCAGTCCCACATCAAATGGAGTCCACCAAGGTCAAGCTTCTTAAAAGTTAACTTTGATGGGTCTATAGTTAGTGAAAAGACTGTTGCAAAGGTTTGTTATCAGGGTTTCTTTTCAATCAATCTCTTGGAAACATATCTTTGGATAGACCAATTTCCTTGCAGATTTTGTCACTAGTGTGGGACTCAATATTAGTGATATTTATATACGAGATCGTACCTCCCTACAAATGCTAGTCATGCTCTTATATTTGATCTTTTTGGAACTGGTTGTACTCGTCAATTTTCTGAAGAAAAGATGCACGAGCCACTCTTTCTCTTATATACGTCACGATATTTGAAGATAGTGATTTGAATGCCTATCCCCTGCCTATGCGCTTGCCTTTGCTACCTTGAAGTGGATCTCCTATCTATATTCGACAGCTTGAAGAGGGAAGAAGAAGTAGAGCGAATGCTCGTTCTGTTGGGACTCTCGATCTGATCTTGAAAGAGGGGAAGGGAGATCGATCTCAATCTCTCGAATCCTTCTCTCCTTCCCAACGTTATTTGTCCAAGGGGAAAAGGCTTGCAAACAGTATTTTTTTGGAAAAAAAAAAACTATGTTTCTTCCTTTGTTACTATAATGAAAATTATAGTTTGTCAACCAAAACGTAATTATAATTTTAAGTTTGCATGTTAGCGGAATACATGTGGCATGAAAATAAAGTTAGGCTGTTAAAATGAGAATGTAACTGAGGATTGAAAGCACTTTATAGAAAGAAAATGAATGATTATGCGATATTTACTCGTTGCTAGGCCCGAATTAAACTAGCATAATTTCTCCTTTAAAGAATTGGGCCTCCATCCTCCCTAGTCTGTGGTACCCCAACTCAATAAGAAAACATTAAGATGTGTTGGACCAAGGCGATGAAACCCAAAGATGCCAACCACTAACCATACGTCTAATAACGAAGGAAGCTTAAAACATCTTACAACATCATTACTGTTTAAGTCCCCCAAAATAGGGGTCATTCGGTATTACGGTCTAATGGTATTTCTCTTCATTTGTAAGTGAAAGGTCTTATGTTCGAACCTCGTAAATGACAAATTCGATACCAAATTATGTTACCCATTGCGTGGCTTAGCCAATCTCCTCCCTACCTTAGTGTAAAATATATCGTTGTACTTATAAAAACAAAAAAGGCCCCCAAAACAGAGATTTTCTTATATGTTATACACCGAGATTTTTGTGTAATTAAATTATTGATCAAAGATCAATACTTAAAGATCCAATGCTTAGGATCTAATGTTAAAAAGACCCCGAGTGTATTTTTGCTCACACCTCTAAAGTAAGGGTTATGCTCACTCCATTTTGCTGTTAGATTAGTTTAAATTTCAAGATTCATGTCCTAAATCAATTAAAACAAACTAATCTAACGGCAATCCATGAAGTGTGTTGATGCACAAAATCAATGATGACTTTGGAACAATGTAAAGTATCAAGTTTGTGACCTTCGCTCGGTTGCTCCGGTCACCTAGTGAGGATAATATGTAAAGAGATAGTGATAGGGAAGCAAACATATATATTTTTTCTTAAGCCCAATTCCTTCTTTCTTTTTGGTGAGAAAAGAAAATGTGGTTGAAACCATTTCCTTTGTGTACATACCTTGAATGGTTGAAGTTTTTGCCTTTGGGCACATAGCTTGAGTGGTTGAAGCTTTGTAGGTGAAACTTTTTTGTTGAAACTTTGTAGGTGAAGCTTTTTCCTTTGGGCACATAGATTGAGTGGTTGAAGCTTTGTAGGTGAAGCTTTTTGGTTGACCTTTGTGGGTGAAGCTTTGTGGGTGAAGTTTTTTGGTTGAAGCTCTATAGGTGAAGCCTTTTGGTTGAAGCTTTGTTGGTGAAGCTTTGTTGGTGAAGCTTTTTGGTTGAAGCTTTGTAGGTGAAACTTTTTGGTTGAGGCTTTGTAGGTGAAACTTTTTGGTTAAAGCTTTTTTTAACCACATAAAAAGATTTTGCTTCCACATTCTTTAGCAAAAGTGTGGAAGGCTTTTTGAATTTTTTGTTGAAGCTTTCGGTTGAAGATTTTGGTTGAAGCTTTTTTGAACCACATAAATAAATTTTGCTTCCACACTCTTGAGCAAGAGTGTGGAAGGCTTTTTGATTTTTTTGTAGTTAGGCAAAGTGTGAAGCTTCCTCCTTTCAAGGTGTGGGAGGCTTCCTCCCTCAAAGTGTGTGAAGGCTTTTTTCCTTCAAGGGTGTGGGAAGCTATCTCCCTTCAAGGGTGTGGGTAGCTCTCTCCCTTCAAGGGTGCGGGTAGCTCTCTCCCTTCAAGGGTGTGAGAAGCTCTCTCCCTTCAAGGGTGTCCCCTCAAGGGTGTGGGAAGCTCTCTCCCTTGGGTGTGGGTAGCTCTCTCCCTTTAAGGGTGTGGGTAGCTATCTCCCTTGGGTGTGAGAAGCTCTCTCATTTCAAGGGTGTGGAAAGCAGTGTTCTAAAAAACGGCCTAGGCGGCGCCTAGGCGCTGGGCGGTCACCATCTGAGGCATTTTCTTGCAAATCGGCCAGAAAAATCGGTTGTGCTCTAGGCGGTTGCCTAGGCGGGCTAGGCGGAGTTGGGCGATTTTTTTTTTTTTTTTTTTTGAAACCAATTTCAGAAACCAAGTCTCGTCGTCCACTTCGTCTCTTCTTCCTCAACTGCAGTGCACTCACCCGCTGCAACTTCGAGAGGTTTTTTGGGCCATCGTCTTCGATCATCTCTCTTAGTTTCCACGGTCTCCATTCTTGTCGGCATTGAAGGCTCTGCAACTCTTCTCATCTCGAACTCTCATCGGATTTGCAACTCTAACTCTCGCATCTGCTCGAAACTCCCATATGCGTCTGCATCTAAATATAGCCATGGTTGCTTTCCTAGAGGTTTCTGGAAAAAGAACGAGCGAGAGAGAGAGAGAGAGACTAAAAGAGTGCTAAAGGTTTCTGGAAAAAGAACGAGAGAGAGAGAGAGAGAGAGAGAGAGAGAGAGAGAGAGAGACTAAAATTTTGAGATTCTGAAAAGGCAAATAAGAAGAAACGAAATAAGGTGATGTGAAAAACGGATGATGGCATTTCGCTTTCCAAGGTAAAAAACTGATGATGGCTGAGGTCTAGGGGTTGGGTGATGTGAAATAGGGTGGACAACTTTAATTATCAAAACCACCCACTTGCGTGGGCTTTTTATATAAATGTTATGTATGTGTCATCATCACCCACTTGCGTGGGCTTTATATATATATATATATATATATATATATAAATTAAAATTATAAATTATTTAGATAATATTTTTTTTCCTAGGCAAGCATATTATATATCTACATAAAACATTCACATATGTATGTTCTTTTATAAGAAATAACATATTATTCAATAATTATTTACATCTGATATAGTAAATTTAATTAATTCATATAATATATAAGAAATTTACCTAAATCCGCCTAGGCCGCCTAGGCGCCCGTCTAGACCCCGCCTAGCCGCCTAGGCGCTAGGCGCTAGTCCACCGCCCGACTAGCACCTAGCGTTTTTTAGAACCTTGGTGGAAAGCTCCATACCTTCAAAGTGTGGGAAGCTCTCTCCCTTCAAGGGTGTGGAAAGCTCTACCCTTCAAAGTTGTGGGAAGCTTCCTCCCTTCGACGTGTGGGAAGCTTCATTCCCTTCGAAGTGTAGGAAGCTCCCTCCCTTCAAAGGTGTGGGAAGCTTCCTCTCTTCAAAGTGTGGAAAGCTTCCTTCCCTCAAAGTGTGGGAAGCTCCCTCCCTTCAAAGGTGTGGGAAGCTTCCTCTCTTCAAAGTGTGGAAAGCTTCATTCCCTCAAAGTGTGGGAAGCTCCTCCCTTCAAGGGTGTGGGAAGCTCTACCCTTCAAAGTGTGAGAAGCATTTTATAGGACTCCATAAATTGATTTTGCTTCTACATTCTTGAGCAAGAAGGTTGATGAGATGACCTCTACCAACAAGAACTCGAAAATCCTTGTTGACCGAGACTTGGATAAATAACTAATCGGTCTTGAAGCAGTGTTGTTTATCCAAACTGAATGTGCTCATCGGTCGGTTGATTCTACGGCTCCAATGTTGTTTATCCAAACTGAAGTTGTCACCGGTTGCCTTCACAATATTGTTTATCCAAACTGAAGATGTGTTGGCGGAAAAAAAAATAAAAAATAAAAATCTCAAGGTGTTTGAGAGGTTTACGCAGGGCAATTGTGTGTTGAATTGGATGAGTTGTCCTCATTGCAGATTGTCCTGTATTTATAAGGGTGAACTTTCACGATGACCAGATAACCAAGTTACAGAGTTCTCTGCAAACCATACCTTGTGAAATAATAATCATGAACTACCATGCATTATCCTTTGAATTTTGGTGATATCGTAATGTTAATCATTGAGATGCATTGGACCTTTTAATCTTCACTGTACATCACCATCTTAATGTCTCAAACGGATAAAAATGGCATATTCATATGCTAATCATCCAAAGTTGCATCCTTGTACCATTGTTCCACGTGGTTATGCATGCAAACCCATTCAAATATGGAATCCATGCAACTGACTAGATACCATTTTGATTAGGATAGAATCCTAAAGCTGCACGGCAAGCCCTCACATAACTCTCCTTACTGCCGTGTTGATTGTAAGGGGTTGGCAAGTAGCCAGCTGTGCAATCTCCTTTAATTTCTCCACAACCCGATAAAACCTTTGATTATCTGCAAAAGGATCCCACGCATAACTCTGTAAGCTTTAATGATATTTTCAAGATAATTATTATGATTAAAATCAATAGTAATGCCAAGAAAAATCTCTTAATTTTCATAGTCATCCGACGACAGCGATTGCTTAGGCCGAAAATGCAAAATCGGGTCCAAACAACCATATAAGACGATTTTGCTTCCAAACTCTTGAGCAAGAGTGTAGAAGACAATCTACGTGTTGTAGTTGTTGAAGGGTTGTTGAACCATATAATACGATTTTGCCTCCACACTCTTGAGCAAGAATGTGGAAGGCTTTGTTGAGTTTGTATATGCCTTTTCCGAGTTGTAAGGCTTGAAATTTTTCAACTGCTTATGAATGCTAAGAATCCACAGGTGCATGTTGTACTATTCTTCCCTAGTTGATGAAAAGAAGGTAAGTTCTTTCATCATTTGGTTGGTGAGAAGAGTGGCGAGTTGCTGAGGCAAAAATGTTTACTAAAGTACTAGTTGTATCTTCCACCACTTGGTTGGTGATAAGAAGGTGAGTTCCTTCATCACCTAGTTGGTAAGAAGAGTGGCAAGTTGCTGAATCTCAACATTGTTTATTAGAGTACTGGTTGTGCCCTTCATCACTTGGTTGGTGATATGAGGGTGAGTTTCTTCATCATCTGGTTGGTAAGAAGAGTGGCAAGTTGCCAAAACTCAAAATTGTTTCTTAGAGTATTGGTTGTACTCTTCATCACCTGGTTGGTGATACAAAGATGAGTGCTTCATCACCTGGTTGGTGGAAAGAACGGCGAGTTGCCAAGGTACATTGTAGTACGTGCCAAAAGAAAAAAAATGTATGCTGACACTCGTAATTATGTATGAATGTTTTGAAGGGTATGAAGTTTATGTTGATTGACATAAGTAATACTTATGACATGAGTGATGTTCATGACATGCATGTCGTTTATGAATGTTTTGCTATGCATGAAGGAATCCATTGTTTGGATATGTGAACCGTGTTGGTTATACCACTTAGTTACGTATGCTGAAGCACTAAGTTAAAGTATAGAGGTAGGTTAGAGTTAGACCTAGTGTCCAGTGTTAGGAATGCAAAAGACTTAGACGAAGTTGTCTGAATTGCCTCTTCATTAAATATTTGCCAAATGGCTTGTGTTACAAAGGATGTCAAACGGTTGAGGGTTGAAACATTTGTAATGTGTATGCCTTTCTATAATAGCATTTTCTTCAGTATCTAGTCCTCAACTTTGAAAAAACAATGCTTGACCCCATAGTCATAACAGTTGAAGGTACGTTCACCCCTGATTGTCTTGATACGAACCTTTATTCCTCTTGTTGTAAGCTTGTTGAGAGTAAAAATTCTTCCTTTTGCCAAAAGGCAAATAAGCCTGGTCACCTGGTAGGTTGCTAAGTGGGGCAGGAAGGGATGCAATGAGTGTTTGGATGGCCAAAACCTTCTTACTTGGTAGAACTTTACATTCACTCCCTACTTGTTGATAGGGGTTTACCTTATGAGGGTTCCCTTGGTATGTCCTTGCCTCAGCAAAGGCATGATTGTAAGCTTGCGTCACCACCTCAGAGTAAGTTTTCCAAGTGTTAGCATTGATCATCTAATTGAAGTAGAATTCACGCATGCCTACTGTGAAAGCCTTGAGTGTTGTTTTGTCATCTGCCTCAGCACAACGACAGTACTCGTGGTTGAAGCGACCGACATATTCACGCAATGACTTGTCTGATTTTTTACGAATAGTGTATAACTCATTAGCGAAGTGTAAGGGATCAGCTTAGAAGATATGTTGAGCCACAAAGAATCTCCTTAGCTCAGCGAAAGAATCTACCGTATCAGGTTGAAAACCACAATACCAATTAAGAGTTCCACCAGAAAGAATGGAGGGAAAAATGAGATATCGTTCCTCATCACTATATCTTCGGTATGTTATGGTGGATTCAAAGAGGTGGATATGTTCAATTGGATCTTATCTCCCTGTATAAGATTGCAAGCAAGCTTTTATTTTATTTCTCCTCGTAGAGGAGTGCAAAAGATCCTTCTTATCAGAGGGCTTGGCCTTGGCTGATTCCAGTCAGGTATCCTAGCGTGACATTCAGCCTTCAACTTGTTCACTTCCTCAATGAGCTGCAAGATAAGGGGGTCCTGAGTGGAGTCCGACATCATTAATGATTTCTTTTGTAGGTTTCCATCATTTCTTGAAAATGTGGCATTTCCTTGGACTCAACATATTGGCTATCCTAATGTGCTTGTTGAAAGTCCCTTGAGTCTCATACGCCATTTTGTTGCCGCAAGGCTTGACGTTCCTTTCCTAGATTAGGGGTTGGCCTATGTTATAATAGAGGACTTAGCCCTTCAATGACCCTTGGGTTTTTTATCTTTGAGCCTATATGGATAGAATTTTCTCGACGTTGTCTCAAGAAGTCTCAACAGTCACGGTAAACGGCTCTCGATCATTCCATTTCTTTTGTAAAAAGATGTCTTCCTCCACATATTTTGCTTTAGTATGAAGAAGCTGGGTTGAAAGAAATCTCGTATTGATCGACATTATGGTGAAAAGGTCATTCTTCATTAAGAACGCCCATGTTGAAGATATGTGAACTCTCGTGTTAGTGGGTACTCATGTGGTGATTCACAATCACAGGGGTCATAAATTCGTAAGACTGAGTCTGTTTAGCCTCATGGAGCATCTCGAAGAGCTTTTCATATTGTTCTTGGAAGATCTCATTTCTGATCGCTATCTTGTTGTTCTGAGCCTCTAGCTCTTTGACCCTGGCTTGAAGAGTAAACTTCTTTCTTTCCTTCCTTCGCCGCCTCACACTAGGAACTAGAGGGTGTCATTCTGCGTGTTATGGCTCCCTTCACTCCCCATGTTGGAGAATGATGCCTAATCAAAGGAGAGTGTACAAACGATGGAAACCAGCTTGACAAAGCTGGAGATAGTAGGAATAGGTGTTGTTCCCACAGACGGCGCCAAATGTTGATGCATAAAATCAGTGAAGACTTTGGAACAATTTAAAGTGTTAAGTTTGTGACCTTCGCTCGGTTGCTTGGTCACCTAGTGAGGATAATATGTAAAGAGATAGAGATGGGGAAGCAAACACAAGATGTACGTGGTTCACCCTAAGTTTGGCTACGTCCACGAAGTAGATAAGTTATCATTAATAGTGAAGAGTTTACAAAAATACATAGGTTCAAGTATAATCATCATTAGTGAGTTCTAATGACTAGTTTTAGTACAATAATGACATTAGGGATTCATGTAGGAGAATTGTCTACTTTTATAGTTGATGAGAGTCTTCAGCTTTTGTCTGCGGTCGATGTGAGACTCTATGAGCTTTATTTTGACGTTGACATGTGTCGTGCTGTGATTAGCCTTCTGGTTGGAGGAAAACTCTTGTGCTTTGGCTGGGGTGCCTCAGCATGAACCCCTTCGTGGATCCTTAAAGGTATAAAGTTGACCAGTACTTGGTAGTTTCGGGAATGGTCAAGTATGGTACAAACAAAGTGTATAACGGTAAAAAATCTTAGAACTTCCGCCAAAAGCATAGGCAATTGACAAAATAAATATAAGCCTGGATCATTTTTTTCCACACTGTAATCGTGGGTACGAAAGAAGGTTCTCGCTTCTCAGTAGAATCTGAAATTACTCTCATTTTCCCGAAGTCATAGAGATGCCATAGAATTGAGTTATATTCCTCACCGAAGCTATCATAGTATCATTACAGAATGGAACCACATTCTATTCACAAGTGACAAAGACAATGCCTTAAAAGGTTTCGCTAATCTAAATAACGGTTCAAAAAATGTTCGTATGTCATACGCATTCGAATGGCACCGGTGGCATTCTCGAGCGATTTACGATAAATTAGGATAAGGTGGAAAATTAATAAGTTCCTTAGATCCAAAATTTAGAAACCACAAAATTAGTTTGATGTCTAGTTTAAGCAAGATAAGAGTACCAAGTAATGTGTAAATTATGTAATATGTCATCAATAAAAAATAAACACGTTAATTAATACTTAATTGATAATCTAATTATCAACTAGCACATAATATAATTTACAAAATATAGTTTACATACATGATCTCGTAGTATTACCCATAATTTTAATTTAATCATTGGATGTGCTTTAATGTGGCTAAAACAGTAAAACTCCTTACAAGCAAAAGTAACAGCAACCAAAATGGTGTTTTCTAACAAGCCATGTCAG
Organism: Malus fusca; assembly: GCA_035220775.1. Classification (NCBI taxonomy): domain Eukaryota; kingdom Viridiplantae; phylum Streptophyta; class Magnoliopsida; order Rosales; family Rosaceae; genus Malus; species Malus fusca. The sequence goes on from CM069060.1 coordinate 17,050,934, forward strand.
CTTCTTGGCCTTACTTCACGTGGCCGATTTTGAAACGACAACATTATCACCGTCGTATGCACTGCACGACTCGATAAAATCCCTAAGAATGTCGTACAGAACTTGGGCCATGCTGGGGTCGAAGAGCTCCACGCCATGAAACCCCTCCTCGTCAAACTTGGCCACCACGTGCGCCCCACGTGACTCAAGTAACGCCACAAACTCTTTCTGCCTATCCATCAGCGGGTCCCCACCGTACCCTCTAACCAAACACGTCGGATTACAATACTCGTGATCCCGATCGACTCCCTTTGGCAAAGCCATGGCCCACATCAAGTCGTTAACGACCAGCGGCAATATCCGATCGTTGATCAACCTCATCTCGGATTCAGTCCTATGGACCCCACCGAAATAAGGCTGGTTTAGTATCAGCCCTCGGATCTTCACCGGCAAGAGATCATCACCCGAAACGCGTAGACCCGCGTGGTAGACAATGTTAGCTCCGGCGCTGCCGCCCATTAAGAAGCACCTGGAGAAGTCAACGGCGTTTTTCAACCAGGGATCGCAGCCGTTGACGTCGGAGGCCAGGCGGTGGACCCAGGTGATGGCGTGGACGGCGTCATCGTAGGCTGAAGGAAGAGGGTGTTCGGGAGCCAAGCGGTACTCGATGGAGACAATCAGGGCTTGGAGAGCGAGGGCCATGCGAGAGCAGTAGTCGTGGAAGGGTTTGGAGACGGCGGAGAAGAGGACGAAGCCACCTCCGTGGAAGTAGATGATGAGAGGGAGGTGGGGGTTTGGGGGGAGAGGGTGGGGTTTGAAGAGCCTGAGGAAGGTTTTGTTTTCTGGGTTTAAGGGAATGTCCTTGGAGAGGACGAGTTGGGGAGAGTTGGAGTCTGACTCGGCGGCGGTGGCGGGAATGGACTCGGTGGGGGTGGGAGTTGGGGAGACGGTGGGGAAAGGGGTGAAGCGGGTGAGGGAGCCATCAGGGTTGGGGAGGATTTTGAGGAGTTTGTAGGGGTCAATGGAGGTTGGGGATGAAGAAGGTTGATCAGCCATGGATGTTGTTGAAAGTTGCAGATGAAGTATTTGTGGAAATGCTGAGCTGAAAGAAGAGAGAGCTTATATGAGGAAGAAAGTGAGTGACGAAAGTGGGTAGGTGTTTGGTGAAGAAAATTCAAATGAAGACTTGGGGACTACCTGATTGGTTGATTGGGATTCAGTAGGGTTTGCATTGCACGCGGGTGGAGAATGTGTTTTAAGAACCAGATCTCACAAAGATTAACATGCGGTTTGTAATTAATATTTGGTTTTAAAATTTGATCTTTTAGTATTACTTTTATTTTAGTAAAAGTAATATAAAATGCAAGGAAATGAAACGGTCGATTTTTTTTTGTTAACATGGAGAATAAGAAATGTTCGACATTATTACTATAATTTTGTAAGGAAAGAATTTCAAACTTAAAATGTATGAGTGTAAAAATCTTACACCCTATCTATTGAGATATTAGATTACATGCGCGATCGACTCAGTCCCACATCAAATGGAGTCCACCAAGGTCAAGCTTCTTAAAAGTTAACTATGATAGTTGGGTGAAAAGACTGCTGCAGGGATTGTTACTACGACAAGGATTGTCTGCCCTCCCACTTTCAGTGCTCTCCCGTGCCCTCTTGTTTTGTGTGGTCACGGTTAAGCCACGTCAACATTTTATATTGTTTTTTATAGAGATAATAAGACAAAAATAAATAGTAATATAAAATGTTGACGTGGCTTAACCGTGACCACACAAAACAGGAGGGCACGGAAGGGCACCGGAAGTGGGAGGGCAGACAATCTATGGTACCCAACTCAATAAGAAAACATTTAAGAAATGTTGGACCAAGGCGATGAAACCCAAAGATGCCAACCACTAACCATACGATTAAACAAGTATAGGGATGCTCACTCCATCATTGATTGATTGCCGTTAAATTAGTTTAAATCTTAAATCAATTACACCAAACTAATCTAACGGCAACTAATGGGGCGCATAAGGGTAAAAAAAATCCTAGAATTTTCGCCAAAAAAATAGGCAAATTGACAAAATATATATAAGCCAGGATCATTTTTTTCACTTTGTCTAATCTGGATATGAAAGAAAGTTTTCACTTGCCAGTAGAATCTGAATTTACTCTCATTTTCCCTTTACAAGTCACACAGATGCCATAAAATTGGGTTGTATTCCTCACCAAGCCGTCATGACAGAATGGAATCACATTCTATTCACAAGTGACAAAGACAATTGCTGATCTAAGTACCAGTTCAAACAATGTTCGTATGTCATACGTATTCAAATGGCACCGGTGGCATTCTCGAGCGATTTACCATGGTAAATTAGGATAGAATGAAATTTAAAAAGTTCATTGGATCCAAAATTTAGAAACCACAAAATCAGTCTCATGTCTAGGAATTGAAGACTCCCAGCATCCTATTCAGCTCAAAAAAACACTTGCTTCATTCATATGAGCAATGCAGTTTGATCACGTAATGTGCAGTAGTGATGGGGTGGCCAAAAAACACTTAGGTCATTTCTCAAAACAGTACAAAGCACAGCCGAAACAGAATGTGCCATGATCTAAAAAGCAACTAAACAGCGAGCGAAAACCAAACCCTACTACCCCTGCCCTGCCTCAAACATACACATAAGCTCTCAAATAGGCCCTGCCCTGCACCAAACACACACTCACCCACCCCAAGATTAAGTGACACAGCCATAGTGGTTAACTGATGAGTTTGAAATGGGACCAAGATTTGACCCCCTTTCCTAAAATTTATGCTAATTTGGCACAAAATGCTCTGCTTCTTTTCAAAAGTTAGCAGACAACTCAAAAGGAATCATGTTTCAAGGGCCCTGTAAAGGTCCTAAAAGTCGCAAAAAGCAAGTTCCTCATTCTCGAGTCCCAGGACGGGAGGAACTTTGCAGATTATCATGGCCTACAACTATTGCAAAAGTAAGAAAAGCAACGTTTCCATTTGCTTACCTTTTACTATATCAATCATGAAATTTCCTAAATGTCAACACCTTCAAGGAGCAAACCAATCAGTTGGGTTGCTTTCAGTGAAATTATGTGCAGGCAAGACTTAGTGACATCCAAACAACTGAGTAAAAAACAGGGGCTGAGGTTATGAGAGTTACGCAACTTTTCTTTCCTTTTAAGCATGGATTTTTTACACAACAAGATAATTAGAAAGAGGGCCTACAAAAGTACACTCTACGGTTAACAAAATGGGATAAACTCACCGGGCCTTTTTCCGGGACTTGAACGGAAAATTGGAGGGCGGCGAAGGTGAAAATTCGAAGGGCAAATGCGGCGGCTCTGATTGGCCCAGAAGCATCCCCACAATCTCCCTCATGGTTGGCCGCTTGCCCGGTGTTCTCTGCAGACATAGCAATGCAATTGTGATGCATAGCAATGCCTCTTCCTTATCTAAAGAGTGTATAGATTGGTCTACGAGATCCAAAAGCTTCCCATTTCGACCAAGCTGCCTAGCCCACGAAATCAGATTGGCCCTTTCGAATTCTGACATTGGGGAGGCCGTGACTTGCAGCGGCCTCCTACCAGAAATCAAGACCAAAACCAAGACTCCAAAGCTATAGACATCACATTTCTCGGAGAGCTGCCCACCACCGCCATATTCAGGGGCAACATAACAAACTGTGCCTCTCATGCTTGGTGTGCTACTAATACCACCACTTTTTGGTATATCAACACCGCAAGTAGTGCCCCAATCTTGACTATTCCTCCTCCCACTTCTAACATCACTACCCATTCCATCCAACCACCAGTCAATACTCCCTCTGCTGCTCTTGCTCTTCTTCTTCTCTTGCTCCAAATCCTCATCCTTTTGCCACCACAACTCTCCACCACCACTAGCCGCATCGAAAGCCCTCTTCTTCTTCTTCTTTTTCTTGGTGAGCTCGTCACAAAACTCCTCCTTCCACCACTCCCTCGGCTTCCGATTCTTCTCCTTCTTCTTCTTACCCCTCTCCTCATCCGATGACATCCACCAATCGAATCCCTTCTTCTTTGGCTCAGCATTGACACCACTTGTGCTCGGCGACGCAACCCATTCGCTCTTTGGCCTCTCCTTTTTTATTTCACTCCCAATCCATTCCATCACATAGTCCTTGACTCTCCCGGACTCAGACCCCAATCCGCCTACATTGTCCTGTTTCCACCACCAGTCCCTCCCTGAACTTCCTTTAACCCTCTTCCCCAAACCCAAATCCATCTCACTCTCAACGCTCACCTTATCAAAACCCCCTTCCGGCGACGTCGCTGCAGCGTCGGAATCCCCAATCCTCACCAGAGAACACTCCGGCGACCGGCCCTCTTCAAGCCCGCCAGTCACAACACTCAAACTCACACTCTCCTCTTCCAAAATCGACCCATTATCATCCCCATCCCTCTTCTCCCTTCCCCCGCTCTCTTTCTCCTCCTCCTCCTCTTGCCCTTCCTCCACCGCCACAACTCCGCCGTGCTCCCCCTGCTCTTCCGCCTCTGTTTTCAACCTCGCCAACCCAAAATCCCCAATCTTTGCATTGAAATCCGAGTCCAGCAGCACATTGCTAGGCTTGACATCGCCATGAATGACCGGCGGGTCACAAACATGGTGCAAATACTCGAGCCCACGAGCCACATCAAGCACAACACTGAACCTCTTCTTCCAAACCATAAGCTCCGGGCACTTCCGATCCAACAGCGCCTCCTGGAGGCTTCTATTAGGCATGAGCTCATACACCAGCAGCAGCTTCCGGCCGCGGCGGTCGGTGGAGAAGCCGAGAAGAGAGAGAATATGAGGATTGGTGAGGTTCAGAGCTATGGAGAGCTCATTGTGAAACTCCCGCTCACCTTGGAGAGAGCCATTGGAGTTCATGAGCTTCACGGCGAGGGATTGGCCGGAGGGGAGTGAGGCTTTGTAGACCGAGCCGAATCCGCCATGGCCCAGCCGGTTCGACGCCGAGAACGAACCGGTGGCTCGCCGGAGTAGAGCGTACGAGAACCGATGGTTGTTGTCCCTCTTCTTGCTGGGTGTGGCGGTGGGCGTGGCGGTGGCGCTGCTGTGGTGGTGATCGAATGGGGTTGTGCGGTTGTAGGACAGCTTGCGGTAGAGGAAGACAAGGAAGACAACGAGGGAGACGAGAGTTAGCGTTATGGATACGGTTATCAGTGGTAAGAGAAAACGGCGGTGGTGGTGGTGGTTGGGTGGCGAAGATGGTGGAGGACGGGATGGCATGGTCGGTAAATAGGAGGGAAAAGAGGGGCGTTTATTATAGTTACAACAGTTAGTTTTGTTTGAGAGAGTAATATGGAAATTGGACTTCCAACTATGGATATGGATTATCGGATAGTCCACTGAAAACGAAGGGCAAGGAAATTACCACCAACAAGGCTGTGACCAGATAAGCTGAAGGTCCAGTGAGCTTAATCCTTATACACGTGTTTCTTCCCTATTGGCCGGTCATTTCTATTTCCAACCGTCCGAGGTGAAGGTAGTTTCTGGTTGGGGACTACGATGTTACGCGCCACCTTTGGGCAGCCACGTGAGTGGGGGGTCCACTTGTAAGAGAACGGATCTAACGCACCGGGGGAGGGGGCGCGTGTCCGGAAAGTGTGCTTTGCTCTTGAAGCTATATTAATTTGGCATTTTCAGCCAAAACAATTTAAGGGATTCCCATCACTTTATATATTTTGATATTTAGATTTGAAATCAATAAAAATGATACTTTACGATATAACTCAAATGATTTACTGTGTTAGTAGAGATCAATATTTTAATTTTTTATATGAAGTTTTATATTTTAGTTTTTAAGTATATCTGCTCTGCTGTTGCTATTTGTCTGTTGTCCAAAGGTACGCAGAGCGCGCATTTTAGCAGAAGGAGAGGTAAAACGCGCAGGTGGTCCTGGATGCCTTTTCATAGCTTAGACTTTCTGTATAAAATACTTCTGAGGGCTGCAGCTGCTACACTGCTAGAAACAGAAGGCGCCTTTTTATTTTTTTATATTTTTTTTGGTATTTGAAATTTCGGAGAATTAAAAAGTCAAAATATGGATTAATGCAAATATTGGTGTCAATGTTGGAAAACAAATAAGTTAGACTCAAATTTCAATGTGTCTTTTAAGGGCTGATTTGGTATTGCTGTTCTTTGAAAAAAAAAAAACCGTTTCTGCTGTGCTTTGAAAAAAAACTGTTTCTGCTGTGCTGTGAGAATAATCTCATTTTTTATGCTTCACGTTTTCAGTTTTTTTTCACCAAAAACTGTGAACACAAGCTGTTTTTAAGTGTTTACCAAACACTTTTTTTAGCTCAGATTTTTTTTATACCCACTTTTTATAAAAACACCTCAGTACCAAACCAGTATTAAGTAGTGTTTAAACACAGGTTACAAAATTGAAAATATATAATAAGAAAATTGAGGAGTAGAAAGAGGTTTACCTATATATTTTATCGATTCATTACTTCAAACAAAGAGTTATAAAATAGTCAAAACTTCAAACAAAGAGTTATAAAATAGTCAAAATGTATCGTGACCGATGAGTATTTGATACCCAACTATTATTATTAACATTTATTTTATCAAAAAGAGATGTAATGTCTACATTCCGAAGCAATTAAGCTTTTTATTCTACTCTATGATAAACTCTTAGGCCCCCACATGACCCAAGCACCATCATCATCCATAAGTGTCTACAACTTACCCATTTAAGACTCGGTTTATTATTTTTGTTATATCTCTGATGTGAGACTTTATTCTCCAACTCTTATACGTAGTGAATTCGAAGAAACTTTTTTTCTTCTTTAATTATGTATGTAGACGGATTGAAATAGTATAGTTGATTGACTAAACAAGATGTCTATTTATTATATACAATTGATTCACTAAACGAGCTGGATATGATATCCTTGCATGAAGTTTTTTTGACCTAGCCACCACGAAGAGTTTTGAATAGAAAATCTTAGGTCATCTTCAATGGAAAAGGGCTAAAGGTTCAAAAGCCAAAAAATGACTTGATTTTTCCAAGAACTAATCTCCAATCGATGGTTGGATTATAATTTTATAAAGCCAACTAGACCATTATTTGGCCAAAGGTGCTAGGATGACCAAGTGTAGCCGCCTCTTAGGCATTTTTTGGGGGCCCAGCTCGTAAATTGCAATAATTGATTAAATTCAACGGGAAGGTTGAAAACATCCAAAGATAGTTTAATCAAATTAACCAATAAATTTAATATATAAACTTAAAACTAATAAATTATTGAGAGGGCTATGTTTAACTTCTTCGGTTGAAGATGATATATGGGCACGATCTAATATTACTTCTTTAAAAATAATTTTTTACAGTACTATAGTTTTGAACGGAACTATATTTAGCTCTTTCTTTAGAGATGGCTTTACTGGCCTTTAGTCAAGTATTATTTTATACAAATGTTGGAAATGTAGGTAAATATGGAGGGGTATTTAAGTAATTGGGAAGATAGAATTTGACTTTTGTAACATCGTAAAAGGAATCTGCCCCGGCGTCGTAGACTTTGGAGGGTTGTCCTTACGCATTTGCTTGCGAAGAGTGAGCGTTACACTGGGATCATGCGAGTCCCACACTTTTCCATTTAATTTTTAAATTAAACATTATTTTATTTTTTTCTCGAAAAAAGTCGAACCCACGCTTGTCGGGGTGGTCTGAGTCTGTGACCCGTGAGAGAAAAGAGACGGCGATATTTCCCAGACACCCGTCTCCTATCTGCTCCTTCCTGCAATGCTTGCTTGCGACGGATTTGGATTTTATCTTCATAATTTTTTTTGTGGGGATTTAAAGATTTTTTGGTCGTATATATTTTTGTGCGGTTGTAAATTATTTTATATAAAATTAAATACAAAGTTATATTTAATGAAAATTGATCGCATGATGTATGACGAACGAATAAAATGTAAGGATTTATAAGATTCTCACAAAGAGAATTCAAAAAGAATTCTCATTCGCTTGCGACGTAGATCATGATATGAATAATGTTTTCAAATAATTAAACAAAAAAAAATGGGGGGTCTTTGAGATTTTTGTTGTAGCACAAATTGTGATATGTAGTTATTTTACAGTTGAACGTGAATATATTCCTGCCTGCACCGTTTGTCAAGATATGTACAAGGTGTCACGTGGCTGCATTTTGTCTGCCTTCTTCCGTTCTTCTGTTCTTCGTATTTTATTTGTCATCACTTGCAAATTTATTTAATGATAAATGACAAGCCCAATCCTGTTCAATTAGATGTACAAAAGGTATGATTCCGGCACATTGTCACGGTGCTATTTCATGCTAATTTTTTGTTTAAAATTATTATTTTATTAATACGAGACGTTACATGTCAATATAACAATACAATATAAATTGTTCTGGCGATGTAATCAAGTTATTATGGTAGTTTTGGAACCTAACAGGTAGTTGGGTATAGAATGTTGCCAAGTGTCAGTATTTTATGTAACCATGGTTGAAAATGTCACTTATTTTTCACTTATTGCAATTCATGGATCTGTACTGCCACTCAGTCTGCTGCCAATAGTGTGAAAGTCCATGTTGTGAATTCATGCGGTCACCTCGCATTTACTTATTTGCCCTATATGCTGCTGCTGCTGCTGCTGCTGGTGGTGGTTAAAACTATAAATACAAAGGCTGCAGCTGTGTACCTATTTTCGTCCTTCCCGTCTACTCTGGGTATATCCGTATGTGACACCCACACACTTCTCGTTTTTTTCTCACTTAACACCGACATCATCGGCTCACCCTGCCTGACCTAAATTCACTCGTATATACGCCGTTACCGGCATATAGAGTGTATACATACGCCTTTACATCTAATTTGCCAACAAATCCCACGCTCAGTGTTTGGAGCCGTTGGGTTGCGGGATTTTAAACAGAATAATCCCCATTCATCAATCCAACGGCTCCAAACATCACTTTTCCCGTGCTCACAAGAGAATTTCAAAATCTGACAAGTCTAGCAAAGTACCATGCAGACGAGACAACATAAAACCAATGTAGCAATTCATAAATTTGTACAAATATTTTAAAAAATTATTACGAATTCCAGCAATCGTAGAAGATGAGCAAGAACACAGGATGATACAGACAAAAGACGGGCGGGAACAAAGCAATACCTATTGCCGTTATTATCCAATTATAACAAAGAAAAGAATGTAAGAAGAGACTGTTGAAAAGAAGCAAGCATGGCAAAGTATATCTCTATTCATTAAAGCCTACCATTCACACAATATAGCAGTAACAAAGCAAGTGCAGGCAGGCACATTACCGCGGCTTTGCACCGCCATTTTCTTGGACACTATTCACTGGAGTTGTGGAGCCACTTCTTCTCCTGGAATGGCTGGATTGCCCGGTGATAGTCCTACCCATGAACTTCCCAGCTTTGCTCAGGCCACTGCCAACAGCCCCAAGCCCACTCCCAACCATTCCAACTCCAGAATTAACGCCAGTTCCCACAAGCCCAGCTCCAGCTGTAACGCCACTTCCCACAAGCCCGGCTCCAGCAGTGACTCCACTTCCCACAAGCCCGGCTCCAGCGGTCACACCACTTCCCACCATTCCAACACCGGATCCAACCACTGAAGCTGCTCCATCAAGTGCATCCATTGTGCTGCCGATAACTCCTGCTTCTTTCAGTTTCTTTCTTTCTTCTAGGATCCTCTTCTCTTCTTCCAAAGCAATCAACTGCTCGTCCTTGTTAAATTCATGGTAAAAGACCTAAAAGTATAACCCAACTTAGTTTAAAAAATTGGTAAGGGAAAAAATAGTAAAGATCCAGACCTCTAACAGCATCGTTAAAAAGAACATATAATCAGGCAAATTAAGTTAAGTATTTCAAGACTTCCCAAAAATATAAGTTTCACACAGTTGTCATAGGATAGAAAACGAGAAGTTGAATAAGACAAAATAAATATACAAAAGGACTGTATATATATGAGGCACATATTAAAACCGATAAAGTATGGAAACAATATTCGTGGCGTTGAACCCTTACCTTGATTGTAATAGTTCCTCTATCCTTCTTTTCCTTTATTTTTAGCATGTTAAGTGATGGCTGCAGTCTCAGTTCAATCTCTTTAGGAGTTTCTGCTTCCAGCTCAATCAAAGGTAATTTTGTTACTCCCAATCGCTTGTCTTGTCCAATGTCCTCATCAAAAACCTGTTTAAACATTTGATTAATGTTAGTTTGCATTTAGATTTCCTCACTAAAAAAACATAAATTTTAATGTTAGTTTGCATTTAGATTTCCTCACTATAAAAACATATTTTTATTTTTGAAGTTTGCTCATAAGGCACAACAGATCCATGATACCGTCAACGTATAGGGATGAAATGATTCAGAACTTTTATGTTTCAAGTACGCAAGTATTACATGTGTGGACTTAAGTCATAGTTCAAATCTAATTTAATATAGTGAAACTGCGACAAATTCCATACTTCCTAGTATCTATTGAGCATAGAGACATCTGCACGCAAGTTTCTTAACCAAACATCACCACTTACATAACATTTCAAAAACATTAAATAGACATGAAAGATTCCAAGTTATGCATACATGTTTGGAAGAAAGCAAAGAAGCACAAGCCAAGGCACAAGTGATAAAGAAAGGATGAGTGATTGGTAAATAACCTCAAGAATAAGTGATTGAGTCTCCTTGTCTTCTGCAATCAACTCGAAAGTTTGGTCCCAAACAGGATTCAGATTGTTATCAATAACCTTGGTCTTAACCTTGAACAGTGGACGAATGTAGACAACAACGTAAGGGTCCGATTTTCCAATCATTTCCATGTTCTTCAGATCATTTGCTTTCGCAACAGTCAAGGTGAGCTTTCCTTGAGGTTTAAGCTCCAGTTCACTGCATAACCCAAAAAAAGTGTTATAGATAACAACCCTTTAAACAAAAAGGAATAAAAAAAACCCCAACGTTCTAAAACAAGAATGGTCATCAAACCAGAGGGAAAGGAACAACCGTCAAACATGGTTAAACTGTGATGAAGTAATAGAATACAAATATGTATAATTCTGTATATTATCATCTTTTAAACGTTAAATTTGATTATCAGATATAAGTATTATTACTTGATCTTTTATGCTTGTGTTTTTACATCAAGCGTAGATTATTGGTACTAAACTTTGGTAGGCACTTCTCATCTTTTACTGCATACTGCTATGTGCTAAGTAACTTTATTAAAAGCACTTTTGGATAAGCATGTTTATTATAGGTTTAATCTACTTAAAAACTATTACTTTGTTTTTCACTGTTTCTGGATAAACTAAAAGGACAAATGCTTTAAAAAAAAAAGAGACAAATGATAACTATAGAACAAATAAAGCCTCGGTTCAAATCTATACAACTACAAATCAGAACCTTTTGAAAATGTAAGTGCATTTTAATTGGGTCAACCAATTGACCAATATATTGCTTTGATCACTGGTGCCAACTGTAAGAACAGTGTAATTCCTAGCACTCTTGTATCACCAAACTAACTACTAAACCAATCTCTCCCGTGCATTATATCTTGAAGTCAATAGGTGAAAAGGGCAAACAGACAACAAATGGACAATTCACCCATGAGTGTTGAACTGAATTTTATGAGTTTTCTGACACTAAGTCACACCACCAATTTCTAGCAGGGAAAGGAAGAAAATAACAATTCAAAATTACCTTATATCAACAGGCACACCACCTATTGGAACAACAATCCTGTGTGGCCACTGGAGCATGTCTGTGACAATGGATTCCACGGTATCCTAACAAATGGTTTGCAAACAGTAAAATGAGTTTGGTAACTTACAAACAAATCAAGAAGATGATGACTTCACATCAAAATTACGAAACTTACATCAATCATATCTGAAATTCCAGGGAGGGCTGTTAAGCTTCCACCAACAGCCTTCAGAGTGTAATCAATTCTCGGCTTTGGCTGATCGGATGTAAACAAGAAGTAATCATTCAATAAACAATTTTGTAAAGACAAGTGTAGAAAAGTTTGTCATGTCATTCTACAACGCCCCCATACTTCTACAAGATATGAGTCAGATGACAACTTGATGATAGACTACGCTCAGCAAATATAAATGATGCAAAAGATGTACTCCAAACAAACTTAAAACTCCTACAATCAAAGCTTTGAGGCCATGTTAGATAATCACCAGGCTCCAAAAACTCCTACAATTAAGCTAACGGACTAACAACTTATATCAAGCTAACGCCAACAAGGTTAACTAAAAGTAATAACCACTCTGAGAAATGTATGGACTTCAAATCATCACATATTTGCACGTAGTTAAACATTTAAAAAATACCTCTGCAAGTAGAGCAACAACAACCGCAGAAATACAAGGGATCTCTTCAGCAAGTTGGAAAATCACACGAACAACGGTAAAAACTTGAAGATCCTTCAACTGTAGCCATATATGCCACAAAAAAAAAAACCAGAATTAAGACTACATTGCAAGTAAGCCAACAAAAAATTTTTATAAAAGAAACAAACACTACTTTTCAAAAGTAGGTCATCCAAATGGGTGATATATCAACCTGAATGGGGATGGAAGCAACAAGTGCAGCTTCAACACCTAATACGATGTTTGGATCGCCACCCCAACGAAAGTCAATGTCCATTGTAATTTGACCTTTTTTAAGACTTTGAACCCGAATACCTGCATAAATTGATTACAAGAAGGTTTGAAAGACATTTATAATTTCCAAATTTTAAAAATAAAAATAAAAAAAAATTAAAAAAAAAAGGTAAAGAAGCTTGCAAGTTATACGTAATCACCATGTAACAAGTTGACAACTAAATCAAATTCTTCACAATAAGGGATTAGGAACTAGTAACAAAATGCAAAGTTGAAATAAAGGCACTAATTAATAAAAAGGTTTGGGAAGTAGAAACGTCAAGCTCAACAGTTATCATTGGCAGCAACGACTGCAAGGGAACAAGACAGGCTACTGTCCCCACAACCAAAAGAGGATAAGTTTAAGTAAAACTTCCCACTCTTTGAAACCAAACTCTCTAATGCCTCAGTACAGTCGTCAAATCCCAAAAACATAGTCCACCATGAAAACCATAGCAAAACATAGAATGCAAGACATACCATAACAAAGCTACAGATTAAATCCACCATGAAAACCATAGCACATATATGATCTCAAAGTCATATATTCCAAATGATCCAGAAAACAACATAATATCCTCCTTGAAAAAGCAATTATAAACCAAAGGCTATACTAATTAGAAAATTAAGTTGATATTGAAAAAAAAAAAAAAAAAAAAAAAAAAAAAGAACAAAAGAGAGAACCCTTTGACCTTAACGGACTTCGACAGCCCAAGGCATATGGTAAAAACGCAATACCCATAAAGATTATTTTAACAGACTACCATCAAGTGGGATTAATATCCCAAAAAAAGAGGTGAGAGAGAGAGAGAGAGAGAGAGAGAGAGAGAGAGAGAACTGATCATAGATAATACCTTCGATTTTGGGTGCCACGGTACCAAGAGACAGTTTGCTGAACTTCAATGAAGTAATTCCTGGAGGTCGGTATTCTTCCAGTAGTGGTTCAACAGAATCTTTTATAATGATTTCTGCTGCCTGAATAAATAAACGCAACAACCACAAGGTTATTGCTTCAAATGCATTTCAGAATCATATGTACAACGAAAAAAATAAAATCTTACATCTGCAACATATGGCCACAGTTTGCTCAATTGCTTATTCAACCATTTCACCTGAAGGGCAAACCAAGGTAATGCACTTAATTACAATTGACAGCGTATTAGCAAAACTGAGTACATTAATAAAAACAATAATATAATAAAAGTTCACAAAAAACCTGTTCAAATACAGGGAAAGATATCCATTCAGGAAAATTGTCCCCGCATATTTTCTTCAAGTCATCTCTGTTTAGCGATCCAAGGAGCTTTATGTCAACTGCCTGTGAAAGAATAAGTTATACTAAAGATTAAGACAAAAGATAATCCAATTCATACAAAATATATCAAGTATTATAACTCCGGGGTGAAATAGAAACGATGAAGAACGATATTGAGTGAATCCATGTATGGTACATTGCCACAAATGCTATGAATAAAAAAAAAATGAACAACCAAGTAAGCATAATCCAGGTAAGCATAACAAGATGACCCAAGACCTTTTCAAATATTCATGAAAATAGAAATTAGAGTAAACTGATCAGTGAGTTCCCATCAGATTATGCATCAGACAAAAAAAAAAATCAACCGGTTTTGCGTGTGCAACTGAGCTATATAAGAAAATGTTATTTGTCTCCATATGCAACTGAGCTATATAAACTTCGCCCCGCCCTTTCATCAATCAGTAAAGAAAGATGAAGCCAAATGTTAAAGAAGCCACATTAAGTCAGCACACTTGCCTCCTCTTAAGGATGACAATCCAACTGAGTATGGTTCACTAGACACGTAATTAGTCAGTTGTCCACAAATCAGACTCCACCAGATTTATAATTTGTTTTCCTTCCGTTCCTTCACTAAAACTACCTCCTATTACTCTGACAATATACTATTCATCACCAAAAATCCTTCCATCTGCAGGTAAAGCCGAGTGAACATGCCTCCCAACTTTGTGTGATCGTCCTTAGACAAGGATAATCAACATGTTGTAGCCTCAGAAAAGCAGTTTAACCTTGTCGGTTTCTCAATTGCCACCGAGCTTTCTCCATCTAATTCTCGTCATTTCAGTTTTTGCTCGTCAGTTTCCTAATCTTATTTATTCTCCTAATTAGCAAAATCTTCTACGAAATTCGATGAAATTTCAACGAAGATTGTAGTTCTTTCCCTATACGTATCTGACTCCTGAATTCCGACAATGTGAGAGCAAAAAATGTACAATGCAAATCCAACCGAAAATTGGAGACTGGCAACAAAAAGCATTTCTACGCTTTCACACAAACAATTCAATTACCAAACAATTGAGCAACAAAAAGAATAAACAGTAATAAACGTCAAAGAGAAATCAAAGGCAAGGCCATAAGAGTACCTTAGCGACTCGTTTGGTGCTTCGATACCTCATCATGTGACGCCATCCGGCCATCAATGCAATTCCGAACAACATCCCCATCAGAATCCCCGAAATCAGCCCCATTTTCCCGGAATCCAAACACAACCTCCCTACAAACGATCAAAAATCCAAAAATGAACCGACAAAATTCAAATGCGGAAGAATCGAAGCGCGCGTGTGGGAGAGAGAGAAGCATTACCGGCGAAATCGAAGGAATGGGAAGGATCGAGAGAGCGAGCGATTACTGATCGGCGAGAGAGAGAGAGAGAGAGAGAGAGAGAGAGAGAGAGGATAAGACGGAGTTGGTTGAAATGCGAAACGAAGAAACCGAAGCTTTGAGATATAATCTTGTTGTTAATGTAATATTTAATTTGGATATTAATCTCTTTCTCCTCACTCTAACAGTGTGGTGGGGTTCTTGCCTTAAATGTGCCTCTGGAGATATGCCTGACTGAGGGTAGAGTGTTTTGGCTGTGGGTTTGCCTCCACAGGATCATGGCAACCACTAACGTTACCAGAGAGAGACAGGAGAGAGAGAGAGAGAGAGAGAGAGAGAGAGACAGAGACAGAAAATGAAAGCCAGGCGAGCATTCAATTCAAGCCTTTGTAGTTTGTAGGCCAATTGGAGAGCGGCCTTTTTTGCTTTCCAATTTTTATTGTTATCGCCTTATCGGTTAGGTTTTTTAATTCAATTACGAATTTGTCCCCTAAGCTTTTAGTGATGCCACGATTATTCACCGTTTCCAGGTTCATAGAGATTATGAAAAATTTTATTGTCATAGTCAATCAGACTTATCAGCTCGGAGTATTGAACCCGAGACC
Source organism: Malus fusca (assembly GCA_035220775.1). NCBI lineage: Eukaryota > Viridiplantae > Streptophyta > Magnoliopsida > Rosales > Rosaceae > Malus > Malus fusca. Next base: position 17,066,840 of record CM069060.1, read on the forward strand.
TTCTACATTTTTGTTTATTGAAAAGCCACAATTTGCGCCCTTATTAATGGGCCACTTGTTGTAGTTGTTTGACTTTGATCCTTTGATATTTATTTTCTAAGTTGGCTTGTTACAAAAAGTTGACACACTTAGCAAAGGGCGGAGCCATGATTCTATTCTTGGGTGGGCTAACTGAAATTAGTACAATAAAATCATATGTTATTTTTTTGCTTATATAAAATTATATAATAATCAGTGTAAAAGGTACATTCAAAGGTGACATTCATTGGAAAATTGCAACATAAATAAGGAATTGCGAAGATAGAGATTTAATTGATCATGCACTGGTCAAAGTATACTTGATCATCGAGATGCCTTTAAAAAATTAGACACATGTTTTTTCCTCAACTTTTGTAACAAAAGTCATTAACTAACACATTATCAAAATTTGCTGAGCAATCTGGTACGAAATAAATTTTTAGGAGCTATAGTGAAAAATAGTAAAAATATTTTAGAGGACATGTATAAAAATAACTCTTATTACGTAGTATTTGGTTTTTGAGATTTGGGCATTTTTTGTTTTTTATTACACGTTTTGTGTTGCTCTTTAATCCTTATTTCTTTAGACATTCAATTTACTCTCACACATTCTTTTAATACCCAAAATAATTGACAATACTCAATAAGCCCCCTTTATAGTAATTATACGGGTAAAGATTATTGTTGTTCTTGGAATAAAACGGATAGGTGTCTGGAAACTTGAGTGTGCAAAAATCAATTTTCTTTTTGTATTTTCTGGACAAACGTCTTGGCTGTTTGGGCCGTTGCTAAATATTAATCTTCCCACAACTGTTCATATAATGGCCGTGACATTCTACTTTTACACCTTTCTTATTTTCTGTTTTTTTGTCTTCTTTTTGGACATCTTTTGGCTTTTTGTCATTTTGTACGTTTACATAATTAATTTTGTAAATTTAAAAAATAATGCACAGCTGAAATTAAAAAGTTGAGCTTCGATACATTATATTTTAAAAACTATTGTGAGTACGAAAAATAGTGTAAGAGCATTTGATAAACTTTAATGTAAGAGTGATATAATTATAGAAACAGAAAACTTCAACAGTAAGTTTTCCTGATTGTATTGAATGAATAATTCAGTTACACAGGTGTCAATATATATAGCCTTAGCTGCCTTAGGCTAATTACAAAAGTACCCTCAACTACCTAAACTAATCACAGTTACTAACAGAAAACAATTACATTTAACTTTAACAACTATTTAACAGTGACTATATTGGATGACTTATCATTCTCCCTAATACACCCCCTCAAGCTAAAGGAGGAATCAGATAGGATTCCGATTGGAAGCTTGGAACACAAATAAGAGAATCTGCTTTTAGACAAGGATTTGGTGTGAAGATCAGCCACTTGGTCTTCACTGCTAACATAGCTGACTTTGATAAGCTTGGCAAGAACCAACTCCCTGATGTAGTGGTAATCAATCTCAACATGCTTAGTTCGAGCATGAAAAATAGGATTAGATGCCAAAGAGATTGCTGAAATATTATCACACCATAGATGAGGCAGTTTAGGTAGAGAGAACTTAAGATCTTTGAGGATTTTGCAGACCCAAGTTAGTTCGGCAGCAGTATGTGCTAAGGAACGATACTCAGCTTCGGTAGAGGAACGAGCAACAGTGCTTTGTTTCTTTGCACTCCAACTAATGAGATTAGAACCAAGAAATACACAATATCCACTAGTAGACCGCCTATCAAATGTGCAGCCAGCCCAGTCAGCATCAGAGAATGCTGAAAGATTAATGGGACCTTTGGTGAACCATAAACCATGAGAGATGGATCCTTTAAGAAACCTGAGAACCCGTTTGGCTGCTTGAAGGTGTTGTTCTCTGGGAGCATGCATAAATTGGCATATCTGATTAACAGCAAATGCAAGATCTGGGCGAGTCCAAGTGAGATATTGTAAACCACCAACTATAGCGCGGTATTCAGTAGGATTGGATAAGAGAGGACCGCTATGATCCAGCTTTTGAGAGCCAAGAGGAGTGCAACACGGTTTTGCACCCTCCATATTCGATTTATTGAGAAGATCAAGTAAGTACTTGGTCTGATGTAAAAAGATTCCTTTTGCGGATCTGTGGACTTCCAACCCCAAGAAATAGTGTAAAGGACCAAGATCCTTCACTGGAAACTGAGTACTAAGCTGTTGGATAAACTGTTGGCAAAGCTGAGAGTTGGGTCCGGTGACTAGGATGTCATCCACATAAACTAGGACAATGACCAACTGAGGTCCATTAAGAACAAACAAAGAAGCATCAGATTGAGATTGATGAAAGCCAAGTGTTCGAAGAGCTTGAAACAGTTTTTCAAACCAAGCTCGAGGGGCTTGTTTGAGGCCATATAAGGATTTCTGCAACTTGCAGACAAAGTGTGGAGAGGCAGGAGCAATAAAACCAGGAGGTTGTTGCATATAAACATCCTCCTTTAAATCACCATGAAGAAACGCATTGCTTATGTCTAATTGGTTTAAAAACCAATTATCTTGGACAGCAAGTGTAAGAAGAATTCGAATTGTGACGGGCTTAGCAACAGGACTGAAGGTTTCTTGGAAATCAATTCCTTCTTGCTGGTGAAATCCTTTTGCTACCAAGCGGGCTTTGTATCTGTCAATGGTTCCATCAGGATTTTTCTTGATCCGAAACACCCATTTACAACCAACAACATTCTGAGAAGGATGAGATGGAACAAGAGACCAAGTGCCTGTGTTTATTAAGGCATTATATTCATCCTGCATTGCTGCTCTCCAGTGAGAATGCTTTGAGGCTTGCAAGTAAGTACTAGGAACAAAATCAAGATCAACCGGAAGTGGGTGTTTGGTTGCTGCATAAGCTCTAGACATGTGAAGATCAGCCTTAGATCTGGTAATCATAGGATGTGTATTCCGAGAAATAGGTGGTGGCCTTGACTGTAGTGGTGCAAGAGAGGAGTCATTGAGAGAGACAGAACTGGAGGAACTGAGAGAATGATCCACGGACTGAGTACAGGAAGAAGGCTCTGTGGAAGATGGGATCTGAGTAATAGGTTGAGGTACAGAAGGACACTGTGGTTCTGAAGAGTTATTGGCTGGAGGAGAAGGAGAGACATGTTTGCTGAAATGAAGATCCAAGGATGGTGAAAAAACAGAAGGTGAAGTTTCTGAAGTGAAACTGTTGAGTGGCAGTGATTTAAAGGGATAAGTTGTTTCATCAAAGACAACATGTCTTGATATGTAGATCCGAGTGGTGAGAGGATCAAAGCATCTATAGCCTTTATGTTGAAGACTATAGCCCAAAAACACACAACTTTTGCTCTTAGCATCCAATTTGCTGGGAGTGTAAGGTTTAAGCCATGGATAACATTGACAACCAAAGACTTTCAGTTTAGAGTAATCTGGAGGTTGATTGAAGAGAAGTTCCCAAGGTGACTTTGTAAGACCAGAAATAGGAAGTCTGTTAATAAGGTAAATTGCAGTGGAGAAAGCTTCAACCCAAAAAATCTGAGGAACATGAGAAGCAACAAGTAATGTGCGAGCTGTCTCAACAAGATGTCTGTGCTTTCTCTCTGCACAGCCATTTTGTTCAGGCGTATGAGGACAACTGAACTGATGTAATATACCATGTGCACGAAGAAATGAAGCAAGAGAATGACTAGTAAATTCACCCCCTGAATCTGAACGCAGAATCTTGATTTTATTTCCACTGAAGTTTTCTACATAGGTTTTGAAAGTAACAAACGTAGAAAATACATCGGATTTAGACTTCAATGGAAAAAACCAACTGTATTTGCTAAAATCATCAACAAACAGTAGGTAATACTTGAAGCCAGTATTAGATGTAACAGTAGGTCCCCACAGATCACAATGCAGAAGCTGGAGACTCTGAGTTGTTGATGAAGAAGACACTTCAAAAGGAAGCTTGTGATTTTTAGCAAGCGCACAATCTGAGCAGAAAAAATCAACAGTCTTCTGGCCTTGCAGTGGAAGATTATTAGTGGATATAACTCTTCTAAAAATTGAGGAGGAAGGATGGCCGAGGCGCTTATGCCATACAGGGACAGGTGCTTGAATGCTGAGAAAAGCTGAAGGTGAAGTGGGAGAACTGGTGGAACTGTGAAGAGGATAGAAACCATCCTTAACAGGGCCTTGCAAAAGCATCTTCCCCGAAATGCGATCCTTGACAGTGGATCCATAAGGGTCAAGAGTCAATGAACAGTTATTATCCTTAAGAAACTGATAAGCAGATAAGAGATTATGTTTTATGAAAGGAACATGTAAAACATTTCTCAGCTTAAAGGAAGTATAAGGAGTGTGCAGAGATGAAGAACCAATATGATGAATAGATATTCCTTTACCATCTCCAATGTATACTTTGTCTTCTCCGGTGTAAGGAGTAGGAGAAGAGATGTTAGCTACATCATTAGTGATGTGAGAAGTAGCTCCAGAGTCAATCAACCAAGGCTGAGAGGTTTTTGCTGAATGATGCACACACATAGCAGCAAGTTTGGCTGGAGGAATTCTACCACAGATATCCAGATTCATACGATCAAAACAATCAAGTGCCTCATGACTGGTAGATCCACAAATCTGACAAGGGACTTTAAAATTGGAAGGACCTTGATAATTGTGAAAGCCTTGATAATTGCGATTGCCACGATTGTTGATGAAATTACCCCTATTATTGGTATGAAAGGTGCGATTGCTGCGATTTGAGGAGAAATTACCTCTAAATGTCTTACCACGATTTGAGTTAAATCGAGAAGCAGGATGAAATGATTGATTTTTAGCAGCAAAGGCAGATGGAGTAGGAAGCAGGGGAGGCTGAGATTGCACTGAGAATGCTTGAAAGGGCTCAGAGGATGAAAGAACAGCCTTGCGACGGGTCATAGACAACTCTTTGGTGAGTAAGAGACCATGGAGTTCATCAAGGGATGTAGAAGAGAGCCGCAGCATGATGGAGTCAATAAAGGACTCGAATTCATCAGGTAATCCATGTAGAGTGGCAGCAATTAGGTCACGATCAGACACTGAAGCACCAGCAGCTTGCAAGGAATCAGCAATTTCCTTGATTTGTTGAAGATACGCAGAAATGGACTGAGAACCTTTCTGAATTGATTGAAGTCTGGACCTTAATTGATGAATGTGAGCTTCCGAAACTCCACCAAAACGCTGTTCAAGCTTTACCCAGAGCTCACGAGAAGAAGAAACTCCAACCGTGAACGGAATGATCTCTTCGGACAGGGTAGAATTAAGCCAAATCAAAAGATTTTGATCTTTTTCATACCAATCCTCAAAGGCAGGGTTCATCGAGCGATCAGGCAAGAATGGCGAAGGACAAACCTCAGTGCCGTCAATAATACTAAGAAGCTTGTATCGCCTGAAAATTGGAGCAAACAGTGCTCGCCATGGCAGATAGTTGGAACTTTTCAGCTTGATCGGCACCATACTGCCAATGTTGTGAATCGTCAGAGAGGTATACGAATTCAGAGGACTCGGATTGGAAGAGGAATTAGGGTTTTGAACCGAAGGAGAGATGACCGGAGAAGACGATCCAGTCGGTTGCGACGCAGATTGAGCAGCCATAGCTTGCAGAAAACAAGATTCAAGAGAGATCGAGAACAAAAAGTGAAGAATCAGAGAGAAGAAAGCAAGAATCGATCAAGACACGATCGAGATGACGAGCGGAAGAGAAGGTCGGTGCTGTAAAGCAGAATGGCTCGATACCATATAGAAACAGAAAACTTCAACAGTAAGTTTTCCTGATTGTATTGAATGAATAATTCAGTTACACAGGTGTCAATATATATAGCCTTAGCTGCCTTAGGCTAATTACAAAAGTACCCTCAACTACCTAAACTAATCACAGTTACTAACAGAAAACAATTACATTTAACTTTAACAACTATTTAACAGTGACTATATTGGATGACTTATCATTCTCCCTAATAATAATTATATACAATATATAATGACAAAAATGAATATGGTATAAAGTTTTAATGTGGAACTATATAATTGTAAAGTGTGAAATGCTGATTCAGTCCCTGAACACCTTAGTGAAAATTAAGTTCCTAAATTATTTTTTGGGCAAAATAAGTCCCTAAATTCATTAAAAATTGCTAATTTCATCCCTACTATTATATTAAAAGCTATTTTATCCAATTTTTCATCAACTTAAGTCACTTGACACACTTTTAAGTATAATACTGTCATTTTCTTGCCTAGAAGCCCTTAACATTTCTTATAGGTTGCAAATCTAACGTCTAATTTACCCTCCAAAGTTAATTTCATACATTATTTCTTTATGAAAAATTACCAATTTACCCTTCAATGTGTATTACATGCAAGTAAGTTGACTTAAATTGACGTAGTAGCTTCAAATCTAATATTAGGGATGTAATTGGCAGATTTTTATAATTCAATGACTGATTTTTTTTGAAAAAAAAAGTTAAGGGACCTAACTTTCACTCATGTGATAATTCAGGGATTAAATTGGTAATTCACCCTAATTGTATATATTATATAAAGACAAAATTGGAGCTCTTGTGTATATTTGCTTTGTTGGTAGTGAGTTTTACCTTTTTTTTTACCAAAAAAGAAAAGAAAAGAAAGGATATAGTAGTGAGAGTGTTGACGACGATGGTGGTGGTTATGGTGTCGATGGTGGCAGTGTTGGGGATGGATGTAGTGGCAATAGTAGGGTTATGGTGGTGGTGCCAGGAGGGGGTTGTGGTAGTTGAGATGCGAAGTAACAATGGTGGTAGAGGCAGTGACAACAATAGTGATAGGGATTATAGTGGTGATGGCACCAATGATGGTGATGGCGGTCGTGGCTATGGTGGTGACGGCAACTATCATGATGATTGTGGTGGTGCAATAATGGTAGCGGTACTGGCAGTTGTGGTGTAAAGTTGGTGTTTCTAGCGGCAAATGGGATAAAATGTGTGTAGAAAGATAAATGATGTCATTTTACAAACTAATGGGGGCTTTACAATAATTGAAAATTTATTAAAGGCTCTATTCGCTTTTTATAAAACCAATTTTTAAAAGCAACCTGCAAGTTATTTTTAAAAGTTGTTTTCTGGAGGTCATTGCTTTTAAAGGGTAGAACTTTTGAAGAAAAAAAAAAGCAATATCAAACGAGGATGAAGAAATTTCTAATTGAGAAGAAAAATGAGTATGATATCACTGTATACTTCACGTGGGAGTATGGGACACAAAATTGCTTTAATTCTTAAGTCGGTGCTTAGTGTCGTCTAAGCCCCACCTAGGCGCTAGGCAATTAATTACCACCACAATTAGTTTCTAAATGTTTCAAAAGTAAGAAATGACCCCTAAACCTGCCTAGATGCCGCCTAAACCGCCTAGGTCGCCAATCTCACTTGGACAGAATATAGATAAATTCCGCTTTGGATTTTATTTGTCAATAAAGTATAAGTGACTTGTTGGATATTTGGGTGAACAATCATTATATGTTTGGTCCCCATGTTTTGAATATGTTATAGTACTTTATAATATAGTCATTCTGTTTTGCAATTTATGTATCCCCAGATAATTATGTATATTTTCTAAGTATAGGTAGACATTTATTTATTATTATATAATAAACTTAATTAAAATAAAATAAAAAAGGCCATGCCCCTGCCTTCCCCCCCCCCCACCCCTATCAGTGCTTAAAATTTAAAGAAATTATTAGGTAGTATTGCACTACCACGTCATCCGTGATACTTCCATTTGAAATTTGACATGTGGACTCATTTAACACAGTTGGATTTCTAATTTATTTTGAAAATTAAAATAAATTAAATACTTTGAAAAATAAAAAAACCTAGCGACCACCCATCTGACGCCCTACGACGCAAGGGCGTGGCGGAGCTTCCGAGGCAGTAGTTTCGAGGTGCTCAGATAGGGCAAGTGTCCTTACGTCTCCAGCATCACCATCATGTTCTACCCACCTAAGTGGTTACTCAGGTAGTTCATACCAACGCGAGTACAGACACATCCTTCGCCGTCTGGATTATGCAGCATGACACTTCGACACCAGAGTACAAACACGCCCTTCACTGTCTGGGTTAAGACCTCGAAACCCTCGAATCACAAGCTAAAACATAAACAATTCTTCGAAATTTTGAAATCTGCTGCAAAAAAAAAGTAAAAGTAGCAAATAAATGAGGATCAATTAGGAGGAATTTTGTTGGGATCAGACAGAGCTAAAGCCAAATCGTTTGTAAATAAATAAGATCATATTGGCGGAGAAAGAAGAGAGAGAAAGAGGATCAGATTGGCTTTTTTTTATTTTTTTATTTATCAAGTATTTTATTTATTTTTAATTCCTAAAATAAATTATAAATTCAGTTGTGTTAAATGGGTCCACATTTCAAATTTTAAAAGAAAGTATCACGAATAACGTGGTAGTAAAGTATTGCCTAATTATTTCTCCACTTTTTAGAACATTTTTTGAGTAAGACGATTAGTTAAAATTAGGATGTTGTGAAAGTTAAATGACATAGGCTGCATTTGATGTCATAGATTGAGTACGATTTGGTTGTTTTACTAACTCTTGATTGACACGCCCGACCCTAATATCCTTCAAACACCAGGGTAGCTATGTGTTGGCCGACACCCAAAGGTTATGAAGCCATACTAAAATGCATGAGAAGTAACGAACATAAATACAACTTATAAATTTAAATACAATGATTATGCCATTGTGGAACGTGCTCAGAACATACAACTAAACCAAGACACAAGAAAGGAACAATATAAAATTAAATGAACAAAGGAATGGGTCCTACACAGAGAGGACTCGAAGATGCCGATGCAGGAGTGCCTTGAGGCCGAGATTGTACGCCTCAATTCTAAGTCCTGAGAGGGCACAAAACAAAACATGAGTGGACCAAGTTGATATGTAAGGAGTACTAAAACAGTTATTCAACAACGTACTAACCCCCAAAGTTTATGAAAACTGAATAGCATAATATGTAATAGGTTTTCCGAAAACCCTAGCATGCTATAAAACCTTCAATAAAACATATATCATATATAGTGTGCTAAGTAGTGGTATCAATATCGCCCGAAGGCATATAGAACACTTCATTCGCCCGTAGGCTCCTACAGCACCCGACTGAAGTCACAGATAAATATCAATCACCCGTAGGCTCCTACAACACCCAACCGAAGCCATATATAAGTACAATCACCTGTAGGCATATAGTGACCATTAGATAAGCACAAAAATCAGTGAATATAATCTTTCCAAAATACATATGCATAGATATCATCGGAACTCAATAGCTCAAACATCATATCATAAAACATATTCGTAGTATATAGTCATCAATCATATATACTATGAAGAACAAAAAATCGATAAAGCATGAATATCATAAAGCGTAAATCTAATTTACTCATAAACGTTTCATAAAACGTAACCACTAAATCATGCTTTTCATGTATGCATTTCTAATAGTAAAATATGTATTTTAGAAAGGGTCTACTCACAGATACTTCGCCGTCGAAAAGCCGTGCAAACTAACGAAGACGGAAATGCCACAATAAATGCACCTAAGCACATAAAGGGTCCAATTAATAAAACTCTACCATAACAATTGAATTTTGGGAAACGGATGTCATAAACGAATTCAGGACATCGCAAAACCAAAAGAGGGACCTTGTGTACCCTTACGTGCTGCCCGGATGGCCACACGTTGCCGCACGCACTGATTTGGGTAGCCGAAAAAGTCGATGACGCCGCCATGGGCGGCGGCATAACACAGTACCTTCGTTGGAGCTACATGTGCTCCATACGCCGGCCAAGACATGCGTTCACGCGCCTCTACGCGCTGGCCAGGGGTCTGGGATCCGACTGGGTTTGGGCCATTCCCACTTGGATTTGGGCCAAGGGTTTTGGGCTTGATTTTGGGCTACAAGGTTAGGCCTGGGGTCTTGGGTCGGGTTATAAAGGTGGGCCTGTGTTGTGTGGCCTAAAGACCTGACTTCGGGTTCCAAGTTTATTGGGTTGGGCTGGCCAATTGGGCCGAGTTCCATGGCCCAATGAGTTGGGTCGGCTCAGGTTTTATGGATTGGGTTTGACCCGTTTTCAGACCGGTTCTCACGGAGACAAAAGTCAGAGCTTCCCAAGCTCCGGTCAACCTCGATTCTCAACCCTAACATACAATCTACCCACCAAAATGAAGACAACCAAGTGTAGAGAGACGTTTAAGGGTTAGTTCCAGTTCAGGTCTCGATGAGAAAGGCAGGACGAATTGGTGTGATGGTGGTATGGCTTGCCGGTGATGTGGGCGATGGTGGTGGTGCAACGGTGCACCGAGAGGGGTGAAAACTAAGAGAGAGCTCAGGGGAGTTAAGAGAAAGAGAGAAAGTGATGGAGAGAAGGAAAGAGAGAGAGAGAGAAAGATGAAGTGATTGGGCCGGGGGAACAAAACCAAGGGTGGGCTCCACTTGGGCACACCAAACAAGAACCAAAAACAACAATTTAAAATATCTATCAACCCCACCAATATTACCAAACTACCCATTCGTTCCAAAATTCGTAAATAAAAATTGAGACGGGTTGTTTACATTGATAGTGTATTATTTCAGGAAAAGACAAGTCGTGCTTTGTTATAATTTTGGGAAATACCTAGAAGTAGGACAATTTCTTAATCTTGGGAAAGAAATAGGACATTTCGAATATGCACAACATGCACACGCCATGCACAACAATCAGATATAAATATGATTTTTCCTACACCTTGAAATGACCAATTGTTCTCTCATATAAATGGGTTATCCAGAAATTTCAGACCTCATTTCTCATTTTGTAGAGAAAGAAAATCTCTCTTACCCAATTCCAGTTCGAAGAACCGTAACCCACCCATCTTCTTCATCCAAGAGCTCTCTTTCTAACCCACCTATCTTCTTCATCCAAGCTCTATCTATCTTTCTCTTTCTCTTTCTCTCTTTCTCTCTCTCTTTCTCTCTTTCTCTCTTTCTCTCTCTCTCTCTCTCTCTCTCTCTCCACCCAAGTAATCGACTTCACAACTCCTAAATCCACAAATTTGAGCTTACAAAATTCGTTCAAGTTCGATTCGAAGCCTCCAGTCAGCAGCGAGTACTTTGAATTCGAGCAAAATCCCCAAATTCTAAAGCAAACAGATCCAAAACCACCACCCTGGCCTTGGATCCAGTTAGCAAGCTCAGACCAGGCCGCTGCGAAGTCGACTACAGTTCAGAAAGTGATTTCGAATGAAGAGAAGAAGAAACATTACCGAGGAGTTTGACAAAGGTCGTTGGATTTGAGAAGGGTGATGAAATCGGCGACGTGCGAGTCGGTTTCTTAATTTTGATTTTTACCTTTTCATTTGTAAGTTTTGTGAACTGGGTTTGCTTAATTTTGCTTTTTGATTGATGGATTTTTGGAGTTGAAGTGATTGGTTTGGTGTTTCTTGGAGGAGACCCAAATCCTTCAATTTTGAATTTTTATTTGTTATCATTTCTCTGATTTATATGTCTGTTTTCATTTCTTCTGTTTTCTCTCTCCCTTTGCTCCCTATCTCGATCTACATTTACAAGCACTAAAATAGGGTTTGGCTTTGGCTGCAATTAAATGAAAAAAAAACGAATTAAGGGTAAGTTTCATTTTGGAGAAGAGATAAATTTGAGTGAAAAAGGAGAAATCAGAGTGGAAAGAAGGAAGAGAGAAGGATATGGACAAAATTGTTTTGCGTACTCGTTCGCTCTCTTTGTATTAAGCACGCCATACATTGCATGTACAAGACATGTACTCGACATGCACATGTTATGCTCACAGATCTGAGCTCAACCCAAAAACCCATAGGTCACAGCTCTCTCTTTGAAATTAGAAAAATGATGCAATCAGATAAATGACCATAAACTTTATATGAAGAATCAAAGATTCATTAATTTGAATTTGGTATCAAATTTGATTGTGTTCAAATATTTCAAGGATTTGAAAATTGTTGTCTGAATAGACATGAAAGAACCCAACTGAATCAAAGGAAATTGTTTCACGAACTCGTTCACTTTTTTTCATATTTGCAAGGCCTGCCTCTGAATCAAAGGAAAAAGTAGTAAACTACTTTAATGCAAGGAGTATCAAATATGTAAATATGCACCATATACAGTATATGCACACCACATGCACATAATATGTACAGTGCATGCACATGATATGCACAGAACGGGCGAAACTTTAACGGCAACATATTGGTATAGTGGATGCAATTAAAATATAATTATTACGTATATAAGGTTACAATGACAATTTGAAAAGTCTTGTTATGTATATCAACCACTGCTTAATAGTGCATGTGGAAAACATGATACTCGTTGTCGTTATTTCATGGACACACATGACCCTTAAGGTCCTCTAAGCCTATTCTTAATTTTGTTTTTCGCTGAGACCAACTAGGTTGTGGTCATACTCGCTAAATTCTAGGGCACATCATACGTGCATCATAACTAGTGAACATTCTCGATTCTCATATTAAGATGTAGCCACACAAACCGTATGCACACAACATGCATATTACGGAAAAAATTTCACAAATTTCTGCAATTGAACACTTGAACCAGAAATTGTTCCATCCTAGTTTTGTAGCACGTCAAAACTTAAGATTTATTCCACAACCCATACACCCCAACATGAAACATAAATCCTAATTTAACTTCTAAGTATTAATTCATCTTACAAACAACTCATTTATTCCATAAATCATTGATGAAGGAACTTGAAACTAAACACCCTACCTTACTATGCATGCTGAAGCTTCAGTCGTCGAAAAAAATGGAACTTCCGGCCAAAACAGAAATTATGGTACTCTTCTCACATCTCTCTCTCTCTCTCTCGCATCCCTTTGTTCGAAATTAGAGGTATGAGGTCAACCCAAAACCCAGTTCACTCTTCTCGCCTCTCTTTGGACTTCCCTATCTTCGAAATTAGAGCTAGAGATCTGAGCTTAACCCAGAAACCCAGAGCTCACAGAGCTCTCTCGACATCCCTCTCCTCTAAATGAGAACAGTGATGCAATGTGCTGATGATTTTTAGTATTTATATGTGGGTATTTTAGTAGTTTCGGTTTTGTACATGGTGTGCATGGCTTGTGCATGGCCGGTTTGTCATATTTTTGTCCCAAGATTAAGAAATTGTCTTATTTCTAAGTATTTCTCTATAATTTTTTGGAATTTTAACACATTCAATTGTGATCGTTTTTTTTTTAATTTTTTTTATATAAAAAAGGTCTTGATAATGTTAAATGAATGCTAAGTCCTCCTTTCAGTTGATTTTTGGGAACTTTAACGAAAAGCTCCCGGTACTGTTCACTTTAATAAAAAATCACATTTTTACACTAAAAAATCAATCCTGGTACTATTCACTTTACCCTTTATTTTATCCTTATCGTTAAAACTCAAAGTTTTCAAGCCATTTTCATTAGTTTTCCTTTGATTTTTTAGGACAATTTCTGCTCTCTTTTTTAAATAATTTTTAATGCTAAGATTTTGGTAAAATGGGGTAAATATTATTAAGTTCACTTTTCTCACTTTACTCTGCGTTCCTCTCCTATCAAATTCCTCATTTGATCTTTCCTCTTCTTAACAAATGTTTTTTTTGTTTTGTTTTTGTTTTTGTTTTTTGTTTTCACAACTGATTTACCACACAATTTTAAAAGTGTACTTTTTTTTTGTAACAAAAAGTTTAGAGAGGGATTGATTACTCTCACCACCGCATATTCACGACCTCGACCTGTAAGGATTTACGCGTGTTACATAACTGTCAGTTGTCACCGATATGGATTTACCTAGGAATTTACAGATCTCACTACCACTGGTAGGGCATAATCACAACCTCGACTTATAAGGAGATATGCGTGTCACTTAATTGTCAACTGCCACCGATATAAATTTACGTAGAAATTTACAGATCGCGCACCAACTAATACTGCTGATAACGAGACTCGAATCTTAGTGGAGCGACACAAAACATAAATCTTATCAGTTGGGCCAACTTTCGTTGGCATTTTAAAAGTGATTATTTCTACAACAAAACCATGTCAAACTAAGCCTAAACGCGTTGTGGCCATATTTTCCAGTTTCCATAGAAATTGCTTGGAGGAGTTGTTGAATTACTACAACATTACATATATGCCATTCTGACTTTCTTTTTTTTGATCAAAGGTAACATGCATTACCAACAACAAACTTTACAACACAAATGACCAAAATTTACAACAAAAATGCCCAAAAAGAAAAAACACAAACAAACAACAGTGGCCCAACCAAAAGTTGAGATCGAAACAAAAGAAAACTCAAACAAGCCAGTTATGTTGCATCATTTGCCATAACTACTGCTGCAACCACCAAAACAGCAGCCATGCATGTCGATCCACACAAATTCTTGCCCCTAATTAAGCCTCGCCTCATCGATACCAACATCCAATCCCAGGCTTCGTCATTGATTTCAAGGACCATCTTGATGGTGTTGGTCAATTTCAGAGACCATTTGTAATAATAATAAAAAAATCGTGGGACCCATTTATGTGCCATATCAGCACATAACATAAATTTTGACAAATTTGTGACGAAAGGGCAACAATGATTTGCGACACCTATTTTCAGACTATATTGATCAATTTTTAATTTCAGAGACCATTTTAATGATGGGGTCAATTTCAGATATCATTTGTGATAAATTCCCTTACATATATGCCCTTCTAACTTTGTAGGATTGCTTAGGCCATCTTCAATGGAGATGGCTAAGGGTCCAAAAATAAAAAAATGGTCTGATTTGTCAAAAAACTCATCTCCAACCGATAACTGGGCTATAATTCTATGAAGCCCACCAGGCTATTATTTGGCCAAAGAGGTATCATGCTAGCCAAATGTAGCTCTTCTCTTAGCCACTTTTATGGGGCCCAGTTCCTTAATTGCAAATTTAAACTCAACAACTAGATTTGAAAGCATCTAACGGAAGTTTAATTAAATTAACCAATAAATTTAAAATATAAAGTTAAAACTAATAAATTATCGAGGGTTTATGTTTAGCTCAGGTTAGGGATTATATATGAATATGGCCTGATACTGTTCTTTTAAAAATAATTTTTTGCAGGGCTTCAGGCCGCTTTGGGTCTCGACCACGCCCTCACGGTTTTGTTTCTGGGAACTCACACGAGAACTTCCCAGTGGGTTGTTTCTGGGAACTCACACGAGAACTTCCTAGTGGGTCACCCATCATGGGATTGCTCTCGCGCGAACTTGCTTAACTTCGGAGTTCCGATGGAACCCGAAGCCAGTGAGCTCCCAAAAGGCCTTGTGCTAAGTAGAGATGAGAATATACATATAAGGCTTACATGATCCACTCCCCTGGGCAATGTGGGATGTTACACTTTTGGTTGGAGGTAACCTTAAGAGAACTTCCAATGTAGGAAGGCCCTCTGGGCAATAGGCAACTCAATCCCCTTAAACGAACAGTAACTGCATGTAATAAAGTCCAAGTGAATCTCTATTCCTAAATTGAATAACCAAGGCAATTCGTATTATTGCTTGATAATTCGTAGTACGCACCCTTTTTATGTGAGGGATCATAAAACTGCTTGAGAATTGGTTAAATTACTACATGCCCTCTTTGTAAGGTGATGAGATCCTCTGCACCCAAAAACCCATGTGGCCTCTCTGTGCCTTTGTTAATTGGCTTTATTTTTTATTATTTTAATTATTATCAAATTAACATTAATTATATTTGGTTCAATTAACAAAGACACAGAGAGGTCACATAGATTTTTGGGTGCAGAAGATTTGGACTCCTTTGTAAGGCTGCTGAAATAATGTCATGTATTTTACATAAGCGATACAAATTATTATTATTATTTTTTTGTCAACAAGCGATACAATTACAAATTATTTACACAATGCAATTTGTAATTCTCATCATTTTCTAATTCGTATTTATCCAATATTCCTACAATGCAATTTCCATTCTATAAATTCCATGAATTGACGATATTTGTTATAAATATTAGAAATTCTCCATCTAAACACCGCGTAAAATTTATTTTCAGAAAACAGAATCTCCTCACAAAACTACCCATACAACAACAATCAAAATACCGATCTTATCCTCACCCCTCTCACAGCCTAACAAGAAGCAGCAAAGCAAGAAACCCAAATAACCCCTCGCGCACGTTAGCACAGTTTCTCAATGCCCCATTCCCCTTCGGCGGAGTTTCCGCGACAGTACCAGGCGGCGTCTGAGCCGACTCGGAACCAGGCGGCGGGGCAGTGTACGGCGGAGGTGGAGGCTGCCTGAGAACCGGCGGCAATCCGAGCCCTTGATTCACTTGGATCTCGAATGCCATGCCACGCTGGCACTGTACGCCGTCTCCGGCGCTGGAGAAGTAGTATGTGAGACCCTTATGGGTCAACGGCACGGCCATAACCTGCGAATCTCCGAACGCATTGCTTCCGCCGCCGTACTCGAACGTGTCGTCGTCCGACGCGTCGTCCATTGAGCAGCTACGGTATGTCGTTTGGTTGTAGGTTTCGATCACCGTCTGGTTTGTGCTAGTATTGAAGACTACAATAAATAAATAAATAAAAATTAACAAAAATAATTTGAAAAATACAAAATGTGATAGGCTAATTAGCACTAGTTATGTCTAACTGTGATTAGAGGTTAATTAATTAGCTTACTGAGGTAGTCGCCGAGATTGAAGGTCTGAGTGGCGGCCCAAGAGGAGTAATTCGTGAAGGAGGAGTTGCTGGTGGAGTTGAAGAACCAGCCGGTGGCTCCGCCCACGGTGTGATTGACGTATTGGGTTGCCGTAGGTGTGGCGGCGGCGGCAGCGGTGGCAGTGATGGCGATGAGAAGCATAATGGCCGTCGGATTAGCGGATTTCATGGCTCTGGTTGGGCTCTCCGATCTGAAGAGATGAACTTGTAAGCTGGAGCAGCTTAGGTGAGGATTTGAACTACTTTGTAATTTTGCTGGTGTTTTTGGTATAAAATAAAATTATAAAATTTGAAAAATGGGGTTTGAAAAACGGGGTTCGTGTAATTAAAAAATGGAAAAATGAGAGCTACTCGTTAGGCGGTCACATGCAAAGTGTGGTGTATGGAAGCAGAATGGAGGGGTTATAGGGTGTGGGCCATGTCAGGTGTGGTGTCCCCAGGTGCCTACTCTTTCTGTCCTTCTAGTTCTATGAATTTTGTAGGGAGAATTGGTCGTCTCATTGGCCAATTCTTTGAGGTCGGCACGACTACAAGGATTTATACTGCACGGATTTATTGCTATAGTAGCGTTTTGTTTGAATGAAATGAAGATGTGTAAAAGTTTTTGTTCGTATGTCTTTAATTTATTGACATGTGACGCTACTGTGGCGATAAACTTGCGTCTTGTAAGTTGTTTTCCAGT
This sequence comes from Malus fusca, assembly GCA_035220775.1. Lineage (NCBI taxonomy): Eukaryota > Viridiplantae > Streptophyta > Magnoliopsida > Rosales > Rosaceae > Malus > Malus fusca. Next base: position 17,084,298 of record CM069060.1, read on the forward strand.
ACGGGAGAGGAGGAAATCAAACTAAGACTTCTTTAACCCGTACTTGAATGACTCTGTGTGTCTGATTTGCATAACATTAGCATCATTCATCGTTAGCACGTGAGGGTTTTAATTCACATGAGATTTTCTATGCATTACGTCCTTGAACAATAAGGTTTTAAATTTTAATCACAAACCTTAATCACTCCATTAATGGCTGATTGGCTGATGTCTAACAATTGTATTTGTTGGTCTACAATCCATGTCATGTAAAAAGGTTGAGATTTCCTGCAAAGATTGGCTGCATATTTTCTAACTTCTAATTGATCATAATACTTAGTGAGAAGGAGAAAACTTAGCATCGAGTTCTCCAAGTCACCGTTTGAAGAATTTTGTGTAATCTTTCCATGAATTTTTTACAGGTTTTGCATTTCGCAGGGAGCACAAAACGTTGCAGAGTCTGGCACACGCAAGCATGCCAAGCTCCCTATGGTCTTGTTCTTACCAGGTCGGATCCCACTGTACTTTGAAATTGCAAATTAGTAAAGAATACTTCTTGACAGCAGCATAGGATACATAATATTGAACAAGTCTTTGTTTTCCAATGAATTCTTTGAGCAATTGGAAAATGTATTTGAACAAAACGGATTTCCGGAGCAAACTGAGCTTTGATCAGGTTCCAGATTTCCTCAGAAGGCTTGCGAGTTGCGACTAGGACAAGATTGAACATCTGAAATTTAGCACCTTGCTCGCTTGGTAACCCTTTTGTTTTTAGTTTTTATTTTTGCAAAAGTTACAAGGAAAGTAAAGACTAAACAACGAAATGGCCTCCAAAACAAGTCCTAAAAGGTTGGCTGGTCTTACTCGTCGACAAGTCATGAATTAATTAATAATTACTGAAAATGAAGCAGGTCAGGTCTCCGCAATTTGATGGATGGATTACACAATTTAATATAGAGCTTGCTTAGTCAATGAAATTTGCAAGCTGGTGGAAGCCAGAAAAGTCAACATTGGTTAGTGAAATCAAGGCTAGAAGTGAAAGATATGGATTTAATTCCATTGACTTTGGAGAAAAGACTCTTCCATGGCACGACCCTAGAGTGGCTTCCCTTTTCATTGAGGAAGCTGAAGTTGTGGGGGTTGAATCGGCCAGAGATGAGCTAATTGGTTGGTTGGTAAATGAAGCGTCGAGGCGCGAAGTGATTTCGGTGGTTGGCATGGGAGGACTCGGGAAGACCACTCTTGCCAAGAAAGTTTATGACAATCAGAAAGGTGGTGGTGCATTTCACGGTGTCTCAGTCTTACAAGGTGGAGGATCTTTTGAGGAGGATGATAATGCAATTCTACAAGGCGAGGAAGGAGTTCACCCCCCAAGGGGATTGACACAATGGATGAGGAGGCTCTAATTCGCAAATTGAGAGAATATTTGGAGCAAAAGAGGTATGTGGTTGTTTTTGATGATGTATGGAAAGTAGACTTTTGGGGGGCTATAGAACATGCTTTACCAGATAATAAAGGTAGAAGAATAATGATCACTAGTAGGAATAAAGATGTTGCTGATTTTTGCATAAGGTCTTGTTTTGTTCATGTCCATCCCTTGAAACTTCTGCCTCCAAACAAGGCATGGGAATTGTTTTGCAAAAAGGCGTTTCAGTTCGAATTGGAGGGAAATTGTCCTCCGGATTTGGAGGAGTTGTCTCTTAATATTGTTAAGAAATGAGAAGGACTACCTTTGGCAATTGTTTCCATAGGTGGTCTGCTGTCGACCCGAGTTAAAGTTTTGTATGAATGACAGAGATTATATAATAGCCTCAGTTCCAAATTGGAAAGCAATCCCCATCTTAAAAGCCTCATAAGAATCCTATACCTCAGCTATCATCATCTACCGTATTACCTCAAATCTTGTGTCTTATACTTTGGCATCTTTCCTGAGGACTATTCGGTTAGTTGCATAAGATTGATTCGGTTGTGGATCGCTAAAGGGTTTGTAAAATTGAAGAAGGGAAAGACATTGGAAGAGGTTGGAGAGGAATACTTGACTGAGCTAATCCATAGAAACCTGGTTCAAGTGTCGAAAGTTTACATTGATGGAAAAGCTAGAAGCTGTCGTGTTCATGATCTTTTGCGCGAAGTCCTCCGAAGAAAGGGTGCTGATTCAAGCTTCTGTCACATGTTATCAGAAGATGAGTCCACTTTTGAGCCTGTAACTCGACGTCTCTCGATAGACAGCAGTCCCTCGGAAGCCCTGGGAAGCATTACACAATCTCATATCCGTTCTGTATTTACTTTCAACCAAGCAGAATGGCCTGTATCTTTTCTCAACACATTGAGTGGAAACTTAAAACTTGTAAGTATTGGATTTCACAGAAGCTCCACTCAATTATCTTCCGAAATTTGTTGGGTATTTGTATCTCTTGAAGTACTTAAGCCTAAGGAATACGAAAGTGAAGTTGCTTCCGGAGTCCATATGCAATCTGCAAAACTTAGAAACCTTGGATCTAAAACAGTCTCTGGTGTACGAAATACCAGCTGAGATCAAAAGGCTTGTTAAGTTGAGACATCTTTTGGGATACTACCATGACCACAACATAGAGTTTAGTCTTAAATCCGAACGAGGAGTGAAGATAGATGATGGTATTGGATGCTTGCAAGCTTTGCAGAAACTGTACCATGTCGAGGCAAATCATGGAGGGATCAATCTGATCAAAGCACTCCAAAAGCTAAGGCAGCTGAGAAAGTTGGGCCTAAAAAACTTGAAAAGTGAAGATGGAAGGGCTCTATGCGCTTCGGTTGAAAACATGAGCTGCCTCAAATATCTAGAATTAAGTACAATAAGTGAAGATGAAGTCCTGGGTCTGCAATAAATTTCAAGTCCACCAGAATTTATTCGAATCCTCTACCTGAAGGGGCGTCTAGAGAAGTTGCCAAGTTGGATTCCAAAGCTTCAACACCTAGTCAAGCTAAAGGTTTTCTGGTCAAGGTTGAGAGATTCCCCACTAAAAGCCCTTCAAAATCTACCTTATCGGTTAGAGCCTGGACTCTCATACAAGGCATATGACGGCGTGGAGCTGCATTTTGAACGAGGGTTTCAGAAACTGGAGGTGCTACAACTTAGGGACTTGGATGGGCTAAATTCATTGGTTATAGACAATGGGGCTATTGTTTGGGTTAAAACTTGAACTTTGGGCTCAAGAAGGAGTTAGCCCAAAAGGAGGTCTGAAAAGGGGAAAAGCCCGAAGCCCAGCCAAAGCCCAGAAGGCAGAAAATGCCTTTCCCGACTAGGTGCAGATCATTTGCACCACTTACTCACCTGCCTAGAGACCAAGTGGTATAGACCAGCCATCTAATCAGCCCAAAAGCACTTTACAGTGGCAGTACAAATAAATAGTTGATGAGTCACTACCCTTCAAGCTGCATTCGGGCAAGATTACTGCTACAAGAGGCCAAGCCGAAATGTCTATAAAAGAAGAAAGAGAAGTCAGAGATAAGGACACTCAATCAAACAAACAAATACAAGCACAAACTCTGCTCAAAGCCAGATTTGCCTTCAAACGAAGCTGTAGTCAGCCCAAACCTTCATCCCTTTCGGGATAAACCCTTACCAAAAGCCTTTATAATAGCTCTGCTACCTTGTCCTAAGCTTGCTGTAGTATCGATTTCTTTCTGTAAACTCATCTCCCTACCCCCATTTCTGAAAGCTCTCAAACCCCTTGATAAACCACAAAGATAGGAAGTTGCAAGACGATCAGCCTTGCCCGACAAGGTTAAACCTTGCCCGACCCTCTTTGTTTTTGTCTTTTCATTCATTAGCCTAGCAATATGTTGTATACTTCCAGTTGTATTTAAGTTATTTCTAGTAAGATGACGATTAAAAGACTCTCTCAGTTCTTGAATCCGATTTGAATACGTCTTCACAGTTCAAACCAGATCTAAGTTCTAAGCTCTCGGGCATATAAGATTGATCATTCAAAAGTCCTTGGCCTCAAGGCATAAAAAAGAACCTTATGTGGACTTAACCCATCCACGACAAGCTTTGATAACAAGAAGTCGGAAGTTACTTGTGGCGCAAGTAATCGACCTATCTCTTCGTTTTATTTCTATTATATTTTGATTATAGTAGAACGTTTGAGCATAAAAGGAATTTTGATGGGAAGCCTCAAGGCCTATATCTAAGGCCCTACAAAGGCACCTATTTGGGTTCATTCTGCTCTGCGGGCTCGGATAATCAGAAGTATAATGGTTATAACACTTCTGCAAACAATAAAACAGACATCGTATATTCGAGTACTGGGTTAGTTCTTGATCGGAAGCCTCAAGGCCTACACCTAAGGCCCCATAAAGGCACCTGTCATAACTAACACAGCCTTTCGGGTATATGTACAACTAACATTCAACATCCATTTTACATCTGCCATGCTAAAGATGGCAGTGGCACGCCTGAGCATTTAAAAGTTAATCTTGATTGTGAGCCTCAAGGCATATACCTAAGGTCCCACAAATGCACATTTCAAAGTTAACTATGTCCTTCTCTTTCAGCCTTGCCCGACAAGCCCGCTAGTAAAGCAGAAGCCTGACAGAAAGCATCAACTGGCGCCAACCTCTCGGGGAGTTGTGTGCTCGTCGGTTAGTAGACATCCCCGACGAAAATTCCAGCCACGAACATAGTTTTGGCACGCCCAGTGGGACCTACTTGATCAGAGAAATATATCAAAGTTACCAGAGGATTTGCAAACTACCTTGTTGCAAATGTTGCAAAGATTGGAGAACGCCTCCGCAGGCTCCAGAAAGGAAGTTAACCCGGTTATAAGACCAACTATTCCTATATCTTTACCTCAACTTGGGGAAAAAGATGATAGGGAGAAAATGAGATTTAAAACCAACCAGCCAGAAGAAGCAGTGATGGACAAACCTGCGGATCCCTTCTCAAAGGCCCCAGTAAATATGATCAGTATGGCATGGGCTGAGAAGGGAAAAGAAAAGGTCACAAGGGAAGTAGAAAAAGGAAGACTGGCTGACAGATCCATAAAATGGGTGATCAAATTGCTCGAACATCCAAAAGCAGCCATAATCAAAAGGATGGTTCTGTGCAGTAAATGCCAATGCGAATGTGAGCTCGAAATACCACCCGCAGGAGTCCTCATGGATCATGAACTAATCAGGAGGAATGAAGAAGAAAAAAGAAAAGAGGCCCATGAGAAAGTTAGGCGGACTGCAGGAAGGGATACCTCCCGAAGTGTTTTTCAGCAGTTAGGAGGCGATTCCCAACCTAGAGCTTTATCAGAGATATTTCGCAATCATGAAGTTTCTGAAGAGGCAGAAGATAAAGATGCCAAAAAGCTGAAAGAGAGGGGTGTAGAGCGTTCTCAGTACGGCCATATGGGAAGAGAAGTCAAGAGGAATGATAGGCTAACAAATCCTGTCAAAAAGGATAACCCTGCCCACCTCGGACGAAAATGGTACGTGGTTGGGAAAAATGGACAGCTCGTTAAACAAATGGGAGCCTTCATGGTCAGAGGGGTCCAAAGGCAACACAAAGCCTACATGAACTCCTTCAAGACCCCTGCGATGTCTGAAGCATCCAAGAATCAAAAGTTAGGAAAAACGTCATCTGGGGGGAGTAGTCAGTTCCGCTGGAGGAGTAAAAATGAGGTGGAGAAGGCTAATAGCAAGACAGAAGGCGAGGGAGACCATGTACCACAAAGCCTACATCCCGGGAAATATAGGATCTTGAGGAGAGCTCAAGAAGATATGATCATGATGCCAACTCCCGGATGGAAGACAGAGCCTAGTTGCTTTGGAACTGTTTCACCTGAAAGAAAACCACATTCTCTATCATTAGTGGATCCTTTCGGTGAGGTTCCAAAGCAAACACTATGTTCAGGCATGAATCAACATGAGGGGGCACCAGAACCACTGCTTCCAGCAGATGCGATGGCTTGGTTAGACGAGTTCATGGATCAAATTGGGAGCAAGAAAGAAGAACTGCCAGAGCCTAGCAATTTTCATATCAACATGGCGTATGTGCTATCCGCCATGTTTGGTGCCAGACCTAATCAGCCCGCCACTATGGAAGGTGACTACGTAACAACTGAGCCAATGATGGCCCATGTCAATGTGGAGATAGCTAAAGAGGGAGAATCAGGAAAAGCTGAATCATCTGAAGTATCCAAGGACGGTCCTTTAAGGATCTATACAGACAAAATGGTGTTCAGCCGCCCGAGCATTTCGCTTGCCAATCATCTTAAGCTCATATATGTTACAGCTCATTTGGAAGTGGTGCCCTTCAAAAGGATTTTAATTGATGGAGGAGCGGCTGTTAATGTACTACCGGCCAAGCAAATGAAAAAGTTAGGGAGAGGCACAGAAGATCTTATTCCTACAGACCTCACGGTTTCAAGCTTCTCGGGCGCCATCACCAAGACTCATGGGATATTGCCTTTAGAAGTGGATTTGGGGTCTAAACAGATCATGCTGGCATTCTTTGTGGTAGATTGCACTTCCACTTATGGAGCCTTACTTGGAAGGGATTGGATCCACCAAAGTCTTGCCATACCCTCCACTCTTCATCAGCAAGTGGCTGTTTACCATGAGGCAGGAATGGAGGGACCAGGCTTTTGGGAGATGGTAGAGGCCGAATCACGGCCATTTTTTCCCACAGCCAATGTTGCTGAAGCAAGTTTCTACAATCCCAACGTAGGAATTCTGAAATGTTTAGGAGCAGATGAGAACGACCGCCCTACCAAGGTGACGACCCAAAAGCTTCTAGAACAAGGAATGTTCCTTACTAGAGAGGAGTGGGATAAACCTTGTATCGTCTCAACACCCCTACACCACCAATGACAGAACAAAAGAAGAAGGATCAGGTAATGGCAGTCAGGTTCCTGATCAAAAGACTGTTGGTGTATGGGAAATAAAGAAAGCAAGAAATTGAGCTCTTAGACAAAGAAGAGCAGGAATGGAAGCTAGGAGCTTCAACCAGCCAGAATGAAAGCAGGGAGGAATCTTGTAGAGAAGAATTGGAGAGGGCAATCCAAATGGTCGAGTGCATATATGACCTAGATGGGCCAGACGACTTGCCCGAGAGCTTGGAGTTAGTCGAATTTTTGTGTGCAGAACCTGATAAGCCACCACCAGAAGTTCAGGATCCTCTGGAAGTTATTGATCTAGGGACAGAGGAAGATCCAAGACCAATACAAATAAGTGGTTTATTAGAGACTACTGATCGGGCAAAGATTATCTGTCTTTTACAAGAATTTAAAGATTGTTTTGCTTGGCATTATACTGAGATGCCAGGTTTAGATTCAACCTTGGTGGAACACAGAATGCCCATCAAGGAGGGATATAAACCTGTTAAGCAAGCACCGCGAAGGATGTCAAATGAGATAGAAGAGAAGGTCAAAGAAGAGATTGAGAGGCTAGTAAAAGCTGGATTTATCAGGCCAGCCAAATATGTAGAGTGGTTAGCCAACATTGTACCCGTTTTAAAGGCCATAACAAAAGCAGTACGATGTTGTGTTGATTACAGAAATATTAATGGCGCTACACCAAAAGATGAGTATCCCATGCCCATGGCAGATCTATCCATAGATGCAGTAGCAAAACACAAAGTCTTATCTTTTATGGATGGAAATGCCGGGTATAATCAGATAAAGATGGCTCCGGAGGATATACATAAAACAGCTTTTAGGTGTCATGTGCATGTGAGGGCATATGAATATCTGGTCATGCCATTTGGGCTCAAGAACGCTGGTGCGACCTACCACAGGGCAATGAATGCCATATTTCATGATCGGATTGGCCATAACATGGAGGTGTATATTGATGACATTGTGGTGAAATCCAAAACAGAATAGCAGCATCTGGTAGACCTCAAGCAAGCATTGACAAGAATGAGGATCCACAAATTGAAGATGAATCCAAAGAAATGCGCGTTTGGAGTAAGAGCTGGCAACTTCTTGGGATTCCTGGTTCATCAAAGAGGTGTAGAAGTGGACAAAAACAAATCTCGAGCAATAATGGAGTCGCATTCACCCACCAACAAAGTGCAACTTCAGAAGCTGCTAGGCAAAATTAATTTCTTGAGAAGATTCATTGCCAATTTAGCAAGCAAGATCCAGCCGCTGACTCATTTGCTAAGACTGAAGGATAAAGAAAATTTCGAATAGGGACCACCACACCAAAAGGCTTTCGACAGCATCAAAGCCTATTTGACTTCTCCACCAGTATTGGTGCCACCTCAAAGGGGAAAACCCTTAAAGCTGTATATTTCTGCTTCAGAGAAATCAATCGGGAGTTTACTAGCTCAAAACAATGAAGGCGGGAAAGAGCAGGCGGTGTACTACCTCAGGAGAATTCTGACCGAAGTAGAAACGAGATATTCCCCAGTAGAAAGATTGTTCTTAGCTCTATGTTTTACTGCCAGTAAGCTGAGGCATTACATGTTACCTTGTCACGTGCACATCATCTGCAAGACAGATGTAATAAAGTACATGTTGTCAAAGCCAATGCTAACAGGAAGAATTGGGAAGTGGATTCTAGCATTATCAGAATTCAACTTTCAGTATGTACCCCAAAGGGCATTTAAAGGCCAAGCAATTGCTGACTTCTTGGCGGAGCATCAAGAGTCTCAAGATGAGATAATCAATATCCCGGGAACCCTGGAAGTTACTAGTGTTTGGATCCCGCCAAGCAAAGGTATCTCGGGCAAAGAGGAGTGAGTTCAGCAGGAGATAAGAAGAGTGACTGATTTATGGATTACTCCTTGGAAGCTATGTTTTGATGGTTCCTACACTCAAAAGGATTCAGGAGCTGGGATTGTAATTATCAACCCTCAATGGGTGTATCATTATTACTCATTTCTCCAAGATTACCAAGGGAACACCAATAATCGGGTAGAATATGAAGCCTTAATAATTGGTTTGGAAATCTTGATGGATCTGGGGGCAGTGGAGGTAGAGGTCTTTGGTGATTCAGAGTTAGTAATAAACCAGTTAAATGATAAGTTCAAGTGCAGACATATCACCATGGCAGGGTATTACTTGGCGGCCACGCAATTGCTGAGTTATTGGGATTCTGAGATATCAGTTAATCATGTTCCTAGAGGATCCAACCCAGCGGCCAACGAGATGGCGCAATTAGCCTCAGGCATGCCAATACAGGAAAGAAAATATGGGTTGGATGTCGAGATTCAAAGAAGAAATCTTCCTTCTATCCTGGAAAGAGGATTTAGTCTGGATATAATGGTTCTAGAAACTGAGATAGAAGATTGGAGGTCGCCCATCATCCATCATTTAAAAGATCCCTCTTCACCCACAAGCAAGAAGAATAGAAAGCAAGCAACTAAGTATGTCTTATGGGCGAAAGACATGCTAAGGAAAACTCCAGACGAGTTACTATTGAAATGCTTAGGCCAAGAGGAATCCATGAGAGTAATGGCTGAAGTACATAAAGGAGTATGTGGATCACATCAGGCTGGAACGAAGATGAGGTGGTTGCTTAGAAGGTATGGTTATTTCTGGCCCGACATGGAAAAAGATTGCAAGTCCTATGCCCGAGGATGTGAAGAATGTCAAAGGCACGGTTCTCTCCAACATGTACCCTCAGTACCTTTAAATCCAGTGGTCAAGCCTTGGCCTTTCAGATGATGGGCAATGGACTTCATCGGGCAGATCTATCCAGCTTCTAGCAAGGGGCACACTTTCATAATTGTAGCAACGGATTACTTCACCAAATGGGTAGAGGCCTCGACCATAAAATCCATAACCTCAGCTGCAGTAAAAAAATTTATTGAGACCAAGATTCTGTATAGATTTGGGGTGCCCGAAACCATAGTAACGGATCGTGGGCCATCTTTTATTTCAAAAGAAGTTGAAGAGTTTGCAAGCAAATACAAAATAAAGATGATCCAGTCCAGTCCTTACTACCCACATTCAAATGGCCAGGCAGAATCCAGCAACAAGATTTTGGTAAACATTATCAAAAGAATGGTGATAGATAGTCCGGAAAAGTGGCATGAAAAGCTGGGGAATACTTTGTGGGCATACAGAACTTCCAAGAGGGCAGAAACATGGACAACTCCTTATGCTCTAACTTTCGGGCAAGATGCAGTGTTTCCCATGGAAATCAATGTAAGTTCTGTCAGAATTCAAAATCAGTTTGGGTTACACAGTGAAAAGTATATCGAAGCCATGTGTCAAGGGATTGAAGACTTAGATGTAGCCCGAATTGAAGCCTTAAACTAGATTCAGGAATGGAAGAAAGCTGTTGCCCGAGCTTATAATAAAAAGGTGAAGATAAAGTCTTTCAAGGAAGGAGATTTGGTGTGGAAGACAGTCATTCCTCTAGGAGCTCAGCTTAGGGGCTTCGGAAAATGGAGCCTGAAATAGGAAGGTCCTTTTATGATTAGTCGAGTATTAGACAAAGGAGGATACTACTTGGTGGACCTCGAAGGAAATTGGCAGAAACATCCCATTAATGTTAAATTCTTGAAAAAATATTGTCATACATTATGGGATGTTAGAGATTGTTATATTGAAGAGGATGCAAAGTAAAGCAGGCTTCGGGATACCAAAGTGCAGTGTATGTTCATCAATCATTCAAGAAGACAGAAAGACACAAAGCTGCTAAAATAATGTTTATTTCATTTCGACAAATTGGTGAAATTTACAACAGATTCAATTCTGATGTACTACGATTCGATTCCTTCTGGATGCAATGGTGTCTCAGCTGGTTTTCCGATGTCTTCATGGATAGAATCCGATCAGGTGATCAGGTTGTGCGGCCAAGATGAGCTTGGTAGAGGATCCTTAGGCAGAGTCATCACCATACATGATGGTAAAGCCTGACTTATCATGGCAGCGAGTAGGAAGGCAAGCCTTTATAAGGAAACCGCCTGACCACAGGTGTTGGGGATAGCGAAGTGTTTGACCAAAGGTGTTGGAGATAATAGTTATCTGATGAAAACTCTTTTTCTTACTAAAAGGAAGTTTTAGAAAACCCCACTTGAATCCTGAAGAACTCATTTCACAGTTTTGGGAAGAAAACTAAGGAGGCAGAAACGCTCAAGGTTGATAACAGATGAGGTTGAAGATAATTTGAGCCGGAATTTATGGAATATCAGAAGGTAGTTCAAGAGTCGTGAGGAAATCAAGAGACTCCGGGTTGCGTTAATCTCAACCAGAAGACACAAGTTCCAAGGACAAGGGTCCTGACGCATGCAGCTATTCAATCAATATTGGAGCCTGGAATTCCAGTCTGAATATTGATTGAAATGGGCATTGTTTGGGTTATAACTTGAACTTTGGGCTCAAGAATGAGTTAGCCCAAAAGGAGGTCTGAAAAGGGGAAAAGCCCGAAGCCCAACCAAAGCCCAGAAGGCAGAAAATGCCTTTCCCGACTAGGTGCAGATCATTTGCACCACTTGCTCACCTGCCTAGAGACCAAGTGGTATAGACCAGCCAGCTAATCAGCCCAAAAGCACTTTACAGTGGCAGTACAAGTAAATAGCTGATGAGTCACTACCCTTCAAGCTGCATTCAGGCAAGATTACTGATCGGATCATATTTATATATATTTTTACTTCAAATTCACTCGTCTTTTCTTAGTTATTTCCTCATATTTTTGTACTATTTACTTTGTTTTTGTGTTTTATAGAATTTATCTAGCTAAGAAAATAAAAATAGCACTAGTGAGGTTTTATCTGAATCTGAAAAAATCTGAATGTTTAGGGTTTTTGTTTGCTGATTATTGTTTGTTTTATCTATATTTTTTTAGTTATATTTAATTTATGTTTATATTGGGAGGTATCTTTAAGGTTTAATACAATAGATGAGTGGAGAAAGTGGGCAGCTATCATGACAAGCTGCACGAAGGCAGCTGCCTGGCGGGAATAAAGAATTAAAAGGGAAAGCTACCTTGGCAGCTGGAAGGTAGAAGCACAACACGGGAATAAATAATTAGAGGACAACAAGTCAGAAAAGCAGAAGGCAGAAAAGAGAGAGTGTGGAGGAAATAACAAATTAAGCTGCCTTTGCAGCTAGTGGCGAGCAGGAGAAGAGCTGGAAAGGAAAAATAAAGAAAGAGGAAGGAGCTGGCGAGGCACTGAGAGGAAGAAATAAGAAAGCTGGAGTGCGTGAAGAAAGAGGGGGGGGATGAGCTGCCCTAGGCAGCTGTGACTGTTGGGCAGCAGGGACGGACAGAAATCAGAAAACAAGAAGGCAGCTGAGAGTGCAGCGCTGCCTGGCGGAAACAAACAGAAGCAGCTCAAGCACGGGCACTCTTCTCACTTCGGTGTTATTCTTCCTCAACTTATGTTTTATTTTATGGTTTAATTTAAGAATAATGTATCACTAAATTCGTTTTGGTTAGAGGTGAATTTGAAGCCATGAATATTTGTTTATTATAATTTGATTTAATCCAGTTATGAATTTATGAATGTTGGATGTGGTTTACTTTTCTGTGTTGATTAAGAACTTGTTTATGTATGTGGGTTGAGGGTCGACACTTAATTTGCATGCTTAGACTTGATGCTAGGATATAAGGGAATTTCACCTAATCGTTATGAACTTATATCCATGAGTAGTAAAAATCGCTAGTCACGATTGTGTTTAGTAAACCCTAGGTTGGATTAACATGCGTATTCCATAGTTATGAATGCCTAGTCGATGTTTATGATTTTCATTGAACTTAATGATCTTTGATATGTCTCTCTATCATGCGTATTCCATAGTTAGGGAACTTGATAAGAATAATTTGGTTGTGATGCGTTCCCGTCCAATTCAATGAATATAGGGAAATCTGAAAGTTAATTTAAGCAGACCTAATTAACTTGGAGCGTTGTCATTTATTCGTTTGTTGAAATCATAACTGGGAATCAAATTGTATGCATATATTCATGTGTGGATAAGGAACCCTCTAACTATCGTCTCATCATTTTAATTCTATAAAATATATTTTCTTTGAAGTTTGTTTTTAAGTTTCTGTTTTAAGTTCAATTTCATCAAAAAAATCAATCCCCCATTTATTTTAAAGTGTTAGATTTATTAGAAATCAATTTAGTTTGTGTTTTCTTGAGTCTTGAATTATTTTGAGTCTTTTGATTTGTTTTAGTTTATTTGTTAGTTTTATTTTGAGTGATTCTAGTTAAGTGTTTTGATTTTAGTTTAGTGTTTTAAATTTTGTTTTTACGTTTTTAATTTAATTTTACTTTGGTTAGCATCCCTAGTTAATCCCCGGCCTATAACGATCCCTACTTACATCATTACTACAATTGTCACAAATAGGGTTTAATTTGTGCGTTAATTTATTTTCGCATCAAATTTTTGGCGCCGTTGCCGGGGATTAGCAAATTTGCTAATTCCTTGTTTATGTTTTTGTTTGTGTTTTATTTTATTTTATTTTTGGTTTGTTATGTCTTTTACTTTTGATATTTGATTTAGTTTTCTTTCTTTGATTTTAGTTACAAATGGAGCAAGACATGGCACTTGCATCCATCCAAGCTCAATTGGCGAATATCACGTCTCAATTAACTCAGAATGCCGGAAGGACCACAATGCCAAGTGTACCTACATTTGGGGCATCGTATGGGCAAGGATATCAAACTCATCAATATCCCCAATTTTCTGCAAATGAAGATGTTTGGGGATATCAAGGTCATAACCAATCAAGGGGCAACATGTTTTCCAACGCTTACAATTCGGATTGGAGAAATTATTCAGATCATAGGTGGGGAGAATCTCAACAGGTTCAACAAAGTGGATATTGGCAACAAGATGAGGAGTTTTATTCAAGATCTATGCAGCCACCACAACCTCCCCCACAGCAATTTCAATCGAATTCAAGTATGCCCATGAATTATAATGAAATTCTTGATGGACTCATTTCTTTGACGCAGGGCTCACAAAACGAAGAACAATGGCAGCCATGTGAGGAGTTCTATCAATGGCCATGTGAACCACCACAGCCTCCACCACAATCTCCCCAACCAAATTCAGGTTCGTCGGTTGATAATGATAATATTATTCAATTAATTACCTCTTTGAACCAGGAAGTAGAAAATCAAGACAACAAGATGGATGCATTGGAGAAGCAAGTTGGGCAGATTATGGAGATCATGGCACAGATACAAGATCAAAGAGAACTCTCCAACTCCACATTTGCAAATTCAAAGGGAGAAATGGAAATCAATGAAGCCATCACTTTGGGAAGTGATATAGAGGATGAAGTTGTTCCAGAACCATCCAAACATAGCCCGGACATGGATGAATTGCCGCTTCAAGAAGAAGATGAGGATGACGACTTGGGCAGTTTAGAAGAATTCTTGTCGCAAACCCCTCAAGTCCTTATGCCATCCAACTCAGGTGAGGAGGTTCAAAATTCATTTCATTCTAACATTATTCCGCCAATTGTCCCTTTTCCTTGCAGGTATTTAAATCCCAAGGAAGAAGTGAATGAAAAAGACGTTGTGGAAGCTCTTCCAGAGGTGCAAAATGAGATCCCAATTTTTGGTGCACCAAATTATGTTCCCGATGATGTTGAAACATTCAAAGAACCTTGCACACCAAGAAGAGGGATTCCAGAAAATGAGGTGGCCGGAGAATATGTTGAACATATCAAAGAGGCTGTGCATGAGACAATCAAGCCCAAAGAAGTTGAGACTGATGACACGGGACAAGCCACAACCATTATAATAAATTTGGCCAAGTTCAAAGTCCCTGAAACGTTCCAAGACGTGGTGTTTGTGATTGAGTTTGAACGAGATAGTAAGCCATCTTCTCCATTTTTAATTTTATGTTATACTAACAATCTAATTTTGATGATTCAGGCACCGTCATTAGAACTTAGACCGTTGTCGGATCATTTCAAGTACCACCGTCCGTTCAAGGATAAGCCCATGCATTTGAATAATGAAGGGAGGCCTAGGAATCACCCACAATCAGATTTGCATTCCTAATCCCTTCTCTTTACTGCTTTCATTTTGTTTTGTTTATTTAGTTGTGATTTTTGTTTAGAAAGTTAAACATAGTCTTTTTACTTTGATTTACTTATTTTACATTGATATTTAAAAAATATATATATATATATATATAATAATAATAATAAACATCCATATAAAAAAAAAAAAAAAAAAAAAAAACACAAAAAATACTTATATTTATATATATAATTAAATAAACTTAAAAGCATAAATATTTTACAATAATGTGAACTAATAGCTTTCATTGGTCGTTGGTAGGTGGTGCCTCGGAGGTCGACGGTGAAGGAAATTTTGTGAAAAACATGTTCATTTGAATAACATCATATAGCATGCAATTAACAATTAAAGGCGGAATCATGCTTTCATGCATTCAAAAACAAAACATCTACCATGAAATTCAAAGCCTAGTAGATTGGTGAACCTTGACTCAACTTAAAAACAACAATTTGTTAGTTGAGAAATATTTACCTTTGTAGATTCCTCTTTGCATATGCAAAGGATAATCACCCAAGAGATAGGGTCTTCATTCCTTGCTTCTTAGCTCCATGGATTTGGTTAGAAGAATAGGTTCTCCAAGTTCCCAAAATTGAGAATTCTACACCAAGGTTGGATTGGAGAGGAAATGAGTGACCTTGAGGAAATAGAATTGCTAGACAATATCCCCCAAGGTGGTTGGCATCTTAGAGAGAAATGGAAGCTTTGTGTTCTCACCAATTTTCTCTAAAATCAACAACTTATGAATTTTAGGTTATAAAGTTCTTTATATAGTCACTTCTTTAAATGACCTAAAGAACCAAAAACCCTAATTCAACACTAAATGGATATGGGCTTTTGGGCCTTTGTGAATCTTTATTCATTAAGTTGTCATACAACTTAAGTCAATGGGCTTTGACGTTCGAAGCCCATTGGGCCTTAAGGTCCAAAACTATCCCGAGGTCTTTAACGAACTTATTCGTTTGATTAATTAACATATTAATTAATCCTTGCCATAAATAATTAAACCATTTAATTCATCTCCTTTGTTTCTTCAATCTCCACCTTATTTGGTGTACGATACATTAGGTTCCTTTTAGCGAGGCAGTGGGCGATTAAAACCATTTTACATCGATTGTGAATTGAAACTTACTTTCAATTCTCCCTTTAGTGATTACACACGTTTAGGGCTTCCACAAACCATGAGTGACACCTAGCAGCATATCATGGCTACCCAAGCTAATCAGAAGAGGTAGAGAACCTATTCAGTTTAGGATTACAAATGCAATACGGTCTTTCTCTAATCTAATACTCTTGACCACATTGTTTGGTTTGATAGTTTATTTATTCATGTCTACTATCCAATGTGATTCATTTGCATTTTATGATTACCTTGAATGTGATTTGGAACGCATTCCCCAATCTCATTCATACTCTGGCCAGAGATTTTAATCATATCATAGAGTATTCTCCCTCAAGCCAATTGAAGGTTAGAGATCCCTTGTTGCGCATTCACTTGTCTCCATGACTAAGTGGCTTAACCCCAATGATGTCGTGGACACCCCGATGGGGTGACTTTGGCATAATCAAAGATCAAGGACTTAACCACAAGACAACAACTGTGATGCCTCAGGTCAAAGGACTAATTTGCATTATCCCAAACATGAGTTCTCATGTGACATGAGTATGAGAACTCCTCGTTGATCGTGTTCAGTGAACTCATTCTCTATTGAGCACCTACGTACTTGTCTTGATGTCACACACACCAATGACTCGAGACTAGTCACTCTCCCTGAGAGAAGACATAGCACGTACTGATCTTATCGGACTGTCAATGCCCAATTGGCAATCCTATGATCAGGAACGTTTAGGATGTGTCTACGAAAGAATGGTCTCATTAATCTAACTTCATTAGATTGCATTCTCCCAATCACATATTCCTTGGACTTTATCGTTTAAGCATATAACATTTATATGAGATGTCTCAAACAATAATGTTTGCATTTTATATGTAAACTAGATTAGTTTAACATGTGAAATGTCCGTAAAGTATCATCATATGATTGGCTTTAGGGCACATTTCCAACAATCTCCCACTTGCACTAGAGCCAATCAGCTTGGTCATCTGTTATGATTCCTCTTCTGTAGTCATTTCCTAAATGGCTGAATAGTAGGCCTAGGAAATGGATATCTATATGTTATCCATAGAAGCAACCTTGAGAATATCGACGTCACCATTATACATGATTCCCAATCATGTGGTTCAGTCTCTCATGTGAGTTCGGATCTTGATGAGACCTTGATTCCCAGGCTTGAGCTATCGCCCCATTAGTGTCGTAGTGTCAGTACACTAGATACACTTTCTGGTTGGAACCGAATAGAGAGTTCATAAATGAACTTTCCCATCCAAACAACATTGTTGTAAACTTCTATATGGCAATATATTTTGCATTCATAATGGAACACACTAAAGTCATTACTTTAATGTTTCCATCCAAATATCTCTTTAGTCATAATAAAGAGATATCTGTTTATCTCTTCATTCATAATGAAGAAACATCCAATGATGGATTAGATTCACAATCTAATACATTTACGCTTCCATTACGTTACTCTAATTCTTCCTCATTCTTCGAGGAACCTATCCTTTAGTATTTCTTAAATACTTAAGGATTTACTTGACAGTTGCCATGGTTCTGATCCTGGGCTTGCACTGATATCGCCTTGTACCTTTCTAGGTACAACTCATATCAATGTTTTTCATACAATATGAAATACATAAATCACCTTTCTGCGTATGCATAAAGGATTCGATTTACGCATTATTTCTTTGGGAGTCAAAGGGTACGTTCCCTTTGAGAAGAGCTACCTCCTAGTCTCACTAGAGTTGTTCTTCTTATTAAAGTTTATCATCATATGAGAAACTTCCTAGCAACCTTTTGTCTATTATTAGGGCATGATATAATCCAATTATATCCTAAAATCTATCATTATAGATTTCCATCCCATGTATATAGACTATGTCTCCCATATACATTCTATCGTTATAGAAAGTTTTAAAGTCATAACTTTAACAATGAAGTATTCTTTTCATTTCCAAAATTAATATATCATACATATATTCAAATTTAGGAATATGATTAACTCCCACTAATCTTTTGTAAACCTAGTAAACAAAAGATTAATTTACATCTATATGAGAAATCAAACAATTTTGATCTTTCTCTCATAAGACGCTTATGGCTCCCACTAGCTTGCTAAGATCCATGATGGTTGGATCTCTACATCTTACATGTTTTGTGATTCATAGTTTTAGACATAAATTATCAAGACTATCTTAATAATGGTTTCGGAAACCTATATCATGTCCAAACATTGAATCACCATTTAGTTGTAGCTAGCAATCATCGAATTAATTGAAACTAAGACTACGTCAAAGATGGTTCCTTCAAAGTCAACCATTCTCTTTGATTGTAGTCACCTTAAGCTACCAATTAGCTATGAAGGTTTCATTATTTCGGGTCAAATGGTACTTTACCATTTCCTTGAGTATATATCGTATATACACTCAATGTAGTCATAAAGTTCAAACCATTCAACTGAGACGGTTTATAAATCCTTCTTGACTACCTTGGAGCTTGTGGTATAGGAACTAGGTTGTTATATTTGTTGATTATCATCTTGTCTCTCAAAGAACCCATTCTTTTGAGTTCTATTCCTAGTTCATTTGCTCTAAGGCAAATCACATTGTAGGATTACAATGAACTACTCAACAAACAACATTTGTTGGTTGGTTTATAGAAGTGATATCCAAAGGTTAATTTAAGGATATCCACAAGATAATTTTTAAACAAATATTGCTTATTAGCACACAACCCCAAATCTTAACATGATTAAGATTTGTCTTTCTTTCCAACTACATCCTATGGAGTTATGAAAATTTTGGAAGATCTTCTAATTGACAATCATATTGTCTTAGAAGCATATATATCCTATATATGGGTAATTGATAATATCCAACGAACTAAATCTTATTCAAGTTCGTTCTTCTCCTAATGGAGAAAATCATTTATCTTATGATGCTAATTTCCTTGATATCTTTCAAGGAAACTCATCTAAAGTGTTACCTTTCCTTGGATCAAATCTAAGGATGTAATTACTTTAGACGTCTTACTCATCAATCTTACATTTCTTGAATTCTTTGAAACCTTTTGCAAAGTATTCGGACTTGTGTTTATTCAAAATAAACTATAGTCCAACCGAGAGTGATCTTCGGTGAATGTCATACAACATGAGTAGTATTATGTTGTGGACAATTGCCACTATCTTGCAACCTTTTGGGTTTTAAGCATCATTATATTCTAAACAGTTAACGCTACCATATCATCTCTACTATAGAGACAATCAATTAGATTACTATAATCCAATCATTGATTAATAAAGAACAATGTTTTGTCAAACAAAACATTCATCCATCTCTACTATAGTGACGGAATTAAGTTCCTTAAAATTGGGATGTAAAGACAATCTTTGGTTTTTCCAATTTCTTTGGTAGTTCATATGAGGAAGTTAGTACCATCTGCTTTCGCAGAGATCTATATTTTATTCACGTTCCGAATGTGAAGTACTTTCTCTTCTCTCATTAATCTTTTACTTCTTATTAGCCACACTTTTACAACGATTGTAAAACATAGTTACTAATACGGAATCAAGCATTCAAGTAGAAGAACCAACTGTTTTGAACTATTCAAGAACAATTTACAACACCTTCGAAAGGTGTGTTCTTGACACTTGCAAGACATTTCTTGTAAATACCCCTTCCAATGTCCATCATTTCATAAAGAAAGTTTGTTCCCTTGGAGTTAATTTTATCTTCTTCATTTGACTTCTCCTTTGACTACAATAGTCATGGTCCCTAAACTCCCACTATCTCTCTTGAAACCTTTTTCAATTGTGTTATACACATCAAACATTTTGGAGAGTGTGTGGTTATTATTCACTACATAGTTTACAATAAACTTAGTGAACCATTAGGATAGGGACATAAAGGTGAAGTCCTAGCTTAGTTTCCGTCTCGTTAAGTGGTTTATCACTTCAACACTCAATGATTCAAAATCATCATAAGTCCATGTTGATGGACTATTTTTGTCAACCAACCATTATGTTCTAAACATAATTACAAACTTTCAAGAGTTGTTCAAGGCAACTCTTATTTGTTCATAAGTTCCTTTGTTCATATAACGAAGGAATAAGCATTGGTTGTTTGTGTTGTCCTCTTCATGATAGACATTTCTAACATGTTCTTCCAATGATACATTATCAATAGGAAGATTGTGAGGATGAGACTTCTTAGGTACATGCACAATCCATTTAAGACAATCTTTGGGATTGTGTTACCAAGTCCGGAAACTAAAACATTCGGATTTTCTTTGTCAAGTTTTGGATAGCGTTTGCAAATATATTGGTAAACAAATACATAACGAATATAAATTGATTGATTTTAAGCCATTTGATTCGGGTCTTTAAATCAAATAGCACCACCCACTATTTTTGGCAAATTCCATATCCCTCATTGGAATTCGAGAGTTTTGGAGGAAACTCTTAGTAGGTTATGGGAGACTCACTATTACCAAGCCCACCTCACAATGATATGATGTTGGCTAGCATTAATAATAATGAGAGAGTACGCTTACTCATTTGCAACTAATGCAAGTACCCATCAATTTGGCCTCTAGAGAATGTTGCCTCACGATGATACGATGTTGGCGCCATTGCACTTAGTTAAGTCATTCCCACCATGCTTAGTTCGTGAAGGGGTTCAAGAATAGCCTCACGATGATATGAT
This sequence comes from Malus fusca, assembly GCA_035220775.1. NCBI lineage: Eukaryota > Viridiplantae > Streptophyta > Magnoliopsida > Rosales > Rosaceae > Malus > Malus fusca. The sequence goes on from CM069060.1 coordinate 17,105,069, forward strand.
GTCGGCCATCCTCGTTGCCTACACTAACCTCATCAAGTATGTATATAGACTCTTCCTGAGTATAAGCATGCACTTTGTACTCCCCCATGATAGGGTGAAGCCAGTGTACAAGTCATAAACGATTGGAGCCTACCACGGTGGAAGGCCACGAAAGAGTGTTCTAAGCACTCTCACGCTTATCAACTTAATAATGGTTTGGTTGAGGGTTTTAGGTCTCATCACATATAAATATTCATTTTAATCTTTATTAAAACAATTTTGGTCCTATTACAACTATTGGTCCATTCGATTCAATTTAGTTGTATATAATACTCCCACTATACTTATAAAACGGTTTTTAAAGCAAGAGTATATGATACTACTAACATAAGGTTTGCATTCATTTGATGGACTATATAGTTGCCTTAGGGCCTTAGGATGACTATGAACCTTTGTTTAGATTCAACACGAGCCTAGTGTTGAATCTCGGACTAGGGATGGAGATTGATTTTAGTTACGCGTTTAATCACATTAAGGCGTGTTGTCTTAGGGGCGTTGGACCCAACTACTTCATTTTCATGCATATCAAATAAAGCAAGAAAAAAGTACTTCAAAGTAAAAGAGAGCTTATGCTCTTTACAACATTTGCATAAAACAAATTACTTTAAAGTAAAGAAGAGCTTATGCTCTTTTACAACATTTGATCAAATCAAATTACAACCAAAATTAATCTACACATTCCCATGGTTCAAACAAATTTGAAACGGCCTTTCACATAGCTCAATTATCGTAGGCTTAGGTTCATAATCACCCTTTAATTAATCAACACTTTAATTAATTAAATTGAATGCTACATTTTCATTTGGTTTTTGTATCCATAAAATTGATTTAAATGGAGCTAAATGAAATGAAAATCCAATTCTCATTTAAAGAGACAAAACAATTTTTGTTCCCTACTTAATTTGGGCCATCATGCAATAACCACAACTTTTTGGGCTATATTGCGAAACACAAACTTTTGGGGTCACTTTGTAAAAACACAAAAGTCCACTACTTCATGTAATTACAATTAGAACCCAAAATTTTCAACAAATACAAAAAACTTCATTAAAGGAGCAAAACAATTTGTCCTTTAACGTTTTTGGGCCTTAACGTAAAAACGTAAACTTTTGGGCCAAAGTGCAAATACACAAAAGTATCAAAACTTTATGTAATTGAATAAAAGACCCAAAAATACCCTATTTAATTAGGGTGGCCGGCCATGATAGAAAAAATATGATTTTTACAAAGTTTTTGTAAGTGGGTTTTATTAGGTGAGGTAAAGATGAAATATTTTGAATTTATGTTAAACTTTTTTAAAAAGTTTGTCTACCATTATAACCATTAATTGAATTTATGTCAAACTTTTAAAAAAGTTTGTCTACCATTAAAACAATTAATAATACTTTACAAATAATCATCACCCACTAAAATCACCCACTAAAATTAAACCAAAACTTTATGTAAAAACATAAAACATTTTGAATCAAAACTTCAAAACTTTTTGTTCTTGGCAAGAACTTCAAGAACATTGAAGAACACTCATGAAAACTCATAATAGCTCCATGAATGTTTTCACTCACCAAAACTCAAATTTTCATCACTCAAAAGAGGGTTAACATCCTAGGGTACTTAGGGGTTCCAAAAGTCACTTTAAAACCATTTTAACAAGACAAACATGAACCCAAAAAATCACCCCTTGGATTTGGCCGAATTTCCCAAAAAACATGGCACCAAATTTTAGCTCCAAAATTCATGCTCATATGAACTACATCTACAACATTTGAGATGGCAAATTTTCTAACAAAATTTACATTCAAAGAAACAAGAATAAAGCTTGTAACATATTACAACTTTTAAATCAAAAACTATGAACTACAAAACCCAAAATGATTCACCAACTACTAGACCTAGGCTCTGATACCACTTGAAGGAAATTTTGTGAAAAACATGTTCATTTGAATAACATCATATAGCATGCAATTAACAATTAAAGGCGGAATCATGCTTTCATGCATTCAAAAACAAAACATCTACCATGAAATTCAAAGCCTAGTAGATTGGTGAACCTTGACTCAACTTAAAAACAACAATTTGTTAGTTGAGAAATATTTACCTTTGTAGATTCCTCTTTGCATATGCAAAGGATAATCACCCAAGAGATAGGGTCTTCATTCCTTGCTTCTTAGCTCCATGGATTTGGTTAGAAGAATAGGTTCTCCAAGTTCCCAAAATTGAGAATTCTACACCAAGGTTGGATTGGAGAGGAAATGAGTGACCTTGAGGAAATAGAATTGCTAGACAATATCCCCCAAGGTGGTTGGCCTCTTAGAGAGAAATGGAAGCTTTGTGTTCTCACCAATTTTCTCTAAAATCAACAACTTATGAATTTTAGGTTATAAAGTTCTTTATATAGTCACTTCTTTAAATGACCTAAAGAACCAAAAACCCTAATTCAAAACTAAATGGATATGGGCTTTTGGGCCTTTGTGAATCTTTATTCATTAAGTTGTCATACAACTTAAGTCAATGGGCTTTGACGTTCGAAGCCCATTGGGCCTTAAGGTCCAAAACTATCCCGAGGTCTTTAACGAACTTATTCGTTTGATTAATTAACATATTAATTAATCCTTGCCATAAATAATTAAACCATTTAATTCATCTCCTTTGTTTCTTCAATCTCCACCTTATTTGGTGTACGATACATTAGGTTCCTTTTAGCGAGGCAGTGGGCGATTAAAACCATTTTACATCGATTGTGAATTGAAACTTACTTTCAATTCTCCCTTTAGTGATTACACACGTTTAGGGCTTCCACAAACCATGAGTGACACCTAGCAGCATATCATGGCTACCCAAGCTAATCAGAAGAGGTAGAGAACCTATTCAGTTTAGGATTACAAATGCAATACGGTCTTTCTCTAATCTAATACTCTTGACCACATTGTTTGGTTTGATAGTTTATTTATTCATGTCTACTATCCAATGTGATTCATTTGCATTTTATGATTACCTTGAATGTGATTTGGAACGCATTCCCCAATCTCATTCATACTCTGGCCAGAGATTTTAATCATATCATAGAGTATTCTCCCTCAAGCCAATTGAAGGTTAGAGATCCCTTGTTGCGCATTCACTTGTCTCCATGACTAAGTGGCTTAACCCCAATGATGTCGTGGACACCCCGATGGGGTGACTTTGGCATAATCAAAGATCAAGGACTTAACCACAAGACAACAACTGTGATGCCTCAGGTCAAAGGACTAATTTGCATTATCCCAAACATGAGTTCTCATGTGACATGAGTATGAGAACTCCTCGTTGATCGTGTTCAGTGAACTCATTCTCTATTGAGCACCTACGTACTTGTCTTGATGTCACACACACCAATGACTCGAGACTAGTCACTCTCCCTGAGAGAAGACATAGCACGTACTGATCTTATCGGACTGTCAATGCCCAATTGGCAATCCTATGATCAGGAACGTTTAGGATGTGTCTACGAAAGAATGGTCTCATTAATCTAACTTCATTAGATTGCATTCTCCCAATCACATATTCCTTGGACTTTATCGTTTAAGCATATAACATTTATATGAGACGTCTCAAACAATAATGTTTGCCTTTTATATGTAAACTAGATTAGTTTAACATGTGAAATGTCCGTAAAGTATCATCATATGATTGGCTTTAGGGCACATTTCCAACAGACGGAACCCCAGAAAGACGAAGCGCCAGAGTTGGATCATTCGGAGCCTCAATACTTGGTGCAGCTCCCGAGGACGAAGGCAACATAAACCTCGGGAGTAACGTCATAAACCGTTGATGATCACTCTGAATCCGCACTTTGGACTCATGCAGCTGATCTAGCTTCCTTTTCATGCTTGTTGAGTAATTAGTTGCGAGCATGTGCAACTCCTTATTCTCATGCCTAAGCACTCTGACCTCTTGCCGAAGACTAGCCACTTCAGCCATCAACGACTCAACCTGACGAGATCGAGCAAGAAGGCGCTGGCCCATGTTTGATACTGAGCCTGCGCATCGGACGCTGTAGGCCAGAGAGTCCTGAACAGCCAGTTCGTCGGACCGCCTGGAAAGTATCCTAGTGTCTCTAGGAGTGAGCAGATTTCTGGCCACCACCGATGCGGTTGTTTCATTCATCATCATGGAATCCTCAACTGTAAGAGGACCATTTGGGGATATGAAGGACGGCTGCCAAATGTTGGTTGGAGAAGACATATCAATATCTTCCCCAACATTCAAGTTAAGGCGACGGTCAGAGGGGCAAGACATTTTCTGAAGGTGTTGAGAATGAAGAGGTCGAACTGATCAAGATTAAAAAAATCTCGGAGGGAGTGTTTACAGGAGGGAGCTCAAGTGTGTTGTGGAACAAAATTGCGCCTCTATAAAAAGAAGAAATCAAGAGGCGCTCATCAAAAATCAAAGTGGCGTCCTCTCGCAAATCGAAGAGTCGGGGCTATTTTCTCAAAAGCCGGATTTTTTTTCTCAAAAGCGGCGTCTCCGTCTCAAAAGTCGGACGCCGTTCTCAAAAGTCGGGCGTCTCTCTCAAAAGCCGGAGCAGTCAGGAATCACGAGGCGAGCAGCTTTTCCAGATTTGTCGTCACTCGTCACGCGGGCTGTCAGCTTTGCGCAAATTACGGGTAGCTTTTTCAGAAAGCGCGTAACCTGTACTGTTCATCCATCCACCGACTGCCGACAGGGGTAAGAGAATAGTTCCGGTTGTGTAGAGAAGTCCTATAAGTATCTACCTTCACCTTCCACAGCAAAGGCACACCGTCTCTGCACTTCTTCATCTCCGAAAATGCCTTTTCAACAAACCCTCTCGAGTTACTCTGTGTTTCTCATTCCCTGAGATACCTTTGCAAACAAGTCATCAAGAGCTAGAGTATTTCATATCATGAAGGTTGAAAGCAAGAGTATCTCATATCATGCTTTCTCCCTGTCCTTTTCCTTGTCTTTGTGACAAGGAGAAAGCGAGCAATCAGCCAGCACTCGGTGTCAATCTTCCGATCTAAGAACCGACTGCCTGGAAATCCTTCCTGATTGCTTACCTAGCATTGCTCTCGAGTGCTCATCTTCAACCGCTGATGTACTTCCGAAGAAGACGCCACATCTGCCTGGAGAACAGATAAGGCAAGTGAAAATGATAACTTGAAGCATGTGGAGACAAGGTGAAGCTTCATCTTCAAGATCAAGTCTCATTTTCCTTGCTAAGAAGTTCCCCAGCCCAGTTCAAGAATACACCTGTGGAACGATACTTCTTCAAAAGCAAAAGTATCTCATATCATCAGAGTCAGAGGCAAAGATATCTCATGGCATGCTTTTCCTTTACCCTTGCTCTTGCCTGCGAGTCAAGGTGAAAGAAAGCAATAGGTCGGCACTTGGACAGATTGAACAAAGAAACAGACCACCACCTCTACCTCGTGCCTACCTACCATGCAGAAGAAACAAAAAGAGAAGAATGTAGCCTGCAGACTCAATCAACCCGGCAGAAGGAGTCCGAGTTGAAACCAAGAGCTCGAGAAGCTTCAACAACATATGGACGCATCAGTCACCACCACTAATCAAGTCTCATTTTCCTTGCTAAGAAGTTCCCGAGGCCAGTTCAAGTTCAAAGCTGTGGAAAGTCACCAAATAGGACCAATGATCACTTATTAGTTCTATTCATTGTCTTTTATCGTGATTTTCAATTTTTCGTTTGCAATTTTTTTTTTACATTTTCTTGTGTTACTTAACTGAATTATTTCTTTTCTTTGCAGGAACTTTTGGTTATTTCCACCCTTGAAGTTGATTGCAGAATTTTAGCTTGGGGGGTCTTCGCTTGATTTTACTGCAAATTAGGGAAGTTTTCAGTCCTATTGCTTTATTTTGTTTCTTTATATTTATTTATTTTATTTTGCATTTTATTATATTTTCTGACATTGGGGACAATGTCTAGTTTAAGTGTGGGGGTAAAGAGTATAAAAATGACCAAATTGAAAATTTTTGTACCTTCGACTTTGAACTGGTTTCATTTGTTTCCATGTTATTGCTTTGTGTTTTCTTAATTAAGTTGTTGTTTTTTTTAAAAATAAAAATAAAAATCAAAAAAAAAAAATCAAAAAAAAAAATCAAAAAATCGGAAAATTTAAAAAATCCAAAAATATTTCCTTGTTTTCCTTATTGTTTTGAATTAGATTTTTTGTTAAGTTTCCCGACCCAATGATATAATTGGATAAAATTTGAACCATGATGATCAAGAACTTAGTTAACATGTGTTGTGTAAAATTCCTAATTCTCGTGTTAGTTTTGTACATATTTGATCATCTTTGAAAAACTAAACGCACATAGCCTTGTTGATGTGAAACTAAAGCATGATTTAAAGCTCCATATGTGAATTTAGTGACCATATACATCCTATGTGAGTTTTTGAGCCTATTGAAAGTGTGTGCATTTTTCATACACTCCTATTCTTTCATGTGTGATGAACTTATGTGAGATACTTCTCTAGAACTTGCATAACGATCTTTCGAAATATTTGTCATTGATTGCATGAACTTGAAAATGATAGAGGCATTAGGTTTACCACCATGGCCCAAATAACCTTGTTTCCCAAAGAAAAATGATATCATTAGATTGCCAATTTGAGCCGTATATGTGAGCCTTTTATTTCTTATCACCAGATATGTCTACCCTTATGCCTGAAATATTTTTCCTTACCCTTTCCAAGCAAGCTAATGAGTAATGTGAAATTGTCTTATGAGAAGTGTTTGTGAAGTACTTGGAGGGTGTTTGGCAAAAGAATAAGTGTGGGGGTTTTTCATATTTGTTTCTGCTTGAAAAAAAAAAAAAAGAAAAAAAAAAAAAAAGAAAGAAAGTTTGTTTACGAAGAAAATAAAAAGTGTTTAAAGTTTCAGTTTAAGGTTGTGGTTGGAGGTGACTAGAAGAATAGCTGGAAAGCTTGAGTTCTTATAAATCTAAACAAAAGAATTGCTTGCAATGTAGCTTGGAACTTGTGTTTACCTATTCTTTCGTTTCAATAACCCTCGCCCTAAACCTCATTACATCCAATAAAAGTCCTCTTGATTTAAGTTTTGCAATTATGATTGTGGAGAAGTGATTTTTATGCAAGCTTATGGTAGAACTTTCACATTTGATTCTTTGAGCGAAACACATTAAGACTAAACACATGTGTGATTAAGTGTATATCCAGTGAGAAGGTCGCTAGTTTGCATATGGTGATTTTAAAATAAAATTTTGAAATTGCATTAGCATGGCTATCTCACACACTACACTTCAAGGATGATTCAAAGTTACTGCTAATATTTGAATAAGGAAAATGAACTTGGATTAGCTTGTTGGTGTTAGCTATGGTTCTTGATGATTTGTGTTCTCGAATGAAATTCTATGAGGGTCACATAGGGGGAGCTAATGTTTTTCATGTTATTACTTTTTCATGTTTTCGTTGTTTTGCTCGAGGACTAGCAAAAGCTAAGTATGGGGGTATTTGATCGGATCATATTTATATATATTTTTACTTCAAATTCACTCGTCTTTTCTTAGTTATTTCCTCATATTTTTGTACTATTTACTTTGTTTTTGTGTTTTATAGAATTTATCTAGCTAAGAAAATAAAAATAGCACTAGTGAGGTTTTATCTGAATCTGAAAAAATCTGAATGTTTAGGGTTTTTGTTTGCTGATTATTGTTTGTTTTATCTATATTTTTTTAGTTATATTTAATTTATGTTTATATTGGAAGGTATCTTTAAGGTTTAATACAATAGATGAGTGGAGACAGTGGGCAGCTATCATGACAAGCTGCACGAAGGCAGCTGCCTGGCGGGAATAAAGAATTAAAAGGGAAAGCTGCCTTGGCAGCTGGAAGGCAGAAGCACAACACAGGAAGAAATAATTAGAGGACAACAAGTCAGAAAAGCAGCTAGTGGCGAGCAGGAGAAGAGCTGGAAAGGAAAAATAAAGAAAGAGGAAGGAGCTGGCGAGGCACTGAGAGGAAGAAATAAGAAAGCTGGAGTGCGTGAAGAAAGAGGGGGGGATGAGCTGCCCTAGGCAGCTGTGACTGTTGGGCAGCAGGGACGGACATAAATCAGAAAACAAGAAGGCAGCTGAGAGTGCAGCGCTGCCTGGCGGAAAGAAGAAAAGGCAGAAGCGTGGACAGGAGGTCAGAACAGCAAGGCTGCCTAGGGAGACAGCGCGGAAATAAGTGTGCGCATATAGAGGGAAGTCAGACAGACACGCGGGCTTGCGAAGGAAGAGGACGCTGCCATTAGCAGCAAGCAGGCGAGACGTGTGGGCAGTGTGTGCAGGGCAGTCAGCGCGGAGGACTGACAGAGGAATAAAAACGCAGAAGCACAGCAATCAAAGGAACACTGCCTTATTTGTTTTTATTTTTCTTAAACTCATATTTAATTTAATTTGCTTTTCAATTATATTAAACATGTGTAATTAATTTCTGTTTAGTTAGAGGGGAATTTGAAACCATGGATAAATGTTTATTATGATTTGATTTACTCCAGTTATGAATTCTTGAACGTTGGATGTGGTTTATTTTTCTGTGTTGATTAATAACTTGTTTATGTATGTGGGTTAAGGGTCGACACTTAATTTGCATGCTTAGACTTGATGCTAGGATATAAGGGAATTTCACCTAATCGTTATGAACTTATATCCATGAGTAGTAAAAATCGCTAGTCACGATTGTGTTTAGTAAACCCTAGGTTGGATTAACATGCGTATTCCATAGTTATGAATGCCTAGTCGATGTTTATGATTTTCATTGAACTTAATGATCTTTGATATGTCTCTCTATCATGCGTATTCCATAGTTAGGGAACTTGATAAGAATAATTTGGTTGTGATGCGTTCCCGTCCAATTCAATGAATATAGGGAAATCTGAACGTTAATTTAAGCGGACCTAATTAACTTGGAGCGTTGTCATTTATTCGTTTGTTGAAATCATAACTGGGAATCAAATTGTATGCATATATTCATGTGTGGATAAGGAACCCTCTAACTAACGTCTCATCATTTTAATTCTATAAAATATATTTTCTTTGAAGTTTGTTTTTAAGTTTCTGTTTTAAGTTCAATTTCATCAAAAAAATCAATCCCCCATTTATTTTAAAGTGTTAGATTTATTAGAAATCAATTTAGTTTGTGTTTTCTTGAGTCTTGAATTATTTTGAGTCTTTTGATTTGTTTTAGTTTATTTGTTAGTTTTATTTTGAGTGATTCTAGTTAAGTGTTTTTATTTTAGTTTAGTGTTTTAAATTTTGTTTTTACGTTTTTAATTTAATTTTACTTTGGTTAGCATCCCTAGTTAATCCCCGGCCTAGAACGATCCCTACTTACATCATTACTACAATTGTCACAAATAGGGTTTAATTTGTGCGTTAATTTATTTTCGCATCAATTACTGCTACAAGAGGCCAAGCCGAAGTGTCTATAAAAGAAGAAAGAGAAGTCAGAGATAAGGACACTCAATCAAACAAACAAATACAAGCACAAACTCTGCTCAAAGCCAGATTTGCCTTCAAACGAAGCTGTAGTCAGCCCAAGCCTTCATCCCTTTCGGGATAAACCCTTACCAAAAGCCTTTATAATAGCTCAGCTACCTTGTCCTAAGCTTGCTGTAGTATCGATTTCTTTCTGTAAACTCATCTCCCTACCCCCCTTTCTGAAAGCTCTCAAACCCCTTGATAAACCACAAAGATAGGAAGTTGCAAGACGATCAGCCTTGCCCGACAAGGTTAAACCTTGCCCGACCCTCTTTGTTTTTGTCTTTTCATTCATTAGCCTAGCAATATGTTGTATACTTCCAGTTGTATTTAAGTTATTTCTAGTAAGATGACGATTAAAAGACTCTCTCAGTTCTTGAATCCGATTTGAATACGTCTTCACAGTTCAAACGAGATCTAAGTTCTAAGCTCTCGGGCATATAAGATTGATCATTCAAAAGTCCTTGGCCTCAAGGCATAAAAAAGAACCTTATGTGGACTTAACCCATCCATGACAAGCTTTGATAACAAGAAGTCCGAAGTTACTTGTGGCGCAAGTAATCGACCTATCTCTTAGTTTTATTTCTATTATATTTTGATTATAGTAGAACATTTGAGCATAGAAGGAATTCTGATGGGAAGCCTCAAGGCCTATATCTAAGGCCCTACAAAGGCACCTATTTGGGTTCATTCTGCTCTGCGGGCTCGGATAAATAGAAGTATAATGGTTATAACACTTCTGCAAACAATAAAACAGACATCGTATATTCGAGTACTGGGTTAGTTCTTGATCGGAAGCCTCAAGGCCTACACCTAAGGCCCCACAAAGGCACCTGTCATAACTAACACAACCTTTCGGGTATATGTACAACTAACATTCAACATCCATTTTACATCTGCCATGCTAAAGATGTCAGTGGCACGCCTGAGTATTTAAAAGTTAATCTTGATTGTGAGCCTCAAGGCATATACCTAAGGCCCCACAAAGGCACATTTCAAAGTTAACTCTGTCCTTCTCTTTCAGCCTTGCCCGACAAGCCCGCCAGTAAAGCAGAAGCCCGACAGAAAGCATCAACCGGCGTCAACCTCTCGGGGAGCTGTGTGCTCGTCGGCTATGAGACATCCCCGACGGAAATTCCAGTGACGAACAACTATGCCTCTCCTCAGAGAGCTACAAATAGGACCCTCCCCACAACTGAAGGAGATGCCCTCCAGCATCCACCATCTCCGAAATCTAACAACTCTTCGCTTTGTGAACATGCCGAAAGAATTCCAACGTGATGTGGATCCGAAAAACGGCTAACATTATTGGATTGTTAAGCATATACGAGATGTTCTTTTTAGTTACAAGTTTGGTACAAGATGTGGGATATATGAGACTCACAAGCTCCGTGTTTCCCCCAACTTGTGAAGGTTTCGTTTGTAATAACTTGGCATGAAAGTTAAGTGTTTTGCACAAAATAGTCTGGTTTGCAAGCTTCCAATTCAATTTTGCTCTAATTTTCATGATGTATGTGAATTGTAACCAATCCTCTGTGTTTTTATCTTTTGAATTGAAATTTTATAGCTCAGTTTACTGCTTTAATAAATAATTTTCACACACAAGTTTTCTCCCCCAACACATCCATGTTTATTTTTGCCAATTGAATTGAATTGAATTAATGAACGAAGGAAAATTAGAGAAATAAAAATGAACATAAATGTGTCAACGAGAGAAGTTGTGTGCGAAAATCATTTCTCTCATAATGCTAGTGGAATTATACTTAGAGACTATTTACGAGTATCTTGGGAAATTTATATTAAATATGAGTTAAAAGTAAAAAGTTAATAGTTTAGCTAGTTTGTTTGGAGATGTCCGACGAAGAAGGTGGAATGTGTATATTTGAATAAAATGAATCTAAGGTTCCCCATTTCCTTGCAACGGTTGATTCCTTTGTCCAAGATTGGACATGGACATCTGATATTTACCAAGCTAAAAACATGAACTGTATTTTTTATTTCTTTTAACAATCGACAACATCTATACTAAGCTGGGCAGACCATAATAATGTCGTTCAACTTTGGCTTTGACAAGAATCGAATATAAGAACTCTCACTTACAAGGATGCCAAAACAAATGGAGACTAGCCCCAAGCCCAGCAATGAGGCCTGAAGCAAAACTGAAGCCTTTTCAGCCAAGGCATAGGCCATGTGCCTATGATTGAAGTGACAACTGACAGAAACCAACTCATTATCAACCAAAAAGCACTTTCTAATGGCATGAAGATGTAAATACAAGATGACTCACTGCCCTTAAGCCCTTGGCCAAGAACAAAGCTAAAGCAGTCGGGCCAAATTGTCTATAAAAGGAGAAAGAGACATCAGAGACAAGGAAACTCAACCAACCAATCAAAAGACATACAAACTCTGCTATCAAGCCAGTTCATACCCAGAAAAGCTGAAACTTGTCCACATTCAGTCCTTTTAGCTATATTTCTTTAAAAAAGCTATCTTTTGTCTAGTGTAAAAGCTCTGCTACCTTTCCTTAGTATTGTAATATCGATACCCTCGTGTAGAACCTAGTTATCTACCATCATTTTTAAGCACACAACCTCTGTAAACTCAAAGACGAATGGCTGCAAGAAGTTTAACCTTGCCCAACAAGGTGAAATCTTGCCCGAGTCTCTTTGTTTATACTTTCATTTAGTAGATATGTCGCTTAATGTACTTTTCAGCATGTATTCAAGTTATTTCCAATTGTTTACCATTTAAGAGTCTCATTTGCATTCGAATTTGGTTAAATTAATAAACATATTTTCATTAAGAACAAACTGTGTTCGAGGAATAGTTAAAAGGGCCCTGAACTCCCTCTGTTTTGAACATACAAGATTATGAACTAAAATTCCTTCTTCACAAGGCAAGAAAAAGAACTTAATGCAGACTTAACCCCATATATGACAATCCTTTGATAACAAGAAGTTTAAGTAACTTGGGGCACAAGTAATCGACTTAAATCACATCTATTCAACATTTGTTATACTGAGATAACAGTGGCACGCCAAGATCCTTATTAGTTTTGATTGGGAGCCTCAAGGCCTATACCTAAGTCCCCACAAAGACACATTTCAAGCTAACTACAAACTATCATTGCAGCACACCAAGCAGCAAAAGCCAGACTGACAACCAACCAAAGTGCGACACCCCTGGGGAGCTGTGCGATAGGAATCTTGCCCAAACATAGTTTTGGCACGCCCAGTGGGATCATATAAGTATTCTTGTATGCCAAGAAGAAAGAATGAGAGAACTTTCAGGTAGAAAACAAAGTTTGGACAAACCCATTGTCCGATATAAGGAAATATGACATACCACCCAGAAGATTTCCCCTCCCTACGAAGTCTGGTGATTTTGGAAAGCCTAACTTCTTCTGAGAAGTCAAGCGGAAAAGTTACTAATGAAGACTTACAGGCTACTATGGTACAAGTTTTAAGAAGTATGGAGAAGATTACTCCAGAGACCAGATGGGAAGTGAGCAGACTCTGTTCCTTAATAGGAACTCTGCAGAAAAGGCTGGAGTTAGAGTACTCTACACCAAAATATGGTTTTGCCAGATAAGTGATCAGAGAAGCAAACCCTGAGAAAGAACTAGTGATTCCCCTATTTCCTTTACTTGAAGAAAAGAATGATAAGGGGAATAAGAAATTAGAACCCGGAACCAATCGACCAGAGAAAGAAGAAATCCTGGAAACAAGTTTGCTCGATCCTCTACTACTCATATTAGATAGTAGGGGGTAGATCGGGCTAGAATGAAGGAAGTTTGGAATGACTTAGCAAGTTGGAGAGTCCAGTGGGAAAGGTGTGCCTGCAGCTGCGGGCAAGCCCCCTTATAGGCCATCACCTTTGGCTAATAAGGGAGGGGAAGCCAGGTGGAGACAACCAAAACCACAAAGGGAGGCTTTTTCAAGCAATGAGCGTAGCCTGAAGTGGGGACCTCCTTATACCCCGCACAACAATGCAACTAACCAGCAACTCAGAAATGAGTTAGCTGAACTGAGGTGGATGGTGGTCCAGAATGCCCAACCACAAGCTCGCTCGTTATTCAAGATCACATATCAGAAGCCATACCCGGAGTATATTGATGAGCATAACCTTTTTCTCCTCAGCTTCAAAATGTCTGTGTTCCCAACCTTTAGTGGGGAGGACTGTAATGTGTCTTCGAGGGACCACATTTTCAAGTTTTCTAACTACTGTGTGGCATTTGAAGACAATCCTAACTATAAGTTGAGATTGTTTGGGAATTTGTTGGTTGGCTTAACATCTTAGTGGTATTCTCTGTTACCCTCTAATTCCATTGCCAATTGGGGCAAATGGAGATCGCTTTCCACGAGTAGTTTTATAGTGTAGAGCTCTAGATGACTATTAATGATCTAGTGGAGGTGAAACAGTATGAGCATGAGTCTACTAAGGACTTCATGATGAGGTTTAGAAAGACAAGGATGAAGTGCCAGTTCCCTATCAATCATGCCCAGCTCATAACTATTGCCTAGAAGGCTTTAAGGCTACCCTTGAGGAAAACGTTCTATAATGTGCAATTTAATTAACTTCAAGAGTTGGTGATTCCTACTACCAAGTATGAGAAGTTGTTGACTGAGGAGTAGCAAGTGACACACTAGTCCAAATTGCCTTAATTCTACAAGAACAATCCCCCAATACACCAATTAGAGTTTGAGAGTTTAGAACCAGTGGAAAATGACAATAATGTAGGAGAATGAATAGAGTTATGTGCAGCAAAGATGACCACCCCTTTCAAACCTTTGATGGTGAAGGGTTTGGTCTAGCCAGTTAAAGACCAAAAAATGGTGATGAATGATCGAGGATTTGTGGCTATGAAGCCCCCCAAGTACCCGACTTGTTCTTTTGATTTAACCAAGGTAGCAGAAATCTATGAGGAGGTAGTGAGGGCTAGCGTAATTATGCCCGACAGCACCAAAAAGATGCATAAACCAGAAGAGTTGAGAGGGAAAAAGTATTGCAAGCTTCATTACACCTTCAACCATTCCATAGCCAATTATGTCTGGTTCAGGGATTAGATCCAGGATCTCATAGTTAAGGGGAAGCTGTTGTTCGAAAAATCCCAAGCTAACATGATCATTGACACATATCCGTTCCCAGAAGCCCCAATTAACATGATCAACCTCAACTGGGTTGAAAAAAAGAAAGGGAATAACTACTTGGGAAGAGAAGGGTGATAGAAGGCAAGCTGTTAGACCTTCTAAAAGTGTTAGAAGATTGACGGATAAACCAAAAGCTGTTGTAATGAAGGGAGTGGTTCTATGCAATAAGTTCCAATGTGAATGTGAGTTGGAGGTGCCAGCATGGGGCACCATTATTGGCCGAGAGTTAGTTAGAAGAAAAGAAATAGAAGAACAAGAAGCCCGCAGAAGTGTTATTCGGGCAGTGTAGAAGGAAACTTCCAAGAGTGTGTTCCAAAGTTTAGGAGGAGATTTTGAACCTAAAGGTCTTTCTAAAGTATTCAGGAACTATGAGGCCTCTGAAGAAGCTAAGGACAATGAAGCCAAGATGCCAAGGTGGATAGAGGTGAGACCTCCCCGACCGAGTTGTCACAACAGTGCAAGGCAATGATGGAGAGAGAGAGAGAGAGAACCATGAACCCAGTGCCCCCAATTACTAAGAAAGATTCAGCCCGACTCAGCCAAAAATGGTATATGGTTGGGAAGGATGGAAGACTTGTTAAAGAGATGGGGGCATCTGTGATCAGAAGGGTTCAAAGACAGCATAAAGCTCATATGAACTCATTAAAGATCCCTACCATTTCAGAAGCTTTGAGCAACATTAAGTTTGAGGAGGCCACACAAGGTGGAAGAAGATAGCTCCAATGGAGAAGCAAAAAAGAGATAGAAAGAGCTAACAGTAAAAGGGAGGGTGAAAGAGATCATGTGCCTTAGAGTCCCCATCCATGAAAGTACATAGTGCTGATAAGAGCTCAGGAGAGTGTAGTGATGATGCCTACACCAGGTTGGAGATCAGAGCCTTTCTATTTTGGGACCATTTCCCCTGAGAGGGGGATACCTTCACCTATACTGGAAGATGCCTACACCAGGTTGGGGATACCTTCACCTATACTGGAAGATGCACCCTGTGAAACCCCTAGGCATTTGCTTACCTTTGACATAGCAATATTTGAAGAGGTGCCCGAGTTGATGTTAACTAAGGATGCTCAGGTTTGGATGGATGAATTTGTGTATCGGATTAGAGGAAAGAAAGAAGAAGTACCTGAACCAAGTAACTTCCACGTAAACATGACCTATGTTTTATCTGCCATATTTTATGTTGAACCAGATCAGCCTGCCACGATAGAGAGTGATTATTTGGTAACAAAACTAATGATGAGACTTGTTAGTGCTGATGAACCTAGGAAAAAGGGAATAAGAGTGGCAGACTTGCCCGAACATGCACGAAAGGAGCCCGATAAGGTATATTTTGGCCAAATGGTGTTTAATAGACCAAGTCTAGCCCAAGCCAACCATCTCAAGCTTATATACGTAACTGCCCATCTGGAGGAAATACTCTTCAAGAGGGTCTTGATAGATGGTGGATCAGCGGTCAATGTGCTCCCAATCAAACAGATGAAGAAGCTATGTAGAAGTGAAGAAGATCTTATTCCTACTTATCTAACAGTCTCTAGATTCTCGGGAGCTATTGATGCGAAAATTAACTTAGCACTCAAATTAAACCCTCTTGTTGTCAATTGTAGTAAAGAATGTAAGTAGGGATCGTTCTAGGCCAGGGATTATGAGGGATTGCTAAAACACTTGAAACTGACTTAAAAACGTAAAATTAAGTTTAAAACACCAAACTAGACTCAAAAGACGCAATACAAACTAAAAAGACTCAAAACTAGTTTAAAAGACTCAAAACAGCTTAAAACGATGAATTAGACTCTAAACTGACTCTAGGGATGGTTTTGGATGAAATTAGGTTCTAACTTGACTCGAGACACTTAAAAACACAAATCAAAACAGATTTTGACTAATAAAACACTTTAAAGTAAAAGGGAATTTGATTTTGACGAATTTGAAAACAAAACAAACAGATTGTAAACTAAAACAGATTTTGGACGAATTTGGGTAAACTATGGATGATGGCCTAGCTAGAGGGTTCTTCTCCACACATGACACACTTGCACATAAACCAATTTTCAGTTGTTCTTTCGATAAATCATGAAACTCAACACCCCAGATGACACACTTGCACATTAACCTTCAAGTTCTCCTTCAGTTATTGAATTGGATGGGAAAGCGCATACAACAATTCAAACATTCTTCAAAAGTCCTTTACGTGAACAGCACAATAAAGATACAATCAAAGATCTTTAAGCATCATGAAAACTATAAGTATTAATGAGGCATTCGTTACTATGATGAGCATGAAACTCCTGTCAAGAATTCATTTAACGCGATCGTTTATAAGCGACCTCCACTACTTGTGAATATAAGTTTGGAACTATTAGGTGAAACTCCCTTATACTCTAGCATCATATTCATGCATGCAAACTAAGTGTGCATTCTTAATAAACATACACGAATAAGTTATCAATCAAGCAGTTAAACAAATTGAATTCACAACTTATGAAATCACAACTGAATGTAATCAAATCATATTGCAAGCATGAACATGGTTTCGAATTCCCCCCTAGCTAAGGGGGGTTTAGTTCCTCATACTCACAAAGCAAAGATACATAAACTTAAACATTGAAAACAAAGAATGAAAACACCTAAAAACGCTCCAACAATCCAACTTGAATGGCAAGCACGTCCAAGGGTCCTCCTTCTTCTCTTTGTTGTGGCACAAGGTGTAGTTTGATGGATGCGTATGGATATATGGAAGGGAATGGCTAAATGTGTTTAGGTTGGATGAAGGTCACGGCAAGGAAATGGAAATGAATGGATGAATGGATGGTGCTCACGACCAAGGAATGAAAGTGTAAGTGTATGGAGTTGTGAGATGTGAATGTAGTGTCTTTGGATGGATCTCCTGTGGTGGTGGATGGATATAGGTGAGTTATGGTGAAGGGTGGAGAGTTGTGTAGATGATGTGGTGTCTTTGGATGATGGCCCCCAAATTATGGTGAAGGGTGGATGTATTTATAGGCTAGGGAGAGGAGTGTATGGAGTTGTAATGAGTGGATGTAATGGGTGTAGTGGGTGAGTGTTGTGGTAATGAGTGGATGTAATGGGTGTAGTGGGTGAATGTTTGGTAATGAGTGGATGTAATGGGTGTAGTGGATGAGTGTTTGGTAATGAGTGGATGTAATGGGTGTAGTGGGTGAGTGTTTGGTAATGAGTAGTGTTTGGTAATGAGTGGATGTAATGGGTGTAGTGGATGGATGTTTAGAGTTGTAGGTCAACACACTTGCACACACACATGCTGATTTCTAGCCTTCAAATATTCAAAAACGTCCATCCTCATGTCTCCATGCTTGCACTATCCAATCTTGGCTAAAAAATGCTCTAAAATGCACTTTCTTGCCAACTTTGCTATTATGACCTACAAACACACGAAAATAGCTTAAAATACATAATTAACTAAGAAATAACAACACAAATGCACAAGAACAAGCTAACAAAGTCGCATAAATATGTTCCTATCAGCTATCACCAAAACCTATGGGATATTGCCTTTGGAAGTTGACTTGGGGTCCAAGCAAATCATGCTGACATTCTTTATGGTGGATAACAGCTCTACTTATGGAGCCTTGCTTGGCAGAGATTGGATTCATCAAAGTCTGTATGTGCCATCCACTTTACATCAACAAGTTATTGTCTACCACGAGTCCAGAGGCGAAGAACAAGGATTTTGAGAGATTGTGGAGGCCGAGTCACAGCCATTTCTCCCCACAGCTAATGTTGCAGAGGCAAACTTCTACAACCCCCAATATTGGAATCTTGCAGTGTTTAGGAGCTGATGAGAACGATCGCCCGACTAAGGTGATGGCCCAAAAACTTCTAGAATAAGGATTGTCTCTCACTAAGGAGGAATGAGACAAACCTCACATTGTCCTAGCCCACCAACACCAATGATGTCAGTTTAAACATGAAAATTTTATAACAAATGAAATAAGAACACGTGTACAAAGTAGATTTGTATTGATGAATTTGCAAGGTTACAATCTCTGTTTACAATTTTCCTCTGATTCAGTCTTTAAATTTGATGTAGATGCGTAGGTTGTTGATCCAAGAGTTGCGATGACTTGATCTCGGATGAACGATTGAACGATTACTTCAAGTTTTGAGCTTGAAACAATGTGTAGATAGTCTTCACCTCAAAGCTATGGCAAAGGTAGTGTTGATGTAGGATTTCGTTGATTCAAGGGTCTTAGCAACTTGATCTTGAATCAAACGTCGTTACAAGTTTTAAGCTTACAATAAAGTCTTGAAGGAATTTGTACAAGTGCTTGTTGATTCTTCAAGGGAATGCTTCGGCTTTAGTTGAAAGAAAGCTTTGGCTTTGGTTGTACGTTATTTGAAAAGAGCTTTGGCAGCATATTAGTCTTTAAAGATTTGGTAGAGGTTATCATTTTTTGAGAATTTCGGCCTTTCAATGTAGAAATTGTCGACCTTTATGCTTGTCTGAGGATTTTGTATTTATAGACTTCTCAAAACTTACCTTTGGATGGATTTGGCTTTGATTTGTGTTTTGATTCGTCAATTGGAGAATTTAGGCATGTTTTGTGTCTTAATTTCAACCACTTTCCCTTGCTTGGCTGAAATCTATAGGCGTTTCTTGCTTATTTTGCGAGCAATCTTCAATTCTTGCTTGTTTTGTGAAGATGCTTTAGCTTTCTTTCCAATTTTGGGAGCAATTTAGGCCCCTTGCCAATTTTACGGAGATTTCTTCCTCTTTGCCGCATTTTAGGAATGCTTTTGAGTTTCATTTGCTTGATTTGTGCCACATGTCATTGATAACTTGTTCATTTGTGACGAGTCATATGTCACGTGGAGCTTTGTGATGCATCATTTGTATGCAACGAAATTTACATGTCTACAGTCAAAACAAAGGAGGATGACTAAGTAATTACAGTCGGGTCCTTAATCAAGAGACTGTTGGTGTATGGGAGAGAGAGGAAAAAGTGAGAGAGAGCTAAGTCAAGGAAGAGGCAAGGTGGGAAATAGAGGCATTGAGTGAGAAGAAGAAGAAGAGTTTTTGGGAGAAGAGATAGAGGCAGCCATACACATGGCTGAGTGTATATATGACTTGGACTGGCCATATGATGTGCCCGAAAGTCTAAAATCAGTTGAATTTTAGTGTACAAAGCCTGATAAGTCAGCACTAGAACTACAAGACCCCTTGGAAACCATTAATTTAGGAATTGAGGAGGATCCAATGCCAATACAACTCAGTGGCTTGTTGGAAGCTGGTGATCGAGCAAAGATAGTAGACCTTCTGCATGAGTTCAAAGATTGCTTTGCATGGCATTACACTAAAATGCCTAGATTGGACTACAGTTTAGTAGAGCACAGAATGCCTATCAAGGAAGGGTACAAACCTGTGAAGCAAGCTCTAAGGAGAATGTCGAAAGAGATAGAAGAAAATGTCAAAGAAGAGATCAAAAGGTTGGTGAATGTAGGATTTATTAGGCCTGCCAAGTATGTCAAGTGGTTGGCCAATAGTGTACCTATATTAAAAGCTGTAACTAATGATATTCGATGTTGTGTCGACTATAGAAACATTAATGAAGCCATGCCTAAAGATGAATACCCCATGCCTATGGCTGACCTATCTATAGATACATTTGCAAAGCACAAAGTTTTATCTTTTATGGATGGGAATGCTGGTTATAATAAAATAAAAATTGCTGAAAAAGATATTCATAAGATAGCCTTTAGGTGCCCAGGACATGTAGGAGCATACGAATATGTAGTCATGTCATTCGGGCTCAAAAATGCTGGTGCAACCTATCAGAGAGCAATGAATGTCATTTTTCATGATTTAATTGGCCATAACATGGAGGTGTACATTGATGATATAATAGTGAAGTCAAAAACTGAGGAGCAACACTTGGAAGACCTTAGACAAGCCTTAGTGAGAATGAGGACCCACAAATTAAAAATGAATCCCAAGAAATGTGCTTTTGGGGTAAGATCGGGCAACTTTATGGGATTCCTTGTTCATAAAAAGGAGTGGAAGTAGACAAAAACATGACTCGGGCTATAATGGAGTCACATTCTCCCACCAACAAAGTACAATTGCATACGCTATTGGGAAAGATCCACTTCTTAAGGAGATTCATTGCTAAATTGGCGGGCTAGATTTAGTCGTTGACTCCTCTGTTAGGATTGAAAAATCAAGAAGAGTTTGAGTGGGGCCCATAACATCAGGAGGCTTTTGACAAAGTGAAGGCTTACCTAGCCTTTCTACCAGTGCTCATGCCCCCTCAGAGAGGGAAACCTTTAAAGCTCTATATCTATGCCTCTGAAAAGTCAATAGGAAGCTTGCTGGCTTAGAACAATGAAGGGGGAAAGAGCAAGCAATATATTACCTCAGTAGAATCTTTACTGAGATAGAAATAAGATATACCCTAATTAAGAAGCTATGTTTAACTCTATACTTCACTGCCTGCAAGTTAAGGCATTACATGTTGCTTTGCCACATCCATATCATTGCCAAGACTGATGTGATCAAGTATATGTTGTCAACACCAATGCTAACTGTGAGAATTGGAAAATGGATTCTAGCACTTTCAGAGTTCAGTCTTCAATATGTGCCTCAAAGAACAATAAAAGGGCAAGCAATTGTAGACTTCTTGACCGAGCACCAAGAATTGCAAGATGAACTTATCAATATCCCAAGAACTTTGGAAGTAGCTAGTATTTGGATCCCACCAAGGTCACTCGGGCAAGGAATAATGGATTCAACAACAGGTGAAAAGAATAACCAGCCTATGGATCACTCATTGGAAGTTGTATTTTGATGGATCTAGCACTCAATATGTTGCTGAGGCTAGGAGTATCATCATTGATCCCAAATGAGTCCAGCATTGCTACTTATTCCTTTTAGATTACCAGGATACAACTAATGATCGGGCAGAGTACGAGGCATTGATCATTAGCTTGGAAATCCTAATAGAGTTGGGGGAAATTGAAGTTTAAGTGTTTGGTGATTAACCAGTTAAATGGAGATTACAAGTGCAGGCACATCACAATGGCAGGTTATTATTTAGTAGCCACTCAATTATTGAGTTATTGGGGTGTTGAAGTGTTAGTCAATCATATTTCTAGATAAGTAAATTTAATTACTAATAAGATGGCACAGTTAGCTTCTGGAGCACAAATCCGGGAAAGAATGTTCAAGGTGGATGTGGAGGTACAAAGAAGAAATCTCCCTTCTATCTTTGAAAGAAGGTTCAACTTAGAGGTTGATGGGAGCATATTTATACGACTTAGTTAGCTTGTTTTCTTTCATTTTCATAGTTAGTTTGTGTTTATTATAGTGTTTTAAGCTATTTTCGTGTGTTTGTAGGTTCAAATGACAAAGTTGGCAAGAAAATGCAATTTGGAGCATTTTGAAGCAGTTTTGGGCATCAAATGGATAACTTATGAGTGGAGCAAGATGGATGGACGAATTTGAAGACCAAAGATGTCTAGGAATGTGCTAAAGAGTTGAAGAAATAAATTCAAGACAAAGAAGATAAGGAATCAGCTCAAAAGAAGGAAACATTATCCAAAACCTTATCCAACCTTATCTTATCTAGTCTTATCTTATCTTATCCCATATTATCCAACCTTATCTTATCTTATCTAGTCTTATCTTATCTCCATCTGCAAAATGAGTCCTTATCCTATTCGAAATTCTTCCCATCTGAATTTAGGAGTCATAATCCATCTAAACACATTAATTTTTTCCCCCCCTAGGAATCTGCTATGCAAATCCTTCTCCTCTACAAGGAAGGAAGGAGATGAGACCCTTGGAGTCGTGCCTGCCATTCAAGTTTGGATTGCTGGAATGTTTCTAGGTGTATTCTATCCATAGTTTTAGTTCAATTTTTATTTTAATTTGGTTTTATGTTTTCAAAGACATGAGGAACTAATTTCTTTTTAGTTAGAGGTGAATTCGAAGCCATGATTATATGCTTTATATGAATTGATTACATCCAGTTATTGTTTCTTGAGTCTTGAATGTGATTTGCTTATCTGAGTTATTAAAACTTGTTTATGTATGTTGATTGAGGATGCATACTTAGTTTGCATGCATAAACTTGATGCTAGAGTATAAGGGAGTTTCACCTAATCATTATGAACTTATATTCACAAGTAGTGGAAGTCACTAGTCATGATTGTGTTAAGTAAATCCTTGGCAAGAGTATCATGCTTTTCATAGTTACGAATGCATCGTCAATGCTTATGGTTTTCAAAGAACTTAATGACCTTTGATATGTTTTATATCATGCTTTTCATAGTTAGGGGACTTGAGAAGGATAATTTGGTTGTGATGCATATCCCGTCCAATTCAATGAAATAAGGAAAATATGATGGTTAATTTGTGCTATCACGGTTAACTTGGGGTGTTGTCATTCATGGTTTAAAGGAATAATAACTGGAAATTGGTTTGTTTGCATATGTCATGTGTGGAGAAGGACCCTCTAACTAGCCTTTCACCCTTTTCAATTCACCACATTCGTTTTCTTAAAGTGTTTTATGCAAAGTTTATGTTTTAAGTTTTAAATTCGTCAAGAACAATCCCCCTTTCATTAAGTCTTGTTAGTTGAGTCATAATCTGTTTTCTTTTAGTCTTTTGAGTCAAGTTAAGTTTTATTTTGGTCCAAATCACTTGTTAGGTCTAGAATTGAGTCTTTTTTATTGTTTGTTGTTATTTTGAGTGTTTTGAGTCAGTTTTGAGTCTATAGAGTCTAGTTTAGTGTTTTTGAGTCTTATTTTTGTTGATTAGCATCCCTAGTTAATCCCCGGTCTAGAACGATCCCTACTTACATCTTTACTACAATTGTCAACAATAGGGGTTTAATTTGTGTGTCGAGTTAATTTTCACATTATAGGTGATGACCAAGGAACCTGAGATAGAAGACTGGATAACATCCATCATTTAGTACTTGGAAGACCCTTCTTTCCCCACAAGTAAGAAAATTAGGCAGCAAGCAACTAAGTTTGTCATGTGGGACAAAACTTTGCTAAGAAAGACTCGAGATGGACGTCTGTTGAAATGCTTAAGCCTAGAAGAATCAATGAGAATGATGGCTGAAGTACATGAAGGCATTTGTGGAGCACATCAAGCTGAAACCAAGATGAGGTGGTTGTTGAGAAGGTATGGATACTTCTGGCCCGACATGGAAAAAGATTATAGAGACTATACTACAAGTTGTGAAGAATGCCAAAGACATGGACCTCTTCAACAAATACCCTCAATGCCTTTAAATCTAGTAGTGAAGCCTTAGCCTTTCAGAGGGTGGGCAATGTACTTCATCGGGCAAATTTACCCAGCTTCTAGCAAAGGGCATACCTTCATAATTGTGGCAATAAACTACTTCAGCAAATGGGTGGAAGCTTCAGCTGTGAACACTATCACTTCAGCTGCTGTGAATAAATTCATAGAAACTAAGATCTTGCATAGATATGGGGTGCCCGAGACAATTGCCACAAACTAAGGCCTATCTTTTATCTCCAAAGAAATAAAAGAATTTGCAAACAAATTCAAGATAAAGATGATCATGTCTAGCCCTTACTACCCCTAATCAAATGGCCAAGCAAAAGCTAGCAATAAGATCTTGGTGAATATTATTAAGAGAATGGTAGCAGATAGTCCAGAAAGATGGCATGAGAAGTTGGGAGACATTTTATAGGCTTATAGAACCTCAAAGAGGGCAGGAACTAGAACCACCCCTTATGCCTTAACCTTCAGACAAGATGTTATGCTCCATATGGAAATCAATGTAAGGTCTGTCAGGCTTTAAAACCAGTTTGGTCTACACGGTGAAGAATACATTCAGGCTATGTGTCAGGGAATTGAAGATTTGGATGTAGCCCGAATTAAAGTCTTGAATAAAATCCAAGAAGGAAAGAGGGCTGATGCCTGAGCATACAACAAGAGAGTAAGATTGAAAACCTTTAAAGAGGAAGAGTTAGTATGGAAGGCTGTTCTACCCTTGGAGGGGCTCAGGTTAGAGGTTTTGGGAAGTAGAGTCCCACTTGGGAGGGTTCTTTCATTATCAACCAAGTGTTAGATAGATAAGGTTATTTCTTGGCAGATTTGGAAGGAAACCTGCAAAGATATCCGATTAATACTAAGTTTTTAAAGAAATATCGCCCAACTCTGTGGGATGTTAGAGACTGTTATATTGATGGAGTTTGAACATAGGGCGAAGTATTGAAGTCTGTTTATTTTGAAGCAGTTAAGTGAATAAATCAAGTTGGAAATTGAAAAATGGAGATCTTTTATTCACAATGGAAAAAGTTACAAAGACCCTAGCCTAACAACTTTACATCTTTTGCCAAGGTAGCTATTCTAGAGTGATATGTTTGCATAATTGTAAAAATCCTGCCAGGTTCTTCTAAGTACATGTTGTTGTTGGCTAGTTGGGCTTCAAAGTCTTCTACTTCTTGGTTAACCTTCTTTACTTCTTCAAGTTAACCTTCTTTACTTCTTCAATTTTTTGATAAAGTTGGCTAGAAAGGGTCATCTGATTGGCCTTCAAAGCAGATAGTTGCTCTTCTAGCTTCTGAATCTCGGTTTCAACCACCATGATGCGATTCTCCATGGTCGAGCCCTCCTCCACCAGTTTCTGCAAAGAAGTTGAAGTCCGAGTTTGCTTCTCCTTATAACACTTCACTTGATTTGACTTTCTCGCTGCCCAAAGGTGTTAATCCCTTGAGCTCTGAAGTTCTTAAAAAATGATAGAAATGACTCAAACTAGACCTTGGACATTTACTGCACTTGGTACAGCTTAGTAAGTTCAGACAGCTGCCTTTTGGCAGCTGGACGAGAGACGCGTGAAGCGCAGGAAGGAGGATACGCGGAAGGCCTCGGGCAGGAGGGGAGACGCGAGACGCGGCGCGCAGAAGGCTGACAGCGGGGAGCTGCCTTGGCAGCTCAAAGAAATGACAGCTCGCAGGGGGAGCTGAAGGACTGACAGGAGGGAACCAGTGAGTGAGAAGGCAGAGAGCGAGACAGGTACTGACTTTGGAGGTGCCTTGCAGGGAAACAAAAGTAAGCAGCCAGGTGGCTGCGAGGTAGAGGAGCTCACGGAAAAAAATCAGGAAGTGGAAGGTGCCATTGGCAGCGAATAGGAGAAAACAGATGCAATCCAGCACAGAGAGCATCCTTCCCATTTTGGTTTAATCCTCCAACTCTTGTTTAATTTCTGTTTTAATTTATAAATAATGTGTACTTAATTTATTTTGGCTAGAGTTTAATTCAAAACCATGAATATATTTGTAATATGAATTGATTACCTTCAGTTGTGATTTCTGAGTTGTGATTTAATTTGCTTAACTGCTTGATTGATAACTTATTTTTTGTATGTCGATTAAGGATGCATACTTAATTTACATGCATGAATTTGATGCTAGAATATAAGTGAATTTCACCTAATCGTTATGAACTTATATTCACAAGTAGTGAAGGTCGCTTATAAACGATCGCGTTAGGTAAATTCTTGGCATAAGTTTCATGCAATTCATAGTAACAAGTGCCTCGTCAATGCTTATGATTTTCATAAAACTTAATGATTCTTGCTTGTATCTCTATTATGCAATTCATGTAGGGAACTTGTAGGGAATGTTTTGGGTTGTCGTATGCAATCATCCAATCCATTAACTTAAGGAAAATCTGAGAATTAATTTAAGCGGACCTAATTAATTTGGGGCGTTGAGAATTAACAATTTATTGAAAGAACAACTGAAAATCAATTTAGGTTGCATATATGTCATGTGTGGAGAAGAACCCTCTAGCCATTCCGTCATTTATCATTTTACCTTAATTTTATGTTTTTGTCAATTTTGTAATTTATTTAAGTTTAATTTACTTTTCATCAAAATCAATCCCCCATTTTATTTTAAAGTGTTAGATTTATTAGAAATCATTTTAGTTTGTGTTTTCTTAAGTCTTGAGTTGTTTTGAGTCTTTTGATTTATTTTAGTTTAGTTGTTAGTTTTATTTTGAGTTATTCTATTTAAGTGTTTTGAGTCTAGTTTAATATTTTAAATTTTGTTTTTACGTTTTCAATTTAATTTTACTTTGATTAGCATCCCTAGTTAATCCCCGGCCTAGAACGATCCCTACTTATCCATATACTACAATTGTCACAAATAGGGTTTAAATTTGTGCGTTAACTTATTTTCGCATCAAAATTCAAAATTTGGAAAGTCACAACTTAACCAAGAATGAGGAAGAAGTGCACATTTGAGAGCTTGACTCGACGAGGGGAATGATGCACCGCTCGGGCTGGAGAAGAGGAAGGCTCGGGTTAGATGGTCATTTTGCCTATGGTATCCTATTACAAGCAAACAAGCAAATGATAAGCATCAGGGTTAAGGAAAGAAAAAACTTAAAAAGTAACCAAATGCTTAAGGAATGAAATCTATACCTTCAACTCCTCGAGGATTATGTCGAGGATTGCCTTATCCTCTGGCTAAACTTCTCCGCCTAACTGCCCCTCTTTGGGAGTGGGGGCAGGTTTCTTGGTTGGTGGAGGCCCTGAGTTCAAGCAAGAAATGGGTGTTAGTTCAAACTTCAAGAATATCAAAACTGAAAAAGAAAAGTATAAGGTTGAGTCACTTACTGACAACTTTCTGCTTCTTTCTGCCTGCTTCAGCTGGGTGGGCAGACGAGGACTTGGAAGCCTTAGAAGTCTGGGACCTGGTCTGCTTGCTGGTAGAAGTTGCCATCGGGCCAAGCATAGCAAGTCGAGGCTGAGGCTGCTCCTCGGGCTCGGACTCCCAAGACTCTACCACAGTTGCCCTTGCCCCGTTGACTTGCCCGAGTCTCCACTTCTGGTGCAGCCTCAACCTCTGAATTCCCAAAGAGATCGGAGATGTCCCCAGTATCTTCAACAGCTTGGCTGGACCCTGCATCTTGCCTCGCAGCTTATGCGGCGGCCTCTTGAAGGACAAGTGCGTCTGCAGCTTATTCTGGCTCGACATCCACTTCTTCAATGTTGCCTTGGGCTGCAAGACCAAAACAAGATTAACTAAGAAACAGACTATGAAAGCATCACAAAAGAAAAGACAAAGACAATGAAATATACCTATAAGAAGAAGCTAGTTTTTCTAATTGATCACCTCTTTCCAGTTCTCAATCTCATCCTTTTTTCGGGTAGGATTTGAAGAAGAGTTTCCCGAAGAGACAATCATGGGGCCCCCTGATGTCCCCTTCATAATTCTTCGACCACTTGGCCTTCCACCAAGTGGCAAAAGAATAAGTGCATTCAAAATTTAGAGCCACGGGCTTGTGGACGATGCGGTTCATCACTTCTAGGTTGCGCCGAGCTGCCCAAAATATCATGTCGGCAGCAGAGCAAAGGCAGAAGGAAGTTTCACAGTGCATGGAGTCAAAGAATGGCACTATGATGACTTGTCTAAAGCCTAGCTGCCTGCCACAGAAATTTGGGTGGTTAACTTCAAGCCCGCGCTCATAGCCTGTGCGGTCGCCAGGTCCCGCTACTGGATGCGACTTATAAATTTCTTCTTGCAGAGACAACTGGCATCTTCCCTGAGGCATCTTGGAAGATCTGGTAGACCATGGATACCTTCTCATCATGGAGGCATCCCACTCCAAGTTTGTTCGGGTTTGAAAGGCTCTGAAAAAGTATAGGGAAGCTAGAGTGGAATGATTAGTGGGAGACGCTTTTGCCAAGATGCGAGCTGAAGCCACTCCTTCAAGGAACTCCAGGTTGGGTGCCCGAAACTCGAGGAAGTACCACTGGAGCCATAATTGGACCATCCAGGTTGGCCCGTTGAGGTTGGTCTCGAAAGGTTCACCTCTGGTCATCTCATGTAGACGGTGGTAGAGGTGTGAAATGAGGAATGACCTCGTGGCTACATCGTTAAAGGAGTGTAAGGCCTCCACCAATGTGATCTACTCCAGCTTCACTCATTTGGATTTGTTTGGGAACACATGCTTGTTCAACCAATATAGGAGGAAATACATGTGTTCTTAAGCCCTATCTACAGTGAGGGAGGGCATGTTGAAGGTCATATTGGCGAATGGGATAAAGCCCGTGAAGGACGTCCCATAGCTTTTAAAGTCGGAATGAGTGTACACTAGGTATGTACTCAGAGGCGCCCGAGCTTTCAATAGTCGGGCAAGAGGGCGAAGACCAGTCATGGGTGATGTCCACACACCTGCCTAAGGGCCTTAGCCCAAAGACTTGAGCCATGTTGAGGACTGTGGGAGACATGGGACCCATTCTAAAATCGAATGTGTTAGTTCCATTGTTCCAGAAAATGAGAGCTGTGGTCAGAAGCTTGGGCTTGGCAATCACCGTGACCTTGGAGAGCATGCTTGTAGATCCCATTAGCCATCCACTTTTGCTTCCAAAATGGGCTCAAGCTAGTCCACCCATTGCGATCAGGCCATCCTTCATTAATGGGAAGCTCTTTCGATGATTGGACCACTTGAAGGCCAAGATGCCAGCCTCCACGGAGTAAGGATTGGGAGTGAACCAATGGGTAGAGGGCATGTTTGTTTCCACTGTAATTAGGACTCGAGCAGTCCAGGCCAATCCCAGAGAATGAACACCACATTCCTCGAAGAATATTGAGGAGTTTAGTCCAACCTGAGGGTGATGAAAGTCGTTGAGTCAACGGCTCATGGTGACGATGCCCTCACCAAACTCACATGCAAGGCGAGTTTTGGGTGCCATGGTTAGTTTCTAGGTAGGAATTGAGGAAAGTCAATAGTAGAAAGCAAGAGAGGAACTGCGAAGGCAAGAGAATTCTGGAAAATCTGGGAAGTTTAGAAGCTCAGAAAATAGGATTGCTAGGAGTGTTGTTCGAGAAATTTAAATGGAGGTTATATAACAGGCAGTTAGTTAACGTTGGAAATCATGGGTTAGTGTAAATGTTTATTCGAAAACGGCTGTTTAAATGGTACAAGTCCCAAGTTAAGTTATGCGGCTAATGTTTAATCATTATTAATGTCTCAATTAGCAGACTTAACAATGATTAAAGGGGGCATTGTTTGAGTTATTATTTAACATTGGGCTTTGCATTAAGGAGGCCCAAGGATGCCAAAACAAATGGAGATTTGCCTAAAGCCCAGCAATGAGGCCTGAAGCAAACTGAAGCCTTTTCAACCAAGGCATAGGTCATGTGCCTATGATTGAAGTGACAACTAACATAAACGAACTCATTATCAGCCAAAAAGCACTTTCTAATGGCATGAATGTGTAAATACAAGATGACTCACTACCCTTGAGAGCCCTCGTCCAAGAACAAAGCCAAAGCAGTCGAGCCAAATTGTCTATAAAAGGAGAAAGAGACATCAGAGACAATGACACTCAACCAACCAATCAAAAGACATACAAACTCTGCTCTCAAGCCAGTTCATACCCAGAAAATCTGAAACTTGTCCAGATTCAGTCCTTTTAGCTATATTTCTTTAAAAAAGCTATCTTTTGTCTAGTGTAAAAGCTCTGCTACCTTTCCTTAGTATTGTAGTATCGATACCCTCGTGTAGAACCTAGTTATCTACCATCATTTTTAAGCACACAACCTCTGTAAACTCAAAGACGAATGGCTGCAAGAAGTTCAACCTTGCCCAACAAGGTGAAATCTTGCCCGAGTCTCTTTGTTTGTACTTTTATTTAGTAGATATGTCGCTTAATGTACTTTTCAGCATGTATTCAAGTTATTTCCAATTGTTTACCATCTAAGAGTCTCATTTGCATTCGAATCTGGTTAAATTAATAAACATGTTTTCATTAAGAACAAACTGTGTTCGAGGAAATGGTTAAAAGGGCCATAAGCTCCCTCCGTTTTGAACATACAAGATTATGAACTAAAAGTCCTTGTTCACAAAGCAAGAAAAAGAACTTAATGCAGACTTAACCCATCTATGACCATTTTTTGATAACAAGAAGTTTAAGTAACTTGGGGCACAAGTAATCAACTTAAATCACATCTATTCAACATCTGTTACACTGAGATAATAGTGGCACGTCAAGATCCTTGTTAGTTTTGATTGTGAGCCTCAAGGCCTACACCTAAGGCCCCACAAAGGCACCTTTCAAGATAACTACAAACTATCATTGCAGCACACCAAGCAACAAGAGCCAGCTCGACAACCAACCAAAGTGCCACAACCCTGGGGAGCTGTGCAAGGGGAATCTTGCCCGAACTGAAATACTACGATATCGTAGTACCAAGTGAGATGAATTGTATGTTTTTAAAACATAAAAAATGTTGCAGCCATCGTCGACAAACATGATGCCAATAAACTCCAACTGTATATGTATTTTCATATTATCATATACGACGTTGTCCCCCAAGTATTGTTTGATCTGTAGTATTTGTATCATGTGCGTACAGATATATGCTTGTGCCACAGCCAGCCCTATATATACAAGTGATCGTTCATTTCTTCGACCAAACAGACAAGAATTCGAAATAGCTTAACATGGCAGGAGTTGCTTATCTTCTCGTGGTTATGCTTCTCGTTCTTCCTAGCGCTGTTTTCGCGACACAGTATGTTGTCGGAGATGACCAAGGCTGGAATTCTGGAGTTGATTACTACGCTTGGGTTGAAGGAAAAACATTCCATGTTGGAGATTCATTAGGTGATCAATTAGCACTCTCACATTGCTTCCTCTATATTTTGATGAAAATCTCAATTTTTCCTCTTGAACTTGCAACTGCATGACTTCGCCCCCCGTGCTTTTATTTTGTTCCTTAAGTTACTCTATTCTGTTAAACTGGTCAGAAAAATCATTAATTTCATTGTTGTGGAACAAAGAATAGAAAATGCGAAGTATCGAGTAGTACGTTAGTTTCCCAACCAATGCATTTATTCATTGAAAGTTGGTTTTTTGTTTTGTAGTTTTCAATTACAATGCAGGTGAGCACAATGTGATTGTGGTTGGTGCTAATGGTTACGATCAATGTCTTGCATCTCCAAACAGCGGTTCCTATTACAGTGGTAACGACGTACTAACATTTGTCGCTGCCGGGGACTTCTACTTCATCTGTGAATATCACTGCGATTATAGCGACCAGAAGGTTAAGGTCACCGTAAACTAGATTGATTTCACTCATGCCTGCGTTCATCTTCTTCACCAGCTTCAGCTTAATAAAGAGATCACATGTAGTTTATTATTCTTCAATAAAACATATATTATGGAAGAGACATTATTCCTCTTTTTGTGACTGCCTTTATCATAGTTTTCCGTTGCAAAAGAATATGTAGTTGGAGATGGGGAATATAACTTTCTATGTTGGTGATACATTACATGGTCATTACTTACAAGGTATAACTTATCTGTTCGTCTTCAAAGTTTTGTTGATTCTTTTTTTATCTTTCAAATTTTTTTTTAATAGTTATGACACACACTGATGATTTTGACAATGAGAAAAGATTTTCACACACGTTTTTCTATCGTCATAGGGATGCCAATTTAACTGTTAAAGTCGATAACTTTGGATAACCGTTCAAACAAAACAGATTTGGGTGTGAAAATTCTGGTATATTTTGGATAATGTGGAAAAACGTTGAATATTATTTTGTTCTGATTTTGGATATAATTATAAAAGTTCCCGTATCCATCCCCAAATTTGACCGAGTAATATATATAATGCATAATATATTATATACATATATGTGTATTTATTATTCACCGAACCCATTGTGTGAGTTGCATTTTGTGAGAAAGTAAAGTTTTGAATCAAAATCAATGAAAATCCAATGGTGCTTATGGGAGATATAAAAAAATTAGC
Organism: Malus fusca; assembly: GCA_035220775.1. NCBI lineage: Eukaryota > Viridiplantae > Streptophyta > Magnoliopsida > Rosales > Rosaceae > Malus > Malus fusca. The sequence goes on from CM069060.1 coordinate 17,137,539, forward strand.
CAACATCATCAATGTTTTAAATTCAATGTTTAATTTTTTATCTCCACAAGATCCGTTCATTTTATCATTTTATACATCAAATATTTAATACCGAAATTAATATCTACTAAGTTATAATGCGTCAACTAAAGAAATATATTTTTTGTATTGACGAAGATGGATATAACCATTAATCGACGGGAATCTGTTACCCGATGGGTATGGTTATAAATAATTTCTGATGGTTAATTTGAGGTATGAATATGATTAATTTATGTGGTTATGTGGATGAACATAGCATTTCGGTCCCCAAACAGAATCGTTGCCACTTAATTGTTAAATTTCATCTCTTGATTCTTCCGTTGAATTATTCAATCTAAATGCCAAAAATAGAGAAGAGCGTGTAGTAGAAAAAATGAAGTGTGAAAGTCATTTCCGTTGAGTCCTTGACCTTTTGTGCCTGTTACACGCTGCATTGACACAAATTTTTTCTTCCAAGCTCTTGTTTGGTAACGTTGTTGTTTTTAGTTTTGAGTTTTCATTTTTTGTTATAGATAGAGAGAAAATATGTGAGTTTTCATTTTTTTTTGTTATAGATAGAGAGAAAATATGTGAGAGTATAAGAAGGGTATAAGAAGAAAGTGGAGATAAAACAAATAGAAAACTTCATTTTAATCCTTAAAAAAGATGAGTTTTAGATTAAAACCATATGTAAGATTAAAATCCAATTTTAGTCCCCTAGCATATTTAATCATATCATTTATTAGTTGTATTTTGATGTTTTATTTTATCCTTTTATTTTTATTTTAATGTATTAATTACATTTAAATTTAATTTTTATTTCATTCATCATAATATATTTTAATGTCTACATTTAGGCAACTAATTTTTTTATAATATATATTCCGATAACAATTTTGTATGTTCTTTATTTTGGTACATTAATACATTTGAATATTTTGGTATATCCATCGGTACAAACATGTAGTTACATTGATTCAATATAATGCATTTCGGTCAATATAATGTATTTCGTTACGTAGACTTTGGTACACACATTTGAGTATTGACTTTTAGGTACATTAATTCAATTATTATATTTCGGTAAATACATTTAGGTACATACATTTTGGTATTGATATTTAGGTACATACATTTTCGGTATTGACATTTAGGTACATACATTTTGGTATTGACATTTAGGTACATTAATTCAATATAATACATTTCGGTACATACATTTAGGTTCATTATAATATATTTCGGTACAATCATGTAGGTACAAATATTTCGGTTCAAAAAAGTCAATTTTATATATTTTGGCACAATCATTTCTGAACACTTATGTATTTATATATTTTTGTATCACAATTTTTTTTTAATATTTTCTCATTTACATTAATTTCTAATTAAAAAAAACTAAATATGTGCATATTAATAAAATTAAAATTTAATATGGAGAGATTAAATAAAAATACACATTAAATAACAAAAATTGAATGTAAATTTTGATAAAAGTACACTCAAGGGATTAAATTGAATATTTAATCTAGCACCAGGTTTTTTTTTAATTTTAATCTTTTGTAAGGATTAATGTTCAAAAACCCCTAAAACAAAACTCATGGAACAAAAATAACTCAAAATTGCTATTAGTTTTCATTTGGGAAGTAATTCCGCTCTTTTTTTTTTGGCATTCTACACTTACTTACCTGCTTAATTATGCCTACTGTTTATTTTTTTTATTTGTTCAATCCAATGGTTAATAAAATGGGTGTTTTGAAATAGGCGCCTCGTTTTATAATTTCATTGATTAAACATCTATTCCTTTTAAGAATTTGTTTTTTTTTTCAATTTTATTAGAGGTACGTTTGATTATAGTGGTACGTTTGATTATATATAAAATTGGTATATTTGATTTTGTGGTACATTTGAATTTTTGGTACATTTAGAATCTAAACTTACCAAATGTTGGTCTGTATATTTTCAAATATACCATAAGTTTTAAATACATTTTTTTAGATAACAATACATAAAATATTAAAAAATTAATGAAGTTCTTATGAAAATATTGGTGACTTTTTTTTAATGAAGGAAGAGACTAATTAAATATAATAACAGATATAAAAAAAATTAATCTTTTTGAGTAATATTGAGGAATTAGTTAAATTAATATTTTTAATAAAGCCACGAATTTAAAATTTCCTAGATTGTAGGAAATTAGTTGTTAACTAGGTTAAGTGGATATATATTAAATAAATAAAAAACAAGGCTGAGTTGGCAATTGATCAAAGCATCTTAATCAAATTTTATAAAGCAACATATGTTTAATCTAAACAAGTTGGAAAAAATGTAAAGGCTTCTAATTACTCTTCGTACCACTTAATGGTACATATTATCAAGGGACTATGTTCACCATATCGCAAAAGTGAGTATACAGATTTTTTCTTCGTCTTTGGTCAATTTACCAAACTCGAAGTTCCAATATTGTCCCTTAGTCATGGAGAAAATTTATTTTCTCCCCAGACTCGTCTAGTTATGAATGGAATTACGAACAAAAATATGTCATCCCCACATTAGTAATATCTGATAATATATATATATATATATGGGAGATTCAAAATGACTATTGTGTTGATGTCATATTGTGATGCGACAGATTTGTAACTCATTATTAAAGTTTAAATTTCCGTTGTATATGATGTGATTAAAGTTATAAGTCTATCCGTTGTCTTGTGTATGAATCTGCCAACACAATATCACTTGAATAAATAAAAATACAAGTAAAACTACCGATATTACTTGTGATAACATTTCACATGTTCTTAGTGTTATAATGTAACAAGGTGGAGGATTTTTGGGTAAATCGCCAAAATGGTCCCTGAGATTTGCATAACTCATCACTTTGGTCCCTGAGATTCCAAATCGATAAAAGTAGTCCCTGAGATTGTCCACCATCTATCATTTTGATCATTCCGTTAAAAACTCCGTTAAGTGTCCCGGAGCTCTTGGCCAGAAGTTTGGGCAATTTTCAAAGCTTCATAACTCAATCGTTTCTTAACCAAATTCGACCCATAATATATCAAAATGAAGGAAATTGTAGAATAAGATTATACCTATTTCAAAGCTCAAAGGTTGCCGGAGATTGCCGGAAAATAGCCTCAAAGTTGACTAGTCCGAGTGAAAACTTAAAAACTCGCCGTAAACTGGGTAAACTTTAAACGTTCATAACTTATTCAATACTCAACGAAATCAAGTGATTCAAAAACAAAAATCATACTTATCAACGAGGCGAAGAGAATGGTATCTTTTTCGACAGCTAACTCGACGTGGTTTGACCGAAAAATGGCTCGAAAGTGGCTAACTCGAGACCAAGACAGCCACTTTCGAGCCGTTTTCCGGCCAAACCATGGCTAGTTAGAGGTCAAAAAAGGTACCATTATCTTATTCTCGTCGAGAAGTATGATTTTTGTTTTTGAATCACTTGATTTCGTTGAGTATTGAAGAAATTATGAACGTTTAAAGTTTACCCAGTTTCCGGTGAGTTTTCAAGTTTTCACTCGGACCAGTCAACTTTGAGGCTATTTTTCGGAAATCTCCGGCAACCATTGGGCTTATAAATAGGTATAATCTTATTCTACACTTTTCTATCTTTATTTTGATATATTATGGGTCGAATTTGGTTAAGAAACGATTGCGTTACGAAGTTTTGAAAATTGCCCAAACTTCCGGCCAAGAGCTCCGGGACACTTAACTGAGTTTTTAATGGAAGAACCAAAATTATGGATGGTGGACAATCTCAGGGACCACTTTTATCGATTTGGAATCTGAGGGACCAAAGTGATGAGTTATGCAAATCTCATGGACCATTTTGGCAATTTACCCAGGATTTTTTGAGGATGATGATAATGCAAAAGAGGTATGTGGATGTTTTGGATGATGTATGGAAAGTAGACGTTAGGGGGGCTATAGAACATGCTTTACCAGAAAATAAAGGTGGAAGAATAATGATCACTAGTAGGATTAAAGATGTTGCTGATTTTTGCAAAGGTCTTGTTTTGTTCATGTTCATTGCTTGCAACTTCTGCCTCCAAACAAGGCATGGATCGGTTGTGGACTATTCGATTAGTTGCATAAGATTGATTTGGTTGTGGATCGCTGAAGGGTTGTAAAATCAAAGAAGGGCAAGACATTAATGGAAGAGGTTGGAGAAGAATACTTGGCTGACCTAATCCATAGAAACCTGGTTCAAGTGTCGAAAGTTTACATTGATGGAAAAGCTAGAAGCTGTCGTGTTCATGATCTTTTGCATGAAGTCCTCCGAAGAAAGAGTGCCGGTTCGAGCTTCTATCACGTGTTATCAGAAGATGAGTCAACTTTTGAACCTGTAACTCGACGTCTCTCGATAGACAGCAGTCCCTCTGAAGCCTTGAGAAGCATTACACAGTCTCATATCCGTTTCGTATTTACTTTCAACCAAGCAGAATGGCCCAAGTCTTTTCTCAACACATGGAGTGGAAACTTAAAACTTGTGAAAGTGTTGGATTTCACAGATGCTCCACTCAGTCATCTTCCGAAATACGTGGGGTATTTGTATCTCTTGAAGTACTTAAGCCTAAGGAATACGAAAGTGAAGTTGCTTCCGGAGTCCATTGGCAATCTGCAAAACTTAGAAAACCTGGATCTAAAACAGTCTCTGGTGTATGAAATACCAGCCGAGATTAAAAGGCTCGTTAAGTTGAGACATCTTTTTGGGATTGAGACATCTTTTTGGGATACTGCTATGACTACAACATAGAGTTTAGCCTTAAATCCGAACAAGGAGTGAAGATAGATGATGTTATTGGATGCGTTCAAGCTTTGCAGAAAGTTAAGGCAAATCATGGAGGGATCAACCTAATCAAAGTGATTGGCAAGCTAAGGCAGCTGAGTAAGGCCTAAAAACTTGAAAAGTGAATATGGAAGGGCCCTATGTGCTTCGATTGAAAAGATGAGCCGCCTCGAATCTTTAGAATTAAGTACAATAAGTGAAGATGAAGTCCTGGATCTGCAATCCATTTCAAGTCCACCAGAATTTATTCAAATTCTCTACCTGAAGGGTGTCTACAGAAGTTGCCAAGTTGAATTCCAAAGCTTCAACACCTAGTCAAGCTAAATATTTTCTGGTCAAGGTTGAGAGACTCCCCACTAAAAGCCCTTCAAAACCTACCTAATGTGTTAGAGCTTGGACTCTCGTACAAGGCATATGGCGGCGTGGAGCTGCATTTCGAGTGAGGCTTTACGAAACTGGAGGTGCTACAACTCAGGGACTTGGAGGGGCTAAATTCATTGGTTATAGACAATGGGGCTATGCCTCTTCTCAGAGAGCTACAAATAGGACCTTCCCCACAACCCAAGGAGATGCCCTCTAGCATCCACCATCTCCCAAATCTAACAACTCTTCGCTTTGTGAATTGAAATTTTATAGTACAGTTTACTGCTTAAAGAGCATCTCATGTGGGGTAGGGAGGCTTGCCAAAATTTGGTTATAATGACATAAAAATTAGTTACAGTTTACTGCTTTAATAAATGATTTTCACACCCACACTATTTTTCTCCCCCAACACACCCATGTTTATTTTTGCCAATTGAATTGAATGAATCAAAAAAATAAAAATGAACTTAAGTGCAGTGAACGAGAGAAATAATGGTGTGTGAAAATCATTTCCTTAATAATGATAGTGCAACAATACTCAAAGTCTATTTACGAGTATGTCTTGGGGAAATTTATATTAAATATGAGTTAAAAGTTAAAAATTTAGCTAGTGAGTTGGACATGCCTGAAGGAGGTCGAATGTATATATTTGAGCAAAATGAATTTAAGGTTTCCCATTTCCTCGGAACGGTTGTGATTCCTTAGTCCAAGATTGGACATGGACATCTGATACTTACCAAGCTAAAAACATGAGTTGTATGTTTTAAAAAACATGAAAATGTTGCAGGCGACGTCGACAAACACGATGTCAATAAACTCCAACTGTATATGTATTTTCATATTATCATGTTGTCACCCAAGTATTATTTAATTTATAGTATATGTATCATGTGTGTATAGACATACGCTTGTGCCAAGTAGCCACAGCCAGCCCTATATATATACAAGTGATCGTTCAGTTCTTCGACCGGACAGACACGAATTCGAAGTAGCATAACATGGCACGAGTCACTTATCTTCTCGTGATCGCGCCTCTCGTTCTTCCTAGCGTGGTGTTCGCGATTCAGTATGTCGTCGGAGATGACGAAGGCTGGAATTCAGGAGTTGATTACTATGCTTGGGTTGAGGGAAAAACATTCTATGTTGGAGATTCATTAGGTGATCACTTAGCACTTTCACATTGCTTCTCTATACTTTGATTAAAATCTCACTTTTTCCTCTGAACTTGTAATGCATGACTTTGCCCCGCATGCTTTTATTTTATTTCTTAAGTTTCCATTAAATTGGTCAGAAAAATCGTTAACTTCATTGTTGTAGAACAACGAAAAGAAAATGCCAAGTATCGAAAATACATTAGTTTCCTAACCGTTGCATTTATTCGTTGAATGTTGATCTTTTGTTTTCCAGCTTTCAATTACAATGCAGGTGCCCACAATGTGGTTGTAGTTGATGCTAACGGGTATGATCAATGTCTTGCGTCTCCAAACAACGGTGCCTATAACAGCGGCCACGACGTACTGACGTTTAACGTTGCCGGGGACTACTATTTCATATGTGAATGGCACTGCAATCACACCGACCAGAAGCTTAAGGTCACCGTAAACTAGATTGATTCACTCAAATATGCCGGCATCTTCTTCACCAGCTTTAGCTTATTAACGGAGACGACTTGTACTTTGTTTTTCTCTTCCTTTTTTTCTTTTCAATAAACTTAAAGATGTTGGTAAATTGATGTATAAACTTACAGAAAAACTTCCTTATCACTGGTTGTATAGATGATGCAATTCATAAACTAAAACTGCGGGATTCATAATGGATTTGAATCCAAACGTATAGATCCAAATGTGTGGCAAAGGCATGTATACAGCTTTACTCAAATAATTATTGGTAATATAGCAATGGTGTGACCAAACCACTACTAAACCTATGAAACATACCCACCATCCTTATATTTCAGGTGGTGCTATCTACATATTTCTTTTTTATCTCTCACATATCCCTCTTAATTTTTGTTATTTGATCTTTTTCAATTCATTTGATCCAACTGCTGAAAATTGAGAAGAATGTGTAAAAAAGGTAAAAAGATGTGGGCGGATAGCACCGCTCTATAATTAAGATGATAATCATGATTAAAGCTGACAATATAGGCAAGTGATTTCTTCCAAGGAACAAACATATATTATGGCAAGAGAGATCGTTCCTCTTTTTGTGACTGCGTTTATCATTGTTTTCCATGGCAATATATTGGGTGATATTTTAGGTGATCATTACTTATAACTTATGTGTTGGTTTTCAAATTTTTGTAGATTTTTTTTCTTTCAATTTTTTTGAATAGTATACTACTGGTTTTATTTTGATGATTTTGACAGTGGGAAAAGATTTTCACACACGTTTTTTTTACCTGTGCACATAATTGTTCACTTTTACTCTTGATTCTCTATTGAATTATTCACTCCAAATGCCAAAAATAAAGAAAAATATTTCATGAAGAAATGAAGTGTGGAAATCGTTTTTTGTTCTAGATGGAGAGAAAATAAGCGAGAGTATAAGGAGACGAAGAAGGGTATAAGAAGAAAGTGAAGATAAAAGAAAACTCATGGAACAATTAACTCAAAATTGCTATTAGTTTTCATTTGGGAAGTAGTTTTCGCACTTCTTTGGACATTCTACACTTATTTGCTGAATTATGCTTACTGATTATTATTTTTTATTTGTTTAATCCAATGGTTAATAAAAAGGGAGTGCTAGAGGTGACAAGGAGAGTGAAAAATTCACTCATCTTTTCATTTTGAAAAGTGCTATTCACACACCCAATTCACACACCCATTTTTACTTCCTACACATTCTTGTTAATTTTTTGCCATTGAATTTTTTTAATTCATTTAATCTGATGGCCGAAAATTGAGAAGGGTATATGAAAAATAAAAATGGATGTATAGATAGCACTACCCCTCATTTTATGTATCATCCTTCCCCCCACTCCTCTCATCAGCCTTCATTCTCCTTTGATATATTTCTCCACGGAGCTGATTTTACACTTATTTTAGCTTTTTACACCACACTTTAATTTAGCCATCAACTTAAATAAATCAAACAGAAACAACAAATATGATTAAATATGAGTATTTGAGAGGCTAAAAAAGACTTGTGATTATCATTTCTCATTACCCCTCTATATCTAACAAAACGTAGTAATTAAACTAAAAATTAAAAACAAATAGGTTACAAAACGAATTTTAAATTTTTTGTTTTCACATGTATGAATCTTTACTAAGTGAGTATACTGTGCTTTTTCTTTGCTGATTAGTTCATTACTTTGACTTAGTTGTGGGAGCATTTATAATTACTCCTTCATTTTGTTGTGTTCAATTACCACAATGTTATAGTAGTGAACTAGAAAAATGGCCCGCCCACTGCTGCCTATTCTGATTTCATAATGCATTTTCAATTAGATTAATCTAAAAAATGTACATCTTAGTTCAATGATTTCATAATGCATTTTCAATTAGATTAATCTAAAAAATGTACATCTTAGTTCAACCAATTCCAAAAACCAAAAAAAAAAAAAAAAAAAACAGACGAACACAGATAATTCAACATAATTTGAAAACTGAAGACCAAGGTACTAATATAGCAGAATTGGTATTTTAGCTTGCATTTAGATTAAATTTACTTTACATCAACAACCATGCATAATCAAAAGGGCATATTTTTGAAGTATGAAGGCAAGTAGCATGCAGTTCACAAATACTTTTTCTGTGCATGCAATATGACAAAATATATGTCCTGCAAGCTATGTTATCGTCATAGCGATTGCAAAAAGATTATAAAAACACATTCTTAAAGTGTCTACAATACGTAAATTTGGAAGTGGAATGCCAAAAAACTATACACATATTATATCTGCACCAAGCCATCATTAAATCCTTGAGAGCTCATTTCTTCTGAGAATCAACATCTCTAGCACTAATAGAAATAGGAGACCATATCTCAATAACAAGTAAAGGCACATATAGTATTTCAACAACCGGCTAAACAATAACGGGTTGAAGTCGCGTAATATAAAAGAAAAATTAACCTTTGAGTTTTTGCAGTTCTAATTTAGTGAACAATGCCATTTTCACACCCTTGCTTGAGGAAAGTGATTGGATTTCTTCAGTGCATGGCTCCAAAGGTGTAAAAGATATAGGATTGCATCAACAACAACTTGCTTCCCAACATTCGCAGCAGGCGTGCATGGTTTAGCCGAGCCAATAGTTGCGCTAGGTGGTGGTTGGTTCTCAAGTAATCTTCTCAAGTAATCCATAAACTACAAAGACCGTCTTGCCAAATTCCTTGTTTAAATTACCAAATCAAAGTTGGAATTTTTTGTGGTGCCAACCAATCTTTGAAGATGTTGCGGCAACACAAAAGAATCATCATGCTCTTCTTCTATGACGAGACAGTGGCAAGATACGCCCAAAAAAGTTTCAGTGTGCCTTCCTATCATCATAAGGTTGAACTAATTTGTGTTGTCTTCCACAATAAAATTGATCTTGAATCTAAGTAACAAATGATAACATTGTTTAAATTATAGATATTGTGTGAAGAAATATAAACAATGTAAAAATTTTGGATGTGAGTGTTACCATGGTTCATGCAATTTTTTTAGCAACCCACGTTCAAAGCATTCAAATGTTGCAAATGTCTTCTTCATATCCTTGTGGTAAGATGGTCATGATTTGTACCACCATCCCTAGCTTAGATCATAACTGACAATGATCACCTGACACATGAATTCTAAGCAAAAGAGATGAAGCACAAAAAAAAGCACAAGAGATGAATTAATCACACTAAAACTTTAAGCAAAATAGATGAAGCACAAAAAAGCTGAACAAGATTGGTGAAGTTTTCGTAACCAAAATGCAAAAATGAAAGACAAATCAAACATATTAGATTGGAACAAAATTCAAAAGAGAAAACACTCTAAAATGATAAACCACTTAAAAGACATCAATATCATCGGAACTCAAGTAGAGACAACGTTATGCATTTACCATGTTTTTGTGTTTAGACAAAAGAGAAAAACTAAGAGTGGTTGCAAAATACAATTCGCTAAAGAAGAAACATTTTTTTAACTGTGCAAGGATGGTGCACTAACCTTGTTTAGTGCAGGATTGAGGAGTAACTCTTCAATAGTCTTCAACTTAGAATCAGCAGTAATATGAGGTTTTTGCATACATTTTAGCTGAGCTGGGTAGCATCTCAATGGGCGATTTTAGGTATTGAAACCTAGTTCCTACATTTTTGTAGCAACAAGATAGTTCGTAAAATAATAAACGGTAAAGAAGAGTTGTTGATTTACCTTTGTTTATACTATGTAAGTTGTGGGATGTCGGGGTTGAAAAAACAAACTATTGAGTCCGTGCTTCCCAAAACAGGTTGACCCGTAAATGTAAAGATAGCGATTAGTAAAATGCAATTTACAGTGTGTGCATTTAAAGTTTAAACTATGGCAAGGAACAACCTTGGTATTGCTTTACTTTAAGGCAATCAAAGCAATAAACACAGGCCATACCAGCGATTTTAGTGTCATCCTGAAAACCCATTGCACTTTATGCCCACAGGGTGACCCTTATTTGCTCTCCTCTGGAATAAGAAAATGCAGTAAGTATTTTCAACATCAAGTTTATATGGTCATGCATGTATAAATTTATAACAATTTAATAGAAACATTGCTAACTCGATATTTTGTGTTTGTAAGTTTTGTTTTTTCGCAACCCTAATATTCTGCACAGTCACCTCCTTGGTTGTAAGGCCATTAAACAACCAAAAACATCTATAAAGAGTATAGTAAAAAGAATGACGGTAAAGTCAATTATATTAAAACTGCTAATAATGAATTTAAGGGTTTACCAGCATTTTGAAAACGTTATGGTTTACTTGTGAGCTCCACATCTATGTTCACCTTTTTGTGAAGCTAATCAAATTCAACCAGATTAAATCATTGCATCGGGATGAGTTGGTTCGTTCTCTCAACAAGGACTATGGCCATTCTCCTGTTCAACTTAATCATTGCAGCATAAGGGACAATTTTGCTTTAGGTTTTATTGTTGACGACATGAAACTTATTAATCTCATAAGTACACTTGACATTAAGCTCTTAGAAAAGAATTGGATGTCCAGGGGGTTCATAGTTGCGTGGATCACATTTCCCTTGTAGTGTAAAAACTAAACAATATGAGTCATGAAAGAAAGTTTATAGCGTTTAATAAGTTGGTATAAAGTTTCAATTTTGTAAGCTATTCATCGATAAACACAGAGTCCAAACTTGCAGCTTGGGGATCAGCCCCGATAGTCTTCATGACCCAAATCTTGCATACTCTAATTTTAAGTTTGCTTGTTGGCCAGTACAGCACCAAAAACAAAATCGGTTAAGCTTCCATCAGTCTACAGAGAATCAAAATTTATAAGCAAATAACAAATGAAAACCGCAATACTATGTTCATGAAACATAAGATAGATTAACATTTAGAAAAGTAATGGGCGAAAGAAAGAACTAAAATTGCTAAAACAAACAAGCAGACCTTCATATAAATGACTTAAAACATCTTTATAAAATATGTATTTTGTGTATCCGTAAGGCACATCAGCATTGTGAGCAATCACAATTTGAGACCTTTTGTTTAGGTAACTAGACAACACAACGTATGGCTATCCACGAGAAAAAGCTGGATGCGAGAGAAATAAACCCACAATTTTCAAGATTGTCCTTGACTTTTATTGATCGGCATTGCATAGTTGACCCTTAGAGGAAATTGTCGCCTTTGCAAAGTAAATGAATATTTATTTTGAGATGACTATGTAATAGTTCTTAGGATGTAAATTGTCTTACCAATGTTGCTACCTGTAAAATTATCTTTGTTTATACAACTCTATCGGTTAGTTGCATCACAACCAAGCCTGTTTCGTTACAGAGGCCACAACTTTGGTTTAAATTTCTAAGCAGCATTAGTGGCATACCAACTTTCAAGTTGGTTCAAAAATTCAATCAGATAAAGAATATCAACATTCTTGACATTCTTCGTCGAAGAAGACACATAACCAAAACTAAAATAGGTACGATTTTCGTTGGGCACCATACCCAATATAAAATCATTCATCTCAATCACGGTATTATTTCGCAGCATCACAATGGCTCTCTTTCAAATATGATACGTCATGGAAATTTTCTTTGAAATCTATGTACATCGCTGAAACGATGGGGTCATCATCAAAATTAATGAGAAAGTCTTTTGGTATTTGTGTTGGAATATGATTATGATAACATGTTTTTCACAATATGTGTAATCATGTGTGAATGTACACCATAACATTGGTGTATTGATATACATATGATTGTAGTGAAATAAGTTAATTAATTATTAAAGGAAATAATATAATTATTTATTTAATTAATTAATTATAAAGGGATATGAACAGTTGTATTCCAACATGAAAAGTTATCTCCAAAAGAATACAACTCCTCCAAAAAGGTTATTTCCATCTCTATATATTTGTCAAATCTTTTTCTATCAGATTCATTCAATTTCATACTCACTCTCTGTTCATATCCTTCACACCATATTGTGATCGATAGTCTAACAACATATGTTTCCGATCTTGTGAATACCCAATTTCTATCAATTTGAACCTAAGAACTTTCTTCATCACTTGAACAAATAAATTCAGCAATTTGACCTTCTTAAGTTGCAAAAATCCAACTTGCAAAATGAGCCAATTCGAATTTCTCCCAATTATTCAAACTTGTTTTTGAAAGCCTCATGTTTTCTTTAAAGAGAAAAAGAGTTAAATAAGGCCAAATATAAGAACTTGTCGATGAAACTTTAACAATTTCCGCCTTGCTTCCGTTCGGAACAACATAAAGAATTTGCCTAAAATCACCTCCGAATAGAATTAGCTTTCCTCCGAATGGCAAATCATCTAAATTTTGTTTTGACCCTTTAAGAGTATCTCGAGAAGACCTATTCAGTGTTTCAAAACATTGTTTATAGTTTATTGGTCCCTCATTCCAAAAAATAAGAGATGCATCACTAATTAATTTTGCAAGATTAGTTCTATTTTTTTCCACAAACTGAACAATCAGTAACATTAATAGGAATTTTAAACCTAGAGTGTGCAGTATTTCCATCAAAAAGCAACATGGAAGCAATTTCAAACGAAGTGATTGCTAAAACAATATTGTTTTATGATCTAATTTTAGCCATGATGGTGTTCCAAAAAAAATTCCATCAAAACTGTGTAAAAAAAACAAAGCAGCCTATTTGTTTTTCATAGCTTGAATAACACTATCGTAAACAATTTTTTTGCTTACTATTCATCTGTGTGACCATGAGTGAATGTTGTTCCTTAAGCAATTCAGTGTCATAGTTTAACTTTTCTGTAAAGTTTTTGTTTTTAAGTCTGTCCATGGACTCTCTGTTTAGCTTGAGGGAGATGATGCTTAGACAAACAATTTTTCTAACTCATACAAAAAGAGAATTTTTGGTAATTGAGTAACATTTTCATAGTACAATTCACCTAGGCATCTACCCATCTTCCTAAGCCTCCACCCTTTATCATCTCTAGTCCAAACATATTTGGAAGGGATTTCAACATAACACAATTCAGATGCATTAAGATCCTGAACATATATTTCAAATCATTTTGTTAACAATGTGTTTTCAAGATTAGGTTGGTTAAGGACATGGCTTATATTATCATCCTCTTAAAAAACAACATTTTAGTTGGAAGGAAGGTGCACACACAATCTTTTCAATAATGGGTTCTCTAAAATGAATATGAAATTGTAACATTCTCCAAATCGCTTCATACGTACACAATTATCTACAATTAAGATAAACAACTTCATCAAACTTTTGATCCTCAAAATAGCCTAGCCTTATATATGCCTTTGGTTATGTATTTGAAAAAATATTTAACGAGCATTATTGATAGAGTGACTCAACATTTATATGAGCTTGATACTCGTCATGTTTTGGAGAAGTTTTTGAATGAGAAAAAAAATTCAACCGATTGTTAATCTCATTCTGACAATCTGAGTGTCATAAGTGTACAACTGGGCAAATTTAGGACTCTCATCTTCAAGAGACAAAACAAAACCCATCAAATGATTCACTTCACCACTGACAATTTCAATTTAACATGCATTAGAAATGAATCATTTAACGGTCATATCGTTTAACCCTAACCCTTAACAAAGAAAATCAAGTTTCTTGGAAGTTTGACTTGTTTGGCGTTTTGTGAAATTACAAAAAAAAAAAAAAAAGCGCAGAAAAACAAATGCTTTTCAATCAATCCCTCAGATTACTCAGTTGAAGAAGTTGGGTATGTTGCCTTTTTCTCAAAGATTGTTTACTTTTTGGTATGAATGCAGGAAATCTTAATTTGCTGGAAAAAAAAGATCAATTGATTTGTTAATCCACGCACGTACATGAAATGAAACACACATTATATACAAATAGTTAAACGTGTAATGTTTTTCATTACGTTTCTGAAAGGCTCCTAATGAAAGACTCTTAATCAAATAAGTGCAAGTGTACAACAATAAAAATGTAGGGTAAGTCAACAAAATCTATAATGCAAATTCCCAAGTCGGCAACACGCTTCCTGCAAACCAAAAATAGTGTTAAAATTTCACATAAGAAATTCAAATTTTTTGTTAATATAATTATTTTCTTTGTAGTAATGTTTTGAAGTTGTCTTACGTAGGAAACAAGTGCAAAATATATTTGGTCATGCATTGTTTCCTACATAAGACAACTTCAAAACATTACTGCAAAGAAAAAAATTATATTAACAAAAAAATTTGAACTTCTTATGTGAAGTAATGAATTATGAAATATTAGCACTGTGATTAACTTCTTATGTGAAGTATTAATAACTTCACACCACAGATTGGCCAAAAAACACATAAGATCAGGGGAATTTGCAACTTCAAAACCAAATAGCAAAAAAATGTCAAAAATTTGAGTCACTCCCTCACACTAAATAGCGTAGTAAGTTCAAACTTGAAAAATTTTGAGAGGCCAAATGCCAAAATTTGACAAAAACAAAGAAAAACGTCTAATTCCATTTAAAGAATCATAGAAACACAAATAAATATTTGAAGAACTGGCTCCACCCTTAAATCAACCAAAAATATAAAACCAATGCAAAATGGCAAAGAAAATAGATCATTGATTGTTCATGATCCCAAAACCTTAAACCCAATATAATCCAACTCTAAAAATCTAATACACAATACAAAATGACAAAGAAAATAGGTCACTAATTTGTTCATGATCCCTAAACCCTAATCCCAAAATAATCAAACTCTCAAAAGCCTGTACACAAATAAAAAGTTCTATGTGGTTGGTTAAAGAGTTCCAATCTTGTTTCGTGTTTTCTCCCCAAATTCGTATGGTTATGAATGAAATTGTGGACGAAAAATATGTCATTCCCTAATTAGTAATATACTATCAATGCCCGCGTGTTGCTGCAAGATTGAAAATTTTCTGTACAACATATTTACAATCATATTTACACATAATATCCTAATTAGCATTTAATTGAAATGAATAATTAGTGACTTACTCAATAAGGTCCGAGTACTTTTCACTTAGCCAAGAGTAATGGCCTGCATGAGGAAAGCTGAAGATGTTGACATCAAATTTCTTACATTGGAGACATGATGGATGTCCATCTGATACACATCAACTTCATGCAACACCAAGAACTCCATCGTAGTTTGCTCTTCCAAATATGACCAATTGCGCCAATGTTTTGCCTACAAAGAACCTAGAACATCAAATCGATTAATCTTGGACCAAATTAAACAAATTTAAACAACCCCCAAATTTAATGTGTAGCCCAAAAAACCAAAGGAACAGTAATCGTGACATTTGATGAGTACATATATGAAAAATGTACCTGAAGATTGAAACTTTCATCAAATAAATCACAAAAAAAAAAAAATAGAGAAACCCAAAATTATAAATTGCACAAAATTATATCATCCATTTCAATCATGCGTAAATACACCAACACACATAACAAATTTGCCTATATGACGGTGATACACAATGTAATTGTTCATATTCAAACCACACACAAAGCACTTGTAGCTCCTAAGTATACATGTTTCACATTCTGATGTTTGCTTGTTGACTTTGCCCCTGGAGTCCTAACTAATGTGATCTCCTTCAATGGTGCATGAGCTTTTTTCTCCAAAGTTGCTTCCTTAAACATCTCTCTTTCCTAAAAAAAAACCCAAAACATATCATATTAAGCATCAACGCTATTAATACTTATTAAATAAATTGGTCACAACAGGTTTCACATACATCAGTTCTAAACCTAAAAGGCTTCAGATTTGTAGGCTTTGGTTTCCTATACTTCTCCCCATGAGCATTGCTGGCAACAGATGTGGAGTTTTCTTTCTGAATCTTATCTGCTTGATTGACCTGCATCATTGTTCAAGCGTTAACAGGCATAAAAAACTGTAAGGGAGAAATGAACAAACATAAACACTATATAGATACGTTATTCTCATATACTTTGTAGCCTTCTCCAAGGCCTAGAATTATACAACTATTTTTTTCCACTAATAGCTCTTATTTACATCTTTACTGGATTTGCATCACTTCTTTTATATTAATAAAATTAGAGGATTGCACATGCTTCTTTTTGGATGCAAAAACATTTTTTTTTCAATTACTCTAGTTCCTTATGGTTGAATGGGATTCTAAGCTTCAGATTTCGAAAACAGAGAGTTTCGAAAAACCTCAGGGCCAACACTAATGAGCTTAAACAGAACATATGAGAGCTAATGAGATAGAGCTAAGCTACTTCACCACTTCCATAAGTCCATGTCTCCACCTAAGCCTAGACATCCCAACATTGCCCAGATAGGTGTCCCATCTTGACCTGCAAGATTTACACAGAATTGCAAAATTGGAAGAGGTTTAAACATGAACAGATTGTAAAACGCAAAACTTTATAGTTGCAAATTGGGTTGCAAGCGAGCACTAACCATCATGAATAAAAAGTGGGTACACAAAATTGGCAAAAGATAAACTTGTTTCTTGAAACGCAGCTATGAGTGACGGCGATCAATCTCTCCATTTTTTACACAATTAAACTTGAACCTATGCATAACCAAGGTTTGGAATCCTACTGAAATCAGGAATAGGCCCTTGTAAGTTGCAGTTCCTCAACCTCCTGAAAGAAACAACAAAAACACAAAGATATTCAATCTTCACATGATTCGTCGTGTTAAATATTAAGAGCTACTTCTCGATTGTCATTCCAAACAACCAACACCATCACCATCACCGAATATGATATAACATCAGATAGAAACGGGAGATGTTCCCTGCACAGTGGTTGGAAATACGTGTTTCTCAACAAAAACTATGATTCCCTCTATTGTTGCTATGATTAATCACAAATCTTTTGGATTTACACCTCCTTAGTTGGAGCTTTAAATCTGATGTATGAATAAATAGAGATTGCAGTCCTTAGATCACACAATTTTACCTTTAAACTTACTAAAAGACATAGAATCAAAAGTAGCACTTACAACTTGAACAGTTTAGACATGTTGCTATACGAATCTGGAATTGTAGTCCCACCAAAGTTGTTGTTGTCAACTTGACTGCAAAACAAATAAGATTATAGGGATAAGAAACTTGATACAGGATTGCATCCCTCAAATTATGTTGTAGAAAAAGGAAAGTCTAGAGAATTGTTCCCAACAATATGAAAATTCAAGAAAGGAAAGGATGAAAACATAATTAAGGCACAAATTTATGTTCCGAAGTAAGAAAACATACAACATTAATAAGCTTGGCAACTCTGAGAACTCTGGGAGAAGATACCCAGATAAGTTGTTGTTGTTGTCAAGAAGACTGCAAAAAGGTATTGGTCTGTAATGTGATTTGTTTTCTTTTTTAATGGACATCTGATTAGAGTTAGAGTTTTTCTTCTTTTTTTACTTCACGTTAGAATATAGGGGTTGATCTATGACATCTACCAACTGATAATATATGCATGCTTTAACCTAAGAATAAAATTAGAACATACAGTGTTGTGAGCTGCAGAGCCACCATACTGCTGCGCAAGAGCATCTCCCATGCTCTGGTACATATCTATTCGAGCTGCAACAACAATGCTATCAAGATTACACAACAATAATTATTTGAATATTAGAAAGAAAACAAACAAACAAAAGAGGAGAAATATTTGACGACCAAACAATCGTCAATTTCTTCAGCCATTAAATAAACCTTCTTCGACTGTTTAAGTTCACAATCAAAAAAGCAAACCCTTCATAGAGTTTTAGGCAACAATAATTCTCTAAACACACCAGAACCCACTGAAACCCAGACTTCTCTCCCCACTGGTAGCAACTTATCTCAGAGTTTGAAACGCTAAAATCCATAAGAACCCATCACCCAATCTCTCAAAACACAACCGAAGAAAACCCATTTCACAAACTAACACAAAAATCTACAAAGGAAGATAAAAATGGAAAGAAAATCACGTACCACAGAGTTGTCCAGAGAATGAAGCGGCTATGAAGTGAGAAAAGCGGGGCTGAGAAGACCAAAACATAAAAGTGCGCAAAAGGGAAGCAGACAGTGGAGAACAAAAGGAAAAACAAACCGAGAGTGACAGAGAAGAGGGAACGGGAATAAGAAAGGAAAGAAAACGGAAACGAAGCAAAATAAACCCCAAAAAGAACACAACACGTGGCACAGTCAATTCCCACCTTCTCCCTGCAAGAACCACCAAACCCAATCATAAACCACCACCTTGTCCCTGCAGGAACCACCGAAACCAATCATAAACCATAAAAAAAGCCAAGGGGCAAATCCATCAACCAGAAAAAAAGAGTAAGAAAAACCAGGGGCATTTCCGTCAGCAGAAGAGTCAGTCGACTGTACAAAGAAGGCAACAGCAGGCAAAACAGAGGAAAAATCGAGGGGCAAAATCGTCCCCCCATTGGTCATCCACAGTACCACCCGGATTGGGTTTTAGTATATAGATATATATATATATATATATATATATATTTATTTATTTATTTATTTATGAGAGATGACTACTTTTTTGATATTACACTCACATTATTAAAGTTTAAATTCCCGTTGTATATGACAATATTAAAGTTAAGTCTATTCGATGTCTTATGTTTGAATCTCTCAACACAATACCAATAGAGCAATAAAAAAAATACAAAGTAAAACTACGTGTGACAATATTTCACATATTTCTTACACAACACAAATTAAAAAATTGTGAAAGAAAGATAATGGCATTTAGGGTAAATTACACAAAATTACTTCAACTATTAGTCGAACTACAATCATATACCTCATGTTTTAAACATTACAATGTCATACCTCAACTTATAAATTCGTTGCAATGTCAGATATCCGTTAAATTTTTTGTCAATTTGACTGTTAACTGGTGAAGTGGCAGACAACTAACCTACTCACTTATCCAACTGGATTGATAAATTAATAAAATATTAAAAAATTAAGAATTTTTTTATTTTTATTTTGTAACAACAAAACTAAAATAATAAAGAGGTCCCACCACTAAGCTTAGCAATTCATCCCCATCACCACCGTGCATTATCCTCTCCCACACCAGACGCCACCCTCACTTTCATAACTCCGGCGAAGTCCTCTTTTTTCTCCGGCCATTGGATTTTCCCCGCTGGCGATTATTTATGAAATTTCTTCCATCTTTGGCTTGTCCAATTATGAAGTTTGAAGGTTATGGAGGAGAGAGAGGGAGGTGCTGGGCGAGTTGACCAGGCATGGAGGAGAGAAAGGTGCTGGGGTCGAGTCTGCAGTGGTAGTGGGCGTGTGGTGACTGAAGATATTGAAGGTTTTGAGCTTCTTGATTTGCGTGGGTTGTTGCATGAATTTGGTCTCGATCTACAAGTGGAGATCTGCAACTGTTGCTGCTGTTGAGAGGTGGGGTGTTGTAGGTCAGGACACGGGTTGCAGAAGCCGGTCGTGAAGAGGACCGACGTTCATCAAAATTCGGGCCTTGCTAAAGCCCAGGGCTTTGTGGTGGCTGCTGTTGCGAAACGAGATATTGAAGAAGACATTTTCAGGAACACTTCGTGGTGGCTGCTGTTGCAGACCTGCAGATATTGAAGAAGACGACATTTTTGGAGGGGAATAGCGAAGAGAGTGACATCGTGAGTGGCTAGTTTCGTGGTTGAGTGGTAAAGGTTGATTTGAAGCTCTGGCGGCGGGAGGGATCAGACGACAAAGATTTTGAATCCATGGTTGCAGAGGACTTTGACTTTTTTTTCTTTCTAGGCTCTAAGGTTGCTGCGAGTTGCAGCTGTGGGTAGTGTGATAGATTTTTTGTAGTTCAATGTGTGGGTTACTGAGTTAACCCCCAATCAGGTGGTCGGAGAAGAAGAGGATTTCACCGGAGTTATGAAGGTGAGGGTGGTGTCTGGTGGCGTGGGAGAAGAAATTGCATGGTGGTGATGGGAAGGAATTGCTAAGCTTAGTGTGAGACCCTTTTTATTATTTTATTTTTGTTGTTACTAAATTATTAATTTATCAATCTAGTTGGATGAGTCCATGACCTAGTTAATAGCAAAATTGACAAAAAATTTAACTGAGGTCTGACATTGCAACAAATTCATAAATTGAAATATGACATTTTAATGTTTAAAATATGAGGTATGAGATTGTAGTTCGACTAATAGTTGAGGTAATTTTGTGTAATTTACCCTAACATTTAAATAAGCCTATTTTTTTAATATCCTTTAATTAATAAATTAATTCAAGTAACCCTACTTTGGTATTTCTATCACTATTCAATTTTTAGGATTAATCTCAGTTTACTATCCTAAAATTTCGTGGTTTTCAACATTTGGTACATGAAGTTTTTTTCATTCCAGAGTCATACCTCAAGTCTTAATTTTGGGACAGTTTCATACATCTGTTAAGCTGGTTATTAAGTCAGTCGTTAACTGATGATGTGACGCTCACGTGAACAAGGACTGGGCACCACATGTCAATATGGGCCCACGTGAATATTAAAATTTAAAAAAAATTAAAAATTAAAAATTAAAAAACTATAAAACTAAACCTAAATCTAAACCGTTCCCCATCGCCCAAACCCCTTCTTCCTCATTCGTCCTCGTCAACTCGGTCTCCTTCCTCCGTCCCTCTCCCCACTCGCATTCATCCTTCTCCCAACCCCGACCAATCCCTCCCCTAATCCTTCCATACCCAACCCAACTCGACTTGGTCTCCCTGCAACGTGTTTGAAATTGAGAAGGCCCTGACCTTGCTAAGGAAGATCACGTAGACCAGAAAGGATGCCTGGGCCCAACTCTGCACCTTGCAGTGACAGTGAGTGGTCTTTGGAGTTTGCCCATTAAATTTTTTCCAATTCCAATTTCCAGTGTTTTCCCTATTCTTGCCCTTAAAAAAAATTGCAGAAATTTGGGGACGAAGGTGAAGGCTAGAGAAATCCCGCTCATCTCTTCACTCCACGGCCAAATCCCACTCATTGGGTTTTCATCTCTTATTCCTTCATCCGAGCCGCGGCGAAGCTGGGCCAAACCAAAGGCACGACAGACTCACCAACTAAGATACCGACCATTTATTTTCTGCCTGAACCACCCAGCCAACCCTGATCCACCATGACCCGCACCTATTGCTGCTCAACCGTGGCAAGCTCGTGCCTGCCTGACTACCCGTTGCAACCCGCCAGAACCACCAAAGTTGCATCTCCGTCGCACCCAGATCCGCAAAAGAGAGAAAAAGGGACGGGGAGAGAGGAAGCAATTATCCCCACCTTTTTTTTTAAAAAATTTATTAATTTTTTTAGTTATTTTTTTTATATTTCCATGTGGACCCTTAATGACATGTGGCACATTGTCATTCTCTACATGGGCATCACGTCATCAGTTAACGGCTGACTTAACAATCAGCTTAATGGATGTATGAGACTGTCCAAAAATTGAAACTTGAGGTATGACTTTGGGATGAAAACAATTTCATGTACCAAATATTGAAAACCAATAAACTTTAGGGTAATAAACTGTAACCCCAATTTTTATGTCCATTCCTCATCTTTTGCAATTTAAAAATATTTTCCTTGTCGGAAAATTAAATAGAAAAATAAAAATAAAAAAACATGCCATTGCTTAAAAAAGGAGTTGAATTTTATTTTTATTTTTGACTGGGCAACCAGACCGCACACATAAACACCATTTACCTCCGAAATCCACCATTTCTCTCGCGCCCAATTAGCCTCCTCTTCCCGCAACATCTCTCTCCTTTTCTCTGTAATTTTTTCCCCTTTCGCATTTTCTTTCCCATTTTCTGGATTCAATAAATCGCTGCAAAATTCGTCGCCGTTTTCCCCGATCCTATTTTCCCCCAGGTATTTAATTTGGTTGACGATTTTTTTTTTAAATTTCAATTTTAATTCAAATTTTAATCAATGAATCTGTTTTGGTTGAATATCAATGGCGATTTCACTCTGATCCGTGCTTTTTCTGTAGCTACGAGAAGCTTTATAGTTGCTGTATACATTGGTATATAAGTTGGTAGTGTGATGAGAGTATGATCGATCCGCGGCATTGTTGTAAAACCCCAATGCGCGGCGAGATCGATCTACAATTCTTCGGTACTACGAATTCGAATCCAGTAAATGTGTATGAATTGTGTATGGATTTGCGTCTGTTCTGTATATGCATGTTCATGTTTTGGGTGGTTAGGTAGATCCGTAAAAATGAAATCTTGGTAGCTTGCTTTCTTCTTTGATTCGAACCTTCAATAGGGTTGTCTTTGCGAACCGCTATATCCGGCTGCAGGAAAATGTGGACATAGATATTGGAGTAGATGGTGGAGGCTGTATTAAATGGAAGAAGTCACGTTAAGCTAAGGATAGTATCTTTTCAGTAATTATTGATCTAATGGACTATGGTGAAATCGGGATTACTTAAAATGAACCCGACTTGGCACAATAAGCAATAGACTGCTAGAAGAGTTGCAACTCGATATGTAGAATAAAGTTCCAACTGGAGACGACTATGTGGTGTGGGATGAGAGATGCTTTAGGGTTATGTCTGCAAGAATTTTAAAAAGCTAACAGAGGGATCTTACGTATTTAGTGGTTTTATCTGTTGGAGTTTTTTCAATTTATTATGATATCCACTACTTTTATCCTTGAAACTTGAAAGTACTGTCAGTTAGTAGCTTTATTTTCCCCTAGTCAGATAGGTGATTTGTTGATTATTTGAACTGGTTGTGTTTTTACAAGGTTGACTAAATGATATGATTATTTTCGTAATTTTGTAGGTAACTCAGTGTATATGCTATATATGAATTATTCATAGAGCTATATTATAATGGAAGAAGAAGAGGAGGGGAAGAAGGAGGTTGAAACGATTTCCAGCAAGGATTCAGATAATCATGAGGTGGTGAATGGTGTACAGGAAAAAATTGATCCATCACATCAGGAAACTATTAATAATGCTGATAGTGATGTAGCTGATGTGAAACAAAATAGCGTAACCTCGCAAGTGGTCGATTCTGTCACTACAGGAGTGGATGAAGATCATTTTGAGCAGGTTTCTTTGAAAGATCAGGATAAGATTGGTGCATCTCAAGGTGTTCACGTGGACTCTAATCAATCATCAGTTTCAGATATTGCTAGACTATCATCTGGTCAGTTTGAAGATGCCTCACAGTCATTTACAGCAGAATTGAATTCTTCTGTAGGTGATGAAATGCGATCTGATCAGTCTTCCTGGAGCCCAGTGAAGGACAGAAAATTTAGTCACAAGCCATCTATGTCATCTTCTAGTTTTGATTCTGCTTTTTACGGGGATGCAGGTTATTCTCCTGCTGGTTCACCTCCAAAACCAAGGCCAAAACCTGCTATGCCAAATGTATCTCCGGAGTTATTGCATTTAGTGGATTCTGCCATCATGGGGAAGCCTGAAAGTTTGGATAAACTGAAAAATATTGTTAGTGGTGTAGAGAGTTTTGGAAGTGGGGAGGAAATGGATGGCATTGCATACTTGGTGGTTGATTCACTTATTGCGACAATGGGTGGCGTTGAAAGTTTTGAAGAAGATGAGGATAACAATCCTCCTAGCGTGATGCTGAACTCTCGGGCTGCCATTGTCTCAGGTGAGCTTATTCCTTCGCTTCCTTGGGTTGGTGATAGTGATGTTATTATGTCCCCTCGGACACGGATGGTCAGGGGGTTACTTGCAATTTTAAGGGCTTGTACAAGAAACAGAGCCATGTGTTCAATGGCTGGTTTATTAGGAGTTCTCTTGAGGTCAGCAGAGAAGATATTTGTTCACGATGTTGATTCTCCGCTGCAAATGAGATGGGATGGAACTCCCTTATGTTATTGCATTCAGTACTTAGCAGGACATTCACTTAGTGTTATTGATTTGCACAAATGGTTTCAAGTCATTACCAGAACGCTTACCACTGTATGGGCAACCCGTTTAATGATTGCACTGGAGAAGGCAATGGGTGGAAAGGAGTCGAGAGGCCCAGCATGTACTTTTGAGTTTGATGGTGAAAGTTCGGGTTTGCTTGGTCCGGGGGAGAGCCGTTGGCCTTTTACCAATGGGTATGCGTTTTCAACGTGGATTTACATTGAATCATTTGCAGATACATTAAATGCAGCAACCGCTGCTGCAGCAATTGCTGCTGCTGCCGCTGCCAAGTCGGGAAAATCGTCTGCCATGTCAGCTGCTGCTGCTGCCAGTGCCCTTGCGGGTGAAGGCACGGCACACATGCCACGACTGTTCAGTTTCTTATCTGCTGACAATCAGGGGTTTGAGGCATATTTCCATGCACAGTTTTTGGTGGTTGAAAGTGCGAGTGGAAAGGGTAAGAAGACTTCTTTACACTTTACGCATGCATTCAAGCCGCAGTGCTGGTACTTTATTGGTTTAGAGCATACTTGCAAGCAGGGGATGCTTGGTAAAGCAGAGAGTGAATTAAGATTATATATTGATGGATCGTTGTATGAAACTCGACCTTTTGAGTTCCCTCGGATCTCTAAGCCGCTTGCGTTTTGCTGCATTGGGACAAACCCTCCTCCTACAATGGCTGGTTTACAACGTCGACGCCGGCAATGCCCTTTGTTTGCTGAGATGGGGCCTGTTTATATTTTTAAGGAACCAATTGGCCCAGAAAAGATGTCACGTTTGGCTTCTAGGGGAGGAGATGTGCTTCCTTCTTTTGGTCATGGGGCAGGGCTGCCATGGCTAGCAACAAATGTGCATGTGCAAAATATGACAGAAGAAAGTACATTATTGGATGCAGAGATAGGAGGATGCATTCACCTTCTCTATCACCCCAGTTTGCTGAGCGGGCGATTTTGTCCAGATGCTTCCCCTAGTGGTGCAGCAGGTCAAATTATTTATATTTTTATCAATATCTTACAATGAATAATAACCAGACCAAAACTACAATAGTGTTGGGTTGGTCTTTTGCAGTAACAGTAAAAACTATGCTTGAATGCAGAATGAAGGAAGGAAAACAGGGAGAAATAAAATATGACATAAATTTTAACTTTCTTCTTTTGTTTGGATGGGGAGAAATTGGAAAAATAGAAATTTAAAGAAAACAATTTTCCCTTATTTGGATGAGAAGAAAAGAGAAAGGAAAGGAAAGTGAAGAAGATAAATTTGCTATTTTTCCGTAAAAGTTCAATATAGTTATGGGCATTCTTTTTTACTCTTAAGGACAATAATTAGACAATTAAATCTCGTCTCGAATTTCTCTCAACTTCTGGAGAGTTTTAAAATGTGATTGGCCCATGGGAAAATCTTCTCCTCCCTTTTCTTTCTTTTTCTCTATCTTTCTTGCTTCCATTCAAAGGAAAACATTTTTCACTCTAATTTTAATTCCTCTTTCCCTCCCTTTTTCTGTCTTTTTTTCTTAAGTGGGGGTGTGGCCAGGAATTTTTAATATAAGGCCCGATATGCTGATGATTATTGCATTGACGCCTCCTATTTATTCTATCTTAGTACGTTTGGTAGTGTGCTCGACCTCATGCTTCATGGTTTGGGTACCCTGGTGGTGCGTACTTGTCTTTTTCTTATTTAGTTACCTATCACTGTTATTTTCAGGCATGCTTCGACGACCAGCTGAGGTTCTTGGGCAGGTACATATTGCTACTCGAATGCGACCAATGGCAGCTTTGTGGGCCTTTGCCTATGGGGGTCCTATGTCCTTACTTCCACTGACAGTTAGTAATGTGGATAAAGATAGCCTGGAGCCACAACAAGGAAATCCTCATTTGTCTTTGGCTACCACAGCTCTCGCTGCTCCAATATTCCGAACTATTTGCTTGGCTATCCAACACCCTAGTAACAATGAAGAGTTCTGTCGTACCCGAGGGCCAGAGGTTCTATCAAGAATCTTAAACTATCTATTACAAACTTTGTCTTCACTTCATGCTGGAGAGGAAAATGGTGTGGGAAATGAGGAACTTGTTGCTGCCATATTATCCTTGTGTCAATCCCAGGAGAAGAATTATGCACTTAAGGTGCAGCTTTTCAGTACATTGCTTTTGGACCTAAAAATTTGGAGCTTATGTAACTATGGGCTACAAAAGAAGCTTCTTTCATCACTTGCAGACATGGTTTTCACAGAGTCATCAGTAATGCGAGATGCTAATGCCATTCAGATGCTTCTAGACAGTTGCAGAAGATGTTACTGGACAATTCGTGAAAAGGATTCAGTGAATACCTTTTCTCTTTCACATCATGAGACCAGACGTCCTGTGGGTGAAGTGAATGCTTTGGTTGATGAACTCTTGGTCATTATTGAACTCCTAGTAGGAGCAGCACCCCCTTCATTGGCTTCAGAGGACGTTCGTTGTTTACTGGGGTTCATGGTTGACTGCCCACAGCCTAATCAGGTATAATTACTCTGCTAAAGGTTGATTTTATAGGTTGAATGTATTTATGGTGTTGCTACTTGCTCCGAATGGTTTACTTCTCCTACAATCCCCTCCCACCTCCCAAATTAATTGCATTTTTACTTGGAAATTGTAATGTTGGATCATCATATGCAGGATATATTGTAGTATGGCATACAATACTTGCTTACTCTGATGATTTGCTACTCTAGTATGACCTAATGAAGCTCTTGTGAGACATATTTGCTCCATTCTTTTATCCTCTATAGTTTTGCCGGGCACCTCAAGTCGTCCATATGGAGGAAATAGTGCTCATGGTCCAAATTGTCCAAACACCTGGCCATTTTCTTGTGCCATTGGATGTGCACAATAGGGTCCACACCTTATACAAAATTGGCATTATTATTTTTTTTTGGAGAGGAGAGAGGGGAAAGGAGGGGGTGGGGGGTGGTATTGGCTTGATGAACACTATATTATTCTTACAGGTTTATGAGACTTAAAGACACAGCCTTTTAAAAATATGACGAGAAAGCTCGCTCAACCAAAATGTGTAGTAGATAACCAAATCCTTTCATTTACCTCATTCAGCTTTTCCTAAATTGTATACCACATTAGTACGTTACTAACAAGTTTCTCTTTTATTGAGTATTTTCGAGTAGCTTAAAGCATCCTGCAACTCTGTTTAAGGAAATATTTCTGCATGAATTTGAATTCTCTTTGATCCTGGCTTCTCACTTTAAAATTAGAATAATCGAGGAAGAAAAGGTGTTTGGATATATTATGCTTGATAGTTCATGTTGATATATGACTCTAAAAGGCGTTCGTCTTCCAGGTTGCAAGGGTATTGCATCTGATTTACAGGTTAGTGGTACAGCCAAATAAATCAAGAGCACAAACGTTTGCAGAGGCGTTCATAGATTCTGGTGGTATAGAGACTCTTCTAGTTTTGCTGCAACGAGAAGCCAAAGCTGGTGACTATACTATTCCAGAATCCATGACCAAGGATGACGAGATTTTGTTTGTACAGGGACCCGAGCCAGTTAGCAACACTGATGTTTATGAACAAGTTCAGGATGATGAATCATCAGAGGGAAATGACCTCAATTTGCATGAGAAAATTGGTGAATCTACCCCTAACAGAGGTAGCAGTCCTCTTGCTGTTTCCCCTGATTTGAAAATTGGAAGAACGACTTCTGCTGCAGAAAGTACTTTTACAAAGAATCTGGGTGGTATAGCTCTATCCATCAGTGCTGACAATGCAAGGAATAATGTTTACAATATCGACAAAAGTGATGGGGTGCTTGTTGGCATCATTGGGCTCTTAGGTGCTTTAGTTGCATCAGGGTATTTGAAATTTGGTTCACGAGCATCGTCGGATATGGCAAACACTCTTCTAGGTAGTGCACTGAATGATGGAGGTGGTACCATGTTTGAAGATAAAGTGTCTTTGTTACTTTTTGCTTTACAGAAGGCTTTCCAAGCAGCGCCAAACAGGCTTTTGACCAGCAATGTATATACAACATTGTTGGGGGCGTCGGTAAGACATTCTTTTATTTCAGTGCTCATATGTTGCCGTGGGTTTGTTTACTAAGAACAATTTTGTGACTTAAAATAATCTCTACATGCCTTTCATATGATTTCTTGGCTAAAACTTTTGGCCAGAAATGGGAGTAGTAATAATTGAGTTCATTATTAATGATATACGGATATATATATATATATATATATATCCTAGTTCTTTCTTTCTTTTAAAAGTCTGTTATTTTTGTTTTGTGGCTAAGGATCGTACGAAGTCCCTTTCCAATTATATGGTTGATGCTCTGTTTACCTCTTCATAGGTGTTTCTTGGGCATATAGTTTAAGCTGAAAAATCAGGGCTCATGAATAAGTCAAACATTGTAGTTTGCATTTCTGCTGCACCTGTTCTCTGTGTTGGTTTTTCCAGCCCATGATGAGTTCTCCTAAGTCTATTAGGAATTATAGTCTTAGGATTAAATTGTTTACCCAATTGGTGTTGTTTTCCCAATTCAAGTTGTTTACCCGATTTAAGTTGTTTACCCAATTTAAATTGTTTACCCCATTGAACTTGTTTTCCCAATTGGAGTTGGTTTCTTATTTGGAGAAGGATTCACAATTAGATTCCAATTAGGATTAGTAATGCTTATTGAAGAAGACCTTTATTATGTCTATATAATGGGGTTATTGCACTAGGTTTGATTTGGAGCAAAACAGGTATACCACTCAAGGCTTGAGAGTGAGAGAATACTGTAAGGGCAAAGTGTATGCGAGAGAAAAGAAAAGAGATAAAGAGTGTATTTCTTGTTCTTGTTCTTTGAGGTTTTTCATCAAGTCTTAATCCTAGAAGCTTGGCAAGATTATTCATTGTACTCATTATTGATATAGTGAAAGATTGTTGCTGCTGCCCTATGGACGTAGGGTTATATAGCCGAACCATGTTAATTCTTGGTGTTATTATCTTGATTGTTTTGTTTTCGATTTCCAAGTTTGTTATGTTTTTCCATTCTTAAACGCGATATTCACAAGTGGTATTAGAGCTGGGTTTGGCTGATATCCGTTTAGAATGGAGGTAGCACCATGATGAAACTCACCCGCTCCAACATGGTTACGTGGAAAGCAAGAATGGGGGACATGCTTTATGTAAAGATCTCCATGAGCCTATTGAAGGTGTTAAGAGCAAGGAGAAAAGCAAGAATGGGGGACATGTTGTTAGCAGGTTCAATGAAGAAACAAGGAGAAAAGCTTCAGGTGCAGATGCTAGGCACCTCTTTGTCACATAGAAAAGAGGCAGAAATTCTGGTGAGACGAGATTCAGTGGTGACTGCCACTATTGTGGGAAAAAGGGTCACATGAAGAAGCATTGTCGTAAATGGAAAAAGGAACAAAAGGATGGGAACAATACTGTAGGTATTGTGAGTTGTGACTTACGATGTAGAGCTTCTTTAATGCAGATAAGCGATGATTACTGGCAAAGAAGTCTATAATTGCTTTTGCCAATGAAGATGAGAGTTATGATTAGGCGAGATTGGTCAAGAGAAGTCTGATCAAGAGGAACTTGGTCAAAGAGGAGTTGATGAGGCGAGTGTAATCATGAGTAGTTCAATCAGGGGGAGTCTGGTCATGAGTAGTTCATTCAGGGGGAGCCTGGTTATAAGAAGTTCGATCAATGGGAGTTTGATCCAGAGGAGCAATCCTATTTTCTTATACCTTCCTCATGGTCTAGAAGGGGAGATTGTTGGGGTTTTCCAACCCATGATGAGTTGTCCTAAGTCTCTTAGGAATTAGTCTTAGAGGATTAAATTGTTTACTCAATTGGAGTTGTTTTCCCAATTGAAGGTTACCCAATTTAAGTTGTTTACCCAATTTAAATTGTTTACCCAATTGAAGTTGTTTTCCCAATTAGTGTTGGTTTCTCAATTGGAAAAGAATTCATAACTAGATTCCAATTAAGATTAAAAATCCTTAGTGAAGAAGACCTTTATTATGTGTATATGAAGGGGCTATTTTGATTTGGAACAAAACAATAAATTGTATACCACTAAGGAGTCAGAGTGAGAGAACACTGTAAGAGCAAAGTGTGTGCGAGAGAAAAGAAAAGAGATAAAGAGTGTATTTCTTGTTCTTGTTCTTTCAGGTTTTTTGTCAAGTCTTAATCCTAGAGGATTGGCAAGATTGTTCGTTATACTCATTATTGATATAGTGAAAGATTCTTGTTGCTGCTCCGTGGACGTAGGCACATATAGCCGAACCACGTTAATTCTTGGTGTTATTTATCTTGGTTATTTTGTTTTTGATTTCCGATTTTGTTCTGTTTTTCCCATTCTTAAACATGATATTCACGACACTATGGTGCGGCTTCACTTCAGATAATTACTTTTATTCTTGCATCATTGGAACTTTAGTCTTGTGTGGTATTGATTGACATTTTGGTCTTATGATCATGTTATGGTATACTTGTGCTTTAGTCTGTTGTCACTGTCATGGTTAAACTTCCCTCTAATTTGTAATTTCTCTTTATTTTTGCGTGATGAGTTGATACATTACATAGTTCAACTGAATCTTTGTGATAATTTTTCTTTACTTTTGTTGTTAAACCCGATCAATGACGTTGTGTCCAAGACTTGAGGTTTTATAAGGTCACAATGTCATTCAGCTCATTGTATTATTGAGTACACTTTTCGTGTTCCTTCTAAACTAGAAGTGCATTCTTTTTATTTTTGGTGTGGAAATCCTCTTAAAAGTAAATTCCAAGGGGGAAGATTGGTTTCATTTTATAATTTTTTGCTCATTGAAAAAGCCATACATTTATGTAAAGTTGTTCTCTTTTTCTCTTTAGATCAATGCCTCTTCAAGTGATGACGGAATGAACTTCTACGATTCTGGTCATCAATTTGAACATATGCAACTTCTTTTGGTTCTCCTGCGTTCACTTCCATATGCATCCAAGGCTTTGCAAAGCCGAGCACTACAGGTATCACTTTTTAACTTTCCCATGATGCTCTGTCTATCTACTATATGTGAATTTGTTGAATCAGAAATATATGTGGTAATCGGAATGAACAAAACTTTATGCAATTTTCATAAATAAGAATTTTTAGGCTCTTAGATTTAATGTAGTGGGAGGCTAGAATTGTTTACACGCTGTATTTCTTGCTTCCATGGGTTTCTTTGTTGAATCCTCGTCGATATTCTTTCATATTCTGAGATTCTTCTTTCTATATGATTTCAGGATCTTCTGTTTTTGGCTTGCAGTCATTCAGAAAATAGAAGTAGTCTGACACAAATGGAGGAATGGCCTGAATGGATTCTTGAGATTCTTATCTCTAACTATGAGGTCTTCTACCATTATCTTAATATAATCACTTATCATTTACATCAGGCATTGCAATTATAGTGTGATATATACCACAAGCATTTTCGGTCAGTGGTTCATCTCTTCTTTTGTTAAAGGGGGGTTTTGGCTCAAGCCATGGTGGAATATAATATAGGAAGGGGGAGCACTATCCCTCACTTTGTAAGCCAGCCCCAAACTACCTTCCGACTCTAATTAAATCTTTGTAATATGACATTTAGTTCAGGTTAGAAGGTTTTAAGTTTCGGTGAAATGTGATCTTACCTGTTTTAATCGATTGAAACTTTGAAGATAACCTAACTCCATGTTACCGCTATTGTATTACCTGATTTTACAGATGGGTGCAAGCAAACATTCTGATTCTGCAAGCTCAGGAGATATAGAGGACCTTATACACAATTTCCTGAGTATCATGTTAGAGCATTCAATGCGCCAGAAGGATGGCTGGAAGGTTAGGTTCATGTGTGTATATATATTATTCTCATCATTTTACTTGGTTGACCTTGTATGTTATTGGCTTCTGTGTAGGTGATTTTTAGGTCCTGCATATAAATTTTAGATTTTTGCCCGCTCATATTAGTCCTCTGTTTCATATAGTTTCTACTACATGTCTTATCATTGTCAGCATTTGACGTAATGTTTACTGGGAGTGGGATTCTCAACCGTGTATAAAAGATCAGTATCTTGGAAAGATGTTGAAATGAATTCCTGATTTGTACGATAGAGATTCTGTGATTTCGAGCAAAGAGAAGCTGATCTTTCGAAATGCTAGATTTTCAAGCACATTGATGATCTGGTTAATCAACATACTTTTCTTCATGTGTGAAAGTAATTGACTGTGACTTGGGCCAAAAAAGTAATACTGCAAAAAGGAAGTAATATATGAAGTTAGATAACTGAAATGGAAATTTACTCAAATAAACTCAACTAAAGAGGACTACATGTCTATTTTCCTGGATAACTTCGGGTCTATCTTTTCTGCTTAACCTTGTTTAAAATGTTTGGTCTACTATCACCCTTTTAAGTTCATATTTTCATTCTTTGTGTTATTTTTAGCCTCTCCATGCTTTGCTCTTCAGCAGCTCACTCTAGTTCAGTGGTCCATTAATCCCCGGTCTTAGGTCTTTATTGCTTGCTGTTGCATTTCTCCCCATTCTAACTAGAATCCTTACTTAAAAAATTGAACTCACCAAATTATTTGTCGAACGCGACCCAAGTTTGTGATTGACAAATGGGATTGATTCGGCTGTATTGATGCCTTGCCATATTGGAAATGTTGTTATTTAGCCTTTTTTAGGAATTCTGTTCATTCTCCATATCCTTACTGTGCTTTTAGCAATGTAGGTTAAGTGTGGTGAGGTTTAGAATCAGTTATTTTCTAATTGATCAGTCCCATTCATGTTGTTATCACTTCCCCTCTACAGGATATTGAAGCTACAATTCATTGTGCAGAGTGGCTTTCCATTGTGGGTGGCTCGAGCACTGGAGACCAACGAGTTAGGTATTATGTTATCTCTAGCTAAATCTATGTGAAGTTTTCCAGTAATATAAATGATTTGTCAAGTTTCATGAAATAAGTCTTTCAGTTGCTGTTGAACATTTGTACTTTGGCTCCAAATGTGATAGCATGCTTTTCTATCAGGACAACATGCTTATTCAGCCCTTCAAAAAAAAAAAATCTTTTTTTTTTCATGAAAAAGAAAACTTGCGTCTGAATTGAAAACAAAGAATAATAACATTTAGTGGTTTTTGCTCTCGTTGGAATCCTAATGGTTTATTGATTGCCTAAACTGGTTGTTATTTTTATTTTTGAAAGACGTGAAGAATCGTTGCCCATATTTAAAAGGAGGCTTTTAGGTGGTTTGTTGGACTTTGCAGCTAGAGAGCTCCAGCTTCAGGTATCCTTCGTATTTTATTCTTTTACCTTTTGCATCCTCTTTGGCCTCCACTTTCCAATATTTTTTTAATGAAATTCATTGGAACCTCTCTCTCTCTCTGTTATCCTTGTTTACATCCCATGTACTAGGGTTGTATCCCATTTTGCAGTTTTAGTTTATGCTTTACTAGTAAGAAAAGAACTATATGCTACGTTTTATTCTAAAAGTTAACTAGTTGAAAAAATAAAACCAATAATATCTATATTGAGCTTTTCTTTTTACCACAGACTCAAGTTATTGCTGCAGCATCTGCTAATGTGGCAGCGGAGGGTTTATCACCAAGCGATGCTAAGGCAGAAGCAGAGAATGCTGCTCAGCTTTCTGTTGCTTTGGTAGAGAATGCAATTGTGATACTAATGCTTGTCGAGGATCATTTACGGTTGCAGAGCAAACTATCCTGTGCTTCACGTGCACCAGATAGTTCTCCATCTCCCCTTTCCCTTGTCTCTCCAATGAATAACCACTCAAATTCGCTGAGTACAGTTGTGGAAGATTCCATTGGAGCTTTGGGTGATCGCAAGTCATTATCTAATGATTCTGGACTTCCTCTTGATGTACGTTGACAGCATTTGCACAAAACACATGAGCAAATGTTCATTCTTACTCTTACTCGTATATAATATTTCTTCATACATTATATTTTCCATTTAGTTCTCCATTTATAGTGTTTATTTTCTCTCGCCCACCCTCATAAATAAATGAAAAAAAAAAAAAAAAAAAAACGTCAATATGTTGTTGCCTTTAACTGGGTTCTCATAATCATACTCTTAGCAACTGCTCCTCTTATACCTTTTGGTTTAATTGTGAATTTTTTTTCCTCTTCTTTTCTTTCTGCATTCATAGTTAATATCTTATAGTCGTAAGTTTATAAACTTTATATTCCATCTTCTTAGCTAATTTACCATTTTAAATTGACTTTTGTATTTCTTCTCGTTTTTGTCCTTTTGTTTTTCTCGTTCAATAATCTTTATTCATGGGGCTTACGCTTGTAAGATTTTGATCAGCTTCTTGCGTCGATGGCTGATGCGAATGGTCAAATATCTGCAGCAGTGATGGAACGTCTTACTGCTGCAGCAGCAGCTGAGCCTTATGGATCTGTTTCCTGTGCTTTTGTATCATATGGAAGCTGTGTTATGGATTTAGCTGTGGGGTGGAAGTATAGGAGCAGATTGTGGTATGGTGTTGGTCATCCATCAAATACAGAAGCCTTTGGTGGTGGTGGCAGTGGTCGGGAATCTTGGATGTCTGCACTGGAGAAGGATGCAAATGGAAACTGGATTGAGCTTCCTTTGGTAAAAAAGTCTGTGGCAATGCTCCAAGCATTATTATTAGATGATTCGGGACTTGGTGGAGGACTTGGCATAGGAGGTGGATCTGGTACTGGAATGGGAGGGATGGCAGCACTCTACCAGTTATTGGACAGTGACCAACCATTCTTATGCATGCTCCGAATGGCTCTTCTTTCAATGAGGGAAGAAGATGATGGTGAAGACAATCTGCTTATGAGGAATGTAAGTATAGATGATGTGAAATCAGAAGGGAGGCAACCACGCTCAGCATTGTTGTGGAGGTGATTTAACCAAAACTTATTTTCATTCTTTATTGTTTAGAACTTAGATTGTAAACCCCCTCCCTGTTTCCTTAAAGTTTGATAGGAATCAAGAGTGGAATCCATGGTTTCTCAATTTGCTGGTTGCTGGCCTTAAAATTGACTATGAAAATTTATTCTTGGATAACGATTACATTCATTACATGCTACTTTGAATGGAGAAGCATTCTTCAAAATAAAAGATTCCAGAGATAATGGGTAGTAACCAGTCAGAGTTAAGCATTGCTCTGAATGAATTGATCCTCCAATGGCCCGTTGTGAAACTGCAAGGACCCTGTATATTGTGGATTCTAGCTTCATGTTTGGAACTCTGAATCATATGAGTTGTGAAAAGAAAACGCTAAGTAGGCTGTTTAATTCACTATTACATATATGGCTGCATCCTATTGTTCGTTTCCTCATGTTACACATATGAAACTCTTGAATCATTAATGCTAATTCTTGTTACTAATTTGCAGTGTGCTTTCACCTGTTCTGAACATGGCGATTTCTGATTCCAAGAGACAGAGAGTGTTGGTTGCTTCCTGTGTTCTTTATTCTGAGGTTAGTTTTCTTTCAGTTTTGCGATGTTATAGTGAATTGGTAATACATGTTACCAATTAGCTTATGCTCTTATCAAATTTTAACTTTAATTGACTTTCATACTATCATAGTCTTGATATTGCTTTCCATCCACATATTCTTTGAAAGCTGGTTTTATGGTTGTCTTGTTTACCAATTATTGTTTGTTTCTGTTACCTTTTTTGTTTCCTCGTTCTTGCAGTTGTATCACGCTGTTGGCAGGGATAGAAAACCTCTCCGTAAAAAGTACCTTGAGGCCATTGTACCACCATTTGTTGCTGTTTTGAGGAGGTGGCGGCCACTTTTGGCTGGCATTCACGAACTAGCAACTGCTGATGGTTTCAACCCTCTTACAGTTGAAGATCGTGCATTGGCTGCTGATGCCCTGCCAATAGAGGTTTGTCTATTTAATATCAATTTGTGTTCTCTGTAGACTTGATTAATTTTCAGCCACTTAGAATTTGGTGGTTGAAATTTAATGTTGGGGGAGGGGTGCACTTTCTAGGTTTTCTTCTTGCAACTTTCATTTGTGCACCTCATCATTGGCTTATTATGACCCTTTTGATGTCTCTTCAGAACTGAAGCTATTCGCTTTTTCGTGGAGTCCATTGTCTTGAATCTATTGCTTCACTATTTGATACATTTTGACCATATTTCTTTCAGGCTGCTCTCGCTCTGATATCTCCAGCTTGGGCTGCTGCTTTTGCATCACCGCCTGCTGCAATGGCACTGGCGATGATAGCTGCTGGTGCCTCTGGTGGAGAAACTCCAGCTCCTACAACAACTTCTCATCTTAGGCGTGACTCCTCATTGCTCGAGCGGAAAACTACTAAGCTTCACACATTTTCAAGTTTTCAAAAACCTTTGGAGCTGCCTAACAAATTACCGGCTCTACCCAAGGACAAAGCTGCTGCAAAAGCTGCTGCCTTGGCTGCAGCTCGTGATCTTGAACGTAATGCCAAAATTGGTTCTGGGAGGGGTCTCAGTGCTGTAGCAATGGCCACATCTACACAGCGGAGAAGTGCTAGTGACATGGAGCGGGTGAAGAGATGGAATGTTTCTGAAGCAATGGGAGTTGCCTGGATGGAATGTTTGCAGCCAGTTGATACGAAATCTGTCTACGGAAAAGATTTTAATGCTTTATCGTATACGTTTATTGCTGTACTTGTTGCAAGTTTTGCTTTAGCAAGAAACATCCAACGATCTGAGGTTTCACCTGTTCTTGTCCTCATAGATTCTTTTACATATTGAGGTAGGATATCTGATTTGTTTTCTTTTCTTGCTCTCCAGGTTGACAGACGCTCTCAAGTTGATCTTATTAGTCGTCATCGTTTGGGCAATGGAGTTCGTGCATGGCGCAAACTCATACATTGCTTGATTGAGATGAAGTGTCTTTTCGGGCCATCTGGAGATCAGTTATGCAAGCCTGCACCTGTATGTTTTGCAATAACTGCTTTTGTTTTACTGGATTTTTAAATTTTGTTACATTCGGATTAGTTTCTCGTGTTCCGTTTGGAACAGTGGTTTTCTGACTGATTATATATTTTATGAATTTTTTTCGTTTGTATTTATGGCTCGTGCAACCTACACTATCTTTTGGGGTTTATCTAAAACTATATTTTCTGAAGATATTATAACTGTTTTGTAGGTTTTTTGGAAGCTAGATTTTATGGAAAGTTCAACTAGGATGAGACGATGTGTAAGGAGGAATTACAAAGGTTCTGATCATTTTGGTGCTGCTGCCAATTTCGAGGATCATAATAAGATGAAAGAACGAGAAAATGGCATACATTCCTCAAATGCTCCTATTCTGGCAGCAGAAGCAATAGCCGTGGAAGCTGTCAATGAAGATGATGAACAAGGGGAAATTGATAATTTGGATGGCAGAACCCCTAGTGAAGAACAAAGTGGGGAGAATCAGCCACATCTGTCTGAAACAGCCGAGCAAAGCCTGCAGTCAACTATGGAATTTGGCGATGCACAAGTTTCTTGTGAACCAGACTTGGGAGAAAGTTCATCAGCAGTGGCGCCTGGATATGTTCCAAGTGAGCTTGATGAAAGAATTGTTCTTGAGCTTCCTTCATCGATGGTTCGACCATTGAGGGTCATACGCGGAACTTTCCAGGCAAGTCTAAAAGCCTTGGCTCCGACATCCTTTCGTATACACTCAATTTCTCTATTTTTTTCATATCTGTAATTGTTATCTATCAGTTGAACAAAATCTTTTGGTGTTTCCCACTAAATCTGAGAGGCAAATCACAAAACTAAATTAACAAATACTTCAAACTTTGTCATCCGAAAATTCAGATTAAAATAAGATGCTATTGGTCTACTTTCTCTAATGGTTACTGCCATTTCTATAGTTTATTATTTGAAGAAGCTTGAGCATCCTATCTGGAAAGTACTTATTGCTTTGTTTTCAACTAATTCTTCTTACTAGTATATCATGAGTTGCTTGGACATGTAAGCATATCTCATGGAGATTTGAAGTTCTATTCATACTTTTGAGCTCAATCATATTTCACGGATTTGTGTTTAAGGGTCAGTAGTGTTGTCCTAATCAGTGTGAGATTGCCATTTTTGCTCTTGAAAATTGACTTACACTCCAAATCAGGTCCTCAGTTGGAAAATGGTATCAGTACTATAATTTGGGTTAGTGAACTGAAGAACCTATCAATGTTTCCTTCTTTATGGTCTAACATTCCATTCTGAGTCTTTTACTTGTTCTTTGTTTCCTACAAGATAACATTTATGGTGGATTACTTGTCCACTTACTGTACTGTATTTTGTTTGAAATAAATTTTTTTTTTGTTTAAAAAAATGTGTGATGCTGGACAATTCTTTTTCCAAAGGATCGAAATAAATGATGACATTTTTTTTGTTTTCGTTCTAATGTATCATAATTAGTTACTGAAACTTTATTCTTCAGTGCTTTAGCTTAATCTTGTATATTGATATTTGCTAATTAGTTTTGGCTTATGTGTCTTCTTTCAGGTGACAAGTAGGAGAATAAATTTTATAGTTGATAACAGTGAGGCCAATGGTGCAGTGGATGGATCAGATTGCACCGAAATGAAAGACCAAGAAAAGGATCGCAGTTGGACAATGTCTTCCCTTCATCAAATATATAGCCGAAGGTGATGTCGTACTTGATTTGCATGAGTATCAGTGTAGTTTAAATTGACGTAAATGATGAGTATTTCCTATCTTATATCTTTCCTTCTTTTTTTGTTACAGATATCTCCTTAGACGAAGTGCTCTGGAGCTGTTTATGGTTGATCGTTCGAATTTCTTCTTTGATTTTGGGGTAACTCTATGACAATATGTCAATTAAGATTATATCTTTGTTATTACTATCATAATTGGAGGCATTTTGGTTATTTTTAACCCTAATGAATCTCCTGTTGACCAACCCTTTTTGTTGGTGATTTAATTTGCGTCCCACTATTATTTCCTCAGAGTACTGATGGACGAAGAAATGCATATCGAGCCATTGTTCAAGCACGACCTCCTCATTTGAATAACATTTATCTGGCAACTCAGGTTTTCACCATGCTATTCCTATAAGAATGGAATTTACTAGCAGTTTGCGTTAGTGTTTGTAGCCTCAGTAACCAGAATACCACTGTTTAGGAATCCATTGATTGTTGTGTGCATGTATGTGTACACCTGCACGAATAGTTTGCTTGGTCACCTATTATCCTTATATGTTGGTCATGCTTTCTCATCCTAGAGTTAATCATGCTTTCTCATCCTACAGTTAATCATGAATAGAATTCTCCTATCCATCTCACATCAAGTGATGTGTTATCAAACTTCTTATTGAGATGTGTGCCTAACAAATTCAAAGAGCTACTGTGCATTCATCTGTATTATTTCTCTTTAGAACATACATTAAATTAGTTACTGTGGGGACCTGAACAACTTTCTGTCTTAATTTTTTCTATACATCCTAGAGCTTAGGAATTTAAGTTTTATGCTTGGTAGATGTGGACGTTTCTATCCTGGATGGTATTTAATACAAGAGTTCATATCTTAATTTGTGTTCATTTAGAACTTATATGAGTTGATATTTTATTATAGAGACCCGAGCAACTTCTAAAGAGAACACAACTTATGGAGCGTTGGGCGAGGTGGGAGGTATGACTTCTGATTGAAATTCTACTTATCATTAACAATGTGTTTTTTTACCTATGCTTCTTGTTTTTCGTTTTTATAACATATACTCTCTGAAATAAACGATAACTAGTAGAATTACAACCTTTGTGCAGATCAGCAATTTCGAATATCTAATGCAGCTCAATACACTGGCTGGGCGTAGTTATAATGACATCACGCAGGTGGAATATTCTGGATAATTTTGTATTATATGTGCGTTTGATACTGTTTATCTGCCCTTCACATTTCTTTTTATTTCCTTCAGTATCCTGTTTTCCCTTGGATCCTTTCTGATTACAGTTCAAAGAGATTGGATCTTGCTGACCCTTCTTCCTATCGAGATCTTTCAAAGGTGGGATCTTTAGAATTCTGCATCCATTTGTTTTAGATTTGTACACCCTGATGTTAATGACCCTTTTATGTATCCCCACAGCCGGTCGGTGCATTAAATGCTGATCGTCTGGAAAAGTTTCATGAGAGGTATTCCAGCTTTGAGGATCCAGTCATACCGAAGTTCCATTATGGTTCTCATTATTCCAGTGCTGGAACAGTAGGTTCTTTTCATTTTGTCTTTCAATATTTGTCATGTTTCGTCTTTATAGTGGTTGTTGGCAGACTTATCAGATGATTCTTTAAAAGATGCTGATAAGTGTTTTATGCATATTTATTATTTTGTTTACTACATCCTCTTGATACGCGGCCCTCGTATGAACTATTGGTTGTTCTTTTATTTTCACTTCCTGGTGGTTGTCTAATTTAAATGCAACTATGCCACTACAACATTATTGGTTGCTGGTGGCACTTGCCAAAAAGTAACTGCTTTCTTCCTATCAAAGGGAAAAGGGATAAAAGGGCAACTGATTTGTCTTCATGATAGATGCTAGAGAAGTCGGCCTTTGTGAAACCCAGTTAACAGTGCTTATGCATCATGAATATCAAGTCAGGAACCTCTTCTAAATGCTAATATACTCGAATTCCCTTTATAGGGCTCCACTTAAGCTGTGGCTAGTCAATAGAATGGGTGCTAGTATATAGAGGGGATTTTGTGGAAGAGCTGCAGGATAAAGTTTAGGTTTTACACCTTACTTGGGCCTCTGTACCGGTTGAATTTAGGAATGTAACTCTTGAAGCGATTTTATAGATTTTTAGGCTCTTTCGCAAAATGTTTATAGCACAGAGATTGTAAGGATTAGGGATGTTTAGCTGTAGTATTTTGTTGCTGTGGTAGACTCCTTGTATTTGGAGGTGTACTTTTCAATTTCTTGTTTGTGGATAAAAACTTCTCTTATTCCCGGAGAAAAAGCAGTTGTTAATTTGACATTTTCTAACCTGGCGTACATGACTGTCTACTCTACTCAGGAAAGGACTTCAGTGCAATTTTGACTTCGTTATTATATTATGACTTTTTGTTTTTACATTGAAGCCAATATCCAATACTCTTTTGGCTAGATAAATTAGATTTTTGAAAATTATTCTCTAGTTTTCTGGTGTTTTTATTTATACCGGTAATTATTTTATTACAGGTTCTATATTACCTTGTTAGAGTTGAACCTTTTACAACTCTTTCAATTCAACTGCAAGGCGGAAAATTCGATCATGCAGATCGAATGTTTTCAGATATTGCAGCTACTTGGAATGGAGTCACTGAGGACATGAGCGATGTGAAGGAATTGGTATGGTGTCACCAATTTCATAAAAGTTTAATTTTACCAAATTAGATGCAATGATTATTTATTTCATTTACAGAGTGATTGCTTGTAGCAGTCAATAAGACTTTGATTTGGTTATTTATTCATTTTTGTATCTTAGGTTCCTGAGTTATTCTACCTCCCGGAGATGTTAACCAATGAAAATTCAAT
Organism: Malus fusca; assembly: GCA_035220775.1. NCBI lineage: Eukaryota > Viridiplantae > Streptophyta > Magnoliopsida > Rosales > Rosaceae > Malus > Malus fusca. Next base: position 17,179,675 of record CM069060.1, read on the forward strand.
CGATTTTGGTATAACACAAACAGGTGGACTACTCGGTAGGTCCAAAAGTACACTGTGTGTGTGAAATTGATAGATTGTTGTCAATTATACTGGTTTGATTGTTTTGCTTTTCATTTTACATGTCAGATTCTGTAAAAATTCCACCTTGGGCTGAAAACCCAATTGATTTCATCCATAAGCATTGGAAGGCTCTAGAAAGTGAGCATGTATCTGCGCATTTGCATGAATGGATTGATCTCATATTCGGGTAGTTTTTTTCAATCTTATTTTGTTTTTTGTTTGTTTCACACCTATATTTTGTATCTACCACTTTTTTGTTTCATTTGGTTTTTTACTTTTATAAGTTGATCACAGCTCTAGATTGTCTTTATATATCAACTTTGAGTGTTTCATTTTTGAAACTGTTATATTCATTAATAGATTTGAATATACAGGTATAAGCAGCGCGGCAAAGAAGCTATAATAGCAAATAATGTTTTCTTTTACATTACCTATGAAGGGACGGTGGATATTGATAAGATCTTAGACCCAGTAAGTCTGGTTTCCTATAGCATCTGTATGTTTTTATCCATTATTGTTTGATAATTTCTTTCAATAATTTTTTTTCCCCCTGTGCCAAAATCAGGTACAACAGCGTGCAACACAGGACCAGATTGCATACTTTGGGCAAACACCATCCCAGCTGCTTACCATCCCTCACTTGAAGAGGTTGCCATTAGCAGATGTTCTTCATTTACAGGTACCATTCTTTCGGGAAACAAGAAACATAGCGGAACCTTTCAGATTGTTTATTTTATTTGTGGAAATTATCCAATCTCACATTATATTACATTTTGGGTAACCAATGAGGATTTGATTTCTTATGAAAATATCATGTATATATATATATATATTTTTTTTTTCTTTCTTTTGATGAAAGATCATTATGATTTATTTTTGAATGTCAGACCATCTTCCGGAACCCAAAAGAAGTCAAACCATATGCTGTTTCTGCTCCTGAGCGCTGCAATCTTCCTGCAGCCGCCATTCATGCTTCTTCAGATGCCATCATTATTGCTAATGTAAATGCACCAGCAGCAAATGTTGCAGAGCATAAGTGGCAGCCAAACACTCCAGATGGCCAGGGTATGCCTTTCCTCTTTCAACATGGAAAGGCTACAGCAGGCTCAACTGGTGGAACATTTATCCGTATGTTCAAAGGACCAGCTGGATCTAGTTCTGATGAATGGCAATTTCCACAGGCGCTAGCATTTGCTGCATCTGGAATTACAAGCTCAGCTATAGTTGCTATAACATGTGATAAAGAAATAATCACTGGTATGTGTTCATTTTCTTGCCTTAGTTTTCACTGCTTTGTTCTATCATGTAAAAGTATTATGTTTGAAAATGTTTATGTTTTGGTTTAAAGGTTTTTTCTTCTTCAAAATTTAAAGAGTGAAAATATGTGAGAGATGTGAGGAACAATGATACGACTGAAGCAACAAAATAAAGAGAAATTAATAGGAAAGCTCATCATGAATTAGGGTAATGCATTCATGGAAACTAATAGGAAAGTTTTGACAGGATTTATTCTTCTTTTGGGCATTTGATTTCTTATGTATTATTCCTCCGGTTATGTTTTGTTTTAAATTGTATTGTGACTGCACATGGATGAGTGTTTACCATTCAATACATGTGTGTCTGTCTAAAACGTTTTGTTTTTTCTTTCAAACAAATTAATTTAGTCGACAAGTCTTTTTTAGAGATGGGGGAACTCACCAAGGACATGAAGGAAAACTAGACTTTGCCCTTCCCATTTGTGATTTGTGTGTGCGTTTGAATTGAAACTTATTTTCACATGTGCAGACTGTATAGAGAGTTGTCAGTTTACAGACAAAGTTTCTTCTTCCTTTCTTAAGATTAAAAGTAATAAACTAGTGTCAAGTCTTTGCCCCATTTTGTTATTCTAAAAATGGCATGTGATACTAGTGCCCGTGCCTAGCCGGGCTTGTGGATTTCTTTTGCTTAACTGTATCATAACTTGTAACTAAGTTTCATCTCCGTTTGAAATAAGTTTGAATCTAAGCGATAGTTTTTGGCTCGTGACTAGGTGGGCATGTGGATAATAGTATTAAGCTAATATCATCAGATGGAGCAAAAACCTTAGAGGCAGCTTTTGGGCATTGTGCTCCAGTCACTTGCCTTGGGCTCTCACCTGATAGCAACTACCTTGTGACGGGATCCCGAGACACCACTGTATTACTTTGGAGAATACATAGGGCATCTACTTCTCGCTCTAGTAGTATATCAGAGCCTTCCGGTGCGACAGGTACACCGGGCACAATCAACAGTAATAATTTATCACACATATTGGCAGACAAAAGCAGGAGGCGTCGTATTGAAGGTCCCATACACGTTCTTCGCGGCCACCAGAGGGAAATACTTTGTTGTTGTGTGAGCTCAGATCTTGGGATTGTTGTTTCATGCTCACAATCATCAGATGTTCTCTTGCATTCGACAAGAAGAGGTCGGTTGATCAGAAGGCTGCCTGGTGGGGAGGCCCATGCTGTATGCCTATCATCTGAGGGAATCGTATTGACTTGGAATAAGACGCTCAATACTCTTAATACCTTTACTCTTAATGGGGTTCCAATTGGCAGAGCTCAACTACCTTTCTCTGGTAGCATCAGTTGTATGGAAATTTCTGTTGATGGATGGAGTGCTTTGATTGGAATAAACACGTCTTTGGAAAACAACGGCTGGGATTTGAAACTGAAGAACACAGAGTTTGAGGATCAGAATTCAGATAAAGCTGAGGAATTGGATGTCCCGTCGCCTTCAATTTGTTTCCTGGATCTTCATACACTAAAGGTATGAGAAATGCAAAAATAGAGTGATTTGCCTTCTGCGTTTGACTTTTTGGTTGGTAGTCTCCTTGTTAATATCTTATGTGAAAACAAACTGACTTGTTTCAATTGTCAATTCCCTTGGAATTTGGAAAGTTTCATATGCTTACATGACCAAAGATCATAGGAGTTTCAGCAATTGGGGATCTTACCATTTCAACGTGATAAAACTTTCTGCAAAACAGGGGTCTTCGCTGGTTTTCTTGTCATTTATTCCTGTCCAATTCAGTTGTTTACTTCTCCGATGTCTTCCCGGGGTTGGATTGTACTCGTTTTTTGTAATGGCAAAATTGAGTAGTCTGTATTTGTGATGTGGCTTTTTCTCTTTATATGTATGTTTGGTTTCGTAAGTGAATTGGTTCCTATTCAGCTCACAAGCCCGTGGTCCTTTACACTGCAGGTTTTTCATGTATTAAAGTTGGGACTCGGACAGGATATTGCATCTCTAGCGCTGAACACGGATAATACCAACCTTTTGGTGTCAACTGTCGATAAACAGTTGATAATTTTCACTGATCCGGCTGTAAGTCAAAAACTTGTTTGTCTCGTGTAGTTTTTTTATAAGAGTTTCCAGTCTCCTCGGACTTTTATTAAACTTACTTTCGTAAAATTGTTAAATCTGGTGCTTATTGCTTGCAGTTGAGCTTGAAAGTAGTGGATCACATGCTCAAGCTCGGTTGGGAAGGCGGTGGACTGAGCCCCCTCATCAAATCATAGTTTTAGGAAAATGACTACAGAAGATACCCAACACTAGTTACGACGAAGGCATGAACTGCAAGGGCATGCTAGTTGCCCCTGTTTTGTAAATCGAGCCAATTCGTTCGGCCGCAATTTCGAGATGTGTTTTGAGTGTAAGATGTGTATTAGGTAATCATCAGAACCCCAGAGTTGCAGGTTATTAGAGTTTGTTGCAGGTTTTGTTTTTTTTGACTCGATTGAGTTGTAAGTATGTAGGTTGAGATGACGGGCTCATGTCGATGGAGGCCTCGGGCTGTTCATTTTTGTTCATTGATTTGTTTTGATATTTTAGTGAATGAAAATATAGAAGTCGTTTTGGAATAGGGCACGAGGACTCTTCATCAAGAGCTATGGAAACATGAGTTTTTCTGCATGTGATCTAATATTTTAGTGGATGCAGTGTTGGTTTATACCCATGCGTCTGGTTTTGAAACTCTTTTGTCTCTTAATTTACTGTAATAGTTTTGAACCCTTTTCTCTTCCCCTTAATAATAATAAATTCACAAAAAAAAAAAAAAAGACGGAAGAATATTTCTTCATATTTATTCCCTTTCTAATCCCTTCAAAATAAAAAATTATTCTCCACTACCTCAATATGAAAGTATAACTCTACATACTTTTTGTGGAAATTTGGTTTAGGCCACAAAAATAATTTTGCAATTTCAGCACAAGTTGATGGACGTTTCATTTTCTGATATAGGTCAATACAAACAAATTGTTTTCCTCAACTTAGGTCAATAAAAAGTAATTTTTCTTCAACCTAGTTTACCTCTTTTGATATACAAAAATCAAGGTTTAAAAGGCGTTAGGCACTAGTCAGACGGTGTGTAAAGATCTAGCGCTGGGGAATTAGGTGAGGCGTACTAAAAAAAAATGCATAATTATATGCAAAAACATAAATTGAAAACTAGAGTGATGTATAAAGTATAAAGTATAAAGTAGTAGAACATATTGAAAACATGGTCAACAAGTATACAATGAGCGTTCATCAAAGTATCAAACAAATCTCTTACAATTTATAAAAAAATATATAATGCAAAACGCAAATGATCTATTATGTCTAGGTGACAGCTGCGACTTTATGCGATTTTCTTAAATAAATAAAAAAGCAAAATAGTCACATAACGACCCAACCTGCCTAGACACACCCAGGTGCACCTCCAACTAGTCGGCCACTTAGGCAAGTCTAGCGTTCTTTTTTATTTTTTAAATACCTTAAAATTAATCGTGGCATTGACTAATCGTGTATTATCTAAGTAGGGCGCGTTTCGAAACATTGACAAAAATAAACGCCACTAATTAACTCAATTCTTGTTGTAGAACAGTGGATGTCCACTCCTGAGAATTAAATAATGGGCAAGTGGCCCTTCCATTGTCTACCAAAACTTGCTTCATACGATTCCTATTTTCTATATATATACAAAGCCCACACAACACCAAGGTAGTTAGAAGTTCACGGGAAAGAGGAAAGAAAAGAAAGAAAGAGGAAAAGAGAAAAGGAAGAAAGGAAGAAAGAGAGAGAGGAAGATGAGGGGGAGATAATAAATAGAGTTATCTTTGTACTCCTATTATTTCAAATTATAATAAAAGCACCACTGCTGCCCCGAGGACGTACTCCAGTCACACTGACTGTAGAGGAACCTCGTAAATTTTGTGTCTTGTTTCATTTATTCCACTGCACCCATAGTCGATTTTACAACACGTTATCAGCACGAGAAGCTCTCATGTCGGTGGAAAGCACAACGCCATAAATCTGGTGAAGCACTACCTACCTTTCACCTCTATCGACTGGAATCTCACAGATAAGAAAATCTTTTCATTCCATTCTCATATCTCTAAATGACTAATTTTCTTAAAGTAAATATACATGTGGTTATATAACTATTGTCATTATTATTGGCAGAAAATCCGACAGTCATATGAGCTTTGAAACTTCAACTTCCAGTGCTCATACAGAAACCCTTCCTTCATAAAAGTTGTTCCTTATCCTCTCTCCCATAACATACCAAAATTCCAGAACCATCCAACGGTTAAATCATTCCAGATCTTAGAAATAATACTACATACTCAAAATCCGTAGAAAATCGGGCAGCCATGTAAATAGCCTCTGAACTCCAACTTCCTGACATCCGATTGAAATACTTTCTTCTTGAAAGTTGTTCGTCCGCCTAGTACCTAGAACATATCCAAATTTCAGAAATTGTCAACGGTTCGATCGTCGCAGATGACTGAAACTTCAACTCAGCTTCCATTTCCGCAGAAAACTGGACAGCCATCTTATGAGTACCAAACCTTCATTTTCAGAAGCACGGCTCGAAACTGTTTCTTCACGAAAGTTGTTTGGTATCTTCTAATCCATATCATACTAAATTTTGAGTTAAATCTAACGGTTTGATCTTCTTATAAGTAGCAGACAAAGAAAGAAAAAATATATATATATAAATTGAAAAGGGAGCAAATGGATGGTGTGTCGGTTGGACTATGTGAAAGAAAACAAAAACCAAAGTTTTGGAATCATGCAGCATGTGAATGTATAAGAGAAAATAATAAAATAAAATAAAAAGGAAATGAGAACAAAGATTATTGGACCATGTGAATGAATAAGAAACAAAAAATATATATTTATTTATGTGAATGGTGTTGGCTTAAAACACTTTCACAAGCTCTATTTATTTAAAGCAATTTATTTACATTGGGTAGAATTATTACCCTTTGCTTTAAAGCTTTGATATTTATGTGCATGGTGTTGGTTTAAAGCCCATGTCACAAGTTCTATTTACTTTAAAGCAATTTATTTATCATGGACGGTTTTACTGCCTACTGCTTTAAGTTTTGATTTATGTGAATGGTGCTGAATTAAAGCCCTTGTCACAAGCTTTAATTTATTTATTGTGCAATTTATTTACTATGGCTGGAATTACCACCTATTGTTTTAATTTATTTATCTTTTGTTACTATGAGTATATACAGGACCTGAAGTTCCTTGATCAGATCAGAACCTGCAGTTTCTTGATCCTCATCATATAGAATGATTGGACCCGAAGTTCCATCATACAAAAAGATCAGACATGAAGTCCTTTGATCCTGAAGATCAGGACATGAAATTCCTTGATGAGTACCGTAAGTTTAAAGTGCCGCAGTGCCTCAACTTAACCATGATAAAGGACATAAGAGTCTCAGTTCACAGACTATTAAACAAGGACCAGAAGTTCCTCATGTCCATACTCAAAATGGTTTAGCAGAAGCATTTATTAAGTGGGTGAAATTAATTACCAACGCTCTGCTCATGAAAACGAAATTGCCAATTTTCTACATGGGAACATGTAAACTTTACATGATGCATTATTAATTCGGTTGAGACATATTACCAACCATCAATACTTCTTAGTACAACTCGTGTTTGGGAACCAGCCAAGCATTATACATCTACGAGTTTTTTTTGTTGTGTTATCTATGTGCCTATTACACTGCCACAACGTACTGAAATGAGACATCATCGCTGATTGGGCATTGATGTTGAACACTATCTATCATTCAATATTTGGAACCCTTGACTGGGGATATGTCTACCGCATGATTTACGGACTATGATTTTGATAAGACAGTTTTCCCGCCATTAGGGGAGAAAATAACATCGTTCCAGAAGAACGATGAGAAAATATCATTCCAGAAGAATGATGAGAAACGACCGTTCCAGAAGAACGAAGATAATTTGTCTTATTTTGATTCACGAAACAAACAATGAGAAAATGAAATTGAAATAATTGAATGATGCTACGAAAGTGATGAAATCACATATACTTACTGCAAATGTGCCACAAGAATTGATGTCCCTGTTGGACAAAATAATGAGACAGTAAATGATTTATCTATTGCACGCCTGAAGCGTGGCAGATTTTTAGACTCAAAAGGTTCAGTTATTCGAAAGAAGAAGAATATGGCACTACTGAACTATTGCATTCCCGAAGCATAACTGTTGCATGCCAGAAGCATGACAGTCGTTGCATGGATACACGTCCCAGAAAGGACAATCCGCAGACATGGGAATGATGATGTCTCATGCATGAAGCATGATTGACGTATAGGTTCTAAATGACTCAACTCTTGGAAGTGGAGATTAAAATTCAAGCTCTATAATGCTCAAAAGGAGGTTATGATCCACATTCTCTAAATTATGACTATCCTGGAAGAGATAGCGTCATGCCCTTGAAGAGGCAATGGATATCCAAAGAAATGAAAACTTTTATGCATGCGCATGCACATGAGAATATGAGATCACAAATTGATGATAACCAATGGTAATTTTGGTTTTTACAAGTAGCTACTAAATTCATCAATGAGCTGTGTTAATATTGAGTCACGTTCTTTTGTTCGTCGACAAAAGGAAAATTATTGGCCAAAATGGAGAAAGGCAATTCCATTACAATTTTGTAAGAACGTGGAAAAATGGACCTATATATTTGAATACAATACAAATAGCCAAAAGATGTTGAACCAAGGAGGTTACATTGGGCATTTGTAATATAGTGAAATACACTTACATGATATGACACAAGGTTACTAATTATACTCTTGTAAACGAGTTTATATGAATGGAGAATAATATATAAAGGGTTATGAGTCGCCCACATCTTATCTCCATAAGTAAATCCCTCAAGTATACATGGGAGCAAATTACTCTGTATAAATTCCAAAGGAAAATGTGTCATGAAGTGTAGAAAATCCCTGAAAGATTCAAATTGCTTGAAGTAAGCCCCCGAAGGGTAAAGCATAAAATATGTACTCAATACCAATGGATGGTATAAATTGCCTTAGTGAGTACTATCATTATGATATTGTTGCAACATACTAAAATCTCTTGCAAGAGTCAATGAAATTAAATTAGAACTCTTGAAGAGTTGATGATATTAAATTGGGACTCCTGAAGAGTCTAGAAAAATTATAAAGTGTTGAGATAATTATTGTCTCGAGCTGCAGATCGAACAATCTACCAACACAAATATTATCCATGATGTTTATGATATTAAAAGAATCATATGGATTGAAGATTATGAGTTGAATACTCATATGATGAAGACACTAAGAATAATCATTTATCTTCGTGAGGGTAAAGATAAATTAATACTTGGACCAGAAGTACCACATCTTAGTGAAGTATATGCTTTATTGTATTTGGCACAATACATTGAATGAAATAAAGCTTATTTATTAATATCTCCAAGAAATTACAGATATGTACATACACATGAGTTAAAACAAACAAACAGGATGAAGCCTTCACAAAGGTTGCTCATGTGAAGCCTCAGTACTCGGAAGTACCCCAGAAGGGGGAGGCACTGGAGATTGATCATGTGGCACCCCAGTACTTAGCAAAACACCAGAAGGGGAAGGCATCAGTTGCTTTCGGAATCTAGCAACAAACCTCTGGTGATCACTTTGAATTCGACTTTCAGATTCCTGCAGTTGGTCGAGCTTTCTTTTCATGCTCGTAGAGTAACTATTTGCAAGCACGTGTAACACTCTATTCTCGTGCTTGAGCCCTATGATCTCTTGTTTAAGACTTGCCACCTCCGCCATCAATGATTTAACTTGGCGAGTTTGAGCAAGTAGGTGTTGGCCCATATTGGAAACAGAGCCAGCACACTGAACACTGAGAGCCTAGGATTCTTGAACGGCCGACTCTTCAGACCGTTCTAAAAGGATCTTGTTATCCCTTGGAGTGAGAAGATTCCTAGCTACCACAGTAGCGGTTATGTTATTCTTCATCACAGAGTCCCCAACCGTAAGAGGACCATTAGAAGATAAGAAGGATGGGCGCCATATATTATCATGACGCTGCTCGTCTGTATCACTCCTAAGACTCAAATCTAAGCAAATGTTAGATGGGCAAGTCATTTTTCAGAAATGATGAAGGAAAAACAGAGGTCAAATAAAATTTCAGAAGCGCAAGATAGAGGAAATTTCTACAGGCAGCAACTTTCTGAGCATACTCTTGAACACAATTGATGTCTCTATAAAAGAAGAGGCAGCAGAGCCACTTGTTCAAAGATCGAAGAGGCACCGCTCTCCGAATTTCAAAAGCCAGATTTTCCTGAATAAAGTTCGTTGGCATTTTTCAGACGTAATCCCAGCTTTTTCAGATGTCGCGTGCAATTTTGTCAAAGATCTCTGACAAAGTTGAAAACGCATAAATCTTACTGTTCTATTTACACCACAGTTGCTGACAAGAGTAAAAGCACAGCACCACACTTGCTATTGAGAAATTTCTATATATGTCGACCTCTGTTCTCCATAACAAGGCAGACCTGCAACACTGCAAGAATACTTAACTCTTCCTCATCTCCGAGAATGCATCTTCAACATAGCATCTCGAAATACTCAATATTCTTCCTCTCCGAGAATACCTCTTCAAACATGTCACACCAGAGCAAGATTATCACATATCTTCAGGGACCAGAGTAAGATTATCTCATATCATGCAATCTCCCTGTCCTTTCCTTTGTCCTTGTTCTTGCCTGCAAAGACAAGGATCAAGAAAGCAATATGTCGGAACCTCCACTCAAACTCCCGGTAAGGAACCGACTGCCTGGAACCTTTGCCTGGTTGCTTACTTAGCATTGCTTTCGAGTACTCATCCTCAACTGCTGTCAAGGTCATGAATTCCACCGGCAAATACTGTTGGAAATGTGCCCTAAAGCCATTCATATGATGATACTTTACGGATATTTCACATGTTAAACTAATCTAGTTTACATATAAAGGGCAAACATTATTGTTTGAGATGTCTCATATAAATGTTATATGCTTAAACGATAAAGTCCAAGGAATATGTGATTGGGAGAATGCAATCTAATGAAGTTAGATTAATGAGACCATTCTTTCGTAGACACATCCTAAACGTTCCTGATCATAGGATTGCCAATTGGGCATTGACAGTCTGATAAGATCAGTACGTACTATGCCTTCTCTCAGGGAGAGTGACTAGTCTCGAGTCATTGGTGTGTGTGACATCAAGACAAGTACGTAGGTGCTCAATAGAGAATGAGTTCACTGAACACGATCAACGAGGAGTTCTCATACTCATGTCACATGAGAACTCATGTTTGGGATAATGCAAATTAGTCCTTTGACCTGAGGCATCACAATTGTTGTCTTGTGGTTAAGTCCTTGATCTTTGATTATGCCAAAGTCACCCCATCGGGGTGTCCACGACATCATTGGGGTTAAGCCACTTAGTCATGGAGACAAGTGAATGCGCAACAAGGGATCTCTAACCTTCAATTGGCTTGAGGGAGAATACTCTATGATATGATTAAAATCTCTGGCCAGAGTATGAATGAGATTGGGGAATGCGTTCCAAATCACATTCAAGGTAATCATAAAATGCAAATGAATCACATTGGATAGTAGACATGAATAAATAAACTATCAAACCAAACAATGTGGTCAAGAGTATTAGATTAGAGAAAGACCGTATTGCATTTGTAATCCTAAACTGAATAGGTTCTCTACCTCTTCTGATTAGCTTGGGTAGCCATGATATGCTGCTAGGTGTCACTCATGGTTTGTGGAAGCCCTAAACGTGTGTAATCACTAAAGGGAGAATTGAAAGTAAGTTTCAATTCACAATCGATGTAAAATGGTTTTAATCGCCCACTGCCTCGCTAAAAGGAACCTAATGTATCGTACACCAAATAAGGTGGAGATTGAAGAAACAAAGGAGACGAATTAAATGGTTTAATTATTTATGGCAAGGATTAATTAATATGTTAATTAATCAAACGAATAAATTCGTTAAAGACCTCGGGATAGTTTTGGACCTTAAGGCCCAATGGGCTTCGAACGTCAAAGCCCATTGACTTAAGTTGTATGACAACTTAATGAATACAGATTCACAAAGGCCCAAAAGCCCATATCCATTTAGTGTTGAATTAGGGTTTTTTGGTTCTTTAGGTCATTTAAAGAAGTGACTATATAAAGAACTTTATAACCTAAAATTCATAAGTTGTTGATTTTAGAGAAAATTGGTGAGAACACAAAGCTTCCATTTCTCTCTAAGAGGCCAACCACCTTGGGGGATATTGTCTAGCAATTCTATTTCCTCAAGGTCACTCATTTCCTCTCCAATCCAACCTTGGTGTAGAATCTTTAGAGGTTCTCAATTTTGGGAACTTGGAGAACCTATTCTTCTAACCAAATCCATGGAGCTAAGAAGCAAGGAATGAAGACCCTATCTCTTGGGTGATTATCCTTTGCATATGCAAAGAGGAATCTACAAAGGTAAATATTTCTCAACTAACAAATTGTTGTTTTTAAGTTGAGTCAAGGTTCACCAATCTACTAGGCTTTGAATTTCATGGTTGATGTTTTGTTTTTGAATGCATGAAAGCATGATTCCGCCTTTAATTTGTTAATTGCATGCTATATGATGTTATTCAAATGAACATGTTTTTCACAAAATTTCCTTCAAATACCTCATGACAGTTGATCAGATAGTGGCTCTTTACACTGAAGCTGCCAAGCATAGATGAGTCGTTGTGAGGGAATGTTCTGAAGGACCATCCAAATGCAAGGGTTGCATTCCACTCCTGCATCAGGGGACAAATCATACAAGAGAAGATGCCACACATGCATGGGGGAAAACCAGGGAAAATACTACTTAAGCCAGGGGAGCAAGTAAGGAAAGTGAAAATGATACATTGAAGCATGTGGAGACAAGTGCAATGAACACGTGCTGATTCATCCCCAACTAAGCCGAAGATCACTTGTCACGTGAAGCTCCTCATGGTCCAATTTCATTCAAGATCAAGCTTCGAAGGTCCTTAAAGAAATCAAAAGTCCGATTCAAGATCAAATGTCCACCACCCTTGAATCAAATCTGCTCCAGATCTTCGATGCAAGTCTAGCAGAAAGTCCTACAACCCAGTTCAAGAAAAAGCCTGTGGAAAGTTAACAACAAGTAAAGCACCTATTTCGACAACTCTTTTCGCTAAGAGATTGAAGCAGAATGATCAACGATCAGCCTAAATGATTTGAAATCAGGGGGAGATACTCATCAGGGGGAGCATCCAAGACAGATCAAGATTTTAACGAGTCAATCGAAGACTTGTGGCCATCCAAGGGGGAGTGTTGTAGAACAGTGGATGTCCACTCCTGAGAATTAAATAATGGGCAAGTGGCCCTTCCATTGTCTACCAAAACTTGCTTCATACGATTCCTATTTTCTATATATACACAAAGCCCACACAACACCAAGGTAGTTAGAAGTTCACGGGAAAGAGGAAAGAAAAGAAAGAAAGAGGAAAAGAGAAAAGGAAGAAAGGAAGAAAGAGAGAGAGGAAGATGAGGGGGAGATAATAAATAGAGTTATCTTTGTACTCCTATTATTTCAAATTATAATAAAAGCACCACTGCTGCCCCGAGGACGTACTCCAGTCACACTGACTGTAGAGGAACCTCGTAAATTTTGTGTCTTGTTTCATTTATTCCACTGCACCCATAGTCGATTTTACAACAATTCTAATATTGAATCGAATTCTCAATAGCTCCGAATTTAGCAATTTTTAGCCCAATGACTCGGTGGGCCTCAAATACCCCCGAAAACAAACAGCCGCCTTGTTGCAGTGATTAGGGTTTTACTTAGACACAGATAGGACGGAGAAGAGAGAGAGAGAGATGGGTGGTAAAGGAATCAGACGGAGAGAGAAGAATTACAGAGCAGCGCACGGTGGAGGATACACCAGGCTGCCGCCGCCACCTGATTACTCTAAAGCCGACGCCTTGCCCTCTAAGCTTCGCAAACTCCTCGCCTTCACTGCTTCTCATGATCCCAAAGGTTTTTGTCTTCTTCCCGCTTTTCTGAGGAAAATAAATCAATATTATTTTCTTAAATTCTCACTCTTTGATTTTTCTTTTGTGAATTTTCAATGGTTTCAGACGATTTGAAGCTCTCAAAAGCTGCCCAAGAAAAAAAGAGGAAAAATGGAGTTGGTGCTGCTGAACCAGTAAGTGCTTTTCTTGTCAATGTGCTTTTGTTTATGGAATTCTGTGTTTAGGGTTTTGGTTGCTAGGTTGGTTGGAACAGTTTGATTAAATTTGAAGCAAGTTTTGGTAATGCAATAGCTAATCATGTTGAGGTTTAATTTAAGTACTCGTGACTTGCGTATGATTAGGGACGTTTGAATTTGAGTCGGTCACTTTGCATGTTGTGTATAACAAAGAAAAAAAAAACAATGGTTATGTGAACAGAAGCCCGAGGATGAAGTCAACTTTGAAACTGGATTTGATGATGAGGGTAATGCTGAGGATTCGGAACATCAACATACGGATGAGAAGAAAAAGAAGAAAAGAAAGAGAAAGCAAGTACAGGACCTTCGGTTTGAAAATGTAGGATTGGAGCAATCAGGAACTCGGCTAAAAAGAAAGGAGCGTAAGAAAAAGTATGTGTTTAACGCCTTATGATCTTCCATCGAATGCGTGTCAATGAATCATATGCAAAAGTGAACAGATTGCAATTTTGCCGGGATATTGTGTCGTTGTAATTTGCAGTGATCATATCAAACACGGTAGCCATATTCTACTGATTAGTGACAACTGACTATGTTTCGTATTCAGGTACTTGGAAGCAAAGAAAAACAAAAAGAAGGGGGGCAAGCCAGAAGAGAATGAAGACTTCCCTGGACGTGAGGAGATCAGATTTGGAGACGTGGTTCAAGCTCCCCCAAAGTTGGTTGTTCCTAAGGTAGCATTTCATTCTTTATGATACTACGATACAGATTAAAATTATTCAGTTAATTAATAAAAATTCCCCTGCTTTCTAAAGGCGTTGAAGTATGTACAAGATGCTTCTAAGGAGAGGGTTCGAGTCAAGGCAATTGAGGCATACAGGCAGCGCAAAGGATGGAACGCAAGGCCGGGGATTCAACTTCCTCCTCCTGTGACTGGATCATTGTAATCAGCAAAACTGTAATGCATGTTTCTCCTTTTGGCTACTTGCCTGGCAGGTTTTCTGTATCGTAGTTTGCGATGCTATCGGAAACTCTCTTGTGCCTCTGCAATTCTGTAATTTATCCAGCAAGTTTTGATCTAAAAGTGTCCAATAACTTTCAGAAATATGTATCATTCTTGGTTCTTTTGGCTAACTACGTTTACTCATTCTCAAACGTATTGTTTTCTCTCATAAAATATCAAAAGTTGTCCCTTGAAAGTGACTCAAGTGCCCGAAATGTGACATTTTTCTACCGACATTTGGATGAAATCCAAAAACCTAATGATAGGCCACCTATCCCACGTTATGTTAGCATTGCTTCGTACTTGTAAGTGAGGAGTTTTGGATTCAACTCTTCTATCTGGCGAGTTTGATACCAACTTATGGCGGGTTCATTGTGAGGCGGAGACCTGGCCCTGCTCTTCATCCCCAGTAAAATTGGCCTATTTTGAAAAGTTAATAATCCAAATAAGGCAGTACCAAGTTGACAATTCGTAAAAGTTAAGGGGGCTAAACGGTAGTGGATCAAATGGATGTTTCATTTCATCTTGATACTTGTACAATATCACTTTATTATAAAAAGGTTATATACTAGGAGTCTGTTTGTCAACCATTTCGTTTTTTAAGTACAAAAGATGTTACATACCATGTGACATTACACGAAACATCCATACTTGAGTACCAAGCCAAATTCAGTCTCTGTGGAAGGCACGAACATGTAGACCTCCCTTAATGTGAAGATTAATCATCGTCCTGTACGTGACAACTGCGTTCTCATCGCTCAATTTGAACACGAAACAGCTTAAAAAAACAGCCGAGAAGATCTTCAACTGCCTGTAAGCAAACTCCTTTCCGAGACATATTCGCGGTCCGGCCTGTCAACCATCGTATTATGCAAAGAAGTTAGAGGGATTTAGACATTTCCTGGATGAAGGTTAGTTTCAAAAGAAATTTTTTTAAAACCTGAAAGGCGGTGAACTTAAAGGGGCTCTCCGGCTGGAATACTCCGTTCTCGTTGAGCCATCTCTCTGGTCTGAACTCTTCTGCATCGTCTCCCCATATGAATTTCATCCTCCCCATTGCATAAGGTTGATATGATACCATATCTCCTTTCCTCACACTGTATCCATCTGGGAGAGTATCATCTGAAAAGCATATCTTTGCATCCTGCGACCAAGGTGTAATAAGAACAAAACCCGAGGATCATTTACGGAGTTAGGCCTTTCATCTGTGAACTGTATATCTATGGGCGGAGATGGAAACAAAATTTATGATACTTCTGATTGAGTGAAGACAACTATGTGGTAGTGATGATTCGCAGATGATTTTCCTTACCACTGGAACTGCAGGATAGATTCGGAGAGTTTCAGTGATTGCAGCATGGAGATAGTGCATCTTTTCGAGAACATCTTCGCTCAGACTGTCTGCAAACTCGGAAAAGCTTGTGATCCTTTTCATGCCAGTTACTTGCTTCACTTCATGTACAATTTTTTCTTGTACAGAAGGATGCTTGCACAGAAGGTAAATGAACCACGCCAGTGTGGTTGCTGTTGTGTCTTTACCGGCAATAATGAAATTGAGGATTATATCCCGTAAGTATACGGGATTAGCCTCGGACGCTTGCAAGAACCTTGACAAAATATCTTCTCTGTCCACCTGCATCGATCGTTAAAAAAAAAAAATTGTATCATGTTTGATGGCTCTAAACCGAATAAGAAACAGAAACTTACAGCTATGGTCACTCACAGTCACAGAACTGTTATCATTTTTCTGCATTTGCACAATTTTTGTATGGATTAGCTTAAACACAAACTCATCGATGATTTTGATATTTTTTCGTAATGCAGCTTCCGATCCCAAATTCAGAAACTTCTTGATCCTCCAGAAGACATCTACGTAACGCCAGAGGGACAATGCACTTGAATTATCAAAAGCATCACCAAAACTCCTGCCTTCTTGACTGGATCCACACATGTTGTCTAATTCAGTACCAAATGCTACTTTGAAGATCGAATCCAACGTTGACTTCATAAACACATCCTACATTAATGACATAGCTAGTTGATTAGGATAATAAAATTGGCTTGGTTTCTTTTTGAACAACTGAACTTTGCAAACTCACTTGAATATCAATTGTCTGGCCGGCAGTTGCGATTTCCGACAGTTTATCTGCAACTTTTGCTGCATTTTTTTGGAAGACTGCACTGCTGAACTCCCTCAACATCCTTGTTGAGAACTCATGGCTCGATATCTTCCTCTGTTGGCGCCACTTATCACCATCAACTGTAAAAATTCCATCACCCAGAAGATCCTTCAGCATATTGTAGTTATACCACCCCTGCTCAAAGTTTCAAGGAACAAGTTAGAGGCTCCCTTGTTGCTTAATGCCAACAATTAATTTAGTTTCTGATTTATTCAACATCAATAGTCCTAGCAATACTGTGGTCTCTTATCAGCCTTAATCACTAGTTAATATACTTACAAACATGGCAATAAACTTCAAACTGACCATAATTTCCTTCTTTATTTTTTCAAAAAGGTTTGTTTTGTGCCTAGAACTGGATTGGATTGGATAATTCATTAGATTCTAAAGGAACAAATAACGAAATTTTGTCCAAGTTTAAGGTAGAAAATGAATTGCTTGTTAAGGAAACTAATCCCTTCCAATCCCCACAAAGTGGTAGGACGTCAACACCCCTACAACTTATACCTTTTAATCCCCACAATGAAAAATCATTCCCCTCTACATTCATGTCTTACTTGGAACGTACTTTGAATCTTATGAGTTGTCCAATCCAATCCAGTACCAAACACCAAACAAGCCCTATATGTCTCCTCTAATGGAAGGTAGAACCTGTCTTGAAAGGTAGCTAAATCAGACAAAGGAAGGGGAAGGAACTTAAATGCCGCATCTGTTTCAAATGGAGAATTGAAAGGCTTAGCAAGTAAAAAAGGAACTCGCAGAATCATCACAACTCTTTCATTAAAATGAGATTTTGGTGAAATTTAATTGCAACCCGTTAAAACTATAAACATCTTCTAACAAGCAGACTCGGCGTAGCTAAGGAAAGTATAAATCTACAGTCACACAGGTTTTTTGGGCAATTAACTACGCAGATATTGGATAGATATATACATACCTTGCCATAATTATCAAAGTTGGTTTTGAGAATATACTCAACATTTTTTGGATTGGAGGTGTAAACCTCATTCCTGAAGGGCCCAATCAGCCTGTAGGTCTTGTACTTGGCAGCAAGATCAGTCATGTAATCATGCAACCTGTTGAAGTTGAGCAGCTGGTGAAGGATTGTGCCAGCAATTGGTGGATACTTCCTCTTTCTCTTGGTCAGTTTCCAAGCTAGGATTTGGGCAGTGAAGATGGATAACAACAAAACCAGAGATGTGAAGAGGAATGGGTTTGACAGAAAGTCCATGGCTTGGCTGGTGATGCGTGGTGTGGTAGTTTATACTTTATAGAGAGAGAGAGAGAGAGAGAGAGAGAGAGAGAGAGAGAGAAGGAAAGGGCGCGTGGAGATCGGTCACAAAGTCTAAAGGAGTTCTTATTTAATAAGCAAATTGATGTGATGCGATCATGTGATGCATATGTAATTCTAACCTGTCCTCGTGTGTCGTTTGCGTTAATAGCACAATTTTATGGATACACTTACACTCTCGTTTCATGACATTTCATGCAAATAATATAACATCATGTAAAGAGACTTGAGAAATTTATATATGATATTATATTATTGGTTTAGAATGCTACAATAATTGTGTACCTCTTGTTTGGGCCTGAAACAATAATTGTGTACCTATTGTCAAGTAAACATAGTCCCATCAGGGCTTTACCTCGGCATGCTTGTTTGTCGTGAAAAACATCCCTATAAATAGAAGAGGTTTGGCAACTTGAAATGCCCCTTCAACTCAACAAACAATTCAGACACCCTATGCAATAACGCTGGCTCTACGTGAAACCCTTCTCACACCTATGAGAAAAATACCATCCTAACCCTCCCGTCAAGACATCTTTAGTTTGGATAAGTAAACAACAATGTGTTGACACCCGACAACACTGTCAGTTTGAATAAGTAAACAACAATATAGCTGTAGAATCAAGCAGCATAGGAGCGCCTTCACTTTGGACAAATAAACAGCACTGCTTCTAGGTTGGTTGGTTATATATCCAAGTCTCGGTGGCAAAGAGTTTCTATTTCTTTATCTTAAAAAAGTTACTCCATTAGCTTCTCGGTGAAGTGAGCAACATTAAATATGCCAACTTTGTTCTACGTTAAGAGTTTTTCAATCTCACATCATTATTTCTGTTTATCATACTTAAACTGTTCCCATTTTTACTTTCGATATTTATCTTTTCTTCTTTTGGGGTTGCATAAGAAGCATAGGGTTTGAGTTAGGTTTTCCAATTTTTCATCTCTACTTTTTCAGTTATTTTCTGTTTCGTTGTTGAGAAAGTGATGGAAATATAGTTATCTGTGAATATGGAAACTTGAATCTGCGTAGACTCCTTGGGTTGTTTGGTTTAGTGGAGGTTTAGGGTTTTAATTCTGAATGATTTGTTTTTCATTTCATGGAAATGACCTGTTATTTGATTTAACTGAGTAATTTAATGGAAATATATATATTTTTTTCCCATATTTCTTTTTCTCTGCAACCAAACAGGGGCTGTGAGTTTTATTTTTTAAAGGATTTACTGAGGTTTTGGCTAAATTAATACCAGACCTAATTAGGAAAAGGAATTGCTGAATTAGATTTCTCAATCTCTTTTGTACGTTGTAGAAAGCTATTTAATTTATGCAGCTATTGTACCGGTCTTTCTTTTTCGGCTTTATTTGATTTATTCCCATTTTTTCTAAACTCATGTTTCCATTTCCTTTTTCTGTTTATCATACTTAAACTGCTTTATTTGTGCAAGCTGCACTACGCGCTTGAATGCATTTTATTACTGGCGGGATGCGAAGAAAGCTAGATATATGTGCAGGATCGCTTGATTAGTGTTAGGGTTTTAATAACTAATTGTTAGCAGCTAGAAGCTCTGGTTAGATGAATGCTAATCTGATTTTCCTTACAGTACTTGAGTGCCAGTTTCATAGTGTTTGTTCCCTGCTGTATACCTGCTGTACAGTTTCATTTCTGTTTCTTCATAACTTTCTTGGTCCTGGGATATATGCAGATTGAGTACAACGAATGTCCAGTGTTCTCTAACTGTTCGGGTATTTGTAATAGGTTGTGTAGTGCAAGAAATTCAACATTTAGCAATTGGTGGGTGTTAGAACCCAAATCTCAAACCCTAACTCAAACCTTAACTATTGCACATAGAAGAGAAGGAAGGAGGAAGATAGAAGGAGCAGAGCTCCAACATTTTTGTATTGATTTGTTTTGTAAAATTCGGTTATGTTTTCAAACCAAAGAGCAGGTGCTCTTATACATGAAGTGTGACTGCCAGCTGGCATTTCTATCAAATTCCCCTAATAACCAGTAAAAACCCTCAATTAATAAACCTCAATTACAAATTGGGTTCATAACAATATTTCCCCCTTGAAAATTAGCCTTGTCCTCAAGGCTTAAAAAAGAAATTGTGGAAACTTGTTTGAACGCAGCAGCACTCTCCTTCAGTTCCAGAAATGTCCATTGCAATCCCAATATCAGCAAGTTTCAAAGTAGGTGCATCATTCACTCCATCAACAGTCATAGCAACAACCTCACCATCCTCTTTGAGCAAACTCACAATCTTTTGTTTGTGCTTTGGTTTGACCCTTGAAAACAGAAGGCCATCACCTTGTCTCAGATGGGCTTTTGGAGCACGTAGAGTACTCATAGACTATTTTCCTGTAAGGCTTCCTGAATGTATGTCTTCATCAACACCAAACACGCCTATTTCACGGCATTTTGCTTCTGCAATGTTCTGGTTATCTCCCGTGAGTACCATAACAAGAATTCCAGATGCTTGGCAGTCTTCCCCTACTTTAAACATCCTTGAAATCTTCTGGTCAATGATCAGAACTCCAGCATTCTCGAATTCAACAAACAATTTCTCAGGGTTTGTAGCAAATTGAGGGAAGAAATATCATTTGTCAATCTCCAATCCTTCCACCCCGATGATAGTCCCAAATGAGAAGGGTGACTCAATGGACATGACACCAACAAGGACCACGGCAAACACATACCCAGGCACATTATTTTTAATTGCTGCAATATGGACTGATTCCAAAACTTTTTCAGCTCTTGAGCCATCAATGCCAATGTCTCTTAAATTCACCCACACTAAATGGTTCTCTGTTCTACCAGAAACAATATCATAGCCCTTCTCGAACAAGCTCTCTACAAGTTTTGGGAAATTACTAGGTGACATGTGGCCTGTGGTTTTAACCATATCTGCATACTCAGAAGGAGATATGTCCCCTGTATACAGAGTATTGAAGTGGAAACATGCAGCAGAGTCTTCGCCATCACAATGCTTTCCTGAATTGTTGTGATTGTTGGCATCCCAAGAAGTGACTTCTAAGAAATTAAAGGTCTGTGCAATCAGTGACTTCCTTTGATTAGGTGGCAAGGCATCAGACAAATTGGCATCATTAACGCAATATTGTTTCATCTTTGCCAAACGCACCACCTCCATGAAAAACATTTTATGAATTAATAGAAATAAGATTGAAGCAGGTGGTAGTGCTATCCATTTGACCCCCACATTCTCAATTGCCTTCGCAACATGATAGAACTCCACATTTTGAAATTGGGAAAGCTCATTCCATTTGTATTTAGAATTTGGGGTTGGCTTCCAGGGAATAGCAAAGGCAATTGGTGGTATACTTGTAGCATTTTGGTGAAAAGTAGCAGAGCTTCCTTGTAATTTACTTACGAAAAGTTCTACAACAAGTGTCCTCCAAATGAATCCCTTCAAGGAATGGTCTAGCTTACTCAGAAATGGACCAAGAGTTGGAGGAAGAATGGTAATTTGAAAGATACTCCCACAAGAATATATATCAGGAAAATGATGGTCAACCCAACTCAAAAACTTATCGCTGCTAGCAACTTGGATATAGTCTATAGGGGTTGATTCATCCCTAATCCGAACAATGTTCCACAAAGGCTTGAGCATCTGCAATAAAGTGGCAGTCTGAAACTCAAAGTTTCCACGAATAGTCAAGTCCAAGAACTTAGACAACATACGTTCTGCATAATCTTTTCCTGATTGCATCATATGTGGTTGCTTTTCCCAGAAGAGTTCTCTGCCCAAATTATCACATGGTCGTCCTCCATGGGTTAGCAACTCATCCATGAACTGCGAGACCATAACTGTTCCATCACCCCACCTCAACTTTGCAAGCTGGGACACATACTCCTCATGAGCATAATGGGATGACCCCACAACTGTAATAGAAGAACCTGCAGCAAGCCCACAAGAAGATACATCAACTTGTCTCCTGTTGCTAATAATTCCCCACGCATTGATAACCATGAAGTACATGACTCTGGGTTTCCCTCAATTATAAAACTCTCTCCAATCTCCTTCAACTTAGCCACATCTTTATCATCTTTATAGCTGGACATTGGAAAGATTTATTGCCACGAACCCAGTATGAATGTCAAGACCTTGGTAAACCCATTCATTGCAATCTCTAATCTGATGAGTTCATTCAAGGCTAGTGGTTTCAAAGAAGCAGGCTCACTCTTTGGAATTTGATTTCTCATTGTAATATTATTGTATTCATACACAATTGCAACATCCTCCACAATATCCCAAGCATCCAGGTTGCTACTCAAAGACATATTATATGTATTCTGTCTCTTAGACATTTCCTCAAACAATTCCAAGGCATAAAAATTTTTCTTCACAAATTTTCCCACAAAATACCAATTAACCTAGCCATACTTAGCATTCAAGAAAGCATGATAGACGAACGCACTATGACCAGTATAGCATGCAATTACACCAAACAAAAACAATACCTCAGATCCAGTTTTTGTGGTATCGGGGAACGAGTGCGTAAGGATTAGCCACGAAACAATGGTCATCGTAGAAGCATGAATCACTATCTTCGATGCCGGAAGAGAAAATGTGGTTGCAACGGAATCGTTCGACTGTGGCTTGACGACTGAAGTTGACAGTGCTCGTAACAACGGTGAAGATGAGAGCAGTGGTGGAGCTTGGCTTGTCGCAGGAATAAGTTGCGATTGGACTCCTCCAGCACAAATTGGGCTCCGAGGTAGCTGGATAGGCTCAATCGTAGGAGAAACATAATGATCGGTGGCAAGAGGGGCATATATACCTTCCACGGGGCCTCGAGAGTGCAGCTCTCTACGAAATTTGTCGAAATAGGCAGGAAGCTTGGTTGCAAAGGCGTTTTCGATAGCAGCGTCAATGAGAGAAGGTAACGAGGCTATCGTAGCCTCCAAGGAAGCAACACGATCTTCCAAGGAAGAGAAACGAGGGGCAGCGGTTTGGCGGACGTGCACAGAAGGGAATCCAGGAATCGATATGGGTGATACCATTGTTAGAACCCAAATCTCAAACCCTAACTCAAACCTTAACTATTGCACATAGAAGAGAAGGAAGGAGGAAGATAGAAGGAGCAGAGCTCCAACATTTTTGTATTGATTTGTTTTGTAAAATTCTGTTATGTTGTCAAACCAAAGAGTAGGTGCTCTTATACATGAAGTGTGACTGCCAGCTGGCATTTCTATCAATTCCCCTAATAACCAGTAAAAACCCTCAATTACAACTAATTTGACTCTTTACTTTAAGAATAAACCTCAATTACAAATTGGGTTCATAACAGTGGGTTAGATGGAGCTGTTGGGCTTTACTATCTTTGTAGCAGGCCGCCTAACATTTTTTAGGCTCTACACTACCATCCAATTTAATGAAAAATTCAAAGATTGGACGGTATTGATTGAAGAAATAAAAAAATACTATGATATTAGAAAGGTGAAAGTAATTGTGTTAGAAGAAGCGGCTAGCATGATGGGTAATATTTTAAGTTTGTATTTATAAAAGTTTTTCGTTCTGCATTCTTCTGTCCTTTGTATGTTTGCAGTTAGATCAATGGGTTCAAACCCTTGAACTGAAATTTGTTTGACAGCCTTGAAAGTGTTTGCCTTTTTGGTGCTCTTTAATGTGCACTTTCTTTTGTTCATCTAGATTAGTGTTTTTCCGGCCCTTTTAATCATTGCAGTTCACAAAGTCCGTATTGATCCTGCAGTTGTTGTTTTTAATTTATCTTTGTTGGGTAGACGGCATGTACTATGGGTTTCGGTGTTTAGGGTAAATTTTGAGATTCATTAATAGGATTTTTGTGGCTAACATTCTTTAGCTAAATTCGTCACTATTTGGTGTTTGGAGTCCAGTGGATTGGTATCCATATCTTATAAATATGTTGGCCAAGACATGTTAGCTTTCATTCTGCTTTTGCTTTCATTTTGTTTTTTCATTTTCATTTCTTATATCTTGTTTTTGCTTTTGATTAGAAGTTTGAAAGCTTCTGGATCATAATATGAATTCTGGTGTGTGTTGTTCATTTTGAATTCTCAAGCGTGATGATATTGCCTATACATGTAGATTTTACACTGCTTTTGTGCCATGCAGTACCGACATTCTATGTGGCCTCTGAGCTAATGATACAATCACATTATATGAACTTTAATTAGTTTTCATGACACAGTTTCAATTTCTTTGCTTTGTTTGGAAATTTGTGCATTTATCTTCGGAGCACTTAATAGATTTAGCTTGCAGTTTAACTATTGAGGATTCTTAATGTATTTTGGTTTTACCTGGATTCCATTTCTGTGATTGTCACCCTTAGTCGGTGGTATTATCTTTACAATGGATTTAAATTGGGGATTTAGAGAATCTAATAACAAAACTGAATTATATGTTCCATGCTTTTCGTTTTCATTTTGGGTTAAAAAGTTGGAGCTTTGGATCAGGATTTTTGTTTATTCAACTATAATTTTGTGCTTAGGAGACTATCTGAAACTGCTTAAATTTGTTTACATAGGAACTTTTTTGTTCTTTTCGCTGTAACCTGTTTTGTTAAAGGTGATGATAAAGATTTATCAATATTGTTTGTTCAGAGTTATGTGGGAATTGGAAGGGAGGAAATTGAGATCGTTTATGCAGCATTTGATAAAATTGAGAAATAAAATTGGGGAAATAATGTTAATAGTTTGTAGATGCTTAGGAGACTGTCTGAGGCTGCTTAAATTTTATATATTCAGTTGCATAGAGTCGACATGACATACACAACCATGGTCAGATTGCCACCCTTAGTTGGTGGTATTATCTTTACAATGCATTCAAATTGAGGATTTAGAAATCTAATAATAAAACTGAAACATATGTTCCATGCTTTTTGTTTTCATTTTGGGTTAAAGGGTTGGAGCTTTGGATTGGGATTTACCTTTATTAACCTATAATTTTGTGCTCAGCACACAATCTTGGGAGTTTTAACATGATTGTTCTTCTATTTCATAGATTCGAAATGTGTTTAGTATCTCATTTAACTCAAATTTAATACGATTTGGTCCTCCAATTTCTCTGAATTGCAAACGGATTTACTTTCTTTGGAAATTTCAGGAACTTTGGTTGTGGGAGGAAGAAGCCGGTTCCTTGCTATTTTTAGGTATACGATTAGAAATCGGAGGGTTTAAGGTTATGCACTTGCTTTGGATGTGACTGCCAGAGAAATTTACACTTCTGCTAAGGTAATTATCAATAATTGGATTGTTTAATGCAATCAAACGTTGTAGTGAAATGTTAAATTTGATGGCTACAAGTTTCTAATTAGAATGCTAATGCTGCAATTCATGATGATCAATATGTTATGACTTAAACAGTTACTGCAAATGTATCGTTGCCTTGTGATGAATGAGTTATCTTTTGCATATAAGACTTTGTTTCTGGATACCAAGTCAAAAATAGAGATTTCATAGCAAAACGTTGATCAAGTATAAGAGAGTATATTGTTAGGACTATAGATTTGGATTGAACTCAATGTTCTCAGAGTGTATATTTAAATATATGTGTGTATATAGATGTGTGTGTGTGAATGTATGTGTGTATAGATTTATACATAAAAGGGAAGATGGATGGATAGGTGTATGCTTACTCCGTAAAAAAAGAAGAGAAAACGAAAACTGCACCAAACAACTGACATTTAAAGCTCTTTTTCTTTTTCTCTTTTGACATAAATCTCTCTTAGATTGCTAGGGGGCTGCACTGTGTGAGGGTCATGTATGTTTTATTACGGTCGTATCTATAGTTTTGGGAACTGGAGAAAAGAAGTGGAACAAACCATTTGCATGGCAGAGGCCGACTTGATTCTTTCTCAAATTTATAGTGCACAAAAATGGTTTAGTATATATGTGAAGGGGATGAGAGAAGGCAAATATGCAAATGCTGTATCAGAGATGATTTCTTTACAGAGTTCGGTGCTTACATTTGTAGTTTTAAGATCAGTGTGGATGTTGCATAACATTGAAGGATCCCCTATTCCAGTGTGGATGTTTCATTGTACAATGTGTTTATATGCCAGCTCACTTGAATGTTTATAAAAGCAAAATTGCTTATCTTATCGACCTCATTCGCTCATGTATCCCTATGTTTGTTCATAATTGTGTTGAATTTATTAAACTTAAATGTGTTTTATTCATTTGATTACGCCTGAAACAGCTGGTTCCTACATCAACGCGCGGGCGTAATTTCTAGTAATTGTCTAAACATGTCATTTGATATATTATGCTTACACGACTTATTGTCAAAGGCCAAATCGCCAAATGGACCACAGTACTGTCAGAATTTACTCTCCAGTATGTTTCGCATAAGGCAGTGAAATGATAATCATTAGCCGATTTCTTAGCGCGTCATTCTTCTCCATATGGTTTTGGGGGCGAGGAAGTCAAGATCGGCATGGTCCAAATGCAAAACAATTTTTGGACCATATATTTCGACAACTCTTGTACTGAGTTTTCGGAAGGTGTGGGGATAGTCATTCAATCACCAGAGCACCAACCTTGGTTGTTTGATTTCAAATTTGACTTTGAATGTACCAACTACTAAGCCAAATATGAGGCTCTTGTGATCAGTTATTCTAGGCTCTGGTTAATCAACAATCCCACCAGAAAGACAGCTTGATTAGAACTAGGGTGATATCATTGCCACCCTTGGCAGATCGTAAGGTGCCAAAGGACATCTACGCCGTCGAAGTGATACCATCAGACTGAAGACGACCAATTATGTAGTATCTCAACAATCCAGGGGGCAAACATGAACCGAAAAGTCAAGCATCATGCCACGAAATGCATTGTGTACCTGTTGACCCTAAAAACTACCAAGCCTACGTGGCGCGCAGGCCAAGTACTTAATAAGCTAACTACGTCATTCGGTGAATGCGGGGCGTGCCAACTCGTCGGCCGAGCTCGGCCGAGCTCGGCCGAGGAGTAAAATTTGTTGATGTTGCGTTGGGTCGCGCTACTGACTTCTGCGTCTTGCGATTGCGGCCGAGAAAGGAACACGTCTCGGCCTCTTGGATTCTCGAGCCTGAAGACAAGGCTGCTATTCTTACAAAGTTCACGAATCAAATTCGGCTTTCAATGTGCCGAATGTAATAACTGTAACACCTCACTTCGCCGAGAAGACTAATGAGATGACCTCGACCAATAAGGATTCGGAAATCCTTCTCGACCGAGACTTGGATAAGTAACCAACCGTTCTCGCCGCAGTGCTGTTGATGCCAACAGAAGATACTGCGAGACCGACTAATTCTACGGTGACAGAGCTATCTATGCCGACTTAAGATATCACCGGTTGCTTCCACAGTGCTGTTGATGCCAACGGAAGATGTGTCAGCGAAAAAGAAAAAGGAAAAAAATCTCAAGTTGTTGAGAGTTTGCGCAGGGCAATTTTGTATTGATTTGCAAGGGGCCTTTGAATGATGCACAGCTTCCTCTATTTATAGCACTGGATGCCTTCAGAGTCGAGTCCAAACCCTACTCGGACTAGGTCTTCTTCTGCTGATCAAACACCCACTCGACCAGTCCTATCTTTATTCGGATTGTGAACCTAGTCTTTTATTGAGCCGGATCCACTCCGGGTTATCAAACTTGCCGAGACTCCTTGTTGCACTAGGACTCGACTCGCAAATGTAGCATGACCTAACCGGCCTAGTTTTAGAAGCCCACGTACTGAACGACCCAAGGCTTCCTTGTCGCCAGGCCTTCCGGGCCGAGAATGGTTCTATACTCGACCCAAATTGATATTTTGGGCCCAAACACTGCCCCCTCACTTCTGAGGTCTTCGGCCTAAACTCTTTGGCCGAGTTTCGACCTTGAAGAAGCGAATCTAATTCACGGAACCCAAGTACTCTATTTTCAAGGCGCATTTATTGAGCACGATTGCACGATCGCACGATCTTGATCCTGCGAATCCCCACACCACGTGGCAGCCTTTGACTCGGCCACTTCCTAATAATGACGTCTAAGGCGTGCGGTTACCTGAACCGTCATGTCATCATGACCTTAGGGTTAAACCTAGCCACTCTATCTCAATCCGTGAGCCACTCGTCATCGTGCAGACGCCGAAATGTCTTTCGCCATTAATCTCGCCGTCACACGCAATCGTGCGCCCCCAAAACCTGAGACCCTCGGTCTTCTCAACTGCATTCCCTGAATGCTCATCATGATCAGTGATTTCTTCGGTCGATTTTACCCTTTATTTCAAATTCCGAATGATTGCACTTCCTTCCCTAGCTCTATAAATACCGAAATTCTCTCATTTGTACTTTACGCTCTCACAATTTCCTGAAATTTCTTGCTATTGCTCCCTAGCGCCTTTCGTTTCTCTAGGTCTTCGTCTTCAAATCTCCCAACCCAGAAAGAAAAAACCTTTTCACACCGTACCTTTAAACCTCCTACAATGGCCTCTTTCATCTCTAAGCTTTCCAAGGAATGTGATCAGTGTCAGAAAATTCTTGATCGAAGCTCGATCAAGACCATACGGTTTGAAAGTGACATGAACACTTCTCACCAAATCTTGGGTCCTCTTTTCAAAGCTGCAGTTCCATCCACCATTACTGCACTTCTCCAGGAGCATTGCCTGTCACCCTTGTTCCAAGGGTTTGAATGGTCGAGATGGGATGCGGCGAGGCCCCAAGGCTCTTGGCCTTCGACCACTACAACCTGGGCGGCCTGGGTTGTTCGAATGGAAAAACTCTTCGGCGAGCAATGGAAAGCCCTCGGCATTTACGACGCTATTCTCATATCGTCTATGGATGTCGTTCTTGACAAGGAGCTCCTCCTAGCAGCCCTATGCTTCTGGTGTTCGGCTACCAACACCATGGTCCTCCCTCTTGGCCCCATTGGCCCCACCATTCTCGATATCACCGCCATTTTGGGAACTTCGGCATCTGGGATTCCCATCGATGCTGCCCTCTCTAGGTACCCGTCGAACCTCGACCTGAAGACTCTTTTCGACATGCGGGCCTTTGAGACATTGAGCCGTGAGGGTCACACACCCTCGAAAGAAGACGTTCAAAAACTTCACAAGAACTTCTTCAACTACAACACCCTCTACCTCCATTTTGCCGGCCGAAGAGAGGAGGCTCCGCGAGAAGGGGAACATGAGGCTTTCCTCTTCTATTGGTACAACAAGTACATTTGTTGTACCAAGTCTAACAAATGCTTGGTCGAGAACATGCCGGTGGCCGAAGCCCTGGCTAGTGGTCACGCCTTGTCCCTCAGTTCCAACATTCTTGCCCACCTCTTCCGCTGTCTGGCCGAGACGACCCTTCACCAGATCGACCCATACCAGAACGGTCCCCTCTGGGTCTTTCAACTTTGGCTGCAAGTTTACTTCGCCTCCCTTTGGCCGGCAATCGCCGAGTTCTCCCCAACGGAAGCGCTTAGACCCCAGCTGGCCTCCCGACCAACACCCCCTCATCAAGCCGAAGAGGTATTTAGATACTTTTTCGCCCTTGATGATCTTTCCACCGATGAGTTCCTGATATGTCGCCGTCGAGAATATCCTTCTTCGATCAAGCTACCTGCATCAACGTGGGGCGCGGGCGAAGATGCCGACCTTCGTCAGTCTTGGGGATCGTTCGTGCTTACTCGCGACTTTCCTCTCGGTTGTGATGGGAAGCGAGCAGGCTGGGAAGTGTACCATCCTAACTTCCTTGCTCGACAACTCGGCTACCTCCAAGGCTGCCCGGTCCCCCTCCTTTCCTCGCGAACCGTCTTAAGCCGTGGACGCGAGCCTGGTTCCTCGGAGCAGGAATGCAATGCCGCCAAGAGGGAGTTCCAAGAGCAATGTCAAAAATTCCGCCTTCGACCGGCCACTCCAGAAGCACTTAGCACCGATACTTTCGACGAGTGGTGGGAAAAGTACACCCAGGAGTTCTTTGGTGTCCCGGTTGAAGATGTGTTGAACAAACTCTTCGGTGGTCGACCCAGGAATGCCTCTGCCCCCCAGGCCCAAGGTAACTATTTCTCCATTTTTTCCTTCAATTTTGAACTTGTTGATTTGCTTTACTGATCTGCTTTTCCTTTCTCAGGTAGCCGGCCGTTGAAAAAGGTGGAGGTGGTTGCTGCAGCTGCGGCCGATAAAAAATCGGCCGTTTCTAAGAAGGCTAAGACTGCTGTGCCTGCTGCGCAGAGCAAACGGTCTCGTCGAGAGGCCGAGCCGGCCATCGAACCCCCGCCGCC
Organism: Malus fusca; assembly: GCA_035220775.1. Taxonomy (NCBI): domain Eukaryota; kingdom Viridiplantae; phylum Streptophyta; class Magnoliopsida; order Rosales; family Rosaceae; genus Malus; species Malus fusca. Next base: position 17,209,999 of record CM069060.1, read on the forward strand.
TGCCAAGCGGGTCAAAAAGCTGGCTAAGAAAGGGGCACGGGAGATCCACGTCATATCCAGTCAAACTACGGGGGCGACGACTCCCAGTGTTTCTCATTCTCCACCCGTCGGCCGAGCCTTGGTGATAAGCTCATATTTATACATATTTTACATCAAATTCTCTCGTCTTTTCTTAGTTATTTCCTCATATTTATGTGCTATTTACTTTATTTTTGTGTTTTATCGAATTTATCTAGCTAAGAAAAAAAAAATAGCACAAGTGTGATTTTAAGTAATAAATTCGTCATTTCTACCGTGCTCACTTATTTTATTGTTGTAACTTAAGAAAACATTTTGGGCAGAAAGAAGTGGAAGGGTGACTGACAGTGCAATAAAAACTGAAAAGGCAGGAAAGACGTGGTTGCCTTGGTGGGTGGTTGCCTCGGTGGGAAATAAGTGCAGCTGTAAAGAAAAGAAAAGAAAATAAGAAGAAGTGGGAGTGAGCTGGAAGAAGCAGCAGTAAAGCTTGACTCAGAGGAAGGCATGCGGAAATAAAGAAAAATAATAAAAGGCAGGTCAGTAGGAGAGCACTGTGGAGGGAGGGCTGCCTTGCAGCAGGGCGAGAGGAAAGAAAAGCCTAGAGGAGAGCCGAGGTGACGCAGGAAAGGAGGAGAAAGCCACGGAGGTGGACAACAAAGAAGGAGGTCAGGACAGAACAGTGAGGACTGACGAAGCTGTCAGGCAGCTATATATAGGCAGTGTGCGAGAGAGGAGGAAGGAGGAGAGGAAGGCAGCAAGTTGCCTTGCCTTGGTAGCTAGCGAGAGGAGAGAGACAGCTGGAGGTTGGAAACGTGAGGGAGTGCGAGGGGACAGACTGCACAGCAGAGAGGGAAAACTGCCTTGCAGCTGACGTGATTTGTGAGGAGTGCTGCCTTTGGGCAGCGAGGTCAGCACGTGGAAGGAGAAGTCAGCACGTTGGAAGCTGCCTTAGGCAGCTTGGGGATGGCAGCAAGGCACAGAAGCTTACGCACAGAAGCTTCCTCATTTGGTTTTATATTTTCATAAACTCATGTTTAATTTAATTTGCTTTTCAATTATATTAAACATGTGTAATTAATTTCTGTTTAGTTAGAGGGGAATTTAAAACCATGGATAAATGTTTATTATGATTTGATTTACTCCAGTTATGAATTCTTGAACGTTGGATGTGGTTTATTTTTCTGTGTTGATTAATAACTTGTTTATGTATGTGGGTTAAGGGTCGACACTTAATTTGCATGCTTAGACTTGATGCTAGGATATAAGGGAATTTCACCTAATCGTTATGAACTTATATCCATGAGTAGTAAAAATCGCTAGTCACGATTGTGTTTAGTAAACCCTAGGTTGGATTAACATGCGTATTCCATAGTTATGAATGCCTAGTCGATGTTTATGATTTCCATTAAACTTAATGATCTTTGATATGTTTCTCTATCATGCGTATTCCATAGTTAGGGAACTTGATAAGAATAATTTGGTTGTGATGCGTATCCCGTCCAATTCAATGAATCTAGGGAAATCTAAAGGTTAATTTAAGCGGACCTAATTAACTTGGAGCATTGTCATTTATTCGTTTGTTGAAGTCATAACTGGGAATCAAATTATATGCATTTGTTCATGTGTGGATAAGGACCCCTCTAACTAACGTCTCATCATTCTATAAAATATATTTTCTTTGAAGTTTGTTTTTAAGTTTCTGTTTTAAATTCAATTTCGTAAAAAAATCAATCCCCCATTTATTTTAAAGTGTTAGATTTGTTAGAAATCAATTTAGTTTGTGTTTTCTTGAGTCTTGAATTATTTTGAGTCTTTTGATTTGTTTTAGTTTATTTGTTAGTTTTATTTTGAGTGATTCTATTTAAGTGTTTTGATTTTAGTTTAGTGTTTTAAATTTTGTTTTTACGTTTTTAATTTAATTTTACTTTGGTTAGCATCCCTAGTTAATCCCCGGCCTAGAACGATCCCTACTTACATCATTACTACAATTGTCACAAATAGGGTGAGGGTGAGGTCGACAGTGTGCTTGGGGTCAGGATCCGAACCTGCTCCTGGTAATGTATCCGGGCATCCCTGGTATCGAGATAAGCATCCAAATGTGCAACACGTGCTATTTCATCGGTCGTAAGGCCGAAGAGAAAAACAGCCGAAAATACTTCGAAGTGATATCGTAAATACTGAAGGTTCTCCATTGAGAAAGGAAGGTCGGCTGCATCAATATCAATGTATGGTCTGAGGTTTTCTGGATGATTCGCTCGGCATCAGGGCAAGTCAGGACTAGATCAATGGTATCCTGGCATGCCTTCGGCAAACCATACAGATCGTTGGCCGAATGTTTCTTATGAAATTCTCGCATATACTCCAAAGTTTCCCCAAGGAACGGTGGATGCAAATTTCGTCGAATTTTGATTAGAGGTTCTTGTATAGCCGGCATGACTAATTTGCCTTCAGCCTCTTGTCTGAAATGTTCAAGGCGTGCCTTCATCTCCCCTGGTCGAAGAAGAAGTTTGATCCGTTTATCAGCCTCTTCGAACGTGGTTTCGACATCTTGGTCGACCAGCTGCTTCCCTTGAACCGACGCTGTCATAATAGCTGGAGGTTATCGTTCATCATCAGTAGCAATTATGTCCTTCGGCAACCATGTAGGGACCGAAGTTTCTTGGGCTGCCCGTCGGCGGGCCATGCAATCTATCCTTTGGTGCCGGCGTTTCTGGGATTTGGACAGTGCGGTGTAGACGCCTCTTGAAGAATGATATGTATACCAACGTTGATCTCTAGGTTCGGGAGGTTTGAAAGTTTTTTGGCTCCGCGATGATTCCGAACTGCTAGAATTACGTTTATAGTAGTCATCGTCATAAAATGAAGCATCAAAATCGAGGCGCCGCCTGACTGAGGGTGTCTCTTCCATCCGTACTTTAGGACCGAGCCTATCAAAAACCCCTTGATGCTGGCCCACGTTGGCTACCTTTTGCTGGGTTGCGACAGTAGGTCGTTCCGTTATAAGCGAAGAGGGCTTCTCCTCTGGCTCACTGCCGACCTTTGTTCTACATTTACTGCACAAAACCGCCGTCCCACTGTCTTCATCGGTGCTATAATCCCTCATAGGTTTAACAATAGCGGGCCCCGTTAAAGCTGTAGGTGGTTTGTTTGAACGAAAATCGGCCATGAAACGTGGCCGAGAATTCTGATTACAAAAACGTTGTGTCTCAACAACTTCGGCCTTCCCTTTCCCTTTGTCCTTAGGTAGGCATGCCTCGACCATATTTACCGTTGCCGTGGGGAACGGGTCAGTATCAACACTCATCTTCTTCTCTGGAAATTTCAATTTGCCATTATCGATCCAGCTTTGGACGTTGTCGCGAAACACGACGCAATTGTTTGTCGTATGTTTGCTTGAATTGTGGTATTTGCAATACACATTTCCTTTAAGCTCTTCGGCCTTGGGAATGTTGTGACCAGGCCGAAGTTTGATGATTCTTGCTGATAACAGTTGGTCAAAAATTGCGTCAGCCTTTGTAATATCAAAAGTATAAACTTTTGATGGTTTCAATGTTCCTTCAGTGGTCGAACGGCTTTTGACTTCCCTAGAGTCAACTTGAGTCAATGCCTTGCAAACGTATGGCTTATCTATCACTATCTCAGCTGCATCCACGCTAACGCATTCATCCTCGGTTGATGCATAATTGACAGTAGGATTCTTGTAAATCGTCCCCCGAGATGGAGCTTTCGAAATCTTTTCCTCGCGGAGCAAATAATCATACTGTTCGACATGTTGGGCTAATTCGTACATATCCCGAAAGTTTGCCCCCAAGAATTTCTTTTTGTATTCGACGTCGAGGCCGTTCAAAGCAAGCCTAACAAATTCGACTTCGGGTAAAGGCACTCGGCACCAATTCCTGGATGATTTGAACCTGGTAAGATAATCCATTGGTGACTCATCAGATGCCTGAGCCATCCTTGCTAATGAAGAAACCGACACCTCCATCCCTGGCCGATAAAACTGCTCATGGAATTTCTCGACCAACTCCTCCCAGTTTTGGACGGAATTAGGAGGGAGATTGATATACCAAGCAAATGCCGAGCCGGTCAATGAGAAGTTGAACAGCCGTAACTTATGGAAATCACTATTAACATCTCCGCATTGCGCGGTGAAACGTGCCACGTGCTCCAACGAAGACATGGACGATTCACGGGCAAAAATGCTAAAATCTAGGATCTTGAAACCTTTCGGGTATCCGAACGTTTCCACGTAGGCCGGGTACAGATGGATAAACTTAGGAAACTTCGGCCCCTTCTTCATGGCCGAGTCGATCATCCGCTGAACTTCGGTCATATCAACAGGTGTTGCTTCGACCCTCTGGTCGATTCCGTCTGACTTACTATTCGACCCTCCTCCTTTTTCCAAGTCAATTGGTTTGAGCCGAGCAGGAATTGGCTCGGCCTGTACAATTGGTAACAGATTATTTCTTGGTGGCAAGCGCTGGAGAAGATCGAAAGGCCTGCTGTCACTGACTTTACTAACCAGCATTTCGAGTAATCTGGTTTGTTGCTCATTGGAACTGAGTATCACGTCATGTAGTTTGTCAATGCCTCGACTAAACGTCTGCTCGACTGACCGAGACTGCTCGTCGAGTCGCTTTCGAAGAAACGACCTTGTTGGTGGGTCAGATCCTTCACCACCATCCTCGTCGCAATCCTCCACTATCCCTTCATTGAGAATGCAGGTGTTCCTGTTAGGGATTTCTAGACTGCGGAGTTGACCGCCGAGATTAACTTCCCTCTCTCGGCGAGTCGCGCTTGTGGACTCAGGTGTCACGGCGCTAAGGGGATTCTGCGCCTGTGGCACACTTTGTCCCATGTTCTGAATCGGCAAATCGGCTGTTGACTTTCCCATAGCTGTTTTCTTTTTTACCGATCGCGTTTCAATTGGCATCAACTTCGTAGTTTTAGCACTAGGTCCCATTGGGCGTGCCAAAATGTTGACCCTAAAAACTACCAAGCCTACGTGGCGCGCAGGCCGAGTAATTAATAAGCTAACTACGTCATTCGGTGAATGCGGGGCGTGCCAACTCGTCGGCCGAGCTCGGCCGAGGAGTAAAATTTGTTGATGTTGCGTTGGGTCGCGCTACTGACTTATGCGTCTTGCGATTGCGGCCAAGAAAGGAACACGTCTCGGCCTCTTGGATTCTCGAGCCTGAAGACAAGGCTGCTATTCTTACAAAGTTCACGAATCGAATTCGGCTTTCAATGTGCCGAATGTAATAACTGTAACACCTCACTTCGCCGAGAAGACTAATGAGATGACCTCGACCAATAAGGATTCGGAAATCCTTCTCGACCGAGACTTGGATAAGTAACTAACCGTTCTCGCCGCAGTGCTGTTGATGCCAACGGAAGATACTGCGAGACCGACTAATTCTACGGTGACAGAGCTATCTATGCCGACTTAAGATATCACCGGTTGCTTCCACAGTGCTGTTGATGCCAACGGAAGATGTGTCAGCGAAAAAGAAAAAGGAAAAAAATCTCAAGTTGTTGAGAGTTTGCGCAGGGCAATTTTGTATTGATTTGCATGGGGCCTTTGAATGATGCACATCCTCCTCTATTTATAGCACTGGATGCCTTCAGAGTCGAGTCCAAACCCTACTCGGACTAGGTCTTCTTCTCCTGATCAAACACCCACTCGACCAGTCCTATCTTTATTCGGATTGTGAACCTAGTCTTTTATTGAGCCGGATCCACTCCGGGTTATCAAACTTGCCGAGACTCCTTGTTGCACTAGGACTCGACTCGCAAATGTAGCATGACCTAGCCGGCCTAGTTTTATAAGCCCACGTACTGAACGACCCGAGGCTTCCTTGTCGCCAGGCCTTCCGGGCCGAGAATGGTTCTATACTCGGCCCAAATTGATATTTTGGGCCCAAACAGTACCAAAATGAGCTCTACAGAAAAGGCGAAGATGACCTTTCGTTACTTTTTCTTGGATATACCGAGGCTGCCCGAGTAATGAGAGAAATACATAAGGGGATCTGCGGTGCTCATCAGTTAGGCCGAACGATGAGACGGTTTATTTGACGCCATGGTTATTTCTGGATAACAATCTTAAAGGTGTGTATTAGGTACGCACGGGAGTGTGTTCAATGTCAGTTCCATAGCCAAGTACAATGGGTCCCCTATAGGAACTACATTCAGTGGTGAAACCATGGCCTTTCAGAGGATGGGTCATGAACATCTTTGGGAAGATCTTTTAGACCTCGCTGCGGCAAAACACGCTTGGATCCTAGCAGCTACCGACTACTTTACAAAATGGGTCGAGGCAAAGTCACGTCGATCTCAGTGCAAAAAAAGTCTATGATTTCGTCGAAGAACATATGTTACACGATTCAGTATCTGAAACAATCTTCATCGATAATACGATTTCCACGGCTGAAAGTTTTAGATATTACACATCTGGTCTTAAAATCAGGTTAGAGCAGTCAACACCATATTATCCTCAGACCAATGAGCATGATGCCATTCCACAATTTTGATAAGTTTTAGCTCTTTATGGGTCACCGCGACTGACAAGTGGCGAGTATTCGTAGGCAATGATTTAAGAATTAGAGGAATTAGAAGAAGCAAGGTTTGATGGTTGCAATTGTCTCATGACTCAAAAAAAAAAAAAAGATTGCTAAGAAAGCATATAACAAAAGAGTATCAAAAATCATTCGAGGAAGGGGACTTAGTTTGGCAAACAGGTTTGCCTATTGGAACTAAGAATCCAAGGTATGGTAAATGGTCCTCGAATTGAGAAGGGCCCTTTATTGTTCATAAAGTTCTTTCCACTGGTTTGTTACACAGGATGCCAAATAACGGATGGTACTTGAAAAAGTATTATCCAGTTACATGGGAAATGGGCGAACAAAGTTGATAAAGACCTAACTACGACTGAATTACATTAGTTACAAACTTGATCTCACATGATGTTTGTTTTGCTGAAAATGAAGCCTACTGTGGACCAACGTCTCAGCTTGTGTCTTAGGAGGAGTATCCCTTTAGTACGGCTCCTCTCCCAATTGTTGAAACTGCTGAAGTCAATATTCCCTCAAATCATGAGCTGAAAGTAAGGCTTGATTCTCAATCTACAATTTTTCAAGACGAGCCACCTCATAATCATGAGTTGAAACACAGCAATTTTATTGCTGATATTTCCTCTTCAGTGACTACACGACATTCATCAAGGGTCTCTCATATGCCGAGGAAATATGATGATTATAGTATTGTTTATCACAGTATAAGGTATCCGATTCAGTAGTACTCGAATTATGACAGTTTCTGAAAAATATTCTGCTTTTTTGAGCAAAATTTTAAAGAACCTACAGCATTTCGAGAAGCAAATTCTCAACTAATATGGAGAAAAACAATGAAAGAGGAACTTCAAGCTGTTGATGAGAACAAGACATGGACTATTGTTAAGCTGCCAAAAGGTGAAAAATCAGTCGGTTGTTGATGGGTTTATACAAAATAAAACACAAGAGGGACGGATCAATAAAGAGATATAAGGCAAGGCTCGTTGCTAAGGGATTCTCACAAACCTATGGAGTGGATTACAAAGAAACATTTTCTCCAGTTGCAAAAATGAACAGTTTGAGTAATCTTATCAATTGTCGTTAAATCAGGATTGGCCTTTATTCCAAATGGATGTAAAATATGCATTTTTACATGGGGGTCTTGGAAGAAGATGTTTACATGAGTCTCCCACCTGGACATCCGCAAGAATCACGAAGGGGCTTAGTTTGGAAGTTGAACATAACTCTTCACGGCCTCAAGCAATCACCGAGAGCTTGGTATGCAAATCTGAGTTCTGTTCTTATGGGTACAGGATATAAAAGAAGCACACCATATTCTTTATTATTTATCAAGAAAGAAGCATTCAGCACCACTGTGATCTTGTGTGTAGGAAATGAGAATGGGCACAAGCGGTTGATATGACTTTATGCAACTATAGGGCTCGTTTGGTACAAATGATTGAATTGGAACGAATAACTCTGAAATTTCAAGGTATATTTCATAATATTATTATTTCTCCATTCAATATACTTTAATTAAATTAACCATTCCAATCCAATCATGTGTACCAAACGAGTCCTAAAGTATCATGTAGGTTGGAAGAAAGTACTAAGTGTTTGGTAGCAACACCTGTACGGAAAAGGTACATATTGCTAACAGTAGGAACTCCTCAGTTAGGTATATATCTTGTACACAGGTTATTTAATGCATCTGAAGGAGACAGAATATTATGTTGCGACAAAAAAAGAATGTGGTTAGTTATATTATGTGTGTAGCCGTCTCAACATTATGTATATATCTTGCAATAAAATAGGGACCTTGATCTACTATTTCGAACATTGTAAACAGGAAAAACCTGAAAGTCATGATCATTTACATGTGCATACGTGTATATAGGAAATATATGTAAAGTTCACACTTGGATGGTTGATAAATCTTGAACATTATTTTTCAATGCATAGAAGAAATTACTATACGTTGTTCTGTGAACTGCAATCATAGGGAGACTGCCATCTATTTGAAGGGTGAACATGGTCCTATAGGTTACCGGCTTTGTTTCATCGGCCAATTTGAAGCGAAAGAAGCTAAGGAGAGCCATCGCTACTATCTTCATCTGCCGGTAAGCAAAGTCCTTCCCTAGACAGATTCGCGGACATGCCTGCAAATAGCACAAATGAAAGTGATACTATTATTGGTGAACATTTGGATAATTAGCATATTTTTTTGGGATTAAGGAAAAAGAAAATATTTTTACAAACGTGAAATGCGACGAATTTGAAAATATTTTTACTAACATGAAATGCGACGAATTTGAAGGGTGGTTCGGGCTTGAAAATTCCTTTTTCAAGCCATCTTTCAGGTCGGAAATCATCAGCATCTTTTTCCCAGATATAAGGCATTCTTCCCATGGTATAGGTGATGAAGTTTACGTTGTCTCCTTTTCAATTTTCAAGCCATCTTTCAGGTCGGAAATCATCAGCATCTTTTTCCCAGATATAAGGCATTCTTCCCATGGTATAGGTGATGTAGTTTACGTTGTCTCCTTTTCTCACTCTAAAGCCATCTGGAAGAATGTCATCTACATCTGCACATCTCCCATCCTTGGAGAAAACCAAGACATAAAGATGTCAATATTTACAGTAATATGAAGAATTCTTCCAACTTAAAGAGTTGAAGTTCACTACCTATTTCTCCCTTAGTAATAGACAGGGTTTTAAATTTCCTTAAGAGACTTGGCTCCTTATGTGCCAAGGACTCGTTCATCTATGCAGACTAAATATAGTTACACACGTGTGCACAAACTATTTATGCACATGTGCCAGTATGTGTTTTGCAAAGTAAGCAGGAATAACTCCTTAAGACAAACAGTGTTCTAAGTTTCCTTGTGGAATAATGACTTTCTTGTATTGGTTTTGATATATTTAACAGACTTTAATCAAGGTTTTGGCACTGTCCTGTTTAGAAACTCACAAACTACCATATAAAGTAAAGAAAATAACAAGTATCTTAGGGTTCTTTCTGAGCATGTAGAAGAACCATGACAGTGTAGTTGCACTGGTTTCTTTGCCAGCAAACATAAAAGTCAGTATTATATCCCTCAGATATTTGTCATTCATTTCCTCTGGATTCTTCACACTCTCCAGTAGAAACCTTGACAGTATCTCCTCCTTGTCAATCTTTGAAACAATAAAATAAAATTCAGAACTTCATAGAAAACTAAAATCTTAAATTTACCATTAATGTAGGGAAGTGATTTCCGCACGCCTTGTTTCTCCTTCTAGACACCCTTGTTTATTTTTCCCTTTAATTCTCTTTTGATTTCTACAAGCCGAAGGTCAGAAATAAACTGTGGAGCGTAGGAGGGGAAAAAGGATGTGTGCAAAACACTACCCTTGCTGTAAGTTTTCCTCACCCGAAAAACTGATGGTGTGTAAAAAACAAATAGAATTACATGGTAGAGACACATTCAGTAAAGCCAATGTAGTAATGTAAAATTTACTTACAACATCTTTTTGCTCCTCTTGCAATCTCCTCTTGCTGCTGATAATATGGTGCACAAAATCATCTACAACTTTGACATACTTTTTAAGGGAGGCCTCAGAACCAAGGTTGAAGATTCTTTTTAGTTTCCAGAATGGATCAATGTAGCGAAAATAGGTCAGTGCAGTAGATTCATCAAAGGCCTTCATGAATGCAGTCCCTTCTTTGCTTGACCCCTCCAGGCAATGCAGTTCTATTCCAAACCCGACTTTGAATATGGAATCCAAGGTACATCTCATAAGCAAATCCTACAAATAGAATCAAATGCAAAATGTTATGTTTGATCCGAAGAGTTTATTGAGTGTGAATCCTACATCAGAGAATTAAGAGACCTTGGCGTGTGCTTATAAGGATTGGATTGGATAACTCAATAGATTCGAGGTATGTTGAAGTTAGAAAATAGATTACTCATGAAAGAAATTAACCCACCCGTGCAATCCCTACCCATAAAATGGTACGATATTAACGTTGTATTTAACTTATACGTTCAAATCCCACGACATGAAAACTCTTCCAGCTCTCCCATTTCTTACTACAAGTCTACAATACATCAGTCTTATAAGTTATCCAATCTAATGCAATCTTAGGCTCCAAACGAGCTGTAATTTCACAGATCATATTTTTCCTCCCAGCGTGCTTTATTCTCATATCAGTACCAAAAATCAGAAAGATCAAATTGACTTTAATTAGGACTCCCCCAACTTTCCAAGCTTAATTAGCTAAGCCCTCTAAATAAATTTTCATAAAACCAGTTTGATTAAGAAATACCAAACAAGAAAAGAAAAGTTAAACAAATCTTTTAGGTCTCAAATTACTCACCTGCATATCAAAAACCCCTCCGGAACTCGAAATTCCAAAAACAACTCTAACCGGTTTGGCAGCATTTCTTCTAAACACAGAGCGGCTAGCATCTCTAAGCACCCTTGTTGAGAACTCGAAGCTTCCTCTGCTGCTTCCATTTTTCTCCATCAACAACAAATATCCCTTGGCTAAAAATATCCGACAGAATACTTTGAGTGAAGGCGCCTTTAGCTGGCAAAGTTGGTTTTCAGAACATGCTCAATGTTGAGCGTGTCAGCCGTGTACACTTCGCTGTGGTCCGGGACTAGAAGCCGGAAAGTTGAGTGTGTTTTGGCAACATCGGATTGGTAGTCGTAGACTCTGTTGAAGTATAAGAACATGTGGAAGACAGTGCCTTTTACGGGAGGGTAGTTCGGGTCTCGGATAGACTTTCCAGTGAAGATTTTGAGTATGAACAAAGACACAGTTAGGAAGAGAAACATAAGTATGGAGGTGAAGATGATACGGAAAAACCCCATCTCAAATTTGTTTGTGATAACAAAGAGGCAAGGAAAGAAATATGTAGAGAGAGAGAGAGAGAGAGAGAGAGAGAGAGAGAGAGAGAGAGAGAGAGAGAGAGAGAGAGAGAGAGAGAGAGAGAGAGAGAGAGAGAGAGAGAGAGTATGCAACTGAAATGAAGAGGAGAGTATGCACGTTGACATATATAATATAAATTTAAAGAAAAAACGATCTACAAACTTTATTTAATGGTAAGGACAACAAAAAGAAAAAAAAAAAGGAAAAAAAAAAACTACTAAAGGAAGGGCGTGCATATATGTGAATTTGATCAATTCCTAACCAAATCCTCCTCTGATTTTAATCACTCACTCACTCTTGACCAATCCCTAATTATTAATATAATCTTATTGATTTGTGTAAATATATTATTGACTGCATTCATTTTAAATTTCAATTGCCTACAGAATTGCCTCATGCATGTGAAGAGGATGAGGGTCGAGTTGTAATGGAGTTATTTGCTGATACAAAAACCCGAAAAATGCTTAAAATTTTTGTGCTATTTGTACTGAAGACAAGGGGATTGGATTATTAGGGTAGCCGTTGCACTTTAAGGGCTCCACATTTCATCGCATTATTCCTATACAATTTCATGTATCAAGGTGGAGATTTCTCAAGAGGCAATGGGACTAGAGGAGAGTCGATTTATGGGGCGAAATTCGCTTATGAGAGCTTTAACTTGAAGCATATCGGCCCTGGAAGATAGTCCATGGCAAATTCTAGACCTAATACTAATGGTTCACAGTTCTTCATTTGCACTGCAATGACCCCATGGCTTGAAGGAAAGCATGTTGTGTTCGAAACAATTGTTGATGGATACAGTGTTGTTGAGAAAATGAAGGTGGGTTCGAAGAGTGGGACAAAGTTTTCAGAAACAGTGTAGTAAGTTTCATAAACAGTGTCGTAAGTTTCATAAACAGTGTACCGTGAGTCCGCGCGTCAGACTTTTTGTACTTTTTATTAAAATTATGTTTTTTTCATTAAAATTTAAGTTTTTTTGTCCATTTTTTTATTAAAATTTAAGGATTTTTCATTAAAATTTAAGTCTTTTTAATTAAATAAAGTTATAGCATGGTTTTTTATTAAAATAAACTTAGCCTAAACCATTTTCATGAAAGATCCCATAAATTTACTTTTTATTTTTCTAGGTTTTTTAGCTAAGGTTGGAAGCGTGAAGTGAAATGAAGAGAATAGAAAGGATGCAAGTTGACATATATAATATAAATTTACTTTTTATGTTTTCTAGGTTTTGTATTCTTAAAAGAAACAAAAAGGCATGCAAGCTGACATATATAATATAAATTTACTTTTTATTTTTTTCTAGGTTTTGTATTCTTACTAGAAACAAAAAAGCATGTTTGTTGATTTGTGCTCTAAATTTGTATAAAATTGTCAATTCATCTTCTGAACTTTAATTTTAATTGATTACTCCTTTGAACTTTTATAATTAGCCAATTTTCCCTTTGAACTTTAATTTGAACCGATTATGTGACGACCCTTCCCAAATTATTATATATTTTTCTCCCCGAGTGTGTAAAGTGACGGTAATGCCCTCGTGTTTTAGTGACGTGGGTGTACATATGTAGTTTTAAATTATTATTTCTACCGTCGTAGTTAAATCGTACTCAACGTCATGAGCACGTTGACGTGAGTTAGGGTCGAATCGGTTTTCTAACGGAAAAGTTAACACAATTAAAGATCGAGATTAGGTAGAAATATGTTTTTGGGTTGGCTATACCTTACTCACCAATCACCTTAGCTCCTACAATCTTGAATCCAATCAAAATTGGATTGGATTGGTTTTATTTATTTTGGGCCACTTAACATAACTCTCTCTCTTTCCCTTTCTCACGGCAGCCCAATTAGGGCCTTGTTTCTTTTTCTTGGGGCCAATCCGTGACTACACCCACACACACACACGTACCATACCCTCACCCTCTCATTCTTTCTCAATTCTTCCCCGTCCGTACAGCCCGTAGACCACCCGCGCAGAAACCCATCAAAACCTCACGGTTCAAGCACAATGATAACATCCTTGTACTCCTCTCGACTTCACAAACCTGGAGTTGCCTTTTTCTCGAAGAAATGACGTGTAGAACTCGAGAGACCCAAGCTCCAGCGAGGGGTCCAATTTCCTCCGACATGATCGCGAGGGATTTAGTTGGTTTTGAGATTCAAGAAGGTACTCATCTAACTTCCCTAGCATTTTGGAACAATTTTGGAGTGGTTTGAACATCAGATCACTCAGGGTCATGAAGTTGCATGTTTAGCCTGAGGTTTTGAAGGTTTTTCTGATGTAAAGTTAGTTAAGATTGTGTTCTTCTAGTTGAGAGCTTCAAATCCATATAAAATTCATGAAAATTGGTTGAGAAATGAAGTAGTTATAAGCTTTAGAAAATTTTCCAGAAACCGACGACACAGACGGCAGCCGGAGGTGGATTCTGGCCAAGCCACCGGAGAAGGAGGAGAATATTCCGTCAACTTTGACGAAATATACTGACGGCGTCAGGTAACTCCGTTAGTTTTTAAACGGAATATTCCCTAACGTCGTTAGAGATTCCGTCAGCGTGCCAGGCACGTGCTTTCTCATGGCCGGCGCGTGAGGGCGTGTGAGATGTCATGAAATTAATCTAAAAATATGGGGGTGTTCATGTTGTTGAGTAGATCACGTTGGTATATTCAAACACCCCATTTGAGCAACGTATGAGAAGTTATTCCTAAGGTTTGTGTATGTGCTTTAAAATTAATGTAAAGTTAGTTATTTCGCATATAGGTGAGACGTACCCTGAGGACAAGCGTGGTCAGGCGAGACTTGGGGGCTACGATCCTGCTACTTACCAGTGAGTCTATATATGTATATATGCTTACGATTGCCAGAATTTTTTTTAAATGAACGTATGTTTTAAATGCCATGTCATGTGTGCATTATGTGTTAGTATTGCATTAGTATAGCTATGCATAGTATTGGATGAGACTGCGGAGGCTTAGGTAAGTTTCAGGTGAGTACATCATGATGGTATTCGTTGCGTTGTGTGTGGTTATACGTTGATACATTTTGAGCTCATTATCCTACACCCCAGTGTTAGTGCTCCCGCCAGTGGTTAGGGCACAGTCCTTCACATGATGTTCACCTCCTGCACCGCACGCTCACCTTGGATCCAAGTTTGGTGCACAACCTTGTTGTACAGACCACAATAGGTGGTTCCGACTCGTAGGTGACCCACGATTATTCTCACAACCTTCACGTGATCGTAGCACTTGAGCGTACTTATCTACACCCAGTTCTGTCGTACAGACCACGGTAGGTGGTTCCGACTCTTGTGCAGGCATACTTGATGAGCTATAGATTCAGCCGTATAGGTCACATTAGGTGACTCCGGCTGGCATACTATTTTACATTGATTAGTATCACATGGCTTACACATTTTATGGTTGAATATCTTGACATGGCATACCTCTGTTTTCATTGCTTCTAAGCATTATCTTTATGTACTTACGTGTTATTATTTTCTGGGAAATTATACTGGTTTTACAGTGAGGGATTAGTATGTTCATAAAGACAACTGTGTTTTCAAAAGCTTTGTTTTTGCCCACTCACATTTTCTGTTTTGCGCCCCTCTAGGTTCTAGGTAGCTTATCATCTTTGGTGGCTCACGAGGATTCTCCTGGCGGTTCTGACATCTTCATAAATAAGTAGGGATCATTTCCCTGTTTATATAATTAGTACTTGGTTCGACTGCACTTTCGTTTACCTATGCTCTGATATTTGTATAACTTACTTGGTCACCTTCACTCACTTATATTATCTTAGTTTAGATAAGTTTGGTTTTAGGTTTTTATTTATTTGCATTTCTTTTATTATCACTTTTGTTGCTCATTTTGGCTACGTCACCCTCACGTGAAGGCCAACACGTCTCGACCTTGGTCGGGGTGTGTCAAATTACCTTGTTGAACTTTTATAAATAGCCAACTTCCCCCTTGGCGTTGGATTTAAAAAAAAATCATCCAATTTTCCAAACAACACATGACGACTGTATGAGGGCAAAAAGGATGAAATTTTTTAAAAATAAGGTCAAGGGGAATTGGCTATTTACAAAAGTTCAGGGGTAATCAACTAAAATTAAAGTTCAAGGGAAAATTTGGCTAATTATAAAAGTTCAAAGGATAATCGGCTAAATTAAAGTTCAGGGGAAAATTGGCAGCTCCATACAAGTTCAAGGGACAAATCAATAAATACATAAAAAAAAATTGCGTGGAATGAACTAATTGCAGGCATCCTGCACTTGATGGAGAAAGCTTTGTTGAGTTGGTGAAAAAAAGATGGAATCTTTTAGGGCTGGTTTGGTATGAGATACCAAACCAAAACTAGTATCTCGAATCCCAAAATCGAAAATTTTTTGAGACGGGAATTTGAAAACCAATCCCAAACCAAATTTTTGGAAATCCCGAAATATTTTTTAGGATTTTAGGACAAATAGGGATTAAATTTCATAACCTAATGGTAAACATAAATATAGAAATTAAATTAGGGCTGGAATCTTGAACATCCAATCCAAAACATGAACAAATTTCACAAATCCTAATCTAGAATTCGAACCCTAAATTAAATTTCAAACCCTAAATTAATTCCAACATTTACCTGATTTGGGGGAGAATCGGTGCATAGTACACTGGATGAAGAAGACTTTCAGACTTTGAGTGTCTGATAAAGAGAATCGCGTGAGAGAGAATCACGAGAGAGAGTGGTGGCTCTGTGTGGTGAAGGAAGGCTCCACAGTCGGAGACGGTAGTAATAGTATGGTGTGGTGGTGGGCCGGTGACTAGCCCTAGTTAAGCTTCAAATTCGAGACAGATAGGAGAGGGCTCGGTGGCTAAGGGAAGGAGGTTGCCTTCAATTGCAATGAAAGTTATGAACGAACGATGGAGAGAGAAGGCTGGAGATTGGCACAGATCAATTTGAAACAATCCAATAGTTGAAATTAACTCTAACTATAATTAAAAAAAAATATATATATATATATATGTATAAATATATATAATATATATGTATAAATATATATAATATATATGTATAAATATATATATATATAATCAATAATATATATTTTCGGTTCGGCATGGGATCGGAATTTTTTGGTTCGGTTCGGAATTTTTGGAAATTTTTACCCCTAGAATCTTTGGTGTATGTTTATGCTGTTGTTTTCTTGGTGCCACCTTCAATTAAAAGTCTTCAATGAGTGTTAATTTGCTACTTCTCTGTTCCAACCGAGTGTTAAGACCATCATGCATTTATGGTCAAAATGTTAAGAAATTTTGCATAAGCATATAAAAATTAGTATCGATTGGATTCACGGTGAAATCTAACTTTATTCTTCATGGTATTAGATGATAGAAATTCTCGAGTCCAAGTCACATAATATATTTTGTTCTCGTGTTTATTCAGCTCACTGAGTTGGGGTACATCTTTATCAATTTATCAATCGAATTTGAATGGTCATGATCTTCTGATTAATGGAATCGATTAAGAGGAGTGTATCCAATCAGCTCCAATGTTTCTTGTTTTTTTTCTTTTTCTTTTTGGACAAGCAATGTTTCTTGTTGATGAGCCTTACCCTTGCGGCTTTCCCTTGGACACATGGTTTAATAGTTTTTTTTTTTTTTTTTTTTTTTTTTTTGAGTACATTGATAGTGTTACTGTAAGGGGAGGGAGAGTTCGGCTAAGCCATACAATGGGCAGCCTAATTTGGTATCGAATTCGCCATCCACGAGATTTGAACCTAAGACCTCTTACTTTCAAGTAAATAGGAATACCATCATACCGTAGTACTGAATGATCATGGTTTAATGGTGTTAGATAAGCAATCACACTAGGGAGACCGTATATTTTATAATTATATGACATAATTGTTAATAATTCGATTATTATTAAAGTGTTGATTAACATGCTTATTTTTTATTAGTGAGACTCATCACATTATTTGCAAATTTGGTCTAAGAAGTTGGTCTACCTATCATTATTCATATATATTATATTATAATCGACCAATCTACGTCTCCGTTCTGTTGAATAATGTAAAAAAGTCTATCATCAACCATATTACGAAATAATTACAACTTAACTTAAGTGGCGTTTAATTTCATCGAGTCCTCATGTGTAAAACTACAACTTAGCTTAGGTGGGTGCGTTTATACCATTGGAAGAGAGACTTTTTTAGGATAGAATCCTTGTTCTAAGCTGGGAGAATCCTAGAGGATATCTAGTAAGTAGATATTGTATCCTCTTAGGAGTTGTGATTACTTGCAGCGCACGCCTATCCCTAGATTGTAGGGACTCCGAGACTTATAAGACCTGATTTTGTTCACATCCAGATCATATCGGATATAAGTAGTCGTACTCGGGGTCGGAGTTCAGAGCCACCCTCGGATGAGTTCCGGATCGCCCTTTTGACTATTCCCTTAAATGGCGTAGAGCTCAGGTTTGAATGTCATAACCCACAACCTTGTTGGTTGTGTAAACTTTATAAAGGCTGGATGGTGCAGTGGACTTCCGGGTCAAGGTGCCATGTGCCCAGCCCGTAGTCCGCCGATCGTTGCCGTGCTTATTACGGTTCAAGTCTCCTAAGCTGTTATCCGTCCTAGACGGATTGGGCTAAAGAAGCCCATTTGACAGTGTAACTTTGAACTTTTTTAGACTTGTATTCATGTCAAGTTTTCAAAGTTTGGACCCTGTTTTTGAACGAGTAGGGTATTCCTTGCGTTACCAAAAAAAAATGAAGAAAGAACACGTATTTAAGACAAATAGATGCTCTTTATCCATGATCAAAGTAAAATTGGTTGACAAAGGGTTGGGATTGAATCCGAAAAGGATTGCCTACATATCTCTTGGATGGAGAATTAAATCACTGGTGTAGTTCTAAGGAAAAGATGACATGATGCAAAAAATTACATCAGGGATCACTTTTGACGATAAGCCTATGATGGGGCATTAGGAGGTATGTTTTCCATGGACTCATCTTCGGGCAGACGGCGGCGTTGCGATTGGGTCCAGAGAGAACTGCTTACATATCCCTGGAAGGGAGTCAAACCGTGTGTAGTTCATGTTGTGCTTTACTTCATTTTAAGCCACTTGGAAAGGCCTACAAGGTTTTATTTTTTCTGGCAAGGGGTCTTACTCTCAGTATAGGCTATTCAATTTCTCTAATGTTGGTTTTTTCACTGCTTGGCGCTACTATCGAGTAGCAAGGCGGGATTCTGTCTTTAAATTGAACCTTTTTCATGGCATGCATCCATTCCTGGCTGAGGATAATGTTGTACGGAGATGGGCAATGCATCATATGAAAGGTCATGAAATGTTCAGATGGTTTTCTTCGAACCATGAGACATATCGTTTCCATGGTGTTGAGCGAGGTTCCATTAAGAGTTTGGACAGTAAACCTCCTTGAGTTAACTCTATCTAGGATATCCATCCTTGTAGTTTCTCCCCTAAAGAGGATATTGACTTCCGACCCGTTATCAATCAGGACTCTGTCGACCATGGTGTCTGATAGGATTTTTACCACTTGCGCAAAAAGGGTTTAAAACACCTAAAATACTTGCAAGCGAAACAAGGTTATTGTAGTGTAGTTGGCTCAAGCAAGGTCATTCTCAACAGGATTAATTTAAATAGATTAACGTGAAATCAATTCCCAACTAATTAATTAGAACAAAGTTTTGGAGAAGGGTGATTTAATGACCTAAATTAAGAAAAAGGAATTTAATTAAAAGGTTAACTAAAATCTCCAATTTTGGAGAAGGGTGATTTAATGACCTAAATTAAGAAAAAGGAATTTAATTAAAAAGGTTAACTAAAATCTCCAATTTTAAAGAAGGGAAAAGGAAACAATTTTTAGAATTCAAGTTGAGAGAGTACTAGGGTTCCGCCGTCACCCTAATAATCCTATGCAGATCTTCTAATTACTTATGAATTACACATGCATATTTTGAAGGTTAGGTTTTCCTAAAATATATCCTACTTGGAACCTCCAACATAGAACGTATATCTAACATGCAACCCGTTCGTGGTGTCCAGATCGGATGTGAACATGAAAGACTCATTAAATTTTGTGAAAACCTTTTGAAAAACCATATAACCCTTAAGACGTGTTGTCTATCCTAAGAAGTTACACATATTAACCACAAGAAGCATTAGTCAATTTTAGGGACAGCCCTCCGCCAAAATTGCATCAAAGTACTTTTCTAAATATCCTAATGGTCGCGAATCACTACGACAAATAGATAGTTTAAACCGGTGATTAACAATTCATAAGCAAATTAAAAAGAGACTAGATATTCTTGCTAAGGATCATGGCCTCACCCTAGCAAAGAGAATTAGTTACGCATATTCATAATAGAAATCACAAAGTCTTTATTGAATAATAAAAAGAATGAAAACACCTTGAAAGTATAAGTCTTGAAATCTCTAAGCTTTGCCCCAAATCTTCTTTCCAAAAATTGCATAAGAAGAAAAACCCTAGGGCCAGCAAAAAAGGCTTATTTATACTACACTAATTCAATCCTCCTAGTAAAAGGTCTTAGAATAAGACTAGGAAACTAAATAAATTGAAATAAATTAGGAAACATAATCCTAAATTAACTTGGAAATTATCCCAAAATCATTCACAGCCACATTTTGGAACCATATCAGCTCCAAAACTGGCCCAAAAAGTTGGATTTAAAGCTTGGACAATTCTGAACACTTCTTCAGAAGGCCACAAACCCATCTGAGATCATATTGGGCTCCAAAAACTGCACTAAAGCCCAAAAACGTCACTTTCCAGCAACGCGCACTGCTCCTTTATTTAATTGCCAGAAAATAACCGCTTGGTAGAAACTATTGAAATTTTGACACGAACACTCCAAGAGACACACGAAAGGATGTCGAATGATGTCGAATGTCCAAGAGACACACGAACACTCCAAAATTCATCTGTTTAATCATGTTTTGCTCCAAAGGATGTCGAATGTCCTATGTTGAAAATATAAAGCAAAGTATCAAAATTCGACCAAAATAATTACCAAAATATACTAAGAATTAGGTAAAATATATAATATGAAATCGACTCATCAGTGTCGGAGATTTGCAGTCTGACGACGAGGGTGCCATTAGACGGTGGATAAACAGTTTTTGGCCTGAGGGAGGGATTTTTTACTCGAGGTTTTCCCAGGATCATCTTCCTCCTCCTCTGCGCTTTGTTGAAGTAATCGTATCTTCTTATTATGCGATTGATGCTCAGAAGAAACTTCTTGTCTACGTCGGGGAGGTGGCGGTCTCGAAATTTCTTGTAGTTTTGCCAGATACGTTGCTGGGACGAGTTCTTAGATCAATTGTTCCGGGCGTGGATTTGTTGTTCTTGGGGAAGCACGGGATACTAAACTTGCAAATTGGGCGAGGGTATCTTCTACAATTTTCATTCTTTTAGTTAGCCTGGCGAGCCTCGCCTTTTCTTTGATATGTAAGTTCTTCTTGAGGTCTTTTATTGACGTGCGTATCTTCAGTATGTCGTCCCAAACCTGATCGGTGAAAGAGGCTTCTTCTCCATTTGGGTCCATGGCTTGACCACATAGCGATCTTCTAGGCCGTGCTTCCATAGGGTAGAGTGATTTGGTCGAGAGGAATATGGGTTCTCTCTCAATGAAAGCACTAATTGTTGGAACCAAATTCGCCCACCTATGTGAGCGGTGGTTAAGCACAAACTCGAGCAACCTGCAAAATAGTAAACAACCATGAGCAAGCCTAGGACCAGGGGAGGGATGTGTTGGCCAAAAGTTCTCCAACGGTCAGGTTAGCAAATGATTTAAGACTCAAGCAATGGGTAAGAGAATTGAAGTGTATAGATTGCGGTACAATAGATGAAACTTAGGTGGGTGTGTTTATACCGTGGAGAGAAAGACTTTTTTAGGATAGAATCTAGTTCTATGCCGGAAGAATCCTAGAGGATATCTCGTAAGTAGATATTGCATTGTCTTAGGAGTTGTGATTACTTGCGGCGCACGCCTATCCCTAGATTGTAGGGACTCCAAGACTTATAGGATCTGATTGTGACCACATCCGGATCAGATTACGTGTCTTATGGAACAATCATGGTCATCAAGCGGAGTCGTTAGGACTCTGCCTAGTGCTCCAGAGTAGAGTGATGGAGAAACCCTACTCCATTCGATACAACTTGGCCCGGAACTGGTAAGTTCATGACCGGACTTCTAAAGTAACATCATTCAGATCAGTTTTACTCCGACCCTAGAAAATCATGGTCCCCGCCCGCGTACCTATTTCTCAAATGAGCATCAGGTTGTCAAATTTTCTTTTAAGCTCAATTTTTTATTTTTTTTATTTCCTCTTTTTGTTATCAATGTTGAAGTACCTCTGTAAGTTTCTTAGGCCGCAAGAATTGTTAGGTAGTAACTAAATTCCTATGTATGAGTAAAATATTATGACTTTAAGTTTTCTATATAAACATAAAATTTAATTATTTATATCTTAGGTATACAAAATTACATGATGAATTGAGAGAGTATTGACGAAAAAAATTAAAATTGCAAAGTGGCATTCCACCTAAGATTTTGACATCTCATTAGGAGATGCTTTTATGCGTGTAGCCGTCTCAACATTATGTATATACCTTGCGATAAAATAGGGACCCTTGATCTATTATTTCGATCATAGTAAACACAAAAAACCTGAAAGTCATTATCATTTATATGTGTATACATAGGTATACATATATATATATATATATATATATATATATCTATATTATATAAAGTTCACACTTGGATGGTTGATAAACCTTGAACATTATTTTTCAATACATAGAAGAATTTACTCAGGTTGTTCTGGGAACTGCAATCATAGGGAGACTGCCATCTATGTGAAGGGTGAACATGGTCCTATAGGTTACCGGCTTTGTTTCATCGGCCAATTTGAAGCGAAAGAAGCTAAGGAGAGCCATCGCTACTATCTTCATCTGCCGGTAAGCAAAGTCCTTCCCTAGACATATCCGCGGACCTGCCTGCAAATAGCACAAGTGAAAGTGATACTATTATTAGTGAATATTTGGATAATTAGAAAATATATATTTGTGATAAAGGAAAAAGAAAATATTTTTACTAACGTGAAATGCGACGAATTTGAAGGGTGATTCGGGCTGGAAAATTCCATTTTCAAGCCATCTTTCTGGTCGGAAATCTTCGGCATCTTTTCCCCAGATATAAGGCATTCTTCCCATGGCATAGGTGATGTAGTTTACGTTGTCTCCTTTTCTCACTCTAAAGCCATCTGGAAGAATGTCATCTACATCTGCACATCTCCCATCCTTGGAGAAAACCAAGACATAAAGATGTCAATATTTACAGTAATATGAAGAGTTCTTCCGACTTAAAAGTTGGAAGTTCACTGCCTATTTTTCCCTTAGTAATAGAAAAAGGGTTAAAATTTCCTAAAGATACTCCCTATGTGTAAGGACTCGTTCATCTACGCAGATCAATTATAGTTAGACACGTGCCATAAACTTTTCCTGTTGCATTTTTAAAATTTATTTATGCACATTTGCCAGTCTGGACTGTGATTTGCAAGAGTAAGCAGGAATAACTCCTTAGTCATTAGGCGACAAACAGTGTTCTAAGTTTCCTTGTGGAGTAGTGGCTCTCTTGTATTGATTTTGATATGTTTAACAATTTTAATCAAGGTATTCAAAAAATATTATGACGAAAATTAAAACTGGGGTTATTTGAGTATACTTACGATTGGAACCGCAGGGTATAGCCTTAAGGTCTCTGTCAGCGCCGCGTGAAGATAATGCATTCGTTCTAGAGTTTCTTCAGTTATGTTTTCCACGAATTCATCAACTTTCGCTTCGCCTCCCTGATTACCAACGACATCCCTCACTTCTTGTACAACTTTTTCTTGTATTAGAGGGTTCTTGCTGAGCATGTAGAAGAACCATGACAGAGTATTTGCACTGGTGTCTTTGCCAGCAATCATAAAATTCAGTATTATATCCCTCAGATATTTGTCATTCATTTCCTCTGGATTCTTCACACTCTCCAGTAGAAACCTTGACAGTATGTCCTCCTTGTCAATCTTTGAAACATAAAAAAAAAAAATTCAGAACTTCATAGGAAACTAAAATCTTAAATTTACCATTAATGCAGGTAAATGATGTCCGCACACCCTGTTTCTCCTTCTGCACATCCTTGTTTATTTTTTCCCCTTCATTCTCTTTTGATTCCTACAATCCGAAGGTCAGCAATAATCAAGGGTGTAGGAGAAGAAAAAGGATATGCGCAAAACACTTCCCTTACTGTATGTTTTCCTCACCCGGCAAACTGAAATCGTGTAAAGAACACATAGAATTACATGGTAGAGACACATTCTGTAAAGCCAATGTGGTAATGTAAAATTTACTTACAACATCTTTCTGCTCGTCTTGCAATCTCCTCTTGCTGCTGATAACTTGGTGCACGAAATCATCGATAACTTTGACATACTTTTTAAGGGAGGCCTCGGAACCAAGGTTAAAGATTCTTTTCAGTTTCCAGAACGGATCAACGTAGCGAAAATAAGTCAGTGCAGTAGATTCATCAAAGGCCTTCATGAATGCAGTCCCTTCTTTGCTTGACCCCTCCAAGCAATGCAGTTCTATTCCAAACCCAACTTTGAATATGGAATCCAAGGTACATCTCATAAGCAAATCCTACAAATAGAATCAAATGCAAAATATTTTGTTTGATCCGAAGAGTTTGTTGAGTGTGAATCCTTCTTTAGAGAATCAAAAGACCTTAGCATGTGCTTATACGGATTGGATTGGATAACTCAATAGGTTCGAGGTATGTTGAAGGTAGAAAATAGATTACTCATGAAAGAAACTAACCTTTCAATCCCCACCCACAAAATGGTACGATATCAACATTGTATAACTTATACATTCCAATTCCCTCAGCATGAAACTCTTTAACCTCTATCTCATGATCATTTCTTACTACAATATATCAATCTTATAAGTATACAATCCAATGCAATCTTAGGCACCAAATGAGCTGTAATTTTACAAATCATATTTTTCCTCCCAGCATGCTTTATCCTCATACTAGCCTCTTGCCACACACGTGGCAATTGGCACTTTTGATTTTTTATTTGAAAAGCAAAAAACAGAGAAACAAATAATAATATGAATGTTTCACCATTTTGTTTTTTGAATTTCTTATTTTATTTGAAAATTTAATGGAAGAGGGCAATTTTGGGATTACGAATGTTTCACTCTTTTTGTAAACTCCCTATATATATATATAGACTAGTACCAAAAATCAGTCAGATCAAATTGACTTTAATTAGGACTCCCCCAACTTTCCAAGCTTAATTAGCTAAGCCCTCTAAATAAATTTTCATAAAACCAGTTTGATTAAAAAATACCAAACAAGAAAAGAAAAGTTAAACAAATCTTTTAGGTCTCAGATTACTCACCTGCATATCAAAAACCCCTCCGGAACTCGAAATTCCAAAAACAACTCTAACCAGTTTGGCAGCATTTCTTCTAAACACAGAGCAGCTAACATCTCTAAGCACCCTTGTTGAGAACTCGAAGCTCGCAAGCTTCCTCTGCTGCTTCCACTTTTCTCCATCAACAACAAATATCCCTTGGCCAAAAATATCCGACAGAATACTTTGAGTGAAGGCGCCTTTCGAGTAGCTGGCAAAGTTGGTTTTCAGAACATGCTCAATGTTGCGCGTGTCAGCCGTGTACACTTCGCTGTGGTCCGGGACTAGAAGCCGGAAAGTTGAGTGTGTTTTGGCTACTTCAGTTTGGTAGTCGTAGAGTCTGTTGAAGTATAAGAACATGTGGAAGACAGTGCCTTTTACGGGAGGGTATTTCGGGTTTCGGATGGACTTTCCGGTGAAGATTCTGAGTATGAACAAAGACACAGTCAGCAAGAGAAACAAAAGTATGGAGGTGAAGATGATAAGTAGAAACTCCATTAAATTTGTTTGTGATAACAAAGAGGCGAAGAAAGTTTATATGGAGAGAGAGAGAGAGACT
This sequence comes from Malus fusca, assembly GCA_035220775.1. NCBI lineage: Eukaryota > Viridiplantae > Streptophyta > Magnoliopsida > Rosales > Rosaceae > Malus > Malus fusca. The sequence goes on from CM069060.1 coordinate 17,235,531, forward strand.
TTTGCTTTCTTAGATAAGGTTGGAAGCATGAAAGCGAAATGAAGAGAAGAGAAAGTATGCACGTTAACGCAGTATAAATTTATTTTTTATCTTTCTTGGCTTTGTATTCTTTTACCAAAAGAAAAAAAAAAAGAGTGGTATGAACTAGTTGCAGGCCTCCTGCACTTGATGGAGAAAAAAAAATACAAAAGATTCCATCATTCTTTCGCTCTCTCAACAAAGCTTTCTCCATCAAGTGCAGGAGGCCTGCAACTAGTTCATACCGCTCAATTTTTTTTATAACTTATGTGACGTGATTGTTAATAAATCGATTATTACTTAAGTGTTCATTAACGTACTTTTTTTTTATTAGTGAGACACATCACATAATTCGCAAATTTGGTCTAAGGAGTTGGTCTTCTTATCATTACTCATATATATGATATTTATAATCGAAAAATCTACGTCTCTGTTGAAATGTGAAAAGTCTAAAATTAGCTATCTTACGAAATAATTACAACTTAGCTTAAGTGGCATTTTAATTGCATCGAGTCCTTATGTGTGAAACTATAAAGGCTTTTACAGGCTACATGATTAAATTGAAGGTAATATTAACATATCTCCATTATAGATGTGACATAAAAATTGAAAGTTCAAGTAGTCATAGACTCATACTTTTAACTTGTGTCGAGCAACACAACTCTAACATTGTGGGAAGGGTTGTGGTTGATGTGGTTGAACCCAGAGAGGAGAGGGAGAGTTTTCCAAGAGAGAAAGTCGGGGAACTAAGAGAAATGGGAGAGAAATGTGAGGGGAGGGAGAGATATGAGAGAGTTGTGAGATGGAGAGTGAGTCACGGGTCGAAAGGAAGAAATGAGAGAGGGTCGGGGGGACCAAAAAGGAAATGGGCCCCAAGTGGCATACAATTTAAGACCCAAAAAGCAACAATTCAAAATATCTAGCCCAATCCCAATGAAATTACCAAAATGCCCTTCCGTTCCGTAAATTCCAGGATGGGTCGTCACACTTAGAGGCGGTGTCTCCTGTTTTTAATCCTCCTTGCAGATTGTATCTCATTTTGTCGATGTGCTTCAGCGCCATTTGTTCTTTTGTCTTCCGCCTTGGTAATGAATTTCCAGTTCCTCAAAAAAACAGAGGAAAAAAAAAAAAAAGTTTTGTCAAGTTTAGATCAAAGTGTACATACATTATATATCATTTGTGTAATCAAACACTATTAATTATATATCTGCATCAGGTTGTCAATTTTTATTACATTATATATCAGTTGAGTAATCAAACACTATTAATTATATATATGGATCAGGTTGTCAATTTTTATTTTAAGCTCAGTTTCTGATTTTTGTTATTTCCTTTTTTGTTATCAGTGTTGAAGTATTTCTTTAAGTTCGTAGCCTGCAAGAAATGGTAGGTAGTCTCTAAATTCCTGTGTATGCGTAAAAATATTATGACTATATTTTTTCTATATAAACATAAAAATTAATTATTTATATCTTAGTTCTACAAAATTACATGTTGAATTGAGAGAGTTTTGACAAAAAAATTGAAAAAGTAGAACTTCGCAATATGGTGCGTATGTTATACTGCAGGTTACAATATTACTCTAAAAACATACCAATACAAGTAGAACCACACTACATAAATAAATCTAAAAGCGCATTTCAGTAGTCATGCAGAATTTTACAGATACATAGTTTAGCAAAGTACTGAACGTTATTCTACTTGATATGCAAGAAAGATATCAAGCTGTCCTCGGAGTTGCGCGAAGAGGGAGACCTCCATTCATGTGTAGGGTGAACATGGTCCTATAGGTTACATTTTTTGTTTCGTCAGCCAATTTGAAGCGGAAGAAGAAAAGAAGAGTGGTTGATACTATCTTCATCTGCCGGTATGCAAAGTCTTTCCCTAGACAGATTCGAGGTCCTGCCTGCAATTAGCACGGTTAATTGAAACCATTACTGACAGTTTAGATAGGCTAAGGAATTAGCATTTTTTCTTTCACATGATACTAACATGAAATGCGACAAATTTGAATGGTGATTCAGGCTGGAAAATTCCATTTTTTGAGCCATCTTTCAGGTCGGAAATCCTCAGCATCTTCTCCCCAAATATAAGGCATTCTTCCCATGGCATAGGCCATGTAGTATACTCCATCTCCTTTTCTCAATCTAAAGCCATCATGAAGAATGTCATCTACCTCTGCACATCTCCCGTCCTTCGAGGAAGCCAAACACAAAGACATCAAACTACATATCAAACTTCCATCCCAGAAAAATGCTTAAACTTCACCAACTCATTGGAAAATGATTAATACCAAGATCTCTGGACTACTTGTGAGAAGGAATCAAATGATTAATACCAAGTTCTTGTACGTACCACAGGAACTGCAGGGTATAGCCTCAAGGTCTCTGTTATCGTCGCACGAAGATAATGCATTTTATCAAGATTTGCATCAGTTATGTTTTCTACAAGTTCATCAATGTTACCTTCGTCGCACTACTACAATATAGGCTATCACCGGCGAAGCAAAAACCGTCAAGAAATCCAATTTCTGTCGGAAATTTGGCAAAAATCTGACATAAAACAATGTAATGTCGGATTAGAATAGCGACACCAATGCTAGCGTCACGAAAGGGCTTCAATGTCGGTTTGTTCGCTTAATCCGCCACTATACAACGTCGGTTAAAAGTGACACTGATATTGACATCGGTTTAAAGCGACGTATACTTCAACATTACGTCGGCTAAAAGCGACGTGATGTTCTGACATGATGGCGGTCATAACCGACGTCAACTAGCAGCTAACAAATAAAATACTCAATCTATTGTCGGTCCTAACCGACATTACCCAACATCTCGATAAAAAAAATAATTATCATGCATTCCTACACAAATGGTACATGAGATGCAAACTTCACAGATTCAATTTATTCAAGAATTCAACTGGGGTCTTTGGGTGTAGAATTTCTTGTTAAATGCATTCTATTTCATATAAATAAGGAAGTACAAATAACACATATATAGGAGCTATTAGAGAACCAGTTACAAGATGAAGATAAAAAAACTAACAATTACATATAAAACTAATCAAAGCTCCATGCTTGCATATAATACTAGGAGCTACCATGATGCTTTCCCGTGCTTGCCTTTGTCGAAGACCACATATTTTGTAGCTCCATGCTGCCATTTATAATACTAGCAGCTCCATGCTTCCATGCTTGCCATCAGATTAGTGCTCCAATACTTTACTACTTCAACATTAGGGCTCTAATCTCTATAGATTAAACTCATGTTTTATACCTTTCAAAAATTATGGATCTGAAATTTCCAATGTCCTTGCTCTTCAGATCCAAAATGAACATGCATGAATTTTTATATGGATTTTCGAACTGCTGATCTTACTGAACAAGAACATAAAAGAAGAGCTCAGTGGAGATTATAGCTTTAGTGAGTCATGAATTAGACTGCTTAGCATTCACATATTAATAGCTACGTGGAATGTTGTAAATACATCAAGAGTTCCACTTATTCTTCCTACCTTTTCACCGCCAAATCATCCAATTAGAATAGATTTTGTTGTTATACCTTTAAATGACGGATCTAGAACGGAGACAACTCTGTGGTGATTTTTCCTTGAGATGCGATTTGGGGCTGTACCAGTGGTTGCATCGTCTTTTTTTTTATTTTTTTTTATTTTTTTATTTTTTTTTTTAACAGATCTCAGGTCACTGCAAAAGAAACAACATAAGCATAAGGAGTTGAAGATTTTTTTTCTTGTATGGTATATTTCAATCCGTGAACCTGAGTGCATGAATCGGCAAGGGAGGGTGAGAAGTTTACCTATGAGTGTGTCGACACCAAGATCGATGTTGCTAACCTTCTGCTGATGCAGTAAATCCATGGTTGCAAGGTCTTATGGGTTGATGATGGAAGATTAAGGTTTGGTTTGCAGAAACAGAGGTTAGGGTTTGAGAAAATGTGGAGAGATGAGCTACGGTTTTAGGGTGTGCTTGGAAGAAGGGAGAGATAAATTAGGGAGGTTAGCCTCTGGGTTTGAGGTGAAGCCTCTTGAAATGAACCAGTCAACTTTCTGACACTCTTTATTGGAAACTCACGGCGTCGGTTTAAATTAATGTTTGTGTCGGTCTTAACCGACACAAACTTCTGACACACTTTTTGAAATTCACGTAGCATTGGTTTAATGAAACTCGCGTCGAATTAAAAGATGATAGCATCGGTTAAAACCAACACCAACTTCTGACACACTTTTTGAAATTCATGTAGCGTATGTTTAATGAAACTCGCATCAAATTAAAAGATTATAGCGTCAGTTAAAACCGACACCAACTTCTGACACACATTTTGAAATTCACGTAGCGTCGGTTTAATGAAACTCGCGTCAAATTAAGAGATGATAGCGTCGGTTAAAACCGACACCAAGTTTTGACACACTCTTTGAAATTCACGTAGCCTCGGTTTAATGAAACTCGCGTCGAATGAAAAGATGATAACGTCGGTTAAAACCGATACTAAGTCTCTCCATCCATTTCGTCGTGCAGAACAAGCGGGAAATTTCCCGCCTAATATTTCAAATTATCCGACCAATGTCGTCGGCTAAAAGCGGCAGCATACTAGTTTAAAAAAAAAATGTTTAACCCAAAGAAAAAAAATAACCAGCTTTTTTTTTTTTTTGTGTTATCTCATATAACATTTTAAGATTTTAATAAATAAAATACGTAATATAAAACAGAAATATAATTTTATTATAAAATATCATCACATTCTAATTGAAACATAGTCTAATTAATACTTAAAATACATAAAATACATAAAATAATTAATATATTTTAACTCCGATTTTGATTATTTTTTTATAGTTACACTCCTTGATCCTATATGAATACAATGAATGAATTCGATCTTCAATTTAAAATATTTACACTAGTGGATACCACAAAATCTTCTGTTATACTTAATGAAAGTATAAATAAACTCTAAGTGTTAGCGAATCTATCGTTTTAAAGGGATAAGCATCCTACGACACTAATTTCAACGATCCAACCATCAAACTTGTTTGTATATGCTTCGAGATCGTATACGCCAAAAATCGCAAAAAATAAAAATGCAGAGATCAAGTAACGGGACAAAACTTTTCGACGGTTATCAACAAAAAATCATGATTTAACGGTTATTTTAACTCTGATTTTGATGATTTTTTTACAGCTACACTTCTTGACCCTATATGAATACAATAAATGAATTTGATCTTCAATTTAAAATATTTACACTAGTGGATTGACACACCCCGATCCTAGAATCAAGGCGTGCTGGCCATCACGTGAGCGTGACGTAACCATAAGTGCGGTGCGGAAGCAAAGATAAGAGAATTACGAAGGAATCAAAACCAACTACTAGCAATAATAACCAAATAGCATGCTAGAGTGAGTTAAAGTGTGAACACACACATAAACAGAGCTTAAGCACTAGGTGCAGTCAAGTAGGACTATAATCAAATTACAACACCCGCAGGTGAGTCCTACATGCAGGAAGTCTGTCAGAACGCCAAAGAAAAACCTCATGAGCCACCAACTGCTAACTAGAACCTGGAGGGGCGCAAAACAAAATTGAGTGGGTCAGTAAAACGAAACTTTTCGAAAACCTTTCATTTAAAACATTTCTAACCCCTCAGTGTAAAACCTGTATACTTTCCCAGAAAATAGCATAATAGCATATAACTTTTCATAAATCTCAAATCATCAGTCTTTCTTAAAAACCAGAAAGTATGCCATGCTATAAATGTCAAAACAGAATGAATGATGCATCAATGTAACAGGTGACATAATGAATTAACCGGAGACCCTGCAGTTGGTCCTATGCGGTTAATTCTATAGTTTAACATCCAATCCAACCGGAGTCACCTCGGTGACCTGTACGGCACTACACTGCATATAAGTCGGAACTACCTGAAGTAGTCTGTACGACAAAAATGGTGAAATAATACGCTCTAGTGCTTCTCTCATCAATCATTTGCCCGCATAATCTAAAGTCACCTACTAGTCGGAACCACCTCTAATGGTCTGTACGACTAGCATGTCGGAACCCTCTCATGGTCTGTACGACATGTCGGAACCCTCTCATGGTCTTTACGACATGCACCTACTTGGATCCAAGGTGAGCGTGCGGTGCGGGTGAAATAATATAAGCACTAACACCATGATTGCAGGTTATGAGCTATCAACATAATACACATCATCAATGATTCACATGAATAACATAAAACTCACCTGATACTTACCTGTGCGTCCACAACACCAATTCACATATATATATATATATATATGCATCAATTATCAATTCATATAATTCATATCATGCATGCATGGCATTTTAGAAACATACTTTCATTAAAACTCAATTTTTGGGAAATTCAATAGCATATAGGTATAAATAGAAAGTACTGCCCACTCACTGATAAGTCGAAGGGTCGTAACCCCTGTGACGTCCCTGGATGCGCTCGTCCTCGGGATAGGTATCACCTATATGCGAAATAACTATAAAAACGTTATTTTAAAGCATATAACCAACAATACGTAATAACTTCTCATACGGTGCTCAATTTGGGTATACGAATATACCACAGTGACCTACTCGACGTCACGGACGTCGACAAATTTTTAGAAAACTTTTCTGAGGCTGCACACGCCCCACGCGCCTGGACAGGCACGGGTCCACGCGCCCCCCACGTGCGTCTCCTACCTCGGGCTCGCCGGACTGGTTTTTCCGGTGGCCGGAAAACAGGAGATTTTTCAATCTCCTTGTTCTCCGTCATTTCTCAACCATTTTCTTAGTATTTTATATCAAAATGAAGCCCTAAGCATGTAGTTTCACATTACACTACTTTAAGGCTCTAAAAACTACAAAATCTCACCGGAGAAATTCCAAGAAAATTGGCCAATTTCGAACCCAATGATCCCGACGTCCAAAACCTTCAAACGAAGCACTCCGAGCTTTCTTGGGACCTCACTAAGCTCACTATAAGCTTAGAATTCCCTGAAAATCAACATATCATGATTGCATGAACAATGACATAAAACTGGGGTTCGGGTTTCACGTGATTTCGAAGGTTTCACGTTCTAAAACTAGTACCAAACGACTCAGGAGGTCGAAAGGATGAAGAACCATACCTTTTTGGCGTCGATCCGTGAAAGCTCGAGGGTATTGGCCTCGTCCGTACGGTTTTGAGAGTGAGAGAGAGACTGAAACGGAGAGGAGAGAAAGAGAGCACGGGGAATGAGAGAGAGAGGTTTGACCCGTGTGTGTGTGTCGTGTGGTCCACCTCAAACCATCACCATCCATTTCATTTTCTAACTCCCTAACCACAAAAATACAATCCAAATTTAATCCAACTTAAATTATTTTCTCCAAAAGTTTAGGAATGTATTTAGTTCAATAATATGCCACACACACACATACCTTAATACCCGTCGAGGGTAATTCCGTCATTTCACGTCCCTGATATATAGAATCCCGGGACGGGCTGTGACATGGATACCACAAAATCTTATGTTATACTTAATGAAAGTATAAATAAACTCTAAGTGTTAGTGAATCTATCATTTTTATGGGATACACATTCTACGAAACTCATTTCAACGATCCAACCGTCAAACTTGTTTGTATATGCTTCGAGATCGCATACGCCAAAAATCGCAAAAAACAAACATTCAAAGATCAAGTAACGGGACAAAACTTTTCGACGGTTATAAATGAAAAATCACGATTTAACGATTATTTTAACGCTGATTTTGATGATTTTTTACAGCTACACTCCTTGACCCTATATGAATTTGATCTTCAATTTAAAGTATTTACACTAATGGATACCACAAAATCTTATGTTATACTTAATGAAAGTATAAATAAACTCCAAGTGTTAGTGAATCTATCGTTTTGATGGGATACGCATTCTACGAAACTAATTTCAACGATCCAACCATCAAACTTGTTTATATATGCTTCGAGATCGCATAAGCCAAAAATCGCAAAAAACAAACATTTAGAGATCAAGTAACGGGACAAAACTTTTTTACGGTTATATTTAACGGTTATTAACTCCGATTTTGATGATTTTTTATAGCTACACTCCTTGACCCTATATGAATACAATGAATGAATTCGATCTTCAATTTAAAATATTTACACTAGTGGATACCACAAAATCTTATGTTATACTTAATGAAAGTATAAATAAACTCTAAGTGTTAGTGAATCTATTATTTTGATGGGATACACATTCTATGAAACTAATTTCAATGATCCAACCGTCAAACTTGTTTGTATATGCTTCGAGATCACATACGCCAAAAATCGCAAAAAACAAACATTCAGAATTCAAGTAACGGGACAAAAATTTTCGATGGTTATCAACGAAAAAACCCTATATGAGTACAATGAATGAACTTGATCTTCAATTTAAAATATTTACACTAGTTGATACCACAAAATTTTATGTTATACTTAATGAAAGTACGAATAAACTCTTAAGTGTTAGTGGATCTATTGATTTGATGGGATACACATTCTACTAAACTAGTTTCAACGATCCAACCGTCAAACATGTTTGTATATACTTCGAGATCGTATACACCAAAAATCGCAAAAAACAAACATTCAGAGATCAAGTAACGAGACAAAACTTTTCGACGGTTATAAACGAAAAATCACGATTTAACGGTTATTTTAACTTCGATTTTGATGATTTTTTACAGCTACACTCCTTGATCCTATATGAATACAATGAACTAATTTGATTACCAATTTAAAATATTTACAGAAGTGGATACCACAAAATCTGATGTCATGATGATCGATGAAAATTGAGGATTTTGTAAAAGCAATAACATGCAAGCTTTGAGTTCCATTAGCAAGGTTTAAACTTTTGAGAAAGGCTTCACAACCTTGAAAACAAAAACTCTTTCATTTTGCATATCCTTGCACATTTAACATGTTGTAATGGACTAGTAATGTATGGAAGTTTGTTTATTAGGCTCTTATTTTCGAGTGTAGATGTAGTACTTAAACGACAAATGTGTTTTAATGTTTTGAAGTAATATTTATGTGGCAATGTGTGGTATGTGAAAATTTAAGAGAAAAATATATATTTTTCTTAACTGGTGTTACATGAAAACGACAAACACGACCCGTTTGCCAAGCCTAGTTGCGCGCCACCTCATAAACTCATCCTTAAGAAAGATGCAAGAGAGGAAGAATAAAACACGGGGGAGAGTACCATCAATCTGTCGCTTACAACCGACATCGAGTTTCAAAGTATTAAAAAAAATAAAATCTATGTCGCTCAGAACCAACGCAGGCTTTAAAATATTTAAAAACAATAATTAGTGTCGGCTAGAAGCGACACTAATACTTTATGTCGCTTAAAAGCGACACTATTTTTTTTAAAGCAACACCATTATTTCAAAATTATTAAAATGTGTGTCGGTTATAAACGACATAGACAGTTTATGACGCTTATAAGCAACAGTAAATCCGACATCTTGTTCATTAGGTGTCACAAATGTCTTGTCCGCCACTATATTATATTAAACCGACATCACCCACTAACACTATAAGGCCCTTTTGTAGTAGTGTCGACTTGAATAGTAATACCGACAACATCCCTCACTTCTTGTGCAACTTTTTCTTGTATTAGAGGGTTCTTCGTAAGCATGTACAAGAACCATGAGAGTGTATTTGCACTTGTATCTTTGCCAGCAATCATAAAGTTCAGAATTATATCCCTCAAATATGTGTCATTCATTTTCTTGGGATCCTTCTCGCTCTCCAACAGAAACCTCGATAGTATGTCCTGTTGGAAGTTTTGAGACTCTTGTCCCACATCGGGGAAAACAAGATTCCGAAGGACCTTTACATATGTTTTGTCCTCTACAATATTAGTTAGGTGTTGGACCATTTGGAATGATGATTGAGGCTTGGGCCACTAATTGTGTGGATTAGGCTTGATGATTGTACCATAATATTAATATTAATTAATCAAGACAAGGACCTTGGGGCACTTAGAATTAAAATTAATCTGATCAATTAGTTTTAGTTTCGAATTAAGTTTTTAATTAAAATTAATTAAAAACATTTTGATTAATAGACACAACTCTTTGGAAAGAGTTGTATAGCTTCCGATACATCCAAAAGGTATTTGAAGAGTTATGAAAGAGCCTATATAACTGGAGTCCTCAATTCCATCAAACATAATCTTTTAGCCTTCCTTTTCTTCCGTACAAACTTTCCAGAAAGAGTAAACACACAAAGCAATTCGCTAGAATTCTATAATCCAGTGCGGGTTGTAAAATTAGGTAGTTGTATCCTGGTCGAGTAGACGTTGTAGAACCACAAGCACAAGAGTGGGACGGAAATAGTGTTCGAATGACATAGCTTTTGCTCTAGCCTCTACCTTTGATTCATTCAAGTTAGTATCATTTTAATTTTTTGTATTTATTGTGTATCATTTTGTATTGCAAGTATTTTTTAGTAATAAAGTATAAGTATTTCAAGTTCTGTTATTTCTGTTTCTAAATTGTTCTCCAACAATCTTCGAACAGTATGGAACAATTAGGAACTAAACCTCATTCTGAGAAGCCTGAGAAATTTAAGGGTAGAGATTTCAAAAGATGGCAGCAGAAGATGCTGTTTTATTTGACAACACTGAATTTGGCTAATGTTCTGCGCGAGACTGTGCCTACTGCAGTTGGAGAAAATATTTTTTCTGTAGAAACTTTAATGGCCATAGATGCCTGGAAACATAATGATTTCCTATGCAGAAACTATATTCCCAATGCATTATATGATTCGTTGTATGATGTCTATGTGGTATGCAAAACAGCCAAGGAACTTTGGGAATCACTTGAGAAAAAATATAAAACCGAGGATGCTGGTTCAAAGAAATTTGTCGTGGGCAAATTTTTGGACTACAAAATGGTGGATTCCAAGTCGTTGTCTCTCAAACTGAAGATCTCTAGAAAATCATCCTTGACATTCATGTTGAAAGGATGGTGATCAATGAGTCTTTCCAAGTGGCGTCATTTATAGAAAAACTGTTACCTTCTTGGAAAGAGTTCAAGAATTATCTCAATCACAAACGTAAGGAGATGACCCTTGAGGATCTCATTGTAAGGCTGAGCATTGAGGAAGATAACAGAAAGAATGAGAAGAGCCTGGTTTCGAGTATGGAAGCCAAGGCGAATGTTATTGAAAGAATTTCATCAAAGCAAAGGCCGAAATTCCAGAAAACTAAGAAGAAGGAAAAGCACTTTGTCCCTGGTGTGAAAGGCAAAGACTTCAAGAAAATCAAGGGAAGTTGTTGGGTTTGTGGAAAGCAAGGCCATAGGGCTTAAAAATGTAGCCATCGAAGGGATCAAGGTCCTGGAAATCAAGGCAACAACAACCGCGCGAACCTGATTGAAACAATGTGGATGCCCTGGCTGCAATGATTTCTGAAATCAACCTTGTATCTGACCATGCTGATTGGTGGATAGGTACCAGTGCGACTCGCCATGTTTATGGTGACAGAAATATGTTCTTTTGGTACCAGAAAATCGAGGGAAACGAGCAGCTGTTTATGGGAAATGCATCCGCATCTGTTGTTGCTAGAATAGGGAAATGTGTTCTGAAATTCACTTCTAGAAATGAATTAACCCTCCTTGACGTGTTGCATGTCCCCGATATAAGGAAGAATCTTGTTTCTGGTCCTATCCTTAGTAATAAGGGATTCAAACTAGTTTTTTAGTCCAATAAGTTTGTATTAACTAAAGGGGGAATGTTTGTGGGAAAATGTTACCTTGTTGATGGATTATTCAAACTCAATGTACTTGCTGATGCCATGAATGAAATAAATAATGCTTGTGCTTATATTGTTGATTCTTCTAATTTATGGCATTCTAGGTTAGGACATGTAAATTTCCGTTCTCTTTTTAGAATGCATAATTTAGGTTTGCTACCCAAAATTGATTATCTAGATAATGTTAAATGTGAGACTTGTACCGAATCCAAATTTGCAAGTCAAAGCTTTAAATCAGTGCATGAAAAATCCAATGATTTGTTAGATTTAATTCATAGTGACTTGTGTGATTTTAGATCATATCCAACTCGTGGTGGAAAGAACTATTATGTAACATTTATAGATGATTTCAGTAAGTATTGTTATGTTTATTTACTTCATAGTAAAGATGAGACTTTGGATATGTTTAAGACATATAAGGTAGAAGTTGAAAATCAACTTAACAAGAATATTAAAGTCTTAAGATCCGATAGGGGAGGAGAATATGAGTCTCATGCATTTGCCGAATTTTGTGCCACACATGGCATAATTCATCAAACAACATCCCCTTATACACCACAACAAAATGGTGTTGCCGAACGGAAAAATAGGTCTTTTAAAGACATGATCAATTCCATGTTGAATAGCTCTGGGCTTCCACACAATATGTGGGGCGAAGCTTTACTTACTGCAAATAAAATTTTGAATCGAATTCCACCTAAAACGAGAAAGGAGTCACCATATGAATTATGGAAAGGAAGAACCCCCAACGTTTAAATTGCTTAAAGTGTGGGGCTGCCTTACAAAAGTACAAGTCCCTTTGTGATAGGAGCATATTTATGCGACTTAGTTAGCTTGTTTCTTGGCATCTATGTTGTTAGTTCGTAGTTATTTTAGTATTTTAAGCTATTTTTGTGTGTTTGTAGGTCCAAAGGGTTAATGTGGCAAAGAAGTGCATTTTGGAGCATTTTTGGGCATGGAATGGATAGCATATGCTTGGAGCAAAAGGAATGGACGAAATTTAAAGTTTGTGCATCATCCTCTCCCTATAAATAACCATTTTAGCACACTCATTTCACCCAACACATTCACCTACCACTACATCCACTCATTTCCTAAACACTCACCCACTACACCCACTACACCCATTACATCCACTCATTACCACAACACTCACCCACTACACTCATTACATCCACTCATTACCACAACACTCACCCACTACACCCATTATATCCACTCATTACCACAACTCCATACACTCATCTCCCTAGCCTATAAATACATCCACCCTTCACCATAACTAGGAGATCCATCAGAAGACACATTATGCCGCAAGGCAGAGTCTTTTCTCCTTAACCATTCATTCACCCATTCACGCCTAAAACAGATTCCCACTTTTTGCCGCACCCTTCCTTCACCATTCTCCATAGTTTCTAACCTTAATCAACCCTTGTCGCACCATACATCCATCCTAACCATAATCCCATCCTTCTACACCATCCATAATCCCCAAAACCCACCACCAAACCTTGTGCCGCAATCAAGGAGGGGAAGGAAAGTTCTTGGACGTGCTTGCTGTTCAGTTTGGATCACTGGAGCGTTTAGGTGTTTTCTTTCTTTTGTTTTCAATGTATAAACTTGTTATTCTTTGCTTTGCGATTATGAGGAACTAAACCCCCTTAGCTAGGGGGGAATTCGAAACCATGTTCATGCTTGCAATATGAATTGATTACCTTCAGTTGTGATTTCATAAGTTGTGAATTCAATTTGTTTAACTGCTTGATTGATAACTTATTCGTGTATGTTTATTAAGAGTGCACACTTAGTTTGCATGCATGAATACGATGCTAGAGTATAAGGGAGTTTCACCTAATAGTTACAAACTTATATTCACAAGTAATGGAGATCGCTTATAAACGATCGCGTTAAATGAATTCTTGGCAGGAGTTTCATGCTCATCATAGTAACGAATACCTCGTCAATACTTATAATTTTCATGATGCAAGGTATCCTCCTGTGCTTAAAGCATACAATGAATTATGGGTTACATTATACAAGGTATCCTCCTGTGCTTGAAGGATTTAGTGATGCGAATTGGATATCCGATAGTACTGATACGAAATCCACTAATGGATATGTATTTACTTTGGGAGGAGCAGCAATATCTTGGAAATCTTCCAAACAAACATGCATAGCCCGATCAACAATGGAATCGGAATTTATAGCTCTCGATAAAGCTGGAGAATAAGCTGAGTGGTTAAGAGATTTTTTGGAAGATGTTCCCATATGGCCTAAACCTGTAACGGCAACATGTATACATTGTTATAGTTTAGCTGCACAATATCGAGCTAAAAATAGTGTATACAATGGGAAGTCTAGACAAATTAGACGAAGGCATAATACAATAAAACAATGACTCTCTAGTGGTGTAATTTCTATTGACTATGTTAAGTCAAGGGATAATATTGCGGATCCGCTTACTAAAGGTTTATCTAGAGAGCAAGTTAAGCATACATCAAGGGGAATGGGTTTAAAGCCAATAGAGTAAAATGAAACTGCCAAACAGAAACCTAACCTAGCTGATTGGAGATCCCATGGTCTAGGTTCAATAGGCAAACTGGTTTGGTTAGTTTCAAAGAAGAAACACACTTACATACCCATTCCTATGATGGAAGAAGTGTGTGACCGCTGATGGGTGTAGGATACATTAGTTTAATGATATTGGTACTTGTAAATCAAGTGGAATAGTAGCAGCCTATTCTTAATCAATATCACCTATATGAGAGTAAATGTGGGGTCGCATTCATGAGAATTACATGGCTACATTCTCTAAAGCTCTCATGAATCCAGGATTTGTTCAGGACCAAAATGAACAAAAACGTATGAATTTGTGATGTGTTGGTGTGACATATGTTTTGCTTAGCGTCTTGGTTTACTGCGGAGATGAACAGTTCAAGATTTTATATTCACTGCGTCATCTAGTAAATCCGATAAGTATATACTAAGGTAGGTTCTAGTCCAAAAGACACCTCTCCTTATGTATGTCACATCTATTGTTTTGAGACTCTCGTATCTTAGTTTCTCTAGGACAAAATAGCGTCTCAAAATGTGGGGTATTGTTGGAAGTTTTGAGACTCTTGTCCCACATCGGGGAAAACAATATGCCCAAGGACCTTTATATATGTTTTGTCTTCTACAATATTAGTTAGGTGTTGGACCATTTGGAATGATGATTGAGGCTTGGGCCACTAATTGTGTGGATTAGGCTTGATGATTGTACCATAATATTAATATAAATTAATATTAATTAATCAAGACAAGGGCCTTGGGGCCTAAGAATTAAAATTAATCTGATCAATTAGTTTTAGTTTCGAATTAAGTTTTTAATTAAAATTAATTAAAAACATTTTGATTAATAGACACAACTCTTTGGAAAAAGTTGTATAGCTTCAGATACATCCAAAAGGTATTTGAAGAGGTATGAAATAGCCTATATAACTGGAGTCCTCAGTTCCATCAAACATAATCTTTTGGCCTTCCTTTTCTTCCGTACAAACTTTCCAGAAAGAGTAAACACACAAAGCAATTCACTAGAATTCTATAATCCAATGCGGGTTGTAGAATTAGGTAGTTGTATCCTGGTCGAGCAGACATTGTAGAACCACAAGCACAAGAGTGGGACGGAAATACTGTTCGAATGACATAGCTTTTGCGCTAGCCTCTACCTTTGATTCATTCAAGTTAGTATCATTTTAATTTTATGTATTTATTGTGTATCATTCTGTATTGCAAGTATTGTTGAGTAATAAAGTATAAGTATTTCAAGTTCTGTTATTTCTGTTTCTAAATTGTTCTCTAACATGTCCTCCTTGTCATTCTTCATAAATAAAATATAATTCAAGATTTCCATTAACAAATTTGAATCTTTAATGAGAAAGATTGCAGTCACTACTACAAAATGGCCTTATTGTGTCGGGAGGTGGTGTCGCTTTTATACAACATAGTGGCGGATAAGACATTTCGACATCCACTTAATATGGTGTCGGAGTTACTGTCGGTTGTAACCGACATAAACTGTTAATGTCGCTTATAACCGACATTAATTTTAATAATTTTAATACTAGTGTCGCATTAAAAAAAACCTATTTTAATATGTTTAATACTAAGTTGCTTAGAACCAACATTAATTTTAATATTTTTAATACTAGTGTCGCATTAAAAAAACTATTTAAATATTTTTAATACTAATGTCGCTTATAACCGACATTAATTTTAATATTTTTAATACTAGTGTCGCATTAAAAAATTATTTTAATATTTTTAATACTAATGTTGCTTATAACCGACATTAAGTTTTGCAAAAAAAATTTAAAATGGCGGGTCACTAAACTTTTGAAAATTTTCAAACATTGTGAAATTTGAAATTTTCACACCACTCTAGTAGACTCCCGCACAAAATTCTAAATATAAAGGAAGAGAACACAATCCCTACAGCAAAGCAGCTCCTTCTTTGCTCCTTCTTCGCAGCCACAACAGCAGCTGCTCCTTCTTTGCTCTTTCTTCGCAGCCACAACAGCAGCAACAACAATCGCGGTTTCAAATTCAACAAAGCCAAACCGTGTACAAATTCTGTGTACAAATTCTTCAGATTTTGATATTTATTTTGGCTTCTTCTTTCAAATTTATTTTCAATGGACAAGTCACCAGTGCAGTACTTCATGCAATTTCTGGGTTTATGGGCATTTTTTGTTGGGTGAAGAAAAGTAGGGATTAGGGATGGGTAGGACTTAAATCCAACTAAATTAGCACTTTAATTTTATGAAATCCTTCATCACCCTGACTTGGGAAACCGAATGGTGGTCTTGTATGTTGGGTTTGGAGTTAGGATGGTGTCGCACAGAGAACACCATGGTTTTCAGCGAGTGGGGATGGAACTTGATGTTCCAGTCCTTAATTCTACCCATCAACCCTCCCCATGTTCGAATCGACTTGAAATCCAAGGTCTAAAACGCCTGTAATTTTCTGTTCTTCAATTCTAGCATCTGGCAATTTCCTCCGGCGGAACTCCGACGAGTTCTAAATCAAACTTGTCCCAAATTATGGAATTTCTCATATGAGGTAATGTCTTCTTGCATCTCGGATTAAATATGGGTTCGAAATCTGGGTCTCTAACCTTTGTGATTTGTTCTTCACCCCAGGTTCTGATGTGGAGCTCCGGCGAGGAACTCGGTAATGTTGAGGGTCCCCTGAGCTCAAATGGGTTCTCATTAAACATTTCATGCTCTGCATGTTTGAATTTACCTAAATTTGGAGGTGCTAACCTATGCATAACTTTCGTTGATTCCCCAGAATTGTTCCGGCAACACCTGTTATTGAACTCCCATGGTATCAGAACATCCGATGAGTTCTGGATTAAATTCGCTTTAGAACCATGAAATCCTGCAGCGGGTTAAGGGCCTAAGAGAAGAAGATGAGGATAGAGAGAGGGTGAAGAAGACGATGAAAAAGAAAGAGTTCTGGAAAAAGGCAAAAAAAAAAACCAATTATTAGGTGGTGTCGCTTACAGGCGACATTATAGTGGTTATTTTATTTATCCAATTATCAGGTGGTGTCAGTTAGGATCGACACCAGTCTGGTACTTAATGTCGCTTGTAGGCGACACAATCTTCGATGTCGCTTTAAGCGACGCTGTTGTTCTTTTTTATTTTATAATACTTTCCTTTTTGGTGGTGGATTAAGGGGGATAAGCGACGCCAATACCCTTTTGTGACGGTAGTTTGGCGTCGGTTCCACTATGCGACATTGCATGATTTAATGTCGGATTTTTACCAAAAATCAGACAGTAAGTGGTATTTTTTGTCTGTTTTATAGCGTCATTGATATCCCATTTTGTAGTAGTGAGTGCAAAGAAAACGAAAGATGTCGAGTTACTTACAACATCAGTTTTCCCTGTAACCAACGTCCTCTTACTCTTGGTAAGTTGGTGTACAAAATCATCCATGATTCGGACATTCTTTCTAAGAGCTGCTTTAGAACCAATGTTTATAACTCGCTTCAATTTCTAGAATGGATTGACATAGTGCCAATAGGACAGGGCGGTTGAATCATCAAAGGCCTTCATAAATGCAGTCCCTTCCTTGCTTGAACCCTCCAAGCAATTTAGGTCTATTCCAAACCCTACTTTGATTATGGAGTCTAAAGTGCATCTCATAAGAATATCCTGCAAAATGAATCATATGCAAAAAAACCTCAATCATATTAAGCTTAATTCTGGCCAGACTGATTATTCAAGCGATATTGTAATGTAATCTAAACTATAGGGAAGATGATGGGAACTTGGTCCGCCCTATCATTAAGTAGCTACTAAAATGATTTATTGGTTTCAGATTACTCACTTGCATATCAAAACTTTGATTGGAACCTAAAATCTCAGAAACAACTCTTACCAGTTTTGCAGAATTTCTTCTAAACACAGAACAACTAAAATCTCTAAGAACTCTGGTCGAAAACTCAAAGCTCACAAGCTTCCTCTGCTGCTTCCACTTTTCTCCATTAACAACAAATATCCCTTGGCCAAAAACATCATACACAATATCTTGGTTGTACTTCCCTTTGGAATACTTTGCGAAGTTGGTTTTCAAAACATGCTCGATGTTTCGCATGTCAGTGGTGTATACTTTACTTTGGTCAGGGGTAAGCAGTCGAAAAGTTGGCTGCTCTTTGGCAACTTTGGTCTGGTAGTCATAGAGCCTGTTGAAGTAGAAGAGCTGGTCGAAGACGGTGCCTTTTACTGGCGGGTAAATTGGGTTTCTAATGGATTTTCCTATGAAGATTTTAAGTAGTAGAAAATGTTGTGATTGGCTCATATAATTATGAGTTGGCAACAATTTCATCTCAACCATGTGGAGTGCTAGCTACTTTCGGCTAAAGAAAGGGACAAAGGAAAAGGGAGACATCTACTTTTGGCTAAAGAAAGGGACAAAGAAAAAGGGAGACATCATCATGTCTAGCCCTTGATTTGTGGCCTTTTCAAAGGTTGTTTTCTTTTGTTGTTATAAGTGGAAGGATTTGCGGAAGGATGAAAATGCTTGCCGAGTGAGAGGGTAAGCATCAGAGAGCATCCAAGGGGGAGAGCATTCGGCTCTCTCCTGAGAAGGCATCAGAGAGCATCCAAGGTGGAGAGAGCATTCGGCTTTCCCATGGGAAAGGTTGAACATGGGTTGAGAGAAAATCAAGAGAGCTAGAGTGAAAAGTATTCTAGTGAAAGAACTCTTGGGGTAGAGTGAGGCTCTTGGGAAAATTCTATGAGTGGGTGTACAAGGGATTCGGGATTGGGTTATGTTGATTTAACTCATGTGTAACTTGTACTGTTATTCTCATAGTGAAGAGCAATATCTCTCCGAGGACATAGGCAGGATTTTTGCCGAACCTCGTAAATATCTCGGTGTCTTTATTTCTTGTATTTTATTTTGTTCAACTGAGTGTGATTTGGTGAGGTTGTAATCTGAATCTCGTTTCCGCACTAACGAACGGGCCAAGGCACAACAGAAAACAGAAGGTGAGGATGACAAATAGTACTGAAAATGACATGAAGGTGAATATGAAATAGAGAATACTCAGCCGTCCGAATAACCGATAACGCACAACCTCTTTTTATTAGTTCCTTATTACCTCGGCCCTTAAAGGCCGAGCTTTGTAAATTAATTTATTGAATACAAAGATTGTTTTGCTTTGAATTATCACAAGATGCCCGCCCTAGATAGATACTTAGTTGAACACAAGCTTAAAATAAAATAAAATAAAAACATTGTAAGCCATTTCGCCAACCCCCACGCTGATTCTCGACCAAGTTACAACTCGGCATCAAAGACGAGATTGTTTGTTTATTGAATGATGGTTTTATTCGGACGGCTCGGTATATGAAATGGCTGGCAAACATTGTGCCAGTCTTAAATAAAAATGGCACGCATTGGATTTGCATTGATTTTCGCAATCTAAATTTGGCTACACCTAAGGATGGATACCCAATGCCAATTTCTGATTTGCTAATTGATGCTGCGACCACCATGAAAATTTTCTTTTTTGGATGGCCATGCCGGCTATAATCAAATTTTTATTACCGAAGCCGATGTTCAAAAAATGGTTTTTGGGTGTCATGGAATCCTTGGTTTTTACGAATGGGTTGTAATGCTCTTCGGTCTTAAGAATGCTGGTGCCACTTATCAATGTGCGAAGAATGCAATTTTTCATGACCCCATTAGAACGATTGTCCTACATTTATCACGTTGTGGTCAAATCGCCGATATCATTTGACAGATCTTCAGTGAACATTTGAGCGGATACGCCAACATAATTCAAAGACAAATCCTAAAAAAATGTGCTTGAGGTTTCGACCAGGAACTTTCTTGGTTTCTTGGTTTCTTGGTTCATCAGCGGGAAATAGAGGTAAATAAGAATAAAGTTAAAGCTGCCCATTCGCCGACTACCAAAAAGCAGCTCAATCTCTGCTTTACAAGATCAATTTCCTCCGTCGATTTATTTCTAATTCAGCCAAAAAAATGAAAGCATTTTCGTCTTCGCTAAAAGTTGAAAGATTCAGACACGTTTGTTTGGTAAACGGAGCCCCAACAAGCTTCTAATAAAATCAAAGAGTGTTTGGTAAATCCACCAGTTTTGATGCCTCCCAAACGAGGAAAGTCCTTGAAATTGTACATCTTGGTAACTGACGCATCGATTGGGCGTTTACTAGCTCAGGACAACGAAAGTAACCGAGGGCAATCCATATTTTACCTCAGCCTAAATATCAACTTGGCTGAAATCAATTATACAACCATTGAAAATCTTTGCCTCCCTCTATTCTTTGTGGCAACAAAGTTGCGACATTACATGTTGCCTTTGGAGACTCAAATAATTGTCTAAACATATGTCATTTGATATATGCTTACACGACCTATTGTTAAAGGCCAAATCACCAAGTGGACCACAATACTGTCAGAATTTACTCTCCAGTATGTTTCTAATAAGGCAGTGAAATGACAATCATTAGCTGACTTCTTAGCGTGTCATTCTTCTCCATATGGTTTTGGGGGCGAGGAAGTCGAGATCGGCATGGTGCAAATGCAAAACAAATTTTGGACTATATATTTCGATGACTCTAGTACTGAGTCTTCGGAAGGTGTGGGGATCATCATTCAATCACCAGAGCACCAACGTTGGTTGTTTGATTTCAAATTTGACTTAGAATGTACCAACTACTAAGCCAAATATGAGGCTCTTGTGATCAGTCTTGGGCTACTTCATGATCTTAAGGAAAATCGAGTTCTCGTATTTGGTGATTCAGAGCTTATGATTAACCAAATTAAGGACATTTTCCATTGCACGAGTTGCACGTTAGCTCCATATCACATGGTCTACCTATTTGGCCAATGTGTTCTCTGTCATCACCTTCAAGCACATTTCCAAAGCTAAGAATGGTGATGCCAATGAACTCACCCAAATCACCTCTGACCCACAACTCTCTAAGGGCGAGATGAGCTGGGTTATAATGGTCGAAAAAACAATTATTCTAGGCTCTGGTTAATCAACAATCCCACCATAAAGACAGCTTGATTAGAACTAGGGTGATGTCATTGCCACCTTTGGCAGATCGTAAGGTGCCAAAGGACATCTGCGCCATCGATGTGATACCATCATACTGAAGACGACCAATTATGTAGTATCTCAACAATCCAGGGGCCAAACATGAACCAAAATGTCAAGGATCATGCCACGAAATGCACCGTGTACCAAAACGAGCTCTCAGAAAAGGCAAAGATGACTTTTGTTACTTTTTCTTGGATATACCGAGGCTGCCCGAGTAATGAGAGAAATACATAAAGGGATCTGCGGTGCTCATCAGTTAGGCCGAACGATGAGACGGCTTATTTGACGCCATGGTTATTTCTGGCCAACAATCTTAAAGGTGTGTATTAGGTATGCACGGGAGTGTGTTCAATGTCAGTTACACGGCCAAGTACAATGGGTCCCCTATAGGAACTACATTCAGTGGTGAAACCTTGGCCACTCAGAGGATGGGTCATGAACATCTTTGGGAAGATCCTTTAGACTTTTGTTGCGGCAAAACATGCTTGGATCCTAGTAGCTACCGACTACTTTACAAAATGGGTTGAAGCAAATTCATGTCAATCTCAGTGCGAAAAAAGTCTGTAATTTCGCGAAGAACATATGTTACACGATTCAGTATCTGAAACAATCTTAATCGATAATACGATTTTCACGCCTGAAAGTTTTAGACATTACACATCTGGTCTTAAAATCAAGTTAGAGCAGTCAACACCATATTATCCTCAGACCAATGAGCATGATGCCATTCCACAATTTTGATAAGTTTCAACTCTTTACGGGTCACCGTGAACAAGTGGCGAGTACGCGTAGGCAATGATGCAAGAATTAGAGGAATTAGAAGAAGCATGGTTTGATGGTTGCAATCGTCTCATGACTCCAAAAAAAAAAAAAAAAAAAAAAAAAAAGATTTCTAAGAAAGTATATAACAAAAGGGTATAGCAAAAATGGGGGCTTAGTTTGGCAAACAGTTTTGTCTATTGGAACTAAGAATCCAAGGTATGGTAAATGGTCCTCGAATTGAGAAGGGCCTTTTATTGTTCATAAAGTTCTCTCTAAGATAGCATATCAACCTAAGGACAGAACTGGTTCGTTACACAGGATACC
Source organism: Malus fusca (assembly GCA_035220775.1). Taxonomy (NCBI): domain Eukaryota; kingdom Viridiplantae; phylum Streptophyta; class Magnoliopsida; order Rosales; family Rosaceae; genus Malus; species Malus fusca. The sequence continues at coordinate 17,258,085 of CM069060.1, forward strand.
AATTAACGGATAGTACTTGAAAAAGTATTATCCAGTTACATGGGAAATGGGCGAACAAAGTTGATAAAGACCTAACTACGACTGAATTACCTTAGTTACAAACTTGATCAAGGGCAGCGAGGTGTATGTTCTTTGGATACTCTACAAAGACCAAGAAAATGGTAGTCTCACATGATGTTTTTTTTCCTGAAAATGAAGCCTACTTTGGACCAATGTCTCAGCTTGGGTCTTAGGAGGAGTATCCCTTTAGTACGGCTCGTCTCCCAATTGTTGAAACTGCTGAAGTCAATATTCCTTCAAATCATGAGCTGAAAGTAAGGCTTGATTCTCAATCTGCAATTTTCAAGACGAGCCACCTCATAATCCTGAGTTGAAACACGGCAATTTTATTGCTGATATTTCCTCTTAAGTGACTAAACGACATTCATCAAGGGTCTCTCATAAGCCAAGGAAATATGATGATTATATTATTGTTTATCACAGTATAAGGTATCCGATTCAGAAGTACTCCAATTATGACAGTTTCTGAAAAATATTCTTCTTTTTTGAGCAAAATTTTAAAGGATTTAGAACCTACAGCATTTCAAGAAGCAAATTCTCAATTAATATGGAGAAATGCAATGACAGAGGAACTTCAAGCTGTTGATGAGAACAAGACATGGACTATTGTTAAGCTGCCAAAAGGTGAAAAATCAGTCGGTTGTTGATGGGTTTACAAAATAAAATACAAGAGGGACGGATCAATGGAGAGGTATAAGGCAAGGCTCGTTTCTAAGGGATTCTCACAAACCTATGGAGTGGATTACAAAGAAACATTTGCTCCAGTTGCAAAATGAATACAGTTTGAGTAATCTTATCAATTGTCGTTAAATCAGGATTGGCCTTTATTCCAAATGGATGTAAAATATGCATTTTTACATGGGGACTTGGAAGATGTTTACATGAGTCTCCCACCTAGACATCCGCAAGAATCACGAAGGGGCTTAGTTTGCAAGTTGAATATAACTCTTTATGGCCTCAAGCAATCACCGAGAGCTTGGTATGCAAATCTGAGTTCTGTTCTTATGGGCAGAGGATATAAAAGAAGCACAACATATTCTTTATTATTTATCAAGAAAGAAGCATTCAGCACCACTGTCGTTCTGATATATGTTGATGATCTTGTGTGTAGGAAATAAGAATGGGCACAAGCGGTTGATAGGACTTTGTGCAACTATAGGGCTCGTTTGGTACACATGATTGAATTGGAACGAATAACTCTAAAATTTCAAGGTGTATTTAAGGTGAAAATGAATGGTTTTTCATGAGTAATTCATCTTCGATCCTCTAGGTGGTCATAATATTATTATTTCTTGCTTCAACATACTTTAATTAAATTAACCATTCCAATCCAATCATGTGTACCAAACGAGTTCTAAAGTATCATGTAGGTTGGAAGAAAGCTCTAAGTGTTTGGTAGCAACACCTGTACGGAAAAGGTACATATAGCTAACAGTAGGAACTCCTCAGCTAGGTATATATCTTGTACACAGGTTATTTAATGCATCTGAGGGAGACAGAATATTATTTGCGACAAAAAATGAATGTGGTTAGTTATATTATGCGTGTAGCCATCTCAACATTATGTATATATCTTGCTATAAAATAGGGACCTTGATCTACTACTTCGAACATTGTAAACAGGAAAAACCTGAAAGTCATGATCATTTACATGTGCATACGTGTGTGTGTATATATATATATGTGTATATAGGCAATATACGTAAAGTTCACACTTGGATGGTTGATAAACCTTGAACATTATGTTTCAATGCATAGAAGAAATTACTCAGGTTGTTCTGGGAACTGCAATCATAGGGAGACTGCCATCTATGTGAAGGGTGAACATGGTCCTATAGGTTACCGGCTTTGTTTCATCGGCCAATTTGAAGCAAAAGAAGCTAAGGAGAGCCATCGCTACTATCTTCATCTGCCGGTAAGCAAAGTCCTTCCCTAGACTCCTGCAAATAGCACAAATGAAAGTGATACTATTATTAGTGAACATTTGGATAATTAGCATATATTTTTGTGATTAAGGAAAAAGAAAATATTTTTACAAACGTGAAATGCGACGAATTTGAAAATATTTTTACTAACGTGAAATGCGACAAATTTGAAGGGTCGGAAATCATCAGCATCTTTTCCCCAGATATAAGGCATTCTTCCCATGGCATAGGTGATGTAGTTTATGTTGTCTCCTTTTCTCACTCTAAAGCCATCTGGAAGAATGTCATCTGCATCTGCACATCTCCCATCCTTAGAGAAAACCAAGACATAAAGATGTTAATATTTACAGTAATATGAAGAATTCTTCCAACTTAAAGAGTTGAAGTTCACTACCTATTTCTCCCTTAGTAATAGACAGGGTTTTAAATTTCCATAAGAGACTTGGCTCCTTATGTGCCAAGGACTCGTTCATCTGTGCAGACTAAATATAGTTACACACGTGTGCACAAACTATTTATGCACATGTGCCAGTATGTGTTTTGCAAAGTAAGCAGGAATAACTCCTTAAGACAAACAGTGTTCTAAGTTTCCTTGTGGAATAATGACTTTCTTGTATTGGTTTTGATATATTTAAAAGACTTTAATCAAGGTTTTGGCACTGTCCTGTTTAGAAACTCACAAACTACCATATAAAGTATAGAAAATAACATCTTATTAAAAAAATATGACAAGGAAAATTTAAATCAGGTTATTCGAGTATATACATACTATTGGAACTGCAGGGTAGAGCCTTAAGGTCTCTGTCAGCGCCACGTGAAGATGGTGCATTCGTTCTAGAGTTTCTTCAGTTATGTTTTCCACGAATTCATCAACTTTCGCTTCGCCTACCTGATTACCAACGACATCCCTCACTTCTTGTACAACTTTTTCTTGTATTAGAGGGTTCTTGCCGAGCATGTAGAAGAACCATGACAGTGTAGTTTGTTGAATAAGTGGCCAAGTGGCCAAGTGGACAACAAAACAAATTAAAAAAGGAAAGGACAACATGATTATGTTTCCTTGTTTTGTGGCTTGTTTTGTGGCTTTTTCAAAGCCATAAGTATTTGGTTTCGGAGAAGAAAAAGTTGTAGAAGAGTGCACAATTTTCTGTTTTAGTAGCCCATCTTTGAGAGAAAAAAAGGGAGCTGCAGAGAGCAGAAAACTGAGAGTAGAAAGAGAAGAAAGAAAGGTGATTTTCTTTCTTTGTTGGTACTCACTCAATCAAAGTTGTATTTGTGTATTAGCTTTGAGCTTTGCATAGAGAGGAAATTATTCACTATATTTCCCTCTCTATTTGTTTCTTTGATGAGTGAGAGTTATTGGGTGTATTGGGGTTTTGGGTTGTGAGATTGCCAACACTTTGTAAACTCCCATTTGGTTGATAGTGGATTATTGGGTGAGCTCCTACTGCTCCGAGGACGTACTCCAGTTACACTGACTGTTGAGGAACCTCATTAAAATCTTGGTGTCTTTAATATTTTGTTCTTGCATTTTCATTTGATAAATTTCCTGTGGGTTAGCTTGAGTTGGTTCCAACGGGTTTGGTGTTGTCATAGCACAACATAGTTGCACTGGTGTCTTTGCCAGCAAACATAAAAGTCAGTATTATATCCCTCAGATATTTGTCATTCATTTCCTCTGGATTCTTCACACTCTCCAACTTGACAGTATGTCCTCCTTGTCAATCTTTGAAACAATAAAATAAAATTCAGAACTTCATAGAAAACTAAAATCTTAAATTTGCCATTAATGTAGGGAAGTGATTTCCGCACGCCCTGTTTCTCCTTCTGCATACCCTTGTTTAATTTTCCCTTTAATTCTCTTTTGATTTCTACAATCCGAAATGAACTGGGGAGTAAGAGGGGAAAAAGGATGTGTGCAAAACACTACCCTTGCTGTAAGTTTTCCTCACCTGAAAAACTGATGGTGTGTAAAAAATAAATAGAATTACATGGTAGAGACACATTCTGTAAAGCCAATGTAGTAATGTAAAATTTACTTACATCTTTTTGCTCCTCTTGCAATCTCCTCTTGCTGCATATAACTTGGTGCACAAAATCATCGATAACTTTGACATACTTTTTAAGGGAGGCCTCAGAACCAAGGTTGAAGATTCTTTTTAGTTTCCAGGATGGATCAATGTAGCGAAAATATGTCAGTGCAGTAGATTCATCAAAGGCCTTCATGAATGCAGTCCCTTCTTTGCTTGACCCCTCCAGGCAATGCAGTTCTATTCCAAACCCGACTTTGAATATGGAATCCAAGGTACATCTCATAAGCAAATCCTACAAATAGAATCAAATGCAAAATGTTATGTTTGATCCAAAGAGTTTGTTGAGTGTGAATCCTACATCAGAGAATTAAGAGACCTTGGCCTGTGCTTATAAGGATTGGATTGGATAACTCAATAGATTCGAGGTATGTTAAAGGTAGAAAATAGATTACTCATGAAAAAATTAACCCACCCGTGCAATCCCTACCCATAAAATGGAACGATATTAACGTTGTATAACTTATACGTTCTAATCCCCACGACATGAACACTCTTCCAACTCTCCCATTTCTTACTACAAGTCCACAATACATCAGTCTTATAAGTTATCCAATCCAATGCAATCTTAGGCTCCAAACGAGCTGTTATTTCACAGATCATATTTTCCCTCCCAGCGTGCTTTATTCTCATATCAGTACCAAAAATCAGTCAGATCAAATTGACTTTAATTAGGACTCCCCCAACTTTCCAAGTTTAATTAGCTAAGCCCTCTAAACAAATTTTTATAAAACCAGTTTGATTAAGAAATACCAAACAAGAAAAGAAAAGTTAAACAAATGTTTTAGGTCTCAAATTACTCACCTGCATATCAAAAACCCCTCCGGAACTTGAAATTCCAAAAACAACTCTAACCAGTTTGGCAGCATTTCTTCTAAGCACAGAGCAGCTAACATCTCTAAGCACCCTTGTTGAGAATATTAAACTAAACATGGTAAATACCAAAAATATATATGACAATATTTGGGAATTTCTTATATATTCATTAATCTCCAAAGTGGAGTATATATAGGAGTTACAATTGGTATTACATATGTAATTCACCAATGTGGGACAATAAACTACTATTTACACTTTAACTAATATATAACTCGCAACACTCCCCCTCAAGTTGGTGCAAAGATGTCACGCATGCCCAACTTGTCAAGTGAGTTGGAAAACACACTATTAGACACAGCCTTAGTAAGAGCATCAGCAAGTTGATCTTCAGATCTCACAAACGGAAACATAATAATTCCAGCATCCAATTTTTCCTTAATGAAATGTCGATCACTCTCCACATGTTTTGTTCGATCATGTTGCACTGGATTATGAGCAATCTCAATAGCAGCCTTGTTATCACAATGAAGTTTCATAGCACCTTTGGGTTTAAACCCAAGATCTCTCAACAATTTTTTTAACCACAACAACTCACATACACCATGAGACATACCACGAAACTCAGCTTCTGCACTTGACCTAGCCACCACTTTTTGTTTCTTGCTTCTCCAAGTAACTAAATTATCACCCACAAACGTAAAGTATCCAGATGTAGATCGCCGATCAGTGATAGAACCTGCCCAATCTGCATTTGTATACCCTTCGACATTCAAATGACCATTCTTGGAGAAAACCAGGCCTCTGCCAGGAGCCATCTTCAAGTACCTCAAAATATGGGTTACTGCATCCATATGAGCTTCATTAGGTGAGTGCATAAACTGACTTACCACACTAATTGCATAAGCAATGTCAGGGCGAGTGTGAGACAAATAAATTAATCTCCCCACAAGCCTCTGATACCGTTCCACCAAGATGATTCTACTCAATCGGAGTAGGAACTTGATCTGGAAATAAGCCCAGACGATGATTCTGCTCAATCGGAGTATCAACAGGTTTGCAATCTAACATACCTGTTTCAGCTAACAAATCAAGAACATATTTCCGTTGAGACAGAAAAATACCATACTTGGATCGTGCAACCTCAATTCCAAGAAAATACTTCAATTCACCCAATTCTTTCATCTCAAACTCAGTAGCTAGGTACTTTTGAAGGCGTTGTATCTTCTTCTGATCATCACCAGTCACTATCATGTCATCAACACAAATAATCAATGCAGTTAGCTTACCATTTTGTCGCTTTAGAAACAAAGTATGATCTGAATGACTCTGGATATACCCAAACTTCTTCATTGAACTTGTAAACCTCCCAAACCACGCTCTAGGAGATTGTTTCAAACCATACAAGGCCTTTCGTAACCTGCATACAACACCTTTTTCAGGAGATGTTCCAATACCAGGTGAGAGATCCATATACACTTCCTCCTTAAGATCACCATGAAGGAAATCATTCTTAACATCAAACTGCAACAGAGACCAATCTTGGTTTGCTGCTAAGGACAGAAGAACACGCACAGTATTAAGTTTGGCAACAGGAGCAAAGGTCTCCTGATAGTCCACCCCATAGGTTTGAGTATAACCCTTAGCAACTAATTTGGATTTATACCGGTCAATAGAACCATCTGCTTTGTGCTTAATAGTAAACACACATCTACATCCAACGACTTTCTTCCCTTTTGGTAAAGGAACCAAATCCCAAGTAGAATTCTTTTCAAAAGCTTCCATCTCAACTTTCATGGCATTAACCCACTTAGGGTCAGACAAAGTATCTTGCAATTTTGTTGGAATTGATACACTAGATAGCTGACATATGTAAGATGCATATGGTTTGGACAAACGATAAGTAGACACATAATTGTTGATAGGATATTTGGCTTTGGCATGCATATCAGGCTCATATTGTACTTTAGGTTTTCCACGATTAACTCGTGGAGGCAACTGGTAAGTAGAAGAATCGTCAGAATTTACCTCATGTATGCCACCATCTTGTACCAAACTGTTAGAAGAATCATCATTGGACGAACCATCATCACGCAACTCGTTAGATATATCAGCAGCAAGCAACCGATCATCAGAAGGTAATTCGTCAGACATACTAACAGGCAATTTGTTGGGCACATCTAATCTGTCGTCGGTAGAAATAGTTTCGGCAGGTGACCGATCACTATCTGTAGCCGACTGATCAGTATCACGCAACATAATAGGTTCTGTTCCCAACTCTGCCTGTAACACATCATCCATACCATCTCTTCAAATCTGCACTTCACTCCCCCTCTCCCCCTGAAGTGGAAAGTCGGAAAAGGGCTTCACAAAATACGAAACTTCCTCATGGAAGGTGACATCCAGGCCAATATAAGTTTTTTTAGTCGGAGGATGATAACACTTATAGCCTTTTTGATTGTTAGCATACCCAATAAAGCCACACCGGAAAGCACATGCATCAAGTTTACTCCGCTGATGAGAGTAGACATGCACATACGCAATACACCCAAACACTTTCGGAGGAAGTTTTGATACAGAAACAAGAGAAACATGTGTTTGTAGCACATCAAACGGTGTCTGAAAATCAAGAACCCTACTTGGAACACGATTGATCAAATACACAGCAGTCAAAACAGCATGACCCCACAAATGATTAGGAACATATTTATCGAACATTAAGAAGTGAGCAACCTCCATTATTTGACGATTATTTCGTTCGGACACACCATTTTGTTGGGGTGTAAACGGAGTAGTCGTCTGGTGAATAATACCATGATCACGAAAAAAACATGCCAAAGTGTGATTCACATATTCTCCTCCGTTATCAGACCTGAAGACCTTAACTTTGGTCTGAAACTGAGTAGACACCATTGTACAAAATTCTTGAAGAAGTAACGGAACATCACTCTTATTCTTCATCAAGAACACCCAAGTTAGTCGAGTACAATCATCAATAAAAGTAACAAACCAACGGAATCCATTAGAAGTAACTTTCGCCAGACCCCACACATCAGAATGTATCAAATCAAATGGCAAAGTAGCTTTAGAATCACTTACAGGAAATGAAGCACGATGACTCTTAGCCATGACACATGTTTCACACTTGAACTCTGAATCACTACAAGTGCGAAACAAAGAAGGAAATAGATGTTTCATATAACTGAATGATGGATGTCCCAAACGTCGATGCCACAACCAAATTTAATGTCTGTCATCCACTTTAGCACTTAAAACTTGATGATTATTTGAACCAAAAACAACAATATCCTCCATAGTCAAGATGTACAAACCCCCTATTCTTTTACCATGACCAATTATCTTATGAGTTTGAATATCTTGAAAATAACAATATGTAGGGTAGAAGTGAGCAGAACAATATAAGGTATGAAGAAGTTTTCCTACCGACAAAAAATTGCACTTAACATCAGGAACAAGTAAAGCACAGACCAGTGATAAGGTTGGAGTCAGAGAGATAGTGCCTTCACCCTTCACAGGGGAATGTGCTCCATTTGCACTAGTAATATACAGATCACGAACATAGTCACATAACTCATCAAACACTCTAGGGTCACTAGTCACATGATCAGTGGCCCCAGTATCAATTATCCATTTATTTGTTCCACCAAGATGCATAACAACACTATGATTATATTGAGCCATTGAACAAAATCACGAACAATAAAGGCACAACAGATACGCAGCGGAATGAAAACAATTTACCAGAATACTGTAGCAGAGACTGTTCACGGCCCGTAGCAGAGACTGTTCACGACCTGTAGCAATCACTGTTTACGGCACTGTGACCACTGTTCACAAAGCAGATACTGTTCACACAATGTACTGTAGCGCGACACTATTCATTTTTTTTTTTTCACGAAGTAAATCACGAAAAATATGGGCACAAAATTAAAGCACACAGGTCACCAAGAGCAAATTGCTCTGATGCCATATTAAACTAAACATGGTAAATACCAATATTAAACTAAACATGGTAAATACCAAAAATATATATGACAATATTTGAGAATTTCTTATATATTCATTAATCTCCAAAGTGGAGTATATATATGAGTTACAATTGGTATTACATATGTACTTCACCAATATGAGACAATAAACTATTATTTACACTTTAACTAATATATAACTCGCAACAGAGAACTCGAAGCTCGCAAGCTTCCTCTGCTGCTTCTACTTTTCTCCATCAACAACAAATATCCCTTGGGCCAAAAATATCCGACAGAATACTTTGAGTGAAGGCGCCTTTCGAGTAGCTGGCAAAGTTGGTTTTCAGAAGATGCTCGATGTTGCGCGTGTCAGCCGTGTACACTTCGCTGTGGTCCGGGACTAGAAGCCGGAAAGTTGAGTGTGTTTTGGCAACTTCGGTTTGGTAGTCGTAGACTCTGTTGAAGTATAAGAACATGTTGAAGATAGTGCCTTTTACGGGAGGGTAGTTCGGGTCTCGGATAGACTTTCCGGTGAAGATTTTGAGTATGAACAAAGACACAGTTAGGAAGAGAAACATAAGTATGGAGGTGAAGGTGATAAGGAAAAATCCCATCTCAAATTTGTTTGTGATAACAAAGAGGCAAAGAAAGAGATACGTAGAGAGAGAGAGAGAGAGAGTATGCAAGTGAAATGAAGAGGAGAGTATGCACGTTGACATATTCTATGTATACTAAAACCCGGTGGATGACTACTGTTCATTAACAGTGCTCCACCGGTTTCACCTTTCCATTTGCTTCTCTGAGCCCTCATTTTCTCAGTTTGCCCCTCATCATGTATGGTGCCCTTCATCATGTATCCTCTTTTTCTTTTCCTCTTCTTTTTTCTCTCTGCCCTTCCGTTTCCCTTAGTTTCCCGTCTGTCTTTTGATTTCGATTCCGACCGCATCTTCTCGAAGGTGTTTGGCGTTTCCCCCCCCTGTTTTGCGCGAACGAATTGCTCCCGTTTAGGTATGTTGATTTATGTGTTGGTTTATGTTATGTTTGGTTAGGAAGAAAATTTTATGAAGGTGGTTTGGCTGTGCTTGCAGTTGTTTTCCACAAACGAATCGCACGGTTTTAGGTGCGTTGATACTCTCATCAGAAATTCTAATCTGTTGCTATACACAACGTTTCAAGCTGTGTTAAGCATAGCTATAGCTTATATCTCACTTTTCTTTTCTTTTTTTTCTTTATGTCTTTAAAGATTGTGAAAGCCTGAGATCCTCTGTTTCGTTTTTGTATTTTAGGAAGCTGAGGGTTTGTTGTCAAATGTTGAGCAAGCACCACACAGATCCATGCAAGATGCACTTCTACCGATAATGGAGGCATTAATTTCTGATGAGCTGTTTAGGTACTCAGATATGGATGTGAAGCTATATGTTGCTTCTTGCATTACTGAGCTTACGAGAATAACAGCACCGGTTCCTCCATACAACGATGAATGGATGAAGGTATAACAGCTCCAGTAAACTGTCTAGGATCTGAAGTAATCGTTAATCATTTTGAAGTCCTACATCTTGCATCCTCCAATGCTTATATTTTAATTTTATGGGCTCTTAGGACTTTATTTCTCATTTATTGGTTGAACAGGAAATCTTTCAGCTGACTGTAGCAGCTTTTGAGAAACTTTCATATGCTTCCAGTCCCTTTTATAGAAAGGCAGTTTCCATTCTTCATATTGTTGCGAAGGTTAGGTCAAGCTTGCTGATGCTGGACCTTGGTTGCAGTACATTAATTCTTGAGATGTTCCAACATTTCCTTAAAATAACCCAGTAAGAGCTTTATTCATGCTGTTTTTTTTTTTTTAGGGTATTATTGAGCGATCTTCCAAGCCTTTTCTGGGTGAGGTACATAATTTATATTTTTGCTGTTAGATTTCTTTTTTTTCGATTAATTGTTGTAAGATTCAGGTCTTCGCGTTTTCTTTATTTTTTTTGTGTTTCGTGTGTGGTTGTTTCGTCTGATTTCGTTATTTTGTTGCAGGAAATATTCATCTTCCAATTTTAGTGTATTATTGCGCGATCTTGCAAGCCTTTTCTAGGTGAGGTACATAATTTATATGTTTGCTGTTAGATTTTTTTTTTTCAGCAAATTTTTAATTTTTGGCTGCTCTTTCGTTTGTTGTTCAGTTTTCTGCGTCATAATTCCCAAAATGAGAAATGCTGAAGGTTAATAGCTTGGAAAATGGTATGAACATATTACATATATACGTGAAATTTCACTGCTCCTAGATTTGATTTCTGCCTTCCATCGTGTTAAGGTCGGTCAAATGTACTATTTCATTTTTGGGGTTGAATAATGCGATCTGAATCTCGGGTTTAAAATTTTTGTAGCCTTGAGTTGAACTTGATCCAGAGCTAATGCAAATGGATTTTTATTATTCCTATATATAAATGATGGCTGTTGAAATTTTTTTTCATTTATTGATATCATATTTTGCCATCACCTGTGCCATGATGCAGGCTCGGATTGTAACCCTTGAGAAACTCACTGCCGTAAATCTGCCTTAAGAGCTGCAATATATCGATCAGTTACTCAACTTTGATGATAGAAGTCATAATGTTTGTTCTGCTTGCTTCCAGGTGTGTCTCTTTTGATGGTTTTCCGAACATTATTTCACTTTCACTGTACTATGCTTAGCAGAACAACCCAAACATGATTTCTTTTTTCCCAATCCCAGTCTGTGGAATTCAAGACAAGTATCCAGACAATTTTGACCTTGAAATATTAACAATGGTTGTGAAGAGAAAGAAGAAGATGATTATAGGCTACCATAAGAGGGAGGTCAATGAATTTCGTTACCCTTAAAAACGATTGAATTTCACATATTGTGTTCTGGAAAATGAGTAATCAATCGCTAATGCGAAGGTAAGCTATTTTAAGTTTTGGTCCATATTCAGATTATTTGATTTCATTCCTTTGTTGCATGTGTTTAAGGTGCAGTTTGGGATTGAGGTGATTAAAAAAAAAACTGGTATGAAAAAACGCTGGGAGCTTTTTTGTGTTTGGTAAACATTCAGCTTTAGCTTTTTTTCACATTTTTTGGTGAAAAAAAGCCAAAAACAAGAAGCTGCAAAACCCAGCTTTGAAAAACCGGTTTTTTTTCACGTCTGTTTTACATAAAAGTTTACCAAACACTATAATACTGGTTTTTTTTTTCAAAAGCATTTTTACAAAAAAGTTTACCAAACACTCTACAGCTTTATTTCACATCCGCTTATTCTCACAGCACAGCAGAAGCAGTTTTTTTTCAAAGCACAACAATATCAAACCAGCCCTAAGAGTCGTCTTGGTGAAGCTGGTTAAGAATGTACAAATTGAAATTGTTGTGGGTGGTCTCATATTTGTGTAAGAACCGTGAATCTCTAACACTCTTCCTTGTCTCTAATACTCTTCCTTTTTTCATTTTCTGTTAATTGAGCTCCCAATTGATCATTTTTTGTGATTTTTGTTTTCTGGGTTTTGTTTGGTTGTTGAGAAGATGCCGAAGGAAAGTTTAGAAGCAATTTTTGTTCTGTTTTATATTATTGTGGTGCTACCTATATTATTATGGCGCTTAAATTTAGTGTAGTGTTGAGATAAAACTAGCGATAGCTTATTATCATTGTTTTCTCCGATGCAGTCATTGTTTTCTCCGATTCAGTTTTTTTTTTTTTGCCTTTTTCTATTTGGACGAAAGTAGATGGCCACTTGGCCACTAAGGGTGCGTTTGTTGCACCAGACTGTTTCGGACTGGACTAACTAGAGGGACTAAGCTGGACTGGCTTAAACTAGACTAAGCTGGACTAACTTAGTGAAGCGTTTGGTGCAGTGTCGGACTAAAAAGCAGGATAATGAAAAAAAAAAGAAAAAAATTAACCGATGATATATAACAAAATATTGATGTTATTTGCTTCAATCCAACAAAAAGCAGCAGATCCGCAATAAAAAAAATCGAGGAACAAAGTCTTTCCAAAAAACAAATAAATAAATGGAGGAACAAAGCTAAACATAAGCAATTCTTGGAAACGAAATTGAGTAAACAAAGAAACAATTCCAGAAAATATAACAGTTGACTCTGAGCCACTTATCCTTTACATTCCCAATTCTTGTAATTAGATTTCAACTTCTCACTACAGACTAAAACTAAGATGAGAGCTTTATATTGGAACAACAAAACCAAACCAGTTCTACTTATCCAAATTTGTTCTTTCTTGTTCTAGTTCTTCTCCAAGGTTGTTCTTTACCTAAAGTCCTTCTCCCAACGACCAACAACTGCTGCCAATGGCTGTTAATGTCAGTGGAGCAACAACTGCGGTAAGAAAAAAGAAATTAGAAAGAAATCCCAAAGAGACATTCCATGTTAAATAGGAAAATCCCCATGAATTATATGATCACACATAATAGCATTACTTGGTTAGAGGTGGGGTGGAGCTTCCAGATTTTCTGTGTGGGTTTCAGACATGGGACTCTGATAATCAAGAGACAATTCTATGAAAGCCGATCCATTTCCTTAGTGACCTCTTTTGCATATGGTATATCTCATTATGAAGGTTCAAACTCATTGCTAGATACCTCAACAACCTAAATAAACATGACCGCATTACTTAAACACCTAAAACTCATCTTAATTGCAAAGGCTATGAAGAAAACATAGCAGAATAACACATACAAAATATAAAATGTTACCTGGCTAATAAAGTACTCTGCAAAGGACAAGGGTGGCTTTATTGAGCAATATCATGCTTTGCACCATCCAAAGTGTTCTTTAGCAACATTGCCACCGTCATTGGTCCGACGCCACCAGGAACAGGAGTTACCCATCCGGCTACCTTACATGCTTCCTAGAAATCTACATCTCCAACCAATCTATAGCCCGACTTTCTACTCGGGTCGTCTATAGCATTTGTGCTGACAACAATGACAGCAGCACCTGGTTTAACACAACTACCCTTGATCTGAAATTCAGCAAGGAAATATAATAACAAAAATGATAGTAAACAGATTTCATTGAGTTAAAACATAAACAATAATCGCCACGAGACGAAGACAAGGAAAGTACAGAACCGACGCAATGCTATTTGCACCAGCAGATGTCGGTTATTCCATTTAAGCAACGATATAGCCTAGTGAAAGCTTATAAATTTCTAATGCATTGTCTTACAACTCCAAAGTGAACGATGGAATGTCCTTTTTCCTTCACTTGGGATGAATGGAACCAAACAACTAGTCCTATTCTTCTAACTAGAACGAAACTAAGTACTAGATTTTTTCATGGAAAGCCAAAAAATACGAGATAAGATAACACCTGCATGTCATAAGACGATGTTACGACATACCAAGGAACTATAATCTATGAATTGCCTACCATCATTGCTTGTCCTGCTGCAGCAATAATAATGTCCGCTTCGCGAATGAAACTCTCTGGATCAGGTGTGCAGGAATGGACTACGGTAACAGTAGCATCTGCTTTCAAAAGTAATCCAACAATGTTACTTCTGCCAACAATCACTGCCTTCTTTCCCTTTATGCTTATCCCACTCCGCGACATAAGTTCAAGACAGCCCTGCAGATTAAAACCATTAAAACAAAACTATAACCTGTACATGAATGGCTTTCGCGATTTTATGTAAATATTGCTTGGACAATAAGTTCTTTCCACCATTTAATTTCCATAACTTTCTGTGCAACTAAACACAAAATAAACATGACAGAAAAAACATACAAATTAAGCAGCAAACTTACTCGAATTGATAGGCATAACCGACGAGATCGATGTTGGGAATAACAACAGGGCCTCTCGAAGGTCATGCACAGAACGAATTTCTCAGAAGAAGACGATTGTTCTCTGCAGGATCAAATATTCTCCTAAAACAATATGACTGATTTGTGGATCAAATTAATACCCAGAAATCAATCAAAACCTAGAAATCCCATAAATAAATCAGAATGCAGAAATCCCACAAGTAAATCAAAACCCATAATCGATTAAACCCAGAAATCGTTCAAAACCCACTAACAATTTCACGAATCTTCATAACAAAATCGAAGAAAACGAAGAAGAGGAAGTGGAAGATGAAGCCCTGAGAAACTTATGAGGACGCGACGTTGGTCGTGGAATGGTCCGGCAAGGTTATGGAGCAGAGCGGGACGACGAGAGAGATGACGGTCTTACTAGTCCATTGGTATTCGGGGGGTCTCGCTAAGACGATCTAGCGAGCCCCTTAGTCGAGGCGAGTGAACGGTAATCCCACTAAAGCTAGTCCGGTTGTGGAACAAACAAGGGACTACAGTCTAGTCCAGTCTAGTCCAGTCTAGTCCTTCCTAATTCGGTCAAACAAACGGGCCCTTATAGTATAGATAAAAATGGATATTATGGCGTGGTTACAGAATTTGTATTTCATTTGTATAGATTAAATGCAAGACGAAGGTCTAACTCCACTTGACCAATTGGTGGCACATAAAAAGGTTGTCAAAATTAAAGTGCATGTCTGTGGAATATAGAAACCAAAGTATCAATGCATGGACGATAAACATACAAGCTTACATTGTATATTGGTTGATGAAAAGGTAATTGATTATTTTTTAGTAAAATTAGTTTATAGACATTTGATCTTCTGTGTTAAGGATGAGTTATTTGTTTTATTGCATATGACAAGGCATTTGACAATGTTTTTTCTGTGAGTTACAGCTCTGTAAAAATATTTGCTCCATTTTCTACTTAATGTTTATCTTAGTCTTTGGTTATTTATATGTTAAAAATATAATCTATACTTATATTCTTGTTCCCGCAACATCATGCGGATAAAATTTACTAGTATAATATAAATTTACTTTTTATTTTTCTAGGTTTTTTAGCTAAGGTTGGAAGCGTGAAAATGAAATGAAGAGAAGAGAAAGGATGCAAGTTGACATATATAATACAAATTTACTTTTTATGTTTTCTGGGTTTTGTATTCTTACAAGAAACAAAAAGGCGCGCAAGCTGTCATGTATAATATAAATTTACTTTTTATTTTGGGAGCTTTAATAAAAAAGGCTTGGGCAAATAAATATTTAATCAAAAACCATCCAAAAATATTATTTAACCAAAAGGGTTTAAAGTTTAATAAAAAATCATCTAAAATTATTGTCCACGGGTCAAACTTACAAGCTCAATCCTCTACAAATCTACACTTTCGTAAATACCCTTAAATGATTCGATATTGTCCTCACTCTTCACCAACCTTAACCTCACACGAAAATGCCATAATAACTTCATGTCTTCCTATCAAATTGAATTCCCCCATTTCAAAAACAATCAAATCAAAGTTCAAATCAAAGTTGAAAAATGAAGCATTCATCAGAACGAAGCCGTTGAAACAAGTTTAATGGCAGAAACCGGTGAAAAAGTGTCTGAAAAAAATAATAAAAAGAACCAAAACATAAAACTATTTCTGGACAACCCAAAACATAACACTGTTTCTAGAAAAAAAAATCAGATATAGTATTTGTTTTGTCTGTGCACAAACTAACACTGTATCTGGAAAGAAAAGAACCAAAATCCAGAAACAGTGACTTAAATTCTAGAAACAGGGATTTAGATTCCAAAAACAGTTTGTGTTTTAACCTTTGACTGTTTCTTTTCTTTCATGCATTAGTTGATTATATTTAAGAAATAGAATGCTTATTTTGCTTTGAATCCAAATACAACGAATTTCAATATTTCTTTTCTAGCCTACGTTTAAGAAACAGTGTGTCTATTTCATTTAGATCCAGAAACAGTGACTTAGATTCCAGAAACAGTAACTTATATTTCAGAAACAGTGATTTAGATTCCAGAAACAGTGTTACTTAAAATCCAGAAACAATTTATTTTTACAGTCCAGAAACAGTGACCTGTCGTTATTATTGAACAACATGCAAATCTAAATTTATTTTCTGGAGAAACAAATGATGAACTCCACTACGAAGAAAAATTGAAAAACAGTACCTCGAATACACTATGAATAATAACGACGACCACATTTCAACGAAATAATACAAAATATAAATTAAATAGCATGATGATCTATATTTTTGTTTCAAATAAAAATAAGAAGGTCTGTAAAACAACAATGAACTCCATTAACGACGAAAATATGGAACTCAACCTAAAAAAGTTAGGGGTAAAATCGACAAATCATAATTTATTATAGTTGGGTCATATTTAGTTGGACTACTTTAATATGGGTCTTGTACTAATCATTAAACAAAACTTATAACATGGTTTTTTATTAAAACTAAAACTTTTCAAGCCCTTTTCATTAGTTTTCCTTTTTATTTTTTCTAGGTTTTGTATTCTTACCATAAACAAAAAAGCATATTTGTTGATTTGTGCTCTAAATTTGTATAAAACTATCAATTCATCTCCTGAACTTTAATTTTAACTGATTACTCCTTTGAACTTTTATAATTAGCCAATTTTTCCTTTAAACTTTAATTTGAACCGATTACCCCATTGAACTTTTATAAATAGCCAACTTCCCTCTTGGCGTTGGATTTTAAAAAATTTCAAACAATTTTCCACTCATCTTGATCACGGAAACAATACATGACAACTGTATGAGGGCAAAAAAGATGAAAAATTGGATGGATGAAAAATTGAATGAAATTTTTTAAAATCTAATGTCAAGGGGAATTGGCTATTTACAAAGGTTCAGGGGTAATTAACTAAAATTAAAGTTCAAGAGAAAAATTGGCTAATTATAAAAGTTCAAAGGATAATTGGCTAAATTAAAGTTCAGGGGAAAATTGGCAGCTCCATACAAGTTCAAGGGACAAATCAACAAATACATCAAAAAAAAAATTGCGTGGAATGAACTAATTGCAGGCGTCCTGCACTTGATGGAGAAAGCTTTGTTGAGTAAGTGAAAGAAAGATGGAATCATTTAGGGCTGGTTCGGTATGGAATACCAAATCAAAACTAGTATCTTGAATCCCAAACCGAAATTTTTTGGGCTGGGAATTTGAAAACCAATCTCAAATCAAATTTTTGGAAATCCCAAATTTCGGGAATCCTGAAATATTTTCAAGATTTCGGGACAAATTGGGATTAAATTTCATAAATCCTAACCTAATGGTAAACATAAATATAGAAATTAAATTAGGGTTGGAATCATGAACATCTAATCCAAAACATGAACAAATTTCATAAATCCTAATCTAGAATTCGAACCCTAAATTAATTCCAACATTTACCTGATTTGGGGGAGAATCAGTGCACAGTACACTGGATGAAGAAGACTCTCAGACTTTGAGTGTCTAATAGAGAGAATCGCGTGAGAGAGAATTGCGAGAGAGAGTGGTGACTCTGTGTGGTGAAGGAAGGCTCCACAGTTGGAGACGGTAGTAATAGTATGGTGTGGTGGTGGGCCAGTGACTGGCCAGAGTTAAGCTTCAAATTCGAGACAGATAGAAGAAGGCTCGGTGGCTAAGGGAGGGAGGTTGGCTTCAATTGAAATGAAAGTTATAAACGAACGATGAAGAGAGAAGGCTGGAGAACCCTAAAAATGAATGGACGACACAAATCAATTTGAAACAATCCAATGGTTGAAATTAACTCTAACTATAATTAAAAAATAATATATATGTATAAATATATATATATAATAATTAATAATATATATTTTCGGTTCGGCATGGGATTCCCGAAATATTGAGAAGACAATCCCGAATCACGTACCAAAATTTCGGGATCGGTTCGGGATAGCATCCCAAAAATTTCGAGAATTTCAGTTTGGGACATTTTTGGTTTGGGATCCGAATTTTTTTGTTCGGTTCGGGATTTTTAGGAATTTTTACCCCTAGAATCTTGGGAGTTTTAACGAAAAGGGTCTGGAACTATTCATTCTTAATTATAAGGACATTTTGTGTATGAAAGGTCCATAATGGATCAAGTACTTTTCTTTATTTACTCTTATGCCATTACAGCGGGGTCCACAAAGACGTTGACATTTCTGTCTGGGAATACATCATTTTACATTATGCTATTAAACTTATGCTAATTTTACAGCTAGCTCTTCAAGCTTCCATCATGTTGTCGATGTTATGCAGCTCTTCTTCTGACAAATTATTCCAATATTGTCCATCGCCTTCTACTAGCTCCGCATCTCTTTCTCTATCTTCTTTCACCTTGTAATATATTTCTGCTGTTTCTTCTTTGAAATTTTGGGGCTTCCAATAAGGCTGATGACTGATTATTGTCTTGTTGTAAATATACATCTCTTCTTCTTCTGCTACTAGTACCATGTCATACCTAAAATCTTCAAACTCATCTAAAGCAAACATTTGGATCCCTCTAAATTTTAAAATATCTTTGTATGAAGGAGTCCACTTATGTGAGGAGATAGGGTTTAGTCTAAATGACTCTTCATTGATCATGGCTATATGCCTAGCTTTCTCCTTATGCATATGTACATACCAATCTGGAGGACTACTAATAAAACTTATGCAAATTTCCTTCCACCTTTCTAGATAATCTTCTGCTACTTTTATAAGTTTTTCAGGAAATGATTCTAGTTGAGAAATACGGTTAATAAATATTTTATCGAGATAACCAAACTCTAATAGTAAGGCAGGGGTAACTTCTACCACATTATGCTTTTCCTGATACTCATAACTAAAATGCCATGATTTAAAATCTCTCATGTTAATCATGGCCACAGCTACGCTAACCTCTGGTTTACAAATACAATTCTATGTACTATCACAAAGACATGGAGGATACATCTTTGTAATAATATCCATCCTTGGTTTTGGATAAAAGATGGACTGATACAAGGCGCATTGTAATTGTAATTGTAACTCTTTCATGGACTGTGATGCTCTGCTCAGGATCTCATTTTGCATATCTGTTGGCATTATTCTTAGTTTCGCCTTTGAAATTTCTTCTAATAAGACATCATCTAATATTAAGTCTGAAGATATATTCCTAAGAAAACTTTCATATTTTTCTTGTTTTTCTTTGTCACTCAGAACCTGATGCTGATCATTACTTTGATGTTGCTCCATTTCAACGTCTTCTTCTAAGAGCTCAATCTTAATTTCTTCTATGGGCTCATTAGCCTCTTGTTCTATGGGTTCAATAACCTTTTTTCCTTTATTCTTATGATGATCAGTTTCTAAACCTACTTTTAATTCTCTTTTCAAGGTGTCACTTGCCTTTTGCTGCATTCTAAGAGATTGGAGTTCTTGGTTCATTTTGGTAAACTTACCAAGTAATGACTCATGGTCCCTAGAAATGGCTTGAAGGTTGTGCTCAAGAGAATGAATATGCTGCTGGTTTTGGTGGAAATTAAAATTAAAGCTATCAAACTCTTGTTCCAAGGCTCTAATTAATTTTTCATAACCTAACCTCATGCTTGGCTGCTTAATTTGGATATTCCAGAAATTATCTAAGAGAACCTGCTGCCTATCAAACAGCCCTGGTACCCTTGACCTATATCTCAGAGTTGGATTTCTGATTCCTTCAACAATATTGCCATTAAAACTGAACGTAGGTACTGGTGGTGATGCTGGTCTGCTCATGCTATTTTGAAATCCACTGAATGGTGGAGGTTGATGGTGCATCATCATGCCATTGAAAGAAACTCTTTTGCCTTACAGCCTTGTGCTATTTGTTGATGATGGTCCACGATATTCCATACCTGTTCAACAAATTAATCTTGATAAGATATCAGCTAATGTATTGTCATTACCTTTTATATGTTCAAAATTGGTTTAAAACCATTTCCTGTAATTGAATCAACAAAATTAACCCATCTTCGGGCTGCCTGTTTATTAGCATGTATCTTGTTATAATGAGAAACTATATTTTGACAATTTGTTCTAATCGTATATACTTCATTATGTAAAAATAAAGAAAATGCTTCAAGTGAATTAATTATCCCTAGAATTTCTAAATCTGTTGATGGTAATCTTGACTGGATATCACTAAACTTTCCTGAGGAATATCTACAAACTTGTTCGTCAGACTTTGGAGACTCCCTATGCTTTTTCTGGTATAGTATACATGTCCATCCGAATGATGAAGCATCTGTTTCAACTATCTTGTAACTATTATCTAGTGGTAATGTTAATGGCTTAAGTTTAGTAATTTCTTGTTTTATTTTTTGAACTAATTTAATATCTTCACTATTAAAATATCTTTGTCCTGTTTTGCTAGTTTTACTATGTAATACTGCTATTTTTCTTCCTAAATCAGGGATAAAATTTCTTGCATAATTTAGCAATCCTAAAAACGCTTGTAACTGTTTCTTATCTTCTAATTTATCTGGAAAATCTAAGACCTTTTTAGTTATATGATCTTGTAATTGTATTGTACATGACTTGATATACATTCCTAAAAACTCTATATCTTGCTTTTCTAATGCTATTTTATTTTTGCTAATCACAATTCCATTATTGATAAATTCTTGTAATACTATCTTTAAATGCTTCCTATGTTCATTTTTATTTTTACTATGTACTAAAATATCATCTACATAAACACTACAAAAATTATCATATTTCTTGAAAATTTGGTCCATCTTTCTTTGAAAGATCGATGGAGCATTTTTAAGTCCAAACGGCATAACGAGCCACTCAAAATGTCCTTCTGGACAAGTAAAAGTTGTCCACTCAATTGATTCTTCTGCTAATCTTATTTGCCAAAAACCTGATTTACAATCAAATTTGCTAAAATATTTACTCTCTTGAATTTTATTTATAAGCTCATCCTTATTTGGTAATTTATAACTATCTTCGTATGTATTATCATTTAATCTCTTGTAATTATAAACTATTCTAGCCTTACCTCTTTTTAGTTCCGAATATTTTCTTACAATAAATGTTGCTGATCTATGTCTAGACTTAGATGGTCTAATTACTTTTAAATTTATTAACTCTTTTATTTGTTGCTCAAACTCTTGTTTATCTATTAGACTACAAGGCATAACAGCCGTCTTAATGGTTAAATCTGGGTTAATTAAATCTAATTTTGCTAGTATTTTATTTTTACTCCAATGTAACTGTGGGTCTTCTCCTATAATCCTAGTTTGTTCTGCTAATTGTAACAATTCTTCTAAACTCTTTGGTCTATCTAACTGTAATATTTCTATACAGGTTCCTTCTTCTAAAATCGGGTATTCATGTTCAAAAATGTCTTCATCAAACTCTTCTACGTTATTAAGCTCATCATTTTCTTTTGAGTTTTCTAAATGATAACTATCTTGGCCACTAGGCTCTTCTATACTTATGTTTTTGTATGTTTCTACAGTATTACTTTGGTCAGTTATTGTAATGCCTCTTTTGAAAAATGTTATGTTAGGGTCATAAATAAAAAACCATGCAAACTTTTCAAAAAGTTTAATCCTAAAATAAATGGATATGATCCTACTGGTGAAACAAATGTTAATGATAAATTAAATTGTTGTTTTTCTACTTTAATAAACTCATTATTTATACAATGTGTTAAGTAAACTGGTCTCTCATCAAATTGTGTTATTCTTACTGGTTTTGCTAATTTTTGTCTATATTTTTCTGGTACTAACTCTTCTCTTATGACACTCTTTGTACTCCATGTATCTATCATAGCTATGGTTTGTATCTTATGTTCTTTTGCTAATTCTATTTCGCAATTTATAGTGATTAAAGAACTATTTTTTGGTTTTTCTATACTATGAACAATATTTCCTAATATTTCAAATTCTGCTGAATTAACTTCTAATAACCTATTACTATAACATTTTTCACATAATATTGAGTATGTATTGTAGTATTTATTTGCAACTAATTTATTACACTTATGACATTTTTCTGGTCAACCTAAATTAATGTATTTATATTCTTCTTCATGCTGTTCTTCTATGAATGCACACATATACTCTTCTAGATCACTATTTGTGCTACTTGAATCTTCCGAGTCTGAATCTATTATGTTAATACTCTCTATACTATAAATACTCTCATTATCACTTAAATTATCTAAACTGTATATTGACTGAATATCCTCATCTTCTTCTAACTTAAACAACTCCATCAAATGTACTTTTTCTTTCGACTGTTTACCTAATTTTGGACATTTAGGTCTAATATGTCCAGCTTCTCCACATGAATAACATTTACAACTACTCTTATCTTTTGGTGCTTTATATTTCCTAATCCAAGGTCTGCCACTTCTTTTTCTAAATTGTTTTGGAATATATTTTCTTTTCCTATATGTTCTTGAAGGTCTTATACTGAAATTCTTATGTTGTTTGTAGGGTTTATATGACTTATATTTCTTTTTGTATATTTTCTTATGCTTATTTTTCTTATGGCAACCATACTGTTGTGGTAAATCTATATTTTTACAACTCATGTAAAATTGTTTCCTAATATGTCTCTTAGCCTTTATTTGACTACACTCTTGTCTAAGTATATCATATACATGTTGAATTCTAGGTCCTATAGCAATATCATTTTTCTTCGAATGCTTTTGCCATTCATTCCAAATCTTTTCACCTATTGGTCCTTTTATTTTTGTCATATAAGTATCTAATAAATTAATATCACTAATTCTACATGTTCTTCCTAAATATTTAAAGAAATCTGTTGTATACTCAGCTATATACTGTAAATCGCAAATTTGTAATTGTTCTAAATTTCTAATTGCTCTTATTTGTTCTTGTTCGCTTCTGCCATCTAACCTATTATGATCTAAAAACTCTTGTTTAATCAAAGTAACAAAACCATCAATATTGAAATGTGTTTTAGCTGCCTGATGCTGTTCTGGATTTTGGACTTTCCATGTTGGAAATAATAAAAAACTAAACCATCCAAAGTATGTTCAAAGTAATCTAACATGTTTTGTGAATTACTAAAATCTAACATTAATGCTGCATGTACACAGCCTTTTTCCCATCTCTCAATCGTTCTTTCCCAATCTTGTGGATCTACATTATCTAAATTTAATATATTACCAGCTATATTAATTTGTTCTAACCCTCTCAAATATGGAATCCTATTTTTTCTAGGTTTTATCATACTTTCTTCCATATAGTCTACTTTTGCTTTTTCATTATATTGTTCATTTGTTGGTCTCAAAAATTGTTGATCAGTTCTGCTTGCGTGTCCTGGATTTTCTACTCCTTATGTTCTACTTTCTTCTGCTGGATTACATTATGCTTTCAATTCTAATAAATTATTATATTCTTTTGATCCTAAAATGTGTTCTACTCCTATTTCTAAGATTAAAATTTTCATTTCTTCGTCTGAAATTTTATGTAGTCCTAAATCATATGTCTTATATTTTTCCAAATATTGCTCTTCATCTAAATGATCAATATCTTCTATAAGTTTATCTACAATATGATCAAAATTTTGTTCAACTAAATTAATATCTAAATTATCAAAAGCCATATGTATACTTTCATTTTCAATTTCACTCTCATCTTCTTCTATTTTTTCTAGTTGCTTATAATTACTAAACCTAATTGTTGCTTGACCTGTACTAGTTTCATATATTTGTACTTTATCTGGTTGTCTATTTTGTGCTACTTGTAAATTAGGCAATGTCCACTCAGTTCCTTCTAAAAAGCTATTATCTACGGGTTTTGCTTCTATCATATTTACATGTTTACTACCAAATGTTTGAACTAAATTTTGAAACTCTAAATTAAACTTATGATTATATCTATCAGACACTTTACCTATATACATTAAGCTAATACACAAATTTTTATACTCTCCTTTCATATTATAATTTTTTGTTCTTATGCTCACTTTAATATATTTACTAAATTCATTAATCGTCATAACATAATTTGGAATACAACCTATGACTGCTGAGTTTGAACTTAAGTCTACTTTAGTTGTTGCTATTGCTGCTTGTTGGTGATTATCCGATCTATCATCATATATGTATACTAAAGCTTTTGTACCTACTTGTGCTCTGGTTAATCCTGCTATTCCAATTAATATTGTTCCTATATGAATCTGACTAAAATGTGATTTTCTCAAATGAGTAACTGCTTCTTTACTAATTAGATTAAGTGTGACTTCTTTATCAATACAGCTAACTTCATGTTGACTGATGCTGCTTACAATTCTACTTCTGTTTTCAAATAAACCTAATTGATACAAGTTATATTTATTTTTCTGTGTTCTCTCAAAACCTCTTCAAATAAATTCTTGTGCTTCTTCTTCATTTGGATAAATATCTTCCGCTCTAACTACTTCTTTTCCTTTTTTCCTAAAGAGTTCCATTTTCTATTATCAAAAGGATTTAGCTTAGGTCTTCTATTATTATTTGCACTTAAAGTTAAATTTTCTAATTTATCTAGCAAGGATGGTGGTAGCGATGAAAATGCATTATGTAAAACTTGGTTTATTTCTTCTATTTGTTCTTCAACTTGATCTAATTTTTCAGCTAAACTTAAAACTAATTGGATAATCAAATTATTTTGCCTAATGGGAATATTACTACTAGATACTTGTGTTGAAAAATCTGTTAATCCTACTGGTTCTTTATCTAATTTACTAATTTCTTTCAAAGCTTGAATATATTTTTTGCTAGTTCTAGAATTTGTCATTAAACTAATAATTTATCTATTTTATTATGCAACTTATCTACTTGTTCACTTAACTCTTTTTGTACTAATTGAATTTTTTGAACTTCTAATTTTAGATGTTCAACTATTTCTAAAGATCTAAGTTCTACTTGCTTTGGCTTACTATCTATAAGATCAACAAGCTCTTTTATCTCTCTTTTGCTAGGAAACCTTTGAATATTTCTATTATTATCTTCTAACTGAGATGTAATATAGTCTAAATTTTGTCTAATTATTTTTATGGAATTTTTCTGAAAATGTTCTAACAACTGGTTTAACAAATGATTATGCTTATTATTTTCTAATTTTATATTTTCTGCTTGACTAATAATAAGATCTATAATAGTATTGGCTTGTGAATTTTCTTCACTGTGCAAAATATGATTATGCTTTCTTGATGGAAAATAACAAACTAAACTATTTTGGTCTAAAGTTATTTTTCTTTTTTGAGGTTCACTAATTTCTAAATTAAGATAATCTATCATAGACTACAGTCTACCTTTCTCTAGGGTTACGGCTAACTGGTTTCTTAAAAACTCTCTTTCTTCTCTCAATGTCTCTAAAACTTGATCTGTTGTTCTTTTTGCTTCTAAAACTTTATGTTGCACTTCTGTGTTATTATATTTACGAATAAATGAAGGATGTTCAAGATATCCAAGATAAAACTTTTGCTTCTTCAAAGTACTAATAATTCTTTTGGATATATATGCTAATCTTCTCTTCATGCTAGTTATAGTTGGATGTCTGGGACAATAAATACATGGTAATTGTGGTTGACAGGGTCTACAGGGACAATAATATATGTTGTTCATATACAATAAACAAATATGATATCAGTTGTATCAACGACTTCTATCCTCAAGGTACTTTACTATTATAATTATATTATTAAAATGTTAAACTTGGCTCTGATACCAAATTCGAAACGCATGGTCGGTTAAATAGTCGGATGACCATTATAACAACTAAACATAGAACCTTGCACATGGAACTCGACATGTTTCAGCATGACGGCCACTCACAGTACAAGTATAAGGCCTTAACGGCTGAACTCAGAGGTACGAAGAACTCAGAGGTACCCTGGTTAATGTCCATTTATTTATATGGCAAACATTCAACTATAACAGAGTGCTCGAACAAAGTATGATCGTCAGTTTAGCAGGTTAATAATATAACCACAATAATGTTTCCCTGTTTTGGACTAGAAGTCTAATTAAACAAACACACTAAATAAGGAAAAGAAAACTTACTTAAGACTTGGAGATTGCTTGAATATGTACACTTGAACTTTTATTGATATATGGAATGTTTACAGAGATAGTTGTTTACAAGAAAGTGATTACAAAGAAGTGTTTACAAGGATGCTATGAAGGCTACGAATGCTTGAGTGTATGAAGTGAGTATGGTGTTTTCAGATGTTGAGAGAGGTGTGTGGTATTCAGGTGTGTATCCTGCATGGGAGAGAAAGCTCTCTTATATACAAAAGCTAATTCCTAAACAACAAAATAACTTTTTGATATTTACAACTTTTGGATAGTGACAACACACTGTTTCTGAAAGCTGTCAGCACTGTTTCTGAAAGCTGTCTGAAAAACATGTGAACCCATGTTGTCTTGGTTGCTGTAATGTTTGCCACCTTAGCTTTTGCATGCAAATATTTTCTGAAAGTGTCAGCCCCACCATGTGATCTTTACTAAAGGCTTGGCCAATTTTGTACGGATGTGTAAATGGTAACCTTGGTATTTCTGAAGACTTTTGTCCTTATGATTAAAAGGAAACTTTTCAGGGGCTTTTGATTAGTTTTCCATAGAATCTTTGGTGTATGTTTATGCTGTTGTTTTCTTGGTGCCACTTTCAATTAAAAGTCTTCAATGAGTGTTGATTTGCTACTTCTCTGTTCCAACCGAGTGTCAAGACCATCATGCATATAAGGTCAAAAAGTTAAGAAATTTTGCATAAGCATATAAAAATTAATGACGATTGATTCACTGTGAAATCTAACTTCATTCTTCATGGTATTAGATCATAGAAATTCTCGAGTCCAAGTCACATAATATATTTTGTTCTCGTGTTTCTTCACCTCACCGAGTTGGGGTACATCTTTATCAATTTATCAATCGGATTTGAACGGCCATGATCTTCTGATTAATGGAATCGATTAACAGGAGGAGTGTATCCAATCAGCTCCAATGTTTCTTGTTGATGAGCCTTACCTTTGCGGCTTTCCCTTGGACACATGGTTTAATAGTGTTTTTTTTTCTTTTTTTTTTTTAGTACATCAATAATGTTACTCTAAGGGGAGGGAGAGTTCGGCTAAGCCATATAATGGGCAGCCTAATTTGGTATTGAATTCACCATCCACGAGATTCGAACCTAAGACATCTCACTTTCAAGTATATAGGAATATCATCAGATCGTAATACTGAATGACCATGGTTTAATGGTGTTAGATAAGCAATCACACTAGGGAGACCATATATTTAAACAATATTTTATAATTATATGACATAATTGTTAATAATTCGATTATTATTTAAGTGTTGATTAACATGCTTATTTTTTATTGATGAGACTCATCACATGATTTGCAAATTTGGTCTAAGAAGTTGGTCTACCTATCATTTATTCATACATATTATATTATAATCGACCAATCTACGTCTCCGTTCTATTGAATAATGTAAAAAAGTCTATCATCAACCATATTACGAAATAATTACAACTTAAGTGGCGTTTAATTTCATCGAGTCCTCATGTGTAAAACTACAACTTAGCTTAGATGGGTGTGTTTATACCGTGGGGAGAGAGACTTTTTTAGGATAGAATCCTCGTTCTAAGCCGGGAGAATCCAAGAGGTTATCTAGTAAGTAGATATTGTATCCTCTTAGAAGTTGTGATTACTTGCCGCGCACGCCTATCCCTAGATTGTAGGGACTCCGAGACTTATAGGACCTGATTTTTTCCACATTCGGATCATATCGAATATAAGTAATCGTACTCGAGGTCGGAGTTCGGGGCCACCCTTGGATGAGTTCCGGATTGCCCTTTTGACTATTCCCTTAAATGGCGTAGAGCACATGTTTGAATGTCATAACCCACAACCTTGTTGGTTGTGTAAACTTTCTGGAGGCTGGATGGTGTAGTGGACTTTCGGGTCAAGGCGCCATGTGCCCAGCCCGTAGTCCGCCAATCGTTACTGCGCTTATTACGATTTGAGTCTCCTAAGCTATTAATCGTCCCAGACGAATTGGGCTAAAAAAGCCCATCTGACAGTGTAACTTTAAACTTTTTTAGGCTTTTATTCATGTGAAGTTTTCAAAGTTTGGACCCTGTTTTTGAACGAGTAAGTTATTCAATGCGTTACCGAAAAAAAATGAAGAAAGAACACGTATTTAAGACAAATAGATGCTCTTTATCCATGCTCTTTATCGAAAATGATTTCCTATATATCTCTTGGATGGAGAATTAAATCACTGGTGTAGTTCTAAGGAAAAGATGATATGATGCCAAAAATTACATCAGCGATCACTTTTGACGATAAGCCTATGGTGGGGCATTGGGAGGCATGTTCTCCATGGACTCGTCTTTGCACAAACGGCGGCGTTGTGATTGGGTCCGGAGAGAATTGCTTACATATCCCGGTAAGGGAGTCAAACCGCGTGTAGTTCGTGTTGTGCTTTACTTTGTTTTAAGCCACTTAGAAAGGCCTACAAGGTTTTATTTTTTCTGGCAAAGGGACTTTCTCTTAGCATAGGCTATTCAGTTTCTCTGTTGTTGGTTCTTTCGCCGCTTGGCGCTACTCTCAAGTAGCGAGGTGGGATTCTGTCTTTAAATTGAACCTTTTTCATGGCATGCTGCCCAACTGAGGATAGTGTTGTAAGGAGATGGGATATGCATCATATGGAAGGTAATCAAATGTTCATATGGTTTTCTTCGAACCATAAGACATATTGTTTCCATGGTGTTGAGCGGGGTTTCATTAAGAGTTTGGACAGTAAACCTCCTTGAGGTAACTCTATCTAGGATATCCATCCTTTTAGTTGCTCCCCTAAAGAGGATATTGACTTCTGACCCTTATCCATTAGGACTCTATTGAACATGGTGTCTGATAGGATTTTTACCACCTGCACAAAAAGGGTTAAAAACACCTAAAATACTTGCAAGAGAAACAAGGTTATTGTAGTGTAGTTAGCTCAAGCAAGGTCGTTCTCCACATGGATTAATTTAAATAGATTAACGTGAAATCAATTCCCAACTAATTAATTAGAACAAGGTTTTGAAGAATGGTGATTTAATGACCTAAATTAAGAAAAACGAATTTAATTAAAAAGGTTAACTAAAATCTGCAATTTTAAAGAAGGGAAAAGGAATTTTTAGAATTCAATTGAGAAAGTACTAGGGTTCCGCCGTCACCCTAACAATCCTATATAGCTCTTCTAATGACTTATGAATTACACATGCATATTTTGAAGGTTAGGTTTTCCTAAAATATATCCTACTTGGAACCTCCAACATAGAACGTATATCTAACATGCAACCCGTCCGTGGTGTCCAGATCGAATGTGAACATGCAAGACTCTAATTCAATCCTAGGGCCAGCCAAAAAGGCTTATTTATACTACTCTTATTCAATCCTCCTAGTAAAAGATCTTATAATAAGACTAGGAAACTAAATAAATTGAAATAAATTAGGAAATATAATCCTAAATTAACTTGGAAATTCGCCCAAAATCATTCACAGCCACATTTTGGACCCATATCAGCTCCAAAACTGGCCCAAAAAGTTGGATCTAAAGCTTGGACTATTCTGAACACTTCTCTAGAAGGCCACAAACCCATTTGGGATCATCTTGGGGTCCAAAAACTACACTAAAGCCCAAAAATGTCACTTTCCAATAACTCGCACTGGTCCTTTATTTAATTGCCAGAAAATAACCGCTTGGTAGAAACTACTGAAATTTTGACACGAACACTCCAAGAGATACATGAACGTCCTCCAATTTGAATCACTCCAAAATTCATCCGTTTAATCATGTTTTACTCTAGAGGATGTCGAATGTCCTATGTTGAAAATATAAAGCAAAGTATCAAGATTCTACCAAAATAATTACCAAAATATACTAAGAATGAGGTAAAATATATAATATGAAATCGACTCATCAGTGTCTGAGATTTGTAGTTTGACGACGAGGGTGCCATTAGACGGTGGATAAACAATTTTTGGCCTGATGGAGGGATTTGTTACCCGAGGTTTTCCCAGGATCATCTTCCTCCCCCTCTACGCTTTGTTGAAGTAATCCTATCTTCTTATTATGCGATTGATTCAGAAGAAACTTCTTATCTGAGTCAGGGAGGTGGCGGTCTCGAAATTTCTTGTAGTTTTGCCAGATATGTTGCTAGGACGAGTTCTTAGATCAATTGTTCCGGGCATGGATTTGTTGTTCTTGGGGAAGCACGAGATGCCAAACCTGCAAATTGGGCAAGGGTGTCTTCTACAGTTTTCATTCTTTCAGTCAGTCTGGCGAGCCTCGCCTTTTATTTGATATGTAAGTTCTTCTTGAGGTCTTTTACTGACGTGCGTATGTTCAGTATGTCATCCCAGACCTGATCGGTGAAAGAGGCTTCTTCTCCATTTAGGTCCATGGCTTGACCACTGAGCGATCTTCTAGGCATTGCTTCCATAGGGTAGAGTGATCTGGTCGAGAGGAATATGGGTTCTCTCTCAATGAAAGCACCAATTGTTGGAACCAAAATCGCGCACCTATGTGAGAGGTGGTTGAGCACAAACTCGAGCAACCTGCAAAACAGTAAACAACCATGAGCAAGCCTAGGACCAAGGGAGGGATGTGTTGGCCAAAAGTTCTCCAACGGTTAGGTTAGCAAATGATTTTAGACTCAAGCAGTGGGCAAGAGAATTGAAGTGTATAGATTGCGTTACAGTAGATGAAACCTAGGTGGGTGTGTTTATACTGTAGAGAGAGACTTTTTTTAGGATATAATCTCGTTCTATGCCAGAAGAATCATAGAGGATATCTAGTAAGTAGATATTGCATCGTCTTAGGAGTTGTGATTACTTGCGGCGCACACCTATCCCTAGATTGTAGGGACTCCAAGACTTATACGATATGATTGTGTCCGCATCCGGATCAGATTGCGTGTCTTATGTAACAATCATGGTCATCTAGCGGAGTCGTTAGCCTAGTGCTCCAGAGTAGAGTGATGGTGACACCCTACTCCATCTGATACAACTCTGCTTGGAGTTGGTAAGTTCATGACCGGACTTCTGAAGTAACATCATTCAGATCAGATTTACTTCGACCCTAGAAAATCATGGTCCCCGCGTACCTATTTCTCAAATAAGCAAGTTCCTTCTCACAAATAAATCCATGTCAAATTTGTAATCGGATTTACGTGCAAGGAACCAAACAATTACAAGAATCAAGGTTTTGCCAAGTTTAGATCAAAGTGTACATACTCTATATATCAGTTGAGTAATCAAACATTATTAATTATGTCAGCATTAGGTTGTCAGTTTTTCTTTTAAGCTCAGTTTCTGATTTTTCTTATTTCCTCCTTTTGTTATCAATGTTGAAGTATCTCTGTAAGTTTCTTAGCCTGCAAGAATTGGTAGGTAGTATCTAAATTCCTATGTATGAGTAAAATATTATGACTTTAAGTTTTCTATATAAACATAAAATTTAATTATTTATATCTTAGGTATACAAAATTACATGATGAATTGAGAGAGTATTGACGAAAAAAATTAAAATTGCTAAGTGGCATTCCACCTAAGATTTTGATATCTCATTTGGAGATGCTCTTATGCGTGTAGCCGTCTCAACATTAACCTTGCGATAAAATAGGGACCCTGATCTATTATTTCGATCATAGTAAACACGAAAAACCTGAAAGTCATTATCATTTACATGTGTATACATAGGTATACATACATACATACATACATATATATATATATATATATATATATATATATATATATATATATTATAAAGTTCACACTTGGATGGTTGATAAACCTTGATTATCTTTCAATGCATAGAAGAATTTACTCAGGTTGTTCTGGGAACTGCAATCATAGGGAGACTGCCATCTATGTGAAGGGTGAACATGGTCCTATAGGTTACCGGCTTTGTTTCATCGGCCAATTTGAAGCGAAAGAAGCTAAGGAGAGCCATCGCTACAATCTTCATCTGCCGGTAAGCAAAGTCCTTCCCTAGACATATCCGCGGACCTGCCTGCAAATAGCACAAGTGAAAGTGATACTATTATTAGTGAATATTTGGATAATTAGAAAATATATATTTGTGATAAAGGAAAAAGAAAATATTTTTACTAACGTGAAATGCAACGAATTTGAAGGGTGATTCGGGCTGGAAAATTCCATTTTCGAGCCATCTTTCTGGTTGGAAATCTTCGGCATCTTTTCCCCAGATATAAGGCATTCTTCCCATGGCATAGGTGATGTAGTTTACGTTGTCTCCTTTTCTCACTCTAAAGCCATCTGGAAGAATGTCATCTACATCTGCACATCTCCCATCCTTGGAGAAAACCAAGACATAAAGATGTCAATATTTACAGTAATATGAAGAGTTCTTCCGACTTAAAAGTTGGAAGTTCACTGCCTATTTTTCCTTTAGTAATAGAAAAAGGGTTATAAATTTCCTAAAGATACTTGGCTCCCTATGTGTAAGGACTCGTTCATCTATGCAGATCAATTATAGTTAGACACGTGGCATAAAATTTTCCTGTTGCATTTTTAAAATTTATTTATGCACATTTGCCAGTCTGGACTGTAATTTGCAAGAGTAAGCATGAATAACTCCTTAGTCATTAGGCGACAAACAGTGTTCTAAGTTTCCTTGTGGAGCAGTGGCTTTCTTGTATTGATTTTGATATGTTTAACAATTTTAATCAAGGTTCTGGCACTGTCCTGTTTAAATTCTTACAGACTACTATAGAAAGTAAAGAAAATAACAAGTATCTTATTCAAAAAAATATTATGACGAAAATTCAAACCGGGTTATTCGAGTATACTTACGATTGGAACCGCAGGGTATAGCCTTAAGGTCTCTGTCAGCGCCGCGTGAAGATAATGCATTCGTTCTAGAGTTTCTTCAGTTATGTTTTCCACGAATTCATCAACTTTCGCTTCACCTACCTGATTACCAACGACATCCCTCACTTCTTGTACAACTTTTTCTTGTATTAGAGGGTTCTTGCTGAGCATGTAGAAGAACCATGACAGTGTATTTGCACTGGTGTCTTTGCCAGCAATCATAAAATTCAGTATTATATCCCTCAGATATTTGTCATTCATTTCCTCTGGATTCTTCACACTCTCCAGTAGAAACCTTGACAGTATGTCCTCCTTGTCAATCTTTGAAACATAAAAAAAAAATTCAGAACTTCATAGGAAACTAAAATCTTAAATTTACCATTAATGCAGGGAAATGTTGTCCGCACACCCTGTTTCTCCTTCTGCACACCCTTGTTTATTTTTTCCCCTTAATTGTCTTTTGATTCCTACAATCCGAAGGTCAGAAATAACCAAGGGTGTAGGAGAAGAAAAAGGATGTGCGCAAAACACTTCCCTTACTGTATATTTTCCTCACCCGGCAAACTGAAATCGTGTAAAGAACACATAGAATTACATGGTAGAGACACATTCTGTAAAGCCAATGGGGTAATGTAAAATTTACTTACAACATCTTTCTGCTCGTCTTGCAATCTCCTCTTGCTGCTGATAACTTGGTGCACGAAATCATCGATAACTTTGACATACTTTTTAAGGGAGGCCTCGGAACCAAGGTTAAATATTCTTTTCAGTTTCCAGAACGGATCAACGTAGCGAAAATAAGTCAGTGCAGTAGATTCATCAAAGGCCTTCATGAATGTAGTCCCTTCTTTGCTGGAATCCAAGGTACATCTCATAAGCAAATCCTAAAAATAAAATCAAATGCAAAATATTATGTTTGATCAGAAGAGTTTGTTGAGTGTGAATCCCGCTTTAGAGAATTAAGAGACCTTAGCATGTGCTTATACGGATTGGATTGGATAACTCAATAGGTTCGAGGTATGTTGAAGGTAGAAAATAGATTACTCATGAAAGAAACTAACCTTTCAATCCCCACCCACAAAATGGTACGATATCAACATCGTATAACTTATACATTCCAATCCCCACGACATGGAAACTCTTTCACCTCTATCTCATGATCATTTCTTACTACAATATATCAATCTTATAAGTATACAATCCAATGCAATCTTGGGCACCAAACGAGCTGTAATTTTACAAATCATATTTTTCCACCCAGCATGTTTTATTCTCCCATATTAGCCTCTTGCCACACGCGTATGTGTGTGACAATTGGCACTTCTGATTTTTTATTTGAAAAAACAAAAACCAGAAAAACAAATAATAATATGAATGTTTCACCATTTTTTTTTGTGAATTTCTTATTTTATTTGAAAATTTAATGGAAGAGGGTAATTTTGGGATTATGAATGTTTCACCATTTTTGTCTTCTCCCTTTTATATATATATATATATATTAGTACCAAAAATCAGTCAGATCAAATTGACTTTAATTAGGACTCCCCCAACTTTCCAAGCTTAATTAGCTAAGCCCTCTAAATAAATTTTCATAAAACCAGTTTGATTAAGAAATACCAAACAAGAAAAGAAAAGTTAAACAAATCTTTTAGGTCTCAGATTACTCACCTGCATATCAAAAACCCCTCTGGAACTCGAAATTCCAAAAACAACTCTAACCAGTTTGGCAGCATTTCTTCTAAACACAGAGCAGCTAACATCTCTAAGCACCCTTGTTGAGAACTCGAAGCTCGCAAGCTTCCTCTGCTGCTTCCACTTTTCTCCATCAACAACAAATATCCCTTGGCCAAAAATATCCGACAGAATACTTTGAGTGAAGGCGCCTTTCGAGTAGCTGGCAAAGTTGGTTTTCAGAACATGCTCAATGTTGCGCGTGTCAGCCGTGTACACTTCGCTGTGGTCCGGGACTAGAAACCGGAAAGTTGAGTGTGTTTTGGCTACTTCGGTTTGGTAGTCGTAGAGTCTGTTGAAGTATAAGAACATGTGGAAGACAGTGCCTTTTACGGGAGGGTATTTCGGGTTTCGGATGGACTTTCCGGTGAAGATTCTGAGTATGAACAAAGACACAGTCAGCAAAAGAAACAAAAGTATGGAGGTGAAGATGATAAGTAGAAACTCCATTAAATTTGTTTGTGATAACAAAGAGGCGAAGAAAGTTTATATGGAGAGAGAGAGAGAGACTTTTGCTTTCTTAGATAAGGTTGGAAGCATGAAAGCGAAATGAAGAGAAGAGAAAGTATGCACGTTAACGCAGTATAAATTTATTTTTTATCTTTCTTGGTTTTGTATTCTTTTACCAAAAGAAAAAAAATTGAGTGGTATGAACTAGTTGCAGGCCTCCTGCACTTGATGGAGAAAAAAAAAATATAATAGATTTCATCATTTTTTCGCTCTCTCAACAAAGCTTTCTCTATCAAGTGCAGGAAGCCTGCAACTAGTTCAACCGCTCAATTTTTTTTTTATAACTTATATGCCGTGATTGTTTATAATCCGATTATTATTTAAGTATTCTTTAACGTACTTTTTTTTATTAGTGAGACACATCACATAATTCGCAAATTTGGTCTAAGAAATTGGTCTTCTTATCATTACTCATATATATTATATTTATAATAAAAAATCTACGTCTCTGTTGAAATGTGAAAAGTCTAACATTAGCCATCTTACAAAATAATTACAACTTAGCTTAAGTGGCGTTTTAATTGCATAGAGTCCTTATGTGTAAAACTATAAGGGCTTTTACAGGCTACGTGATTAAATTGAAGGCAATATTAACGTATCTCCATTATAGATGTGACATAAAAATTGAAAGTTCAAGTAGTCATAGACTCATACTTTTAACTTGTATCAAGCAACACAACTCTAACATTGATCGCAATCGAAATGTCCGTACCTTTTTCTCAAATGGGCAAGTTCCTTCTCACAAGTAAACCCCTGTCAAATTTGTATTTGATTGAAAGTAGAAATCGTATTTTACGTGCAAGGAACCAACAATTACAAGAATCAAAGTTTTGCCAAGTTTAGATCAAAGTGTACATACTTTATATATCATTTGAGTAATCAAACACTATTAATTATATATCTGCATCAGGTTGTCAATTTTTATTTTAAGCTCAGCTTCTGATTTTTGTTATTTCCTTTTTTGTTATCAGTGTTGAAGTATTTCTTTAAGTTCTTAGCCTGCAAGAAATGGTAGGTAGTCTCTAAATTCCTGTGTATGTGTAAAAATATTATGACTATAAGTTTTCTATATAAATATAAAAATTATTTATTTATATCTTAGTTATACAAAATTACATGTTGAAATGAGAGAGTTTTGACAAAAAAATTGAAAAAAGTAGAACTTTGCAATACGGTGGGTATATTATACTGCAGGTTACAATATTACTCTAAAAACTTACCAATACAAGTAGAACCACACTACATAGATAAATCTAAAGCTCATTTCAGTAGTCATGCAGAATTTTACAGATACATAGTTTAGCAAAGTACTGACATTATTCTACTGGATATGCAAGAAAGATATCAGGCTGTCCTCGGAGTTGCGCGAAGAGGGAGACCTCCATCCATTTGTAGGGTGAACATGGTCCTATAGGTTACATTTTTTGTTTCGTCAGCCAATTTGAAGCGGAAGAAGAAAAGAAGAGCGGTTGATACTATCTTCATCTGCCGGTATGCAAAGTCTTTCCCTAGACAGATTCGAGGTCCTGCCTGGAATTAGCACGGTTAATTGAAACCATTACTGACAGTTTAGATAGACTAAGCAATTAGCATTTTTTTTCTTTCACATGATACTAACATGAAATGCGACAAATTTGAATGGTGATTCAGGCTGGAAAATTCCATTTTTGAGCCATCTTTCAGGTCGGAAATCATCAGCATCTTCTCCCCAAATATAAGGCATTCTTCCCATGGCATAGGCCAAGTAGTAAACTCCATCTCCTTTTCTCAATCTAAAGCCATCAGGAAGAATGTCATCTACCTCTGCACATCTCCCGTCCTTCGAGGAAGCCAAACACAAAGACATCAAACTACATATCAAACTTCCATCCCAGAAAAATGCTTCAACTTCACTAACTCATTGGAAAATGATTAATACCAAGTTATTTGAATATACGTACCACAGGAACTGCAGGGTATAGCCTCAAGGTCTCTGTTATCGTCGCATGAAGATAATGCATTTTATCAAGATTTGCATCAGTTATGTTTTCTACAAGTTCATCAATGTTAGTTTCGTCGACCTGAATAGTAATACCGACAACATCCCTCACTTCTTGTGCAACTTTTTCTTGTATTAGAGGGTTCTTCGTAAGCATGTACAAGAACCATGAGAGTGTATTTGCACTTGTATCTTTGCCAGCAATCATAAAGTTCAGAATTATATCCCTCAGATATGTGTCATTCATTTTCTCGGGATCCTTCTCGCTCTCCAACAGAAACCTCGATAGTATGTCCTCCCTGTCATTCTTCATAAATAAAATATAATTCAAGATTTCCATTAACAAATTTGAATCTTTAATGAGAAAGATTGCAGTGCAAAGAAAACGAAAGATGTCGAGTTACTTACAGCATCAGTTTTCCCTGCAACCAACGTCCTCTTACTCTTGATAAGTTGGTGTACAAAATCATCCATGATTCGGACATTCTTTCTAAGAGCTGCTTCACAACCAATATTTAGAACTCGCTTCAATTTCCAGAATGGATCGACAAAGCGCCAATAGGACAGGGCGGTCGAATCATCAAAGGCCTTCATAAATGCAGTCCCTTCCTTGCTTGAACCCTCCAAGCAATTCAGGTCTATTCCAAACCCTACTTTGATTATGGAGTCTAAAGTGCATCTCATAAGAATATCCTGCAAAATGAATCATATGCAAGAAAACCTAAATCATATTAAGTTTAATTCTGGCCAGACTGATTATTCAAGCGATATTCTAATGTAATCTAAACTATAGGGAGGAGGATTGGAACTTGGTCCGCCCTATCATTAAGTAGCTACTAAAATGATTTATTGGTTTCAGATTACTCACTTGCATATCAAAACTTTGATTGGAACCCAACATCTCAGAAACAACTCTAACCAGTTTGGCAGAATTTCTTCTAAACACAGAACAGCTAAAATCTCTAAGAACTCTGGTCGAAAACTCAAGGCTCGCAAGCTTCCTCTGCTGCTTCCACTTTTCTCCATCAACAACAAATATCCCTTGGCCAAAAACATCAGACACAATATCTTGGTTGTACTTCCCTTTGGAATACTTGGCGAAGTTGGTTTTCAAAACATGCTCGATGTTTCGCATGTCAGTGGTGTATACTTCACTTTGGTCTGGGGCAAGCAGCCGAAAAGTTGGCTGCTCTTTGGCAACTTCGGTCTGGTAGTCATAGAGCCTGTTGAAGTAGAAGAGCTGGTCGAAGACGGTGCCTTTTACTGGCGGGTAAATTGGGTTTCTAATGGATTTTCCTGTGAAGATTTTAAGTAGCAGAAAACAGAAGGTGAGGATGACAAATAGTACTGAAAATGACATGAAGGTGAATATGAAATAGAGAATACTCATCTTTCCTGGTTGGTTAAAGAGGCAAAGACAGTCTATATATAGGGAAATCCAAAAGTGTCAACCGTATAAGATGTCTATCAAGTGGATTATCGTTTAAATTTCAGCTAAAATTAACAGTCTGACAACATAACATATTGAGTTGTTCGGCGAAGGAAAAACATTATCTATATGTGTAATGGGAGGAAACGTTGCTATCTTAGGTTACATCTATGAAAGTGAAATCAAGAGAAAAAAATGCAAGCAGAACATCAACGTTGGTTTATTATCTTATTCAATGGTCTTATTGTCAAAATAAGACAATAAGAAAAGGATAACTACCCATGAGAGTTGAAATAGCAGTCCTGAGTTCCCTATGGCTGATCATGGCCGTCGATCTGCTAGCGAGCGGACATCCGGATCTTGATTGTAAGAAGATCGGATTGAATCAACGGTTGTGATCTTTTAGCTATAGCAGTTGATTCCTTGGATAACTAGGACAGTGTAGCTAACCAGCTCCAAAGCTTTCTTGCTGATGAAGATTGGTGATTCACTACTTTCCAGCTAAGAATTGGACTCTTTCTTCTAATTTCCCCAAATAACAGTGGAGTCAGTCTTGTTAAGAATTGGACCCTTTCTTCTAGTTCCCATACTTTCCACTTCACGTCAAGGGCACGTTCGGATTGATCGACTTGCGAGTAGGCTTAAAAATATCACAAGCCCAAAATTTAGGGCCAGTCTTAACCCACTTCAATAGTATGTTGACATCTCGGAGAGTCGGCATAGCGGTTTACTATCCTGGACTTAACATCGTGAAATTTGGGTCACAAATTGCTACACAACATAAATTTGGGTTATATAAATGTAAAACAATTTAGTTTATGATTCGAGAAGAGCATGTTCTCTTTATGATTAGCTATAATTTCTATTTACCAAAAGAGGAACAAAAGAGGATTATAATCATGGGTATTGATTAGAATGAGAGATGTGATTTAGTATTAGGGTCAAATACCAACATGAGTAAGGGGTTTCTAGTTATTATTGTAACTTCCTTATTAATTGGGATTTTCTTGTTGTTAGAAATTTCTTTGTAACCCTAGTCAAATATGTAGTTTGTGTGTGTGTGGGTGTGTGTGTATATATATATCCTCATTGAGAGAAGAATACACACAACAATTCAAACCCTAGTATTCTACTACAATTTTATCTTGGCATCAAAGCAGGCTTCATCCTAACTCAATCCCCAAAAACCCTATCGCCAAGAATTGCTATTTTGCCTGCACCGGTTCTTGCACGATTTCAGGTTTTTGAGATCGACACCAAACCGAAACCCTTGCTGTGCTACTATGCTAGCCGACCCTAATCCTTACTTGATGTGCAATTTGTTCCCAGTTGCTGCCCCCAATTTTTTGTTAGTTGTCTTGTGTTTTAGACAATTAATGGATCGTTTAGATATACTTTTAAAATGATTGAAAACTCTTTTAGAGAAAATATTTTTGGATTTCAAAAGCACTTAAATGTTTTTTGCAAGAAGCACCAATTATGTCCAGGAAACAATTTTAAGTGTTTTTTCAGGATTTACTTGTATCTTTACTAATTTTAGGTTCTAAAAACATTTTCATCATAAACACTTTCAGTCATTTCAAAATCACATCTAAATGAGCTCTTAATCATGACCCAAATCCTAAACATAAATCTACCATATCAATCATATGAATTGCCGCCAATTAAATATGAGGTGGTGATTTTGTGGTTTGTGTGCTAGCTAAGAATTATACGGTGGAAGCTCAACGTTAATTGGCGGCGATTCATAGTAGGTCTTTTTCCGATGATTGCAAGATCATCAAAGTGTGGTATGATCGGTCTTTAACCAAATTGGAAATATTTGAAGCATCTAATTGGGTTAAAAGAAATTGACAAACATTTTATTCTCTAAGAAACAATGAAACTTCATTGTGATAATTAAATGTGCAAATAATTTCGGATTGATTTGATTTTTGCAAGGTTGATCTATGAATCGAGACTTACAAAATAGATGGTTTGGATCGGTGAAGTTCAATGTGGAATGGTTCCCACAACTAATCCATCCCTTCTCTTAGAGAATCTTCAAAGGATACGTCAAATTCAAAACATCAAATTTAAATTTGATGGCTAACTTGGCAATTTGACATATTGTCAATATATTTCCTTCCACCGGTATGCCAAATTTTATTGCTTCACTTATGTTTTTTTTTTTTTGAACATAAATAATAAAAGTTGGGTTGTTATTGGTTTAAAAATAATAAAATAATACTTAAATATGCTAGCATTTATGGTAAGGCAAGTGGAATTCCTTTAGAAATAGCAAAAATCAAATTTGAATGCAACTTCAAATTTGACATCTCTTTGTCTATGTTAGCTTAGCCTTCTTTTCCATGTCATCTTTGATATCTCGGTTGGAGTAAATGGTATGTCATTTATTACTGTTATATATTTAAGTGGCATTTTTTACAACTCCTTTGAAAATTGTCCTAAATGTCTGATCATAAATACTCTGACCATTTAAAATTGAGTAATGCTAAGTAGATTAAATTTGAAAACTAAATAATATGTTACCAATAAGAAATAAGCGCATGTTAATTAACACTTAAGTAATAAGTCAACCATCAACTTCATATAGTTTAGTTTACAAAATTTTATCAACAAAGTTAGTTTTTTATCCTTACCCTTTAAAATTTAATTTCCGCTCTCAAAAAAAAAATAAAAAAAAAAATCTCAATTTCTTGCCCGCGCCGGCGTCTGAAATGGCTAAAAGCGCCCTAAAGAATGACTTTACAGGGAATTTTCCGCAGTCTCGCGGAATCGGTAAGAATAAAAGCCCTCTCTCTCTCTCTCCTTCCTCCTCAACCCAATTAATCGGCATGTATTCGTTTCAAGCATGAGCTTCCTCAAAGGACTTATCGATTCTTTCGGCTCCGTCTTCTCCGCCGCCTCCTCCGACGAGTCTCACCCTAACTCCAGTCCTCCGCCCGATTCCTCCACCATGGACGGCGTAGCTGGCCCATCTTCCGTCTCCAACGAGCGTGTCGCATACAAGCTCAAGGGCTATTTCGAATTGGCGAAGGATGAGATCGCCAAGGCCGTTAGGGCTGAAGAGTGGGGCTTAGTCGATGACGCCATTGCTCACTACAGCAACGCCCAGAGGGTTCTCGTCGAGGCCACCTCCACTCCCGTGCCTTCCTATATCACCCTCAGGTTTTCAACTTTCTGAGCTCTGTGTTCTTATTCTTGTGCTTTTCTTCTTCTTTGATTATTGTTGAAGTGTTGCTGAAGTTGTTAGTCTGAAAAAATTGGTGGCTAGTCTTCAAATTTCTGTTTATGCATCGAAATGCCGAGACTCTTGATTTTGTGGATATGAAAGTTTGATTATTTTGTGTTAGATACAAAATTACATCTTTCATTGAAAACGTAGGAGAGTGAGGGTGATTAAACAAACTCGTCAAGATAAACTTTTGAGGTAAAGTTGGAAACAGTGTACAAAATATTGTTGGTTGATAATTTGGGAAATCAAGCAAGTGTTCTAATGTGCAATGGAGAATTTGAAAAGATGTGGAAACAATATTTAATTCATCATCTATTTATAAAGAGCTTCATCACTTAAAATAGGTTTCAAACCGTGACTTCATATGTTGGCTGAATCTGCCCTTCGAAGGATAGTTACCCAAAAGTCAGTCACGGTTC
The DNA here is from genome assembly GCA_035220775.1 of Malus fusca. Taxonomy (NCBI): domain Eukaryota; kingdom Viridiplantae; phylum Streptophyta; class Magnoliopsida; order Rosales; family Rosaceae; genus Malus; species Malus fusca. The sequence goes on from CM069060.1 coordinate 17,300,954, forward strand.
ATACTGCTAAGTATCAAGTCAGTCACAGTGATTAATGTTGTAGAATATGAACTTTAATTTGGAATTCATTTGCGTAAACTGTGAAGTATCTTTCAATAGGGCAAATCAGCCCACAAGTATGGTTTGCCTCCTATTGTAAGAGATGAAGATCTTTATAAATAGCTGATGAATTAAATGTTTTTTACACATATTTTCTAATTCTTCAGTGCAGAATAGAACACTTGCTTTAAATTCCCAAATCTATTCAACAAAGTTGTGAGGAACAAGAACTAACATAATTTGAAGCCTCTTTCAAACTTTACCTCAAAAATTACATCTTAATGAGTTTGTTAGGAAACTGCCCACAAGGTTAACAATTTCAAAAGGGGTTAGAATACCTATTGGACTTACTACGAAAATGTCTCGGGGTGTACAAAGAAACCAACCATAACCAATGAAATTATTAAAACTGCATTCATTTGTCACCGAAATCATAAAAAAATCATTCAAAAAGAGTGAATAACTACACTGTTCTTACTGCTAAATATGAAGTCAGTCATGATGACATGCTGAGATGCTCGTGCATTGTAGTTATCATAAAAATATGTTATTTTGTGGCAGTGAGAGAGAGAAGGTGAAATCTTATCGTCAGAAAATATCGAAGTGGCAGGGTCAAGTTTCTGAAAGATTACAAACTTTAGGCAGACGAACAGGTCATATCACGTACTGATTCAACTTAACTGAGCATTGTTTTCAAACTGATATCCATACTTGGCAAGTGACTTTGTTTCTTTCTTTTCTTTTTCCTTGTCCTTATTTCAGGTGGTGCACCCATGAGCAAAGTATGGTTGGTCTGGTTTGAGAGTTCTATACATTTTTTTTGTTCCTTTTCAGTTGAACCATAATTTATTTTTTAATAAATGCACATTATGGTGATCTGAAGCATCTAATCTGTTTAGAAAAATGCAAGGAAACAGTTGAGTATTGGATAAAATTCAAGATTACTACATACTCTGTGTAGCTAAAAAATTTCAAAATATCTGCAGAACACCTTAGCTCATGCACAAACTGCTTCAGTTGCATCACCAACATCAACTGCCAGAAAACATGTGTTACCCCAGTCTCCACGTGCCACTACAAACAGACCAGAAATGAGGAATCAGGCCAATAACATTGTAAGCTCAAAACCTGTGCAACAGTCTGGTGGTGGTTATGATGAAAAATTGGTTGAAATGATAAACAGTGCTATAGTGGATAGAAGCCCTTCTGTTAAATGGGAAGATGTTGGTGAGAAGTTTATGACATACTCCCTATTTATTCTTTTGGTAAGTTTGTTAAGATTACCAAGTTACTCATTTTAGTTTCTCTGCAGCTGGTCTTGAGAAGGTGAAACAAACTTTGATGGAGATGATTATTTTACCCACAAAAAGAAGAGACTTGTTCACTGGTCTTCGAAGGCCAGCTAGAGGTAATGCTTTGTAAGATTTCTCATCTTTACTTGTAACAGTGAAACAGCCAAAAAACTTGTTTCATATATAACTTTGCCTTTGTTTTCAGGTTTGCTTTTGTTTGGTCCACCTGGAAATGGAAAAACCATGCTTGCAAAGGCAGTTGCTTCAGAGTCAGAGGCAACATTTTTTAATGTCTCTGCATCTTCACTGACTTCAAAATGGGTATGTCTCTGTCTTGAGGGATGCACTTTCTTTTTTCAGTTCATTCCCTTTTTTCTTTTCCGCTATTGCCCGTATAGGAATTCTAATAAGCTTTACTTGCACTGAAAAAGGTTGGAGAGGCTGAAAAGCTTGTACGAACTCTCTTCATGGTTGCTATATCCAGACAGCCATCAGTAATTTTCATGGATGAAGTATGCTACTTTTCCTCTGAACTCTGAAATTTAGATTCAATTTTTGAACACGCCTTGGCTTCCCCTGTATCTGTTATTGATTCTGTTATTAAGCAAGCTATTTCTTGCTTGTACTCGAGGACTGTATAGTTGGTTAGGAGAAATTGGATGTATGATCAGTGGTTAGCATGAGGTAATTATCTCTCTTTGTGTTTTTTGTTTTTATATGTCACTGCTTTCTCAGTTTTTTTAGCGCTAGCGCTACTGCTGATTTTTCTCAATTGTTTCACTTATTATTTGATTTTAGTCATCTAGATCGCATATAGCCATTATAGTTAAGTGCCGTAAGTTTCAGGTTTTTGGGTTTGTCAGTAAATAGTTAATGTAAAGATTACATATTTATAGTTGAGAGTGTTTCGTGGAATGAGGCAACATCACACTTTTCTGAATTTCCATTCAACTTGCATCTCTGTACCTGCTGTCACAAATGCCTCTGAGATCATAGACTATTTCCACCATTTTCATCTCCACCATATTTTTTTCCCACCCCACTGTCCCCTCCCCTCGTTTCTCTCCAATGGTGCTCTTGTTTTCTGTTACCGTTCAACATAAATCAGTGATGCAATTGTGTCTGATCTCTGTTTGTTTACAGATTGATAGTGTCATGTCAACAAGGCAGGCAAACGAAAATGACGCAAGCAGAAGGTTGAAGTCAGAGTTTCTGATACAGTTTGACGGAGTGACCTCTAATCCTAATGATCTGGTAATTGTGATCGGTAAGCTTTATATCTCAAATTCAATCAAAGGACCCCGAACTCGAAGGGATGTGCTTTTTATTAGTACATTATGTCTAGTTTCTATGACAATCTTGGCTAGCTTGCTTCAAGAATGCCAATTGGTATATTACCATTCTTATTTGTAATCATTTATGTCTTCTGCCTGTTGAGACCTTCATCAAGGAAATTGATGTTGACCCCTGTTAATAATAAATTTTAACGAAAAGAAAAGGTCAAGGGAAGTAGGGAGTGACTTGCCAAAGTTCTGAACTATTCTATTTTGTCTCAATATGGATCCTCACTTTGATATATTTTTTTTTACTGTTATTTCAGGTGCTACGAATAAGCCTCAAGAACTGGATGACGCAGTTCTTAGAAGACTGGTTACTCTCTTCCCCTTTAACTTTTATACATTGTTGGTATTCATTCTGTTGGCTTCCAGTTGCTTTTCTGATTAAACTCACTGTAATGGGGAACCCTGAACCAGGTAAAGAGAGTGTACATACCATTACCAGATTTAACTGCGAGGAGAGTTCTCCTAAGGCACAAACTCAAGGGCCAAGCATTTTCCTTACCAAGTAAGGATGCTCCTATAAATACTTTTGGAACTTTTCCTTGTTTATGATTCTATTCCACCAAACCAAACAATAACCAAAGAAAGTGAAGCATGCAAGCATCCTTTTGCGCATTTTGGTTTGTCTTCTGAGTCACGTGATTTTTTACTTCTTATTGCTTGTATTAGGTGGAGATGTTGAAATACTTGCAAGGGAGACAGAAGGTAAGAAATTTTTTTCCTGTTATACTTTTTGAAGTGCTTTTCAAATGGCAGTGCTTTAATAAGTCAATTCAATTTGCAAAAGAAATTTGGCCAACATTGAGACACTTGGTGTTACCAATCTTAGTTCCACTCGTAGTGGTTGGTTGGTGGTTATCAGCCATTACTTTGTGCTGCTTTTTTATGGAACGGAACCTTATTCATCATCTTGGAATAAAACAATTATCATACTGGTTAAGCATGTCACTTGTTACTTTTATGTACAGGGTATTCGGGAAGTGATCTGCAAGCATTGTGTGAAGAAGCTGCAATGATGCCAATTAGGGAACTGGGTGAAAATATTCTCACCGTCAGGGCAAATCAGGTATTATACCTAAATAAATTGGTTTAAGAGCCGTGTATAAATACTTATTAGTTCTTGGTAGATATTTGCTAAAGGCACTTACACATGTTTACTTTGATGATCTGATTCGTTTCATGCAAGTCTTTCACTCTAGATCATGATTCATTCAAAATGCTTTTTTTAATTTTTTATTAAGGTTTCCGTGAGGAACTTTTTTCATTTTACTATTGATGAGGATGTGGATGCCAAAGACACTCCATTAGCTACTCCTAATATTTCTCATTGGTCTCGAACTTAAGCTAAGCGGTGGCATTCATCTGGTTTTCAGTATAATATTTATTTGATGCTCCCGGTGACTGTAAACTTGTTTGAAAAACAATTTTGATCTCAGTTTACTTTGTTATTTGTGTACCAGGTACGACCGCTAAGATATGAAGATTTCCACAAGGCGATGACTGTAATCAGGCCAAGCTTAAGCAAAAGCAAGTGGGAAGAGCTTGAGAGGTGGAACGAAGAGTTCGGCTCTAATTGAATGCCTATTACAGCATTGACTCTATGATGTCCAAAACATAGGATGTGGAGTTGGACGAAGGACAAAACAAAAATGGAAAATCATATTTTGATCGTACAAACTCCACACCTCAAAGACGCGAACTCGACTCTGCTTGTTCCTAATTGTTTGTATTCTTCGGTGCAAGATTGTACATAGTATTATGTAGTTGGGTTTACGATGCGGGAAGCCGCCAGAGATGTGCAGCTCGTGTAATTTAACAATTTATGACTTCAGTTGAAGTACTGATAATCCAAAATATAAGAAGAATCTCAAGTTGATACATTAAGAAATCTTTGATGGCTGTTGTATGTTTTCGAGGATTGTTCATAATTGCAGCCGAACAGTCACTGTTAAGCGATACGATTGGTTCGGTTTGAGCTCGAACCAAACCAGTGGCAGTTTCATTGGTTTGGGCATGAGCACAATGCTCTTCCTTACTATATCGCGGATTGGCTTGTCACGCTTGAGAAGATGCTGTTGTGCTAGGATAGCACCAAACCCGTTGGAACCAACTCAAGCTAACTCACATGGAATTTATCAAATGAAAATGCAAGAACAAAATATTAAAGACATCAAGATTTTAACGAGGTTCCTCAATAGTCAGTGTAACTGGAGTACGTCCTCGGAGCAGTAGGAGCTCACCCAATAATCCACTATCAACCAAATGGGAGTTTACAAAGTGTTGGCAATCTCACAACCCAAAACCCCAATACACCCAATAACTCTCACTCACCAAAGAAACAAATAGAAAGGGAAATATAGTGAATAATTTCCTCTCTATACAAAGCTCAAAGCTAATACACAAATACAACTTTGATTGAGTGAGTACCAACAAAGAAAGAAAATCACATTTCTTTCTTCTCTTCAAAATGGGGCTGCAGCACCTCTGTTTTCTGCTCTCTATTTTCTGCTGCGTTTTTCTGCTCTATGGCTGCCTTGCAACACTTAATCAAAAGCAACAATTGCTTCACATTAACACCCTCAGCCGTGGCTTTTCATAGGCCAAATAAAAAAACAAATTTTCTCCAACATCATCATTTGTCATCATCACAAAGCAAGGGACAACATAATTGATGTCTCCTTTTTTTTTTCTTTTTTTTTGTTTAATAGCCGAAAGGTAATGGCCACTTGGCCACAATTCAACAATCTCCACCTTGGCCAAGTTCCGAAAATGCCATGATAAGCCAACCAACACAATTGACCAAAAAAATCACTCTCAAACACTAGCAAGAGAACAACTCATGCTGAGCCAAATGCTTCAAAACTCCTACTGCTCAACGCCTTCTTTATATAGACAAAATGTGAGCCAAGTTCAAGTAATGAACAAACTTGGCTACACCAGCAACCTTAGTCAACATATCAGCGGGGTTGTCTTTAGTTGGAATCTTCTGGAGAATGATTTCCCCTTCACCAACAATTTCACGAACAAAGTGATAACGCACATCTATGTGCTTGGTCCTCGCATGATGAACCTGATACTTAGCCAAATAAATGGCACTCTGACTATCACAATGTACCTCCACCTGCTTCTGATTAACCACCAAATCTCTAATCAGCCCATGTATCCAAATGGCCTCCTTTATAGCTTCAGCAACTGCCATATATTCAGCCTCTGTAGTAGACAAGGTAACAGACGACTGCAAAATGGACCTCCAACAAACTGGCCCTTTAGCCATAGTAAACACATGGCCTGTAGTAGGCTTCCTTCCATCCAGATCACCTGCATAATCTGAATCAACATAACCAACTACAAAATGACCAATACCAGAGTCATCTCTCTCAAAGCATAAACCAACGTCTCGAGTACCATGGAGATACCTCAATATCCACTTAGCTGCTTGCCAATGCTCTTTACCTGTATTATGCATATATCGACTCACCATGCCAACTGCATGAGCAATATCCGGTCTAGAGCATACCATTGCATACATCAAACTACCAACCAAATTTGCATATGGTATATTTTTCATTTGCAGCTTCTCTTTATCAGTTTTAGGACGTTATAGTGAACTCAATTTAAAATGAGGAGCCAAAGGGGTACTAACCGGTTTGGTTGAATCATGAACTCCAAACTTCCGAATCAACTTCTCAAGGTATTGTCTTTGATTCAAACTGACCAAACCCTTCGCTCTATATCTAGTGATCTCCATGCCAAGGATCTTCTTCGCTTCACCAAGATCCTTCATCTCAAACTCATTCTTCATTTGCTTCTTCAATTTCTCAATCTCTTCGACATTCTTTGAGGCAATCAACATATCATCAACATATATCAACAAATAAATGAAAGACCCATCTTGCAACTTCTTGAAGTACACACAATGATCATATTGACTTCTCGAATAATTTTGGCCTCTCATAAATTTATCAAACGTCAAATACCATTGCCTTGGAGATTGCTTCAAGCCATAAAGTGATTTCTTCAATTTTCAAAACAAATTTTCCTTCCCTTTCACTGTATACCCATCCGGTTGACACATATAAATCTCTTCATTCAAATCACCATGTAGGAAAGTCGTCTTCACATCAAGTTGCACAAGCTCAAGATCATACTATGCAACAAGAGCTAACATAATGCGAATTGAGGAGTGCTTCACAACCGGAGAAAAGATTTCGTTGTAGTCAATGCCCTCCTTTTGTGCATACCCTTTAGCAACTAATCTTGCTTTGAATCTCACATTGCTTTTCTCATCAGCATCTTCCTTCTTGGCGTACACCCATTTGCAACCGATAGCTTTCTTACCCTTAGGCAATTTAGCTAACTCCCAAGTCTTGTTCTTCAAGAGAAAATTCATCTCATCACCCATGGCATTGCACCACCTCTCATTCTCCTCACTCTCAATGGCTTCCTCGAAATTGGATGGAATATCATCAATGATAATAGGAAGAGCAAAAGCAACATAGTCACTATACCGTGTTGGCTTGGTAATTTGTCTCTTTCCTCTGTTCTTGGCAATAGACGCTTGAGGTGAAACTTGCTCTTCAACTTGAATAGAATCTTCAAGTTCAACTTCTTCAACATCCTCATGGTCTCCCACTTCTTCACTTGTAGTGACTTCGACATCAGCGAAAATAGGATTTGAAGTACCAGAGGTAACTTTCTCAAGCTCCACCTGTTGGACATCTTTCACATTCTTCTCAGAGTCTTTGTACATACTTTCTTCATCAAATGTCACATCTCTGCTGATTACAAGTTTCTTCATCTCTGGGCACCATAACCTGTAACCTTTGACACCACTACTAAAACCAAGAAAGATAGCCTTTTTGGCTCTAGGATCAAGTTTATTTTCAGTCACATGAAAATAAGCAGGTGAACCAAAAATACGGATATAGTCATAATCAGAATAAGGTTTTCCAGTCCATACCTCCATTGGTGTCTTACCCTGAACAGCAGCTGAGGGTAACCGGTTGATGATGTGACATGCATAATTAACTGCCTCTACCCAAAATGACTTGCTTATACCCGATTGAGACAACATACATCTAACCTTCTCAAGCAATGTTCCATTCAATCTTTCTGCAACTCCATTTTGTTGTGGAGTTCCCCGAACACTGAAATGCCTCACAATTCCTTCCTCTTTGCAAACTTTAAAGAAATGATCGGATGTGTATTCACCACCATTATCCGATCTCAAAATCTTAATCTTTCTCCCAGTCTGGTTCTCAACCATTTTCTTCCAACACAAGAAAATGCTCAACACCTCACTCTTGTACTTCATAGTGTAGACCCAAGACCTTCTTGAATAATCATCAACAAAGGTCACAAACCAATGTCTACCACTCAAAGAGAGAGTCTTTGTAAGACCCCAAACATCCGAATGCACATAATCAAGAATGCCCTTCGTCTGATGTACAGCAGTACCAAACTTCACTCTAGTTTGCTTCCCCAAGACACAATGCTCGCAGAAATCAAGCTTACAAGTCGTGGCACCTTTTAGAAGACCTTGTTTCACAAGCCATTGTAGAGCTTTCTCACCAGCATGGCCTAATCTCATATGCCACAGTCTAGTAGTATCAGAATCGGATGTGCCCATATTTTCTGAGACTACAGATGCTTCACCTGTCACAGTGCTTCCTTGCAATAAATACAAATGGCCACATCGAAGAGCTTTAATCACAACAAGTGCACCATAAGTAACTTTCAATGTCTGTCCATCTGAATGAAACCTGAAGCCCTTGGATTCCAAAGTACCCAAAGAAATAAGATTTTTCTTCAAATTCGGTACATACCGAACACCTGTCAACTCTTTAACCATGCCATCATGCAACTTCAAACGAACTGTACCAATCCCTTTTGTTGTGCAAGGATTGTCGTCTCCCATGAACACAACGCCACCATCAAACTCTTTCAAGCTTGAAAACCAATCCTTGTGAGGAGTCATATGATGAGTACAACCCGTATCCAACACCTACTTAGTAGCACAATCAAATGATGAGGATGTGGTTAAAGCAAAATCAGAAAAATTTGTTTCAACCTCAGCAACATTAGCTTCAGAATTTTCTTTGCCTTTGGTCTTCAATCTAGGACAATCTTTCTTCCAATGGCCCTTATTACGACAAAAGGCACATTCATCCTTTTCCAAAGGTTTTCTACCTTTATAGTTTCCTCTAGATCGAGACTGTGATTTTTTCCTACTAGAAGATGATCTTCTCTCCGATGATCTACCTCTAACAAATAAAGCTTCAGAGGTACTATCATGATTTTTATCTCTATGCCTCATTTCATAATTCATCAAGGCATTTGACACATCTTCAAATTTCATAGTTTCTTTACCATGCATAATAGTGGTAACAAAATGCTCATAAGAGTCCGGCAAGGAATTCAACAATATTAAGGCCTTATCTTCATCCTTAATATCCTCATCTAAATTTAACAAGTCGGCAATCAACTTATTAAAAGCATCAAGGTGTCTAATCATTTTTGTACCGGTTCTCTGCACTCTTCGTCATATACTTGTCTTCCAATTTTGCCAATTTTTGTACCGGTTCTCTACACATTTGCCAATGTCTCCCGCATCACAAAATACTTCTGAGTTTTTGCAAGGCACAACTGAATTGAAGAGTAAGCCCACAAATTTAATTTCTCCCATTCCAGCTTCGACATAGCTTCCGGCTTCTCTCCCAAAGCGGCAAGTAGATCTTGTTGAGCCAACACATCTTTGACCTCACATTGCCACATCCCGAAGTTGTTTGTGCCATCAAACTTTTCAACTTCGAACTTTGCATTTTGCACCATAGTTCTTGCAAACCCGGAGCTGCTTCCAAAAGGATTCTCATCTTGCCCGTCTGACATCTTTGGCAACTAGACAGTACCCAAGAGCAATCAGTGCTCTGATACCAATTGTTGTGCTAGGATAGCACCAAACCCGTTGGAACCAACTCAAGCTAACCCACAGGAAATTTATCAAATGAAAATGCAAGAACAAAATATTAAGGACACCAATATTTTAACGAGGTTCCTCAACAGTCAGTGTAACTGGAGTACGTCCTCAGAGCAGTATGAGCTCACCCAATAATCCACTATCAACCAAATAGGAGTTTACAAAGTGTTGGCAATCTCACAACCCAAAACCCCAATACACCCAATAACTCTCACTCACCAAAGAAACAAATAGAGAGGGAAATATAGTGAATAATTTCCTCTCTATACAAAGCTCAAAGCTAATACACAAATACAACTTTGATTGAGTGAGTACCAACAAAGAAAGAAAATCAACTTTCTTTCTTCTCTTCAAAATGGGGTTGCAGCACCTCTGTTTTCTGCTCTCTATTTTCTGCTGCGTTTTTCAGCTCTATGGCTGCCTTACAACACTTAATCAAAAGCAGCAATTGCTTCACATTAACACCCTCAGCCGTGGCTTTTCATAGGCCAAATAAAAAAACAAATTTTCTCCAACATCATCATTTGTCATCATCACAAAGCAAGGGACAACATAATTGATGTCTCCCTTTTTTTTTCTTTTTCTTTTTGTTTATAGCCGAAAGGTAATGGCCACTTGGCCACAATTCAACAGATGCCATATTTTGTTACTATTTTCTGTTGTTCAATCGTTAGATGCTGGTTACCCTTCAGATTTCGAACTCAAAGCTTATTTTGCGCTTAAACAACTTATTACAAGACAAATACTAAAAGCCTTGTTGGATAAACCCTTAATAATTGTTACATAGATGGTCTATCAGCACCTTGAGAACATGTGTCTGCAATGCAATACGCAATTCAAGTAACAGGAAGAAAGGAGAAAATGACCAACATAAAAAAGAACAGAAAAATACGACCTATATATTAAACCAGCCAAAGTAGAGCTCTCCAACTGTTTGGGGCAGATTTTCAATTTCCTTTTCACAATTTCAAATCATTTTTTGCCATAGCAAATATCAACCAAATTCAATAAAATCGAATGGGTTTTGTTCTTTGTCATGTCTAGTTTCAAAAACATCAAAAACCTTTTCAAAAACACACTATCAATTGATAGAAATTGAGAGCCAAAGTAGGGCTTTAAAAAGCACGCTATAAAAACCCTTTCAAAACCCCTTTAGAGCATCTCCACCAGTTGGTGGAAGGCAAGGGCAAAGGCAACAATGTTGCCCTCAAATCCCAAAAATACACATCCAACAGTCCAAATAAGCAAAGGCAAGTGGTGGGCCAACCACGACCAGCCCAAGTGCCCAGCATCTTGAGCCTGTCCTACTTTCCTTTTACTAACCGGTGGAGATGCTCTTATTGAGATAGTGGGTTGATCCAATGGTTTGGTTTGTGTTCACAACAAAAGCCATCAGGAGATTCCTTTGTGGAACCCGTCAATTCAAATGTTCAAGAAGATTCCTTCCCCAACTATTGAGGAAGAACCGGATTTATGGACGAGCTCTCACTATGGATCCGGGTATGATTCATCTGACGATGACTATAACTTTTGAAAATTGTGGAGTTTACTGATACGGAAAGTGTGGTAGTAGTAGTAGTGATGATGGTGAGTTATCAAGTCAATGTCTACAGCTTAAAATCCAACTCCTTGAAAAGGGTCCTAAACTTTCCTTCCAATGGTTTTGGATTCAACCAGGTGACATCATGTGTTTGGACAGTGCTCTAATCTTTCCAACGAGAAATATCACAAATCTCCTGCACCTGTCCACGGGATGGGGATTAATATTCTACTCTTGATTTGGTGGTCTTAAGAGGCTCCTTATGCATTTGTGTTAATCATTTCAACGCCCAAGATTTAGCCACTCGAAACGATGTTTGGATTATGAACGAATATGGAGTCACAGAATCTTGGAGTTGGAACCTGCTTTATTCTATTGTTCACGGGAATGTGCCTTGGGTGCTTGCTAGTAGTGAACCTGTTGCGAGTTATATATTAGTTAAAGTGTAAATAGTAGTTTATTGTCCCACATTGGTGAAGTACATATGTAATACCAATTGTAACTCCTATATATACTCCACTTTGGAGATTAATGAATATATAAGAAATTCCCAAATATTGTCATCTATATTTTTGGTATTTACCATATTTAGTTTAATATTGGTATTTACCATGATTAGTTTAATATGGCTACAGTACAGCGCTTTGCTACAATGCGTGAACAGTGGTCTGCTTTGTGAACAGTGGTCCTCTACAGTGCCGTGAGCACTGATTGCTACAGTGCCGTGAATAGTGCTATGCTACAGTGCAGTGAACAGTGATTGCTACAGTGTTATAGTAAATTGTTTTCATTCCGCTGCGTATCTTTTGTGCCTTTACTGTTCGTGATTTTGTTCAATGGCTCAATATAATCATAGTGTTGTTATGCATATTGGTGAAACAAATAAATGGATAATTGATACTGGGACCACTGATCATGTGACTAGTGACCCTAGAGTGTTTGATGAGTTATGTGACTATGTTCGTGATCCGTATATTACTAGTGCAAATGGAGCACCTTCCCCTGTGAAGGGTGAAGGTACTATCTCTCTAACTCCAACCTTATCACTAGTCCGTGCTTTACTTGTTCCCGATGTTAAGTGCAATCTTTTGTCGGTAGGAAAACTTCTTGATACCTTATATTGTTCTGCTCATTTCTACCCTATGTATTGTTATTTTCAAGACATTCAAACTCAGAAGATAATTGGTCATGGTAAAAGAATAGGGGGTTTGTACATCTTGACTATGGAGGATACTGTTGTTTCCGGTTCAAATAATCATCAAGTTTTAAATGCTAAAGTGGATGACAGACATCAAACTTGGTTGTGGCATCGACGATTGGGACATCCATCATTCAGTTATATGAAGCATCTATTTCCTTCTTTGTTTCGCACTTGTAGTGATTTAGAGTTCAAGTGTGAAACATGTGTCATGGCTAAGAGTCATCGTGCTTCCTTTCCCGTAAGTGATTCTGCAGCTACTTTGCCATTTGATTTGATACATTCTGATGTGTGGGGTCCGGCGAAAGTTACTTCTAATGGATTCCGTTGGTTTGTTACTTTTATTGATGATTGTACTCGGTTAACTTGGGTGTTCTTGATGAAGAATAAGAGTGATGTTCCGTTACTTCTTCAAGAATTTTATACAATGGTGTCTACTCAGTTTCAGACCAAAGTTAAAGTCTTCATGTCTGATAACGGAGGAGAATATGTGAATCACACTTTGGCATGTTTTTTTCATGATCATGATATTATTCACCAGACGACTATTCCGTTTACACCCCAACAAAATGGTGCGTCCGAACGGAAGAATAGTCAAATAATGGAGGTTGCTCGCTCCTTGATGTTGGATAAATGTGTTCCTAATCATTTGTGGGGTCATGTTGTTTTGGCTGCTGTGTATTTGATCAATCGTGTTCCAAGTAGGGTTCTTGATTTTCAGACACCGTTTGATGTGCTACAAAAACATGTTTCTCTTGTTTCTATATCAAAGCTTCCTCCGAAAGTATTTGGGTGTATTGCGTATGTGCATGTCTACTCTCATCAGCGGAGTAAACTTGATGCATGTGCTCTCCGGTGTGTCTTTATTGGGTATGCTAACAATCAAAAAGGCTATAAGTGTTATCATCCTCCGACTCAAAAAACTTATATTACCATGGATGTCACCTTCCATGAGGAAGTTTCGTATTTTGTGAAGCCTTCTTCCGACTCTCCACTTCAGGGGGAAATAGGGAGTGAAGTGCAGATTCGAAAAGATGGTATGGATGATGTGTTACAGGCAGAGTTGGGAACAGAACCTATTATGTTGCGTATGCTAATCAGTCGGCTACAGATAGTGATCGGTCACCTGTCATTCCCGGAACTATTTCTACTGACGACAGATCAGATGTGCCCAGCGAATTGCCTGTTGGTATGTCTGACGAATTACCTTCTGATGATCGGTTGCCTGCTGTTGATATGTCTAACGAGTTGGTTGACGATTTGCCTGATGATGGTTCGTCCAGTGATGATTCTTCTAACAGTTTGGTACCAGATGGTGGCATACATGAGGTAAATTATGACGATTCTTCTACTTATCAGTTGCCTCTACGAGCTAATCGTGGAAAACCTAAAGTACAATATGAGCCTGATATGCATGCCAAAGCCAAATATCCTATCAACAATTATGTGTCTACTCATCGTTTGTCCAAACCATATGCATTTTACATATCTCAGCTATATAGTGTATCAATTCCAACAAAATTGAAAGATGCTTTGTCTGACCCTAAGTGGGTTAATGCCATGAAAGTTGAGATGGAAGCTTTGGAAAAGAATTCTACTTGGGATTTGGTTTCTTTACCAAACGGGAAAGAAGCCGTTGGATGTAGATGGGTGTTTACTATTAAGCACAAAGCAGATGGTTCTATTGACCGGTATAAAGCCAGATTAGTTGCTAAGGGTTATACTTAAACCTATGGGGTGGACTATCAGGAGACCTTTGCTTATGTTGTCAAACTTAATACTGTGCATGTTCTTCTGTCTTTAGCAACAAACCAGGATTGGTCTCTGTTGCAGTATGATGTTAAGAATGCTTTCCTTCATGGTGATCTTAAGGAGGAAGTGTATATGGATCTCCCACCTGGTATTGGAACATCTCCTGGAAAAGGTGTTGTATGCAGGTTACGAAAGGCCTTGTATGGTTTGAAACAATCTCCTAGAGCGTGGTTTGGGAGGTTTGCAAGTTCAATGAAGAAGTTTGGGTATATCCAGAGTCATTCAGATCATACTTTGTTTCTAAAGCGATAAAATGATAAGCTAACTGCATTGATTATTTATGTTGATGACATGATAATGATTGGTGATGATCAGAAGGAGATACAACGCCTTCAAAAGTACCTAGCTAATGAGTTTGAGATGAAAGAATTGGGTGAATTGAAGTATTTTCTTGGAATCGAGGTTGCACGATCCAAGCATGGTATTTTTCTGTCTCAACGGAAGTATGTTCTTGATTTGTTAGCTGAAACAGGTATGTTAGATTGCAAACATGTTGATACTCCGATTGAGCAGAACCATCGTCTGTGCTTATTTCCAGATCAAGTTCCTACTCATAAGGAACGGTATCAGAGGCTTGTTGGGAGATTAATTTATTTGTCTCACACTCGCCCTAACATTGCTTATGCAGTTAGTATGGTAAGTCAGCTTATGCACTCACCTAGTGAAGCTCATATGGATGCAGTAACCCGCATTTTGAGGTACTTGAAGATGGCTCCCGGCAGAGGCCTGGTTTTCTCCAAGAATGGTCATTTGAATGTCAAAGGGTATACAGATGCAGATTAGGCCGGTTCTATCACTGATCGGCGATCTACATCTGGATACTTTACGTTTGTGGGTGGTAATTTAGTTACTTGGAGAAGCAAGAAACAAAAAGTGGTGGCTAGGTCAAGTGCAAAAGCTAAGTTTCATGGTATGTCTCATGATGTATGTGAGTTGTTGTGGTTGAAAAAATTGTTGAGAGATCTTGGGTTTAAACCCAAGGGTGCTATGAAACTTCATTGTGATAACAAGGCCACTATTGAGATTGCTCATAATCCAGTGCAACATAATCGAACAAAACATGTGGAGATTGATCGACATTTCATTAAGGAAAAATTGGATGCTGGAATTATTATGTTTCCGTTTGTGGGATCTGAAGATCAACTTGATGATGCTCTTACTAAGGCTGTGTCTAATAGTGTGTTTTCCAACTCGCTTGACAAGTTGGGCATGCGTGACATCTTTGCACCAATTTGAGAGGGAGTGTTGCGAGTTATATATTAGTTAAAGTGTAAATAGTAGTTTATTGTCCCACATTGGTGAAGTACATATGTAATACCAATTGTAATTCCTATATATACTCCACTTTGGAGATTAATGAATATATAAGAAATTCCCAAATATTGTCATATATATTTTTGGTATTTACCATATTTAGTTTAATATTGGTATTTACCATGATTAGTTTAATAGAACCTTTGGTGCTTTCGATGGATAGTGAAACTGTTCTCTTTTGGTACGATTTACAGAAAAATAGTGTCAAACAAGTTGAAATTCATGGTCTGCCCCGTCGATTTATGCCACTATTTGTGTGGGGAGCCTTTGCCTTCTTGAGTGTGATCCTGTACTCGTTGGGAGGCAGTACCAAGTCCCTTCTACCTCTAAGAGAGGAAAGTTTCAAGAAGTGAAGGGTTTCTTGTCCTGGTGGTCATCAAGGCAACTGAAGATGATCTCACCTTAAGGCAGAACACGATAAGGGTGAATTTCGGGTGTGTTTCAAGTATGTGAAGGTAGTATGCTCGTTTCTTTAGACTAGGCTTGTTGTTATTTGTATTGAACGTTTTATGTTTAAGGCAACATAATTAGTTACTGTTTTTTTTTTTAACAAACGATATTATCTACATTAAAGGGAATGAGATGGGTTTAGGCTCACAATGGGCTAACAATAATGTGACTCAAACTCGCCTTTGGTGAGAATCGAACCTAAGACCTCTCACTTATAAGTGATGATGAATACAGTAAGACCTCTCACTTACAAGTGATGAGGAATGTCATTAGATCGTAGTATTAAGTGGCAGAATTAGTTGGTGTTAGGTTGCCCACTTGTTTTCCAAGCCCTTGTTTTGTCTAGCTGCTCTTCTGGTGGTATCGCATGGTATCATGCATATTATAGGACTACAGTGAAAAACATAGAAGCTGAGAATTGTGCTCAGCAGTGTTACATTTAGGATAGAATGGCAAAATACAACTCTTTATTGGTCACCTTAATATCATTCCTAATGTAGTAATGCTACACTTACTATATATTTGTACCTTCACTTGCACCATCTCTTTAACAGAGATAGGGTTCGTCAATGCATATGGGTCTCATCTATTAGAGAGATGATACAAATAATTGTACAAGTAGATTGTAAGAATAACATTTTTTTCCCTAATGTTTTTTTTTTAAATCCTAATTAAATTTTGCTCGGAAATCAAAACTGATGCATTAACTAGTTTATAACGTTGGTATTTATACTACTTAGTCTAATATTGTTAGTCTAGTTTACCATATCCTGATATCAGTTTTCTTTCTAAAGCAAAAACTGATATTTTCATTTATATCCAAACGTTGGGGATAATAATGTTAGACTTTTATTGTAAAGTAATATGCTCTTGGCCAAATTTTTTTCGTGATCCTTGTGGTGATACTCTACTTTTAAATAGACTCATGTAGTGAAAAAGCTATTAACTGTAATCCTGTGGTGAAATTCGTTATCAATCATAAGAGCAACTCTAGCGTGGGAGCCCTCTCTCCAGGCTATTCACTATTCAATCCACCCTGTGAACAGTAACCGCCGTTAATGAACAGGAACTGCCTTTTGCATCTCCACCGTTACACTTGAATAGCCCTGGCAATAGGCAATAAAATATAATTTAATTTTTTTTTAAATAATACAGAATAATTTTTTATTTGTAATTTCGGATAAGATTTTTAATCGTTCTCGTTGCGTCACGTGTCATTACCCGAAAAGACAATTATTGGTGATGGATTTCGATAAGATTTTTATCCAATGCCATCGTGCCACTTGTCCTTACCTTTTCAGAATCTTTGAGGATAAATTTCGATTAGATTTTTAATCGCTCTCGTTGCGCCACATGTCATTACCCGAAAAGACAATTATTGGTGATGGATTTCGATAAGATTTTTATCCAATCTCGTCGTGCCATGTGTCCTTACCTTTTCAGAATCTTTGAGGATAGATTTCGATCATATTTTTAACGAATGATGGCATGCCACGTGGCACTATCTACAACCTAATCCGCTTCTGAATCCTCCATATAATCCATCATCCATCCTCTGAAATCTCACACCTATTTTCTCAAGATCTCTATAATTATTCATAGTTTCTGTTTCCTTCTTCACCAAAATCAAAATCTGTATCATTATTCATAGTTTATGCTTCCTTCTTACAATGTCTTCTTCTTCAAGGATGATGTGGGAAATCGATCAGTAAGAAGAAGAATTGTTTAACCAATCAGAAGGAATGTTCAATGTCCAGGTGGACCGAAATGAGATGGAAGAGGAGGATGAGCGTAGGAGAGATAACGAAGCAAGAATGGCCAAAGCCTCACATTCCCGTCGAGTCATCCAAGCTGTGGCTCAGATCTCCAGGCCCAGCTGTTCCGGAAACCTTGATAGAAACAGGCAACGACGAGGTGCGGAGCTGTTGGACGATTATTTTATCCATAACAGTGCATTCCCTGATACGTACTTCAGACGTCGTTTAGAATGGAACGAAATTTGTTCAACAAAATCATGATTGTTGTTTGCAACCATGATTCTTACTTTGTGCAAAAGAATGATGCTTTTGGTGCTATGGGTCTCCTTCCAGAGCAAAAAATTACTGCTGCTATGCGGATGCTTGCATATGGAACATCTGCAGACCAAATGGATCAGATAGCGAGGATGCAGAAATCAACCATTCTTGAGTCCCTAATGAGGTTTTGCGGAGCAATCGAATCTATCTACACTGCAGAGTATCTCTGGCAACCTACTCACAGGGACTTGCAAAGGCTTCTGAAGAAGGCCGAGATGCGAGGTTTCCCTGAGATGATTGGGAGCATCGATTGTATGCAACGGACGTGGAAAAATTGTCCAAGTGCATGGCAAGGTGCTTATGGGGATAGAAAATGAGCAAAAAGTATCATTTTGGAGGCGGTGGCATATTTTGATACATGGATTTGGCACGCCTTTTTCGGGGTTCCGAGAGCTCAAAATGACCTCAACGTCCTTACCCAATCCCCAATGTTCAACTATGTCCTGCAAGGAAAGGCACCGAAAGTCACGTACTGCGTCAAAAAACGTATGTACGACGGGCCATACTACCTAGCAAATGACATTTACCCAAGGTGGTCAACATTTGTCAAAACAGTGCCACGTCCATGAAGTGCAAAGGAAAAACACTTTGCAAGCTGTCAAGAGGGGTGCAGGAAGGACGTGGAGCGTTGTTTTGGTATCCTTCAAGCTCGATGGGCGATCGTTAAGGGTGCTGCTAGATTGTTTGATGTAGAGTTGCTTCGATCCATCATGATGGCCTGCATCATTCTTCACAACATGATTGTGGAGGATGAGTACGATTATGATGCCGTTGATGAATATAAGCCAGACACGATGAACAATTCAAGAACACGTATATATTGTGCTCATGAAGCCACCGAAGAACCCGTGCAACATGAGCCATTAGAAAGGGATGGACGTTACTATGAATTGGTCATTCAACGATATACTGCACTTCAAAGGCCATATATGCACAATGCTCGACAAAATGACTTGATAGAGCACCAGTGGGCATTGAAACAAGCTGAAGATAATTAAGTTCATCTAGTGTGTTTGTTTTTATTTGGTGTGTTTATTTAATTTTATTTGGTGTGTTTTTTTTAGTTCATTTTTAGTGAGTTTTTAATTATTTGGTGTGTTTTTTTTAGTTCATTTTTAGTGAGTTTTTAATTATTTAGTATGTTTATGTAATTTTATTTGGTGTGTTTTTGTCATTTGAATAAATATTCTCTTATAGTATAAATAACTTACCAAATTAAATAAATTTACTCTCACTATAAATAAAGTATTAAATTCAATAAATTGGAAACAACATAAAGTACACTATTCAATAAATAATAAATTACAACCCAAAGTGATTGGAAAATTATGGGCTCCGATTACAAAAAGTACTATATTCATCATCACTTAACCAATTTGTGGTGCTAAGATGATATGTTCTTGTCATGCTAGGACCATCTCATCTTGCTCTCGCTTCTCTTGCACGCCTCCTTCGCACCACATCCTCTTTCTTCGACTTCCAAAAATATTTAAAATTTTGAGACTTCCCTTCTAAAGGCGCGTTCATAATATCACGATCTCGTTGAGCCATTCTTTCTTCTCTAACATGTTCCCTTTCTTGCCTAAGTAGCTCTTTTTCCCTCTCATTAGCTTGAAATTCTCTCTCAATAGCTGCAGCTTTTGCCTCATATATAGCCTTATTAGCCTCAAATTTCACCATTTCTCGCGCCAAAGTCAATTCACCTTGGCGAGCAAGTTCTTCCATGTACTTTGCATAATCATTCTTGGAAGCACTCATTTTCTCTTTGAAGCCTTCTTACCTTGAGGCCTAATTGGATAACGGGTCGACCCCGACGCTTGTTCAGGGAAGGGCGTTTCGGGCACTTCTTCTACATCATCTTTATGAACATGCAAGCCATGATCGGGTGTAGAGTGTAAAGGGGTGCTGTTCATGAAAACTTCTGGACCGACATGCACAACTCTTAATTTAGGACAATCTTTTACAATATTCCAACATTCCCACCGGTTGAATGATTTATTTTTGCTTTTGGTTTTGGCACCATACCAAGCTTGTGCTTGAAGTTGCTACACAATGCGGGAGAAGAAATAATTATAATGAAAGTAGGTAACAAATAAATAATACAAACAAATAATTATAAATGAAAGTAGGTAATAAATAAATAATACAAACAAATAATTATAATGTAAATTTGGGTATAGTACAAACAAATAAATAATATATTGTTACCTGATCCGCGTAATTTTCCCCACTTCGAAGATTAGTACTAGCTTGTGCCAATGCGTCTCTCCACGTACTAAACGATTGGCTAAGTAATTTTCAACGGCTAGACATCGATTCTTTGGTTCTTTTCCCACCCATTTTCTCAAGATAATTGGTATGAATAAGACTCCACATTTCTCACAACTGCATCTAATTACCCGTAAGTGAACTATGAGTAACTTCAACCCAGCTAGTACACAACGCAACATCTTCAAGAAGCGACCAATTCGTACCTACATCAGTAGTCATTTTGTTGAAAAAAATTGGATTGAAACTTTGAGAGAAAGATAGGAATTTGATTGAAAGTAGTTGAGAAAATATGAAATTGTGGTGTAAGGCAGATGATAATGAGAAGGTATTTATAGAAAAGTAAAAACAATTTTTTTTTTAAATTTTTAGATTTTTTACAATTTTTTTTTAAATTTTTATTGAACTAATTAATCTCTGCCGTTGGATTAAAAAAAAATTGAATTCCAACACTCCAGATTGTGCCACGTGTCACAACGGTAACTTTTCTTAATTTTAAAACTATTTTTTCTTTTATTTATTTATTTATAAAGCAGAATAATATCAATCGTTGATCTCAAATACAACGGTTGATATTAAATAAGATTTTTTTTATTACCATTGCAAGTCGAACGGTCCAATTTAAAGAGCCGTTGAGATCGAACGGACCGTGGGAAGCCACGTGGCTTCCCAACGGTAACCTTGGCAGACTGCGACGCGGGCCCAAGCTCTGAAAAGCTATCGACTGACGCACCCCCACGCGCGGGTGAGTCGCACGAGCTTGATAGAAAAAAATTTAAAATTGGGCCGACGCCAGGATGACGTCAACCGTGGCGTCACATCCACTCGGGCTCTCGGGTTGGCAATTCCTCACAGGCCCGGAGCTCGGGCCTCCACTCTCCCTCGGGCTGCCCACGCTGGAGCTTCAAAGTCGGGCTATCTAGCCCTATTTCGTCCCCAAACCCCCGAGCACCAGCCCACGCTGGAGTTACTCTAAGGCTTGCCAAATACCCGCAAGCAGGATATTATATGAACATTCACTAAATTAAAGTAGCAAGAATGCCCATCAAATGTAAAATAAGCTTGATCCTAATAAAGTTGTTTGCAATAGTCCTATCTACCCTCAAATCATACTGAAACTGACTAAAAAATCCTAACTGTTCAGGGTTTAAAAAGGCTTGTAAAGGTGAGGTTATGGGCCATTTGTTTGGAATTGGATCCTCTCCTGAGCTTGGGTTCAGGAGCCTCCTAACCAACACACAAGGATGTTGGATTTTGATCCAACGGCTACAATTATTATAACTTTTAAAGGACTCCTTGTTTGTAGTCGTTGGATCAAAATCCAACGGTCTATGTGTTTTGGTCAGCAGGCTCCTGAGCCCAAGCTCAGGAGAGGATCCAATTCCCATTTGTTTGAGTTCAGGTTGTTCATCAGCTCTACAATAGCTTATAAAAAATAAAAAAATTAAATGCATAACAGACAGAAATTGGAGGCGCGCACTCATAAAAGCAACTCTAGCGTGGGCAGGTGCTTGAGGGATAAGGGACGAAATAGGGCCAGATAGCTCGGCCTTGAAGCTTCAGCGTGGGCAGCCCGAGGGAGAGTGGAGGCCCGCGCTCAGAGCCTGTGAGGAATTGCCAGCCCGAGTGGATGTGAAGCCAGGGCTGACGTCATCCTGGCGTCAGCCCAATTTTATATATTTTTCTGTCAGGCGCGTGCGACTCACCCATGCGTGGGGGCGTGTCAGCCGATAACTTTTCAGAGTATGGGGCCCACATCGCAGTCTGCCGAGGTTACCGTTGGAAGCCACGTGGCTTCCCACGGTCCATTCAATCTCAACGGCTCTTTAAATTAGACCGTCCGATTTGCAATGGTAATAAAAATAAAAAAATCCTATTTAATATCAACTGTTGGATCTGAGATCAACGGTTGATATTATTCTCCTTTATAAATAAATAAATAAAAGAAAAAATAGTTTTAAAATTAAGAAAAGTTACCGTTGTGACACGTGGCACAATTTGGAGTGTTGGAATTAATTTTTTTTTTAAATCCAACGGCAAAGATTAATTAGTTCAATAAAATTTTAAAAAAAAATTGTAAAAAATCTGAAAAAAATTTTAAAAAAATTGTTTTTACTTTTCTATAAATACCTTCTCATTATCATCTACCTTACACCACAATTTTTTTTTTTTTTATTGCCTATTACCAAGGCTATTCAAGTGTAATGGTGGAGATGCAAAAGGCAGTTACTGTTCATTAATGGCGGGTTACTATTCACAGGGTGGATTGAATAGTGAATAACTTGGGGGGAGGGCTCCTACGCTGGAGTTGCTCTAAAGGTAACAACCTAGGTACTGAATGACCCATCAATGTAGGCTAGCAACAACTATAGTGAAAGTGTGTGTTTCACAACTCAATCAATTGCATCTGTTACGGATATAGTAATGATTATAAAAATTACAACCTAGACACTAAAGGTACGTTTGTTGCACCGAACTATCTCGAACTAAACTAGCTTTAAGAACTAAGCTGGACTAGCTTGGCTTAGACTAAGCAGGATAAAAATAGTTAAGTATTTATGCAAGGCCTAACTAGTCCTGGATTAAAATATTTTTTTGGCTCAAAAAATTAATTTCAATTTTTTTTTTTTACTTTTTTACTTCTCTCTCCATCTATTGCACCACTCACTCAACAAACAAATAAAAAAAAGAAAAATAATCAATAAAGTGAAAGAAATGGTTGTAAATTTGTATTTCTCATTGTGGTTTTTTTCTTCAAGGCATTAACCAGTGGTCAAGATGAAGTGGAATGACATTAAAGAGAGACAAGAACAAGCACACCCCAGTTCTTCCTTCCTAACCCACACATTCATCGCCCAACATCAGGTCATGAATATTAAGAAAGTGCAACGAAAGGTGATATACATTCATGCCCCCATGGATTGTCTTGTCTGGATTTATTTCTCTACCATAATCTCCAAGAAAATAGTCCACAAGCTTTGGGGTGTGCGCTAAACACTGGATGGAACAATTCAAGTATTTTCAAGGTTCTGTAATCCTGTCAATCCTAAAGAACCTGTTTCGCAAGAGCTTCCCCAAAATGAATGGATGACGTTAAAATTTGCGATGGTAGAATGTTACGTGGCCATCTAACCTTTTTTCCCTTCCCTGCACTTAAAGGAATCTGACAACCCATAAACTTGCAACTCCAACCGCATCTGCACAAAAATCATACATAAAATTACATATATCAGATATTGTGCACCAAAATGACACAAACCAAAATATGAGAAGACAAGAAAAATAGTACTTAAACTGAGAAACATGAAACAGATTCCGAAGTATACAGTATAGCAGACGATTGATGAGTATGAATTAACAAATGTATCATATCAATCTGCCACTTACCTCATCTATAAGAGAAATGCATACACAACAAAATAGAACATCAAATTAAGATGTAGATGACAAACAAATCCCTCAATAATCAGAATCGGAATATATATTTTACATGTGAAAAATTAGAGTAAATTCAAACAATACTAAGAAAAAGAAACTATGCGGCAACTCTTCATGATTACCCACCAACTACTAATTGACTCTGTATCATTTGTGCTTGTGTCTAAGGTACATCATGTAAGTTCCCAACTACTTAATTCAACATCTCAGAAGATTGAATGTGAACAAATAACTCTGGCCGAATTCACCATTAATAATTTGGGATAATGCAAATATCAAATCTTATTGATGTGGACAACACTCAATTTAGGACATACCATTAACAATTGGCATCACTTATACAAAGATCATCTATTCTAATGAAGGCCAAAACTCTGTCTAACATGTACTGAACGTAATAAGCAAATGTCGATATCTGAAGTAATCACAGCCCACGAACAACAAAGATTTCTGATCATAGCTCTTACAAAAACAAAAAAAAAAAAAAAATCACATACACAAGTAACACAACCCACGAACAAACAAGTTGGAGGTAAGAGCTATGTCATAAACAGGTTGTTGAAACACAACCCAGACAAAAATATTCAGGACTAAAGAGGGGAACAAATAAAGCCCGAAATAATTTTAGACTTAGACATTGGTTAAAACCACAACAAACATAGCATTGGACTAAAAGGTATCGCTAAGACCTTTTAGCGAAGGCCTTTGTACTTATCCCATTAACTCTAATCCTGCGCCCAAACAAACACAGCATTGGACTAATAGCTAGTCCAATCCAGTCTAGTGAGAGTTAGTGATGGCAAACAAACACACCCTAAAATGTAGGCATCCCAGTGTTACCAACAACCATAATAAAAGTGTGTGTATCACAGTTCAATCAATCATGCATCATGCTATGGATATAGTAACCTAGGCACTCAAGGACCCATCAATGTAGGCATTCCAGTGCCAACAACAACTATGGTGAAGGTAAACAACGAGCACAAACCTTCATATAACTTGGTGCTGCTGTAATATCTCTATAACGAAGAAAATTAGAAATACAATTTCAGACAAACCTGTTGCAGGCAAGTTGAGAAACGTATACTAATAAAGGTGACAACCTAAGCACTCAGGGACCCATCAATGCAGGCATCCCAGTGCCAACAACAACTATAGTGAAAGTGTGTGTATCACATCTCAATCAATCATGCATCACGCTAAACTTATCATGTGATCATGCTTGATATTCGCAAAATGTAGGCTAAGTATCAGAGACAATGAATGAATAAGCACATATTTGAATGTTAAAAACATTTCCTTTTAAATGAATTTTCAAATTCCTAACAACTGTAAAACTGCAAGTTACTATCCCATCTCCTTATTCTTTTTAACTTTCCAATCAAAGAAGCACCCCAAAAAACTACCACCCTCAAACTACAAGAAATGGAAT
This sequence comes from Malus fusca, assembly GCA_035220775.1. Lineage (NCBI taxonomy): Eukaryota > Viridiplantae > Streptophyta > Magnoliopsida > Rosales > Rosaceae > Malus > Malus fusca. Next base: position 17,326,128 of record CM069060.1, read on the forward strand.
ATCAAGAACACAAGGAACAAAACAAACGCCCCACCTAACAGAAAACTAGTCAAACGAAGTACAAGCAAAACATCGAGTGCCATGTACTATCCAATCCATTTGAAGAAAAAAATGAAATGACACCAGTGTACTTCTTTGTGGATGGGCACAAATATGCCAGTTACCAAGAAGAAGAAGATGATGAGTTTTTTGAGAAAGTGTTTGTGTGGGGAAAGTGGGCAAAATGGGAAGAAGAAGATTACACAAAAAGATACAGATGTCAAAAGTACTCCTTGTTGCTTGAGGAAGATTGCTCTTGTAAATAGTTAATGTAGTAAAAAAGGCTGACGGTTTTCAAGTTCAAAAATAAAACAAGCCAGATGGTTGCGTGTTCTGCAAGAAACGTGTAATGTCAATTAACAAGAAGAAGAAGACGATAACTTGTTTGAGAAAGTGTTTCTGTGACGAAAGTGAGCAAATGGGGAAGAAGAAGATCACACACAAAGATACAGAAGGTCAAAAGTAATCCTTATTGCTTGAGAAAGATTGCTCTTGTAAATAGTTACTGTAGTAAAAAATGCAGAAGCTTTTTTACGTCATGTTGCAAGATTTCAAAGCTTGTTGGTGTCAATTTCTCAAATTTTTAATGAGGAATTATTGGTGCGATCACTATATTAATTTAGTAATTGCACCTATAATTTCTCATACTTTTAAAATCATACGCATATAAGATTTAAAACACCCATATTATAATAAAATTGGTCGACATCCGCCTCTAATAGTCTAAAAATTTTGTTAACACCCATATTATCTGCTAAATTTTGTTGATTGTGATGTTTGTGCAACCAAATATGACTCCAGCAAGTTCATTCTTCCTCAAATTTCTCATGGATGAACTACATATCGTGCTCTAGATAAAGCGTCTGGTAGGCAGATGGTCAGATAGACATTCTTTGATCGTGATGTTCGTGCAACCAAATATGACTCCAGCAAGTTCATTCTGTCTCAAATTTCTCGTGGATGCAGTGTAGGTAACTAGGAGGTGCAGTATGTGTTCTCCTTCCAGCCCCCTATTTTCAAATTTGCATGTTTCCTATAAAGTTGAACTCTCTTCAACCCCGCTGTCTTCCTACCCTCTTTATTTCCCTTCAATGCAAAAATCTTGACCAAAATCTACCATTTTAGAACAAAGTAGCCCTGCAAGGGGCTTCTGCTACGCATCCTGCCAGCCACCACCTAGTCTCCCCTTCTCTTCGTCGCCCCGTCTGTGCAGTTTTTGGGTATGCCTTCACTCCCTATCTCTCTCTCTCTCTCTCTTTCTTGTGGTTTCAGGTTTATGGTGCAAATTTTTCGTTTTCTGTGGTTTATTTGGTTTGCTAATTTCGGTGTGCAATTTCTGTTTTTTCGGGAGATTTTTTGATGCAATATCTGGGACAACGCACTTTCTGTTTTTTCAGGTGATTTTGTGTTTGTTATTTACTTGAGTGTCTAAGTTATCACCTTTATGATCGTTACTGTATCCGTAACATGTGTGATTGATTGAGCTGTTATACATACACTTACACTATAGTTGTTGCTAGACTAGGATGCCTACATTGATGGTTTGTTGCTAACACTAGGATGCCTACATTGATGGTTGCTTGAGTGCCTAGGTTTTCAACTTTAAGATCGTTACTGTACCTGTAGCATGATGCATATTGATTGAGCTGTGATACACACACTTTCACCATGGTTGTTGCTAGCCTACTTTGATACGTCCTTAAGGCCATCTCCAACCGAGGGATGGCCAGAGGGCTCGTTTTAGCCATCTGACCCTCCAGGATATTAATATTTTAATGAATAGTACAAGGTTATATTTGCCTCCATCTCCAACCGAGGGCCAAACATAATTTATTATTTAAAAACTACAACTTAAATTCAAATCCAACGGCAAAGTGACGTCAGCTAGCCGTTGATAGTTGACATCATGCTGACGTCAGCTAGTCGTTGGATTTGAATTTTTTTTTTGCTATAAATAGGGTGGATATTGGGCTATAATTCACACAACTTTGAATTCAATCTATTTCAATTCAAGTTTGCAATGAATTCCAACTTTGGATCCTCTTCGGATTCCAACTGGGGCTCCTCATCCAATTCCAAATTAGAAGAAAAATGGGCGCAAATAAGACAAGAAGATGAGGAGTCTGATGAAGAAGTTCAAGTAAGGCGCAACAAACAAAACAGAGCAGCAGCCATGGTTACGGCCATGATGTGTCAGCCAACTGAGGAACAACCTCAATAGGGTGGCTCTGTTGCTAGTCACTCTTACACACTGTTCTAAAAATCCCCGCCTAGCGCCGCCTAGGCCCCGCCTAGGCGCTAGGCGGCTGGTCACCGCCCCGATTAATGCCTAGGCGTTTGAAAATTAATAAAGGGCGCCTAGACCAGTTGAGGCGCCCGCCTAGACCGCCTAGCCCGCCCAGACCCGCCTAGGCACCTGCCGAGGTTGCGACTCACTTTGATAGAAAATAGATAACTTTCAATTTGCATTTAATTTTTTTCAATAAATTGTAAGAGACTTGTTGAATACTTAAATGGGCACACACTATATGCTTGTTCCCCATGTTTTCATTATATTCCAATACTTTATAATACATATGTCATTCTATTTTGTAGTTTATGATGAAATTATATATATTTTAAGTATAAACAGACATTTATTTACACGAAATATAATGGATTTACTTAAATCCGCCTAGTCCACCTAGGCGCCCGCCTAGACCCCGCCTAGCCGCCTAGGCGCTAGGCCCTAACCCGCCGCCCGACTAGCGCCTAGCGTCTTTTAGAACCTTGCTCTTACAAACCACGAAACAGAGCGATGACGCATGCCAATCTGATGAACAACTACTTCAACCCCAACTCAGTGTACACAGAAGAGGATTTCAGACGTCGCTTCTGGATGAGGCGTCATGTCTTCAAGCGTTTACTTCGTGATGTCCAGCAGGTCAATCCATACTTTCGACAGAAGCAAGACAGAGCAGGCCGCTCTGGTTTCTCACCTCATCAGAAGGTTACTGTTGCATTCCGAATGATGGCCTATGGCTCCCCAGCTGATTCGATGGATGAAACTCATGGTAAGTCTGAGTCTACATGCCTTGATACTCTTGAACAATTTTGTGACACAATTGTTCAGGTTTACAAAGACGAGTACCTCCGCAAGCCAAATCAAGAAGATCTGAATCGGCTCCTTCGCAAAGCTGAAGATCGTGGGTTTCCGGGCATGATAAGGTCATTAGACTGCATGCATTGGGATTGGTAAAACTGTCCCATTGGATGGCAAGGAGACTTTAGCGGAAGGTCGAGAAAGCCAACTATTGTGTTAGAGGCGGTTGCCTCATATGACACATGGATCTGGCATGCTTTCTTTGGAGTCCCTGGATCCCAAAATGACATTATAGTTCTTGGGCGTTCACCCCTCTTCAATCGCCTGACGGAAGGTAAAGCACCTCAACTTGTATGGAGTAGGCGTTTAAGTTTTATATTGTTAAATATTTTTAAAAATGTTGTTTAAGTTTCATGTTGTTAAATGTTTTTTTTATATTGTATAATTTTTATGTTGGTTAATGTTATTTAATGTTGTTTCATATTGTTTCATATTGTTTCATGTTACTTAATTTAACTTAATGTTGTATAATGGCTTAGGAAGTTATAGGAAAAAAAATATGAAACAAATTTTGTAAAATAGAAGTTACAGGAAAAAAAACAGAATTTAAAAAAATATATGAAACAAATTTTGTAAAATAGAAGTTATAGGAAAAAATAGAATTAAAAAAAATATGAAACAAATTTTGTGAAATATAAGTTATAGGAAAAAATGGAATTTAAAAAAAATATGAAACAAATTTTGTAAAATAGAAGTTATAGGAAAAAATAGAATTTAAAAAAAATATATATGAAACAAATTTTGTGAAATAGGAGTTATGGGAAAAAATGGAATTTAAAAAAAATATGAAACAAATTTTGTAAAATTGAAGTTATAGGAAGTTATAGAAAAAAAATAGAATTTAAAAATAGAAGTTATAGGAAAAATTTTGTAAATAAATAAAATTGTTAAAAAAAAATATGTATATATATATATATATATTCAAAATTTTCCCTACTATTCGTGTCGATTATAACCGACACTATTGCTCTTAATCCTGTTGGTTATATCCGACAGGAAATTCGACAGTTTTAAGCAAAAATAGAAGCCAGCCCGGGCTGGCCTTTGGCCCTTTCAGATTCAGTGGGGCCCACGAGCCCTCTGGCCTAGCCCTCGGTTGGAGATGGTTTTCGAGCTATTTTCGGTCATCTGGCCCTCTGGACCCTTCGGTTGAGATGGCCTAAGTGCCTAGGTTGTCACCTTTATGAGTATGTGTTCTCCAATTTGTGTAAGTTATTTATTTAATTTTTTTTTGCAGGCTATTGTAGAACTAATGAACAACCTGAACCCGAACAAGTGGCCCATAACCCCACTTGTGCAAAAAAAATTTGAACCGTGTGATTTTTAAGTTAATTTCAGTATCACTTGAGGGTGGATAGGAATATGGTAAATAACTTGATCATAACCCCACATTTGCAGACCTTTTTTGAACCGTGTAGGGTTTGGATTTTTAAGTTAATTTTAGTATCACTTGAGGGTGGATAGGAATACGGTAAACAGCTTGATTCGATACTATAATGCGGGTCATGTAATATCATGTTTGCAAGCAAATGGCAAGCTTGTATTAGTGGAGGTTCATATAATATCATGTTTGCAAGCAATTGGCAAGCTTGTATAGTGGAGGTTCATATAATATCATGTTTACAAGCAAATGGCAAGCTTATATTTGGTAGAATGAGAAAGCATGTGAAACTATTTTGTGGATGCAAATTTTTTCCTCCTTGATCTTGGACAAAATTGCGCCTACAAAACAATTAACACCTTAGGTCAAGGCCAAGAGCCTTACACGCCCACGATGAATGGGGGTAGTGGACTTTGATCGAAGAACCTCTGATGCCAAAGTTAGAATTTAGAGAGAAAAGTGTTTGGAGAGTTTTTGGAAGTTTTGCAAGAGTGTGGAACTAGGTTTTTAGAGAAAATGAGGTTCAATATATAGAGCATGGCCGGCCCTCTTGGGAGAGAGAGTGGCCGGCCTTTTGGGTAATTTTTTAGTGTAATGGGTGATTTATTTGGCAATTAATGGATTAATTAGGTAATTAATCCATTAATTGGCTAATTAACTCAATTTATATGGAATGTTTTGAAGGTTATGGAATAATTACCTTGTAGGGAATATAAGATGAGGATGGATGAAATAATTTTGAATTTGTTACCTTTTTTGGGCACTTTTGACTTGATTGAGGGATGATTGTCAACTGCTCACGCGTAGGAAATCCGATGTGCCTCAAGGGTAATTTTGTCCTTTTTACCCAAAAATCCATGTGTCGCCTTGTGATTATTTTTGGCTCCACAAATGCCCCCACACCTGATGGGCTGCTCACAGGAAATGGTAGCAGGTGTAGAGATCTTCTTGCTTTAGGAAACATAGGATTGCTTCCTATTTTGATGTAAATTCCCTCTTTAATTGGAAATTAGATCATTCTAGGAAAGGGAAATATATTTCTTTCAAAGCCTATTTAAGTCCATCTTAAGTGGGTTATTAAATCAACTTTGCTGAGCAATTTATTCTACCCTACAAGAGAGAGAGAGCTTAGAGGATATTTGTTCCCCCTCCTCTAGCAATCTTCTACATCTTGTCTGTGCAAAGGATCGTCTTTTGTTGCTTTCTTCGTCCTCTCCGCGCCGCACCAAAGTAAGAAAAATTTAATTTTCAGTGTCTTCTTCTTGGATAGTGCTGTCGCGGGGCAGCCGTCGGGGTGGTGCCGCACGTCGGCTGGCAGAGGCCAGGAGTCGGCTCGGCATGGGCCAATGAGGTGTTATGGCAGGGAACTGTTTAGGCCGCTTGGCTTGGCTAGTGCCAAAGGTAGCTTGCGCAGCTGGGGCCGCAGATTGAGGCGCTGAGGCGTAGTGCTAGGCGAGTTGCAGAGAAATGAGGAGGTCGCGGGCCTTATGGGCTGCTGAAATGCTGGGCATGTAAGCCTCATGCTTGCTGGTCTGAGAGAAAAATGAGGGAAAAGCCAGTATGGGTTGAGCTCCCCTGCTGAGTACTATGAATAACGTTAGCTGCTTAATCTTCTTCACTGGGAGAAAGGTAGGTTGCTCCCGATATAATAGGTAAATAGGATCAAGGCAGATGCATTGGCTCATCTGAATACTGTCGTGGAGCCTACTATGAATGAAGGTAGAAAGAAGAGATCTTCCCCGCCTGCTCAAGAGATGTCGGTTGAGAAAAACTGAAGACTTCATCCACTGCTTGTGAACGTTTGTCTACTGCCGAGAGGCCTGTGATTGACATGACCTCTTCCAATGGGAAGAAAAATAAGGCTACTAGATCTGAGCATGTGGCATCTGCCATGTTGAGAATAGCTAGTACAATTGGTGATAGGATTGCTCAACATAGAGGTCCTGTTATGCCCCCAGTGCGAAGTTTGTACCAAGACGTCCATTGGGAGCTAAGTCCAGTTCATATTTGGAGAAGCTTGCTATTATGAAGAGCGATAAGGTGGACTCTGTTGTTAAAGTGGCGCTAAGGCCCACTCCCCCTGTTGCTGAGATTGATTCACCTGCTAGAAAGGAGGAGACTGCTGTGAGAAATCCACTAAGCCTGCTTTTGGGGAGGCTGCTGAGATCTTTGCGCTCTTGAAACCAGATCTGCTTGAAGACATGGACGCTTGTGCCAAGTTTGTTGATGGCGTTTAGAAAAGTTTGTTTGCCCAAGTTCCTTTGCGAAGCATACGACCCAATATAGAACGACTGCTCTGTTTGCTATGATGCATATATAGCAAGGTTGCGAAAGATGTGGCAAAGACTATGGTAGCTGAAGCTTATTCCTCGACTGAGGACATCAAGAGGTTGGATTCTGAGCTCGTTGCTTTGAAGGGGTCTAATATTTTTGCCCCCGCTTATCTGCAGCTTGAGACCGCTCGCCAAGATATTGTTGACTTAAAGACTAAGCTTGACGCGATCCAAGTTAAGTATGAAAGTGCAAAGAATGAGATTGGATGTTACATACCTCAAATTCAAGATCTTGAGTTTGCAGTTTCTGAGCTTCGTTTCGCTATTTATTCAAAGGATGAAGAGTTGATTGCTTCTTATAATCAAGCGATCCACTTCAAAAGAATCGTCGATAGGCTTGAAGCTCAAGTGTTGGAACTTCAAGGTGTACTGAAGATCAACGAAAGTCTGAAGAATGAAGTGGATGAGTTGCAGCGCGTCCGTGTTGGTCTGTTCGAGGAGGATGAGCAGCTGAAGGGTGAGAATGATGGGCTCGAGGTTTCGAGGCCTTTTCTATTTCTCTGGAAGACTTGCTTGCTTTTACTTTTGAGGCTTCCATTAGTGAAGCAGTTGGAGAAGTTAGTGCCCAGGCTGGGGCAACCAGGGGTGAAGCGCTGGATGATGCCACTGCTAAAAGTGTCGTGGCTGCTGAAAGTGTGGTGACCGAGTAGTCGTGGGATGTCCAAGCTGCTGAAGTGTAGTCTTCTAGGTAGCCTTTAAGATTTTCTTTGTTTTTCCTTGTAGCTCTTGTTTTGCTTGAACTCCTTCAGCCTTTGCTAGTTGTTTATAAACATGTTTCCTTCGTTTTTCTTTATCTTCACTTCTTTTGTTCATGCCCTAACCTTTAGACTTTATAGACCAGTGGCAGGCGTGCTACTTTTCTATAAGCAGACAGGCCCGCGTAGCCTATGCAGCCGTAGGTGTTGGTGTAGAACTTTGCAAAGTTGTTAGCCATAGGGTTGGCAGCCGGATGCCTTACTTACAGAAGTAGACAAGTCCGCGTAACCACTAGGTTGTTAACCTTGGCTTTCTTCAAATTTCATAGGTTGCATAGCAAGTATCACAACACTTAAGGACTTAGTGTAGGTTGTTCTGCGCTTGGCAGAGGTAAAGCTTATCGACTACGTAGTCTGTCGGTAATGGATAAAGTTTCGTATATGCACGCTAGCTTGTTTAACCGTTCACAAGAATGTGCGGTTGTATAAGTCTAGCGTGGTTTTACTGCTTGAAAGGCAAGCTGTAAGCAGTCTTCCGGAAATCGTAGGCTACCTTAGTGCACTCGATAGCAGCATTAGGGTTCCAGGGCAGTCGTCTATAGGGCGTACTGCGTAATGTGTCCCCTCCGTCTCTAGGGCCCAGGTTCCTCACATATTAGGCCAAGAAACCCAAAATACTTCAATTAGCTAAGCCTTGAAAAAGACCATTGTGCTACTTCTAGGAATCCCGACGCAAGCCATCGTGCATCTAGTTATACTAAGGCAACCAGGCTCATCCATGTCTGGATATTCGGAGTGTAGAGTTTATCCTTCCGTCTTGGAGAGCTGACCCATGTAAGTGTCAGGGAATTGGTTTACCCTCTCGCACTAGAGAGCAATTAGTTTACCCTCTTGCACTGGAGAGCATGGTTGGTCTTTCGGGGGGCGCAATTCCTGCAATGAGTCCCTAAGAAATGCATGGTCTTTTTTTGAAGTGCATGAGTGATCAGTTGTTGTAAGCATGGAGCCGAGCCAAGTTGTGATTACTTCTGAATTCCTCATTGAAAAACGAGTGAAACGAACGAGAACTTAGCTGTAAGGTAGGAACTGCATAACAACTGGATAGTCTTCGACTTGTAAGGTGGTGCCCGTCAAGCTGCTTGAGTCTTCGGGCTTTGATGTAGCGGGATGTCACACATGGTACTTCCTCAGATTGTAAGCGCTCCACTGCTTTTCGATCTTTTTATAGTTTCATGGTGGCGAGGGTGTAATTACTCTTGCCGCTTACTCTACTAATCTTGTACGGACCTTTCCATATAGGATCCATCTTTTTGGAGCCTTCTCTACGGGCAGTGATGAAGGCTTTTTTTAGGACTAGATCTTCGGGCTGGAACTGCCGGATCTTAGCCTTTTTGTTGTAGCTGGAAATGAGCTGTTGCAGGTAGGCTGCGATGCAGGTGATGGTCTGCTCGCGCTTCTCCTCTGCCAGATCTAAGCTTGTGGCCACCTCCTTACTATTCTGCTCAATGCTTGGTAGTAGAGCGGTGATAATTGGCTTGACGACATTGGGATGAATGATTGCTTTTGAGCCAAATGCCAAAGAGAAAGAAGTCTCACCGGTTGCTCGTCTTTTGGTGGTGCGATATACCCATAGATATCTGGGGAGTTCGTCTGGCCATTTTCCTTTCTTGTTGGTGAGGGATTTCTTGAGGCAGTCGAGGATCATCTTGTTGGATGTTTCGGCCTGCCTGCTGCCTTGAGGATATCTTGGCATGGACATGTGCTGCTTGATGCCATACTTTTGGAAGAACTTCGCCACATCTTGGTCCACGAATTACAGGCCGTTGTCGGTGACGATGGACTGAGGTATGCCAAATCGGCAAATGATGTTCCTCCATATGAAGTGCTCTATGTCCGTCTGAGTCGTGGTCGTCTTGGGCTCTGCTTCTACCCATTTGGTGAAGTTATTGGTTGCCACGATCATCATGCCTCTGCCCCCAGTAGCAAGCGGCATAAGTTCTACCAGATTTATTACCCATTGCATGACCGACCAAGGATTCATCTGTAATGTAGCTCGCTGGCAGGCGGTGATGGTACCGGCTTGTAGCGTTGGCAACAGTCGTACCTCTCCTTAGCATCTCGGTGCATGGTAGGCCAGCAGTAACTTGCGTTAAGAGCTTTATGTGCTAAGGATCGACCTCCTGAGTGATTTCCACAAACGCATTCGTGGATTGAGCTTAGAAACTTCAAGTCATCGGGAGGCGCTAGGCAGCGGAGATGTGGTCTGGTGTAAGATTTTTAGATGAGAATGTCGTTCCACATGTAGTAGTATGTTGCCTTGATTTGGAGCTTCCTAGACTCCAATCTTTTCGTGAGGAATGTGCCATTGACCAGGTAGTCTACAATGGAATCTTGTCCGTTTGGAGTTGTACTATCATGTGACACCTCAACTGCTGGCTTCGCCTCTATGCTTGGCTCGTCTAGATACTCCACTGGAATATAGCTTTTAAGTTGGTGGTCGAGAGCGGAGCCTAGGTTGGCTAGTGCGTCCACGTGAGCATTGTCTTCCTGTAGAACTTGAGTGAGGGTGTAAGTTTGAAACGCCCCAAGCAGTCTGCCTAGTGATTAGCTGGAATCAAAATGAATTGTGAGCTTTTTCATCGCCAAGTCTTTTGCCATTCGGAGGCCTGCTAGTAGGGTCTCGTATTCTGCTTCATTGTTGGATGCTTTGAAGCCTAGAGTGATCGCCTACTCATGCATCGAACCGTCTGGGTGACAAGGACTACGCCTGCTCTCGAACCTTTGTAGTTTGATGTGATGTGGACATGCAAATGCCAGAAGTCTCCATCGGGTGAAGCAGACGAGGCTAGGGCGTGCTCGGTTACCTCCAGGGCTTCATTGGGCTGCTCTGTTGCGTCGTGAATGCGTGGTAGGGAGCTGTGGATCTGGGACCATGTTACACACAGCAGGAAATGCTCAACTGCCGATATTAGGCCACTCTATAATTGAATTATGGAGCAAGGGTTGGCTGGGGCCGTGTGAGACGTAGCAAGAAGTGGTGCTCAACTGCCGGTACATGTTGCTCTTATGTAGAATCTTTTAGGGTCGACGAGGACAAAACTTGCTTCAGAGTGTGTCATTTCAGTGTTCGTCTGCCCTTGGCGTGTATTTTGGGCCGAGTTGTTGCGTTTGTCAAAAAACTTTGTATCCACAAAGGTCTACGCCTTTATTGTCATGCGTCTGGATTTGGCAGAATAGTGTGTCATGAGGATGACTGCGTGCGTTTGAAGGTAAAACTTGATCTTCCGGGTTGCGACAACTATCGCCAAAGTTAGCTTTTGAATTTCTGATAGCATCAACGAGAGCTTTTGAACTGTGGAATACAGGTAGTCGGGCCCCTAGCTCTTCTCGCATGATGGTAGAGCTTATTGCTGCTTTAGATACCGTAAAATATGCGAATAAGTCCTTTACTGCTTCTGGTTTGGATAGGAGAGAGGTAATGTCGGGTAATTCTTCAAGTCCTTGAATGTGCATTGGCGAGCCTCGTCCCAAAGTGCATGCTTCTCTACCAGAGCGAAAAAGTCTGCCAGAGTTAGATCTTCTTTCATAATCAATTTTTCGAATAGCGGGTGGTTTGTTGGAAGTCCTTTTTGGAAGGCTGTTCTAGCTATCGAGTCGTTGCATCTGACTATCCTTGCCTTTTCTGCTTTGAACCTCTTCACATAGTCGTTAAATGACTCCTTTGGGTTATTCTTGACGTTGAACAAATGGTCGGACTTCTTTTTTATCAAGCGATAGGATGAATATTCTTTGGTGAAAACCAAAGAAAGTTCGTCGAAACTCCGGATGGATTGTGGAGGCAGGGTGTAGAACCAATCTTGCGCATTACCTTGTATAATGGTGGTGAATATCTTGCACATGAGATTGTCGTTGTTTCGATAGAGGATCATTACGCTTCGGTAGTGCTTTAAATGTTTCTTCGGTTTTTCATCCCCTTTGAAAGATGTGAAATGTGGCATGCTGAACTCGCGTGGAGGCTCTGCCTGCTCGATCTCGTCCGTGAAGGGTGACCTACTTATGTTGGTCATGTTTCGTCGTAGTGCCTCGTCAGTGACCTTGTTGCGTTGGAAATTGTGCAATCGCTTGGTCAAAAGTCTCTCTACTTCTTCCTGAATTTGACTTTGTTGGGGTGTCGGAGCTCTCGGCTGCCCCCAACCGTGACTTGCTAGTCTAGGCTGCTCTTCCATATGTTTGGCTAGTTTATTCCATGGATGCGGTGCGTATGGTGTGTTCCTAGCAGGCGAACGAGTTCTTCGCAGGCTGCCGGTTGAACTTGAGCCGGATTGAGTGACTGCTTCTCTTCATCCGTCGTGCTGCCTACTCCAATGTGAGGTGGATGATGCTCCTTGCGGGCTTAGCCGCAAATGAACAATTCGCCTAGAAGGTTACTCATGTTGACTATTGGAGTGTGACCCCAACCGTGAATGTATGTTAGTCCGTGGGCCTAGTCGAGAGTGCACGCTCCTTCGAGCGCTAAGATGGGAGTATACACTATCTCGGGGGCCCAATCGGGAGTGTACATTGCCCGAACACTCGGTTCGTGGCTGGTCGAGTGGCTGCTTGCCGGGACACTACTGGAGAGGTTCTTTGTCTACATTTTTCTTACTTCGGGATACCTTGTCTAGGGCACGTTGCAAGAGCTGGTTCACCAAGGTCGTCTGCTGTGCGAGGGCGCTCGTCAACTCTATGACTTGTCGAGACAAGTGTTGTTCTCCATTTGGGTTGGAATAGCTTGAAAGGAATGCGTCTCCTTAAGTTCATGGCTAATTTGTTATATCACCCTAACTCCAATAAGTTCTCCTTGGAAATCATAGAATTTTAAGAAAATCAGTTGAAAATGTTGTGAACTTTAACCAATATTTTCTCATTATATGTCCAACATTTTTTGTTTTTGCAAAACTTCGGAGGTATGAGGGAAATTTATTGATATGAAAAAACAAGAAGTTGCACCTAGTAAGGGGAGACATAAACCTTACCCCTCATAGACAAGAAAACAAAATACAAGAAAAGAGGGGGGTATACACCTTACTTCTCTTGAAAAGGAAAATACAAGAAAAAGAGAGGGGCATAGACCTTACCTCTCATAAAAAAGAAAATACAAGAAAAAAGATGGGGTGGACATAGGACCAAACCCCTCTATAAAATCTAAAAGGTAAGCACCAACAAAACAAGCTGCAAAACAAAAGGAAAATCCAAAAACATTTGAGTTGGGAAATGTCAAATCAGTAGAAAAATATGGTGAAAATGCTCCCGGTTTGATCGTCGGTCTGAAAATTTGGAGCCGGGAGTGTTGAACTAATCTTTGATTGATTTGGGCTGCTTAGAAGGGCCGCGGGAGCAGGTTCGGCCACAATAGTGGGTTGCTCAGCTGGAGCAGGCTGGGCCACAGGAGCAGGCTGCTCGGCGAGAGCAAGCTGAGCCACTGGAATGGGCTACTCAGCGGAAGCAGGCTAGGCCACGGGAGTAGGCTGCTTGCGTGTGGTGCACGTGGGTGCTAGGCTAGGGCTCGGCTTGGCAATGCGTTGGGCTTGGAGTGACATGGCTTGGGCCATAGCTTTGGTGCCGTAGGCCTTAAATGGCATGGCTTGGGCTTGGGCCCGTGCAAGTTTGGATGGCACGGCTTGGGTCCTGGTAGTGGTGCCATGGACCTCGCCACGTGTGGTTGCCGTGGTGGCCACCGCGGTGGTTACCATGGTGGAGCCTCGTAATGGTGATGCCACTCTACTTATTGTCACATTTAGCCTCGTGGATCGCCGCGGTCCCATCTCTTGAATATTGGAATTTTCACTTGTTGAATTTTCTAAATTTCTAGCCATTGTACTTCTCTTTTACGTTTTATCAAAGAATTTTTGCAAATAAAAAATTCTAAAAATAAGAATGTACGAAAAATCTACAAATGGACAAGAAAATAGAAAACCTTGGATGCGAGAGTCTTCAACGAGTGGGGGACTCAACTCTCAATGAAAGCACCAATTTGTGGATGCAAATTTCTTCCTCCTTGATCTTGAACAAAATTGCACCTACAAAATAATTAACACCTTAGGTCAAGGCCAAGAGCCTCACGCGCCCACAATGAATGGGGGGGCTTTGGCCGAAGAACCTCTGATGCCAAAGTTAGAATTTAGAGAGAAAAGTGTTTGGAGAGTTTTTAGGAGTTTTGCAAGAGTGTGGAACTAGGTTTTTAGAGAAAATGGGGTTCAATATATAGAGCATGGCCGGCCCTCTTGGGAGAGAGAGTGGCCGGCCTTTTGGGTAATTTGTGAGTGTAATGGTTGATTTATTTGGCAATTAATGGATTAATTAGGTAATTAATCCATTAATTGGCCAATTAACTCAATTTATATGGAATGTTTTGAAGGTTATGGAATAATTACCTTGTAGGGAATATAAGATGAGGATTGATGAAATAATTTTGAATTTGTTACATTTTTTTGGCACTTTTGACTTGATTGAGGGATGATTATCCACTGCTCGCGCGTAGGAAATCCGATGTGCCTCAAAGGTAATTTTGTTCTTTTTACCTAAAAATCCACTTGCCGCCTTGTAATTATTTTTGACTCCACATATTTGATTATGCTTTTGAGAGGCAACCTGACCAAAATACCTTTTCTAAAAGGAAAATACGGTTAGATGGGCGTAGGAAAACCTTCTCCAGTTACAGGTAGGTGAGGTGATCCTCATTGGGAACAATATCTTAGGGCCTACTTTCTACACGTTATCGGGGCTTATATAATACTTGGTACGGACATGCGTTTAATGTATTATCACTATTCATCCCTCATGAATGACATGGACGCGATTGGCGAGTATTTATGGGCATGAGGAGAAATTTTTAATTGTGACGGGAATACTGGTACAAAGAAAGTACACACATTATTGGGTAAAGTACAAAAAACTACCTCAATTATTGGTGTCACGACACTTTCATACTTCATCTTTTAAAATTGACAATGTCATACCTCATCTTACGAATTTGTGCCAATGTCAGACCTCCGTTAGTTTTTCTGTTAATTTCTCTGTTAAATGTTGACGTGGCCAGTGACAGGACCCACTTACTAATCCAACTGGATTAAAAAATAATTACATATATTTTTAATAATTAAATATTCAAAAACTTAAAAAATTAAGAATAAATTTTTTTTAAATGGCCTAGGGGTGTGGGCCTTCCTTTTCCTCCACTCGCACCAACCCTTTTTCTTCTTCTCTTCGACAGTCACCAAACCCTTCCCCGTCCCCCAACCTTCCTCTGTGGGAGAGGGATGGTGGGGATGAGCCCTTCATCTTCCTGGTGAGGTATGCCAGCAGCTCCGGCTCATCCCCGCCCTCCCTCTCCCGCGGGACCACCTTAAACCTCTCAGAACCCCGCTCACCACCCTCTTCATTTGCAAAAACGCCATCTCCTTCCCCAAACAGATCCTCGGCCCCGCCTGAAAAACTGGATAGCTATATGTGCCGTTGATCTCCTTCAAGATCTCTTGTTCCACACGTGGGTTCTGCGAAAGCAGCCAGAAGAACCAGGTGAGAGCAGCCGAAGTGGTGTCCCGGCCCGCGAGGGTAAAGCTGATGACGATGTCGGTGACGAACTTTTCGTCGGAGTGGCCGGAGCTCAAGAACCGGGAGAGCAGATCTACAGACTCCAACGCTTTCGCCTCGCTCAGATCCCGCTTCTTTTCTCTGACAATGGTGTTTGCGAACTCGCGGACTTCCGATACCACGGCACGGAGGCGCTTTTCGGACCCGATTCCGAGAGCCCTTTTGAGTTTCCACACTGGGTGCGGCAATCCGAACCTTTCGCTGCTGATTTGCACGGCGTCGTCGAAAGCCACTGCGAATTTGGCTTCCGGCAGAGAGGGCATGAGGTAATCCGGGTCGTACCCGAAAGCAATTCGACAGATGTTATCAAAAGCGAAGCGCTGGAGAATGTCTTGGAAGTCAGAGAAATGGATCTGGGTTTTTGGGGAGGGGGTACACGGGGACATGGGTTAGAGAGAGAGAAATGAGAGAAAGGGTTGGGTGGGGGAGAACTCAGAGAAATGGATCTGGGTTTTTGGGGAGGGGGTACACGGGGACATGGGTTAGAGAGAGAGAGAAATGAGAAAGAGGGTTGGGTGGGGGAGAACTCAAAGAAAGGGATCTGGAATTTTGGGGAAGGGGTACACGGGGACATGGGTTTTTTTTGGTTTTTTGGTTTTTTGTTTTTTTGTTTTTTTGGTTTTATTTTTATTTTTTAATATTTAATTATTATTTTAATAAAAACGGGTCCTGTTTCTGGCCACGTCAGTATTTAACAGAAAAAGTAACAGAAAATCTGACGGAGGTCTGACATTGGCACAAATTCATAAGATGAGGTATGACATTGTCAATTTTAAAAGATGATGTATGAAAGTGTCGTAACACTAATAGTTGAGGTAGTTTTTTTGTACTTTACCCCACATTATTTTGTTAAGTTTAGCAATATCTACCATGCTATTGTAGCAAGGACCCACCTGAGCAGACCAAAGAATCGAGCAAAACGGTGCGCCTCGGTAGTGGCGCTAAAAGGAAATTCAAAAATTCCATATACTGGTCTGGTCTCTCTCTCTGGCTTTTCAATTCCCAGAAACTCTCCCTCAAGAAAGAAAACTCCCAGAATTCCATTCCGGAAAAAACCACGGGAAAATGGAATCGAAAACCCAGAAACCGCAAGAATCCTCGAAGAAAGATTGGTCCTTGCGAGACTTCGAGATCGGAAAACCCCTCGGAAAGGGGAAATTCGGCCGAGTCTACGTCGCCCGAGAAGCCAAGGTATCTGAATTTCTCCTCAATCGAAATCGAAAAACCTCGAATCCGAATCCATCGATTAATTTTATTTCTGGGGAAATTTGGGTTTTTTTTTTTTTTTGGGCAGAGCAAGTACGTAGTGGCATTGAAGGTAATATTCAAGGAGCAGATCGAAAAGTACAAGATTCAGCACCAGCTGAGGAGGGAGATGGAGATCCAGACCAGCCTCCGCCACCCCAACATCCTCCGCCTCTACGGCTGGTTCCACGATGACGACCGCATCTTCTTGATCCTCGAGTACGCTCACGGCGGAGAGCTCTACGGACTTCTCAGGAAAACTACCTACCTTTCGGAGAAACAGGCCGCCACTGTATGTATCCCCGTCTCTCTCTCTCTCTCTTAAATTCTATCTCTGGTGTGTGTGGTTTGGAAATTAATGGGGTTTCGTGTGATTGTTTAGTATATTTTGAGCTTGACTGAAGCATTGGCGTATTGTCACGAAAAGCATGTGATTCATAGGGACATCAAGCCTGAAAATTTGCTATTGGATCATGAGGTATGAATGTTTTGCTACTTCCTCTCCCTACCATAAATCTGCCATTCTTGTTTTGTTCCGGTTTTCGGTATCTGGGTCATCTTAGAAGTTGGAAATAGAGATGAGAAATGTGGCACTTAATCCTTTATTTCTGCCCAAAATTTATCCCACAATGCTCATCAGTCAATTAATGTTGTACATATTCTAGTTCCACATTGTAACAATGACTACAATTTCACTTTTTCTGTGTTGAAATTTCGTTTTTGGTTTCCAATTAGTGACAATAGCAACATCTTCAATTATTCTGTATTTGTATGATTTTCTTTCAATTTTATAGAGCCTTTACACCTTTTAAGACCAATATTTCTAATGCCATTAAAGCAGGTCAGTAATTTTGGTTTCGGGGTTAGCTTTAGTAGATGTGATTTTCCTTATGCAATTTTAGGAGAATCTGAAACCAAGGTTGGTTTTCCAGTATATGAACATACAGGGGCTTCTTATTGCTGTCATTGTTAGTCCCTTTCGGTTTTTGAACAAAACTGTGCCTGTTAGTGATTCCAAATTGCACTGCTATGTGAATTCTTTTCTGGGGTCGTTATCTTTGAACAAGCTGAGGACGTATTTTGATGAATTGATTATGAAATTATTCTTGTAGGGTCGATTGAAAATTGCAGACTTTGGATGGTCTGTACAGTCAAGAAGCAAGAGACATACCATGTGTGGAACTCTAGATTATTTAGCACCAGAAATGGTGGAGAACAAAGCTCATGATTATGCTGTTGATAACTGGACTTTAGGCGTTCTTTGCTATGAGTTCCTCTTTGGTATTCCTCCCTTTGAGGCCGAAAGTCAAAAGGATACATTCAAAAGGTATCAATAAGTTTTCTGTCTTCCTCAATCAATGTGGTTTCCTGACATGAACCAAAACATAATTGGATAACAAGTTGATATTGGATGCAGGATAATGAAGGTTGACCTAAGCTTCCCAGCTGAACCTCAAGTTTCCGCGGAGGCTAAACATCTCATTACCAGGGTAAGTTTTTCAATGATTATGTTCTTAGTGATACGTGGGGGTAAATAAACCTCTAGCAGTAGTTTTTGGTATCAGTATCCATCCATTGCCTTCCTTCCTGAAATAAGTCGACCTTTTTGCAGCTTCTCGTCAAGGACTCCTCAAAGAGGCTGTCTCTTCAAAAGATCATGGAACACCCTTGGATAATCAAGAACACAGATCCCTCTGGCATTTGCAAATAGCTTGCGTTTCTTGCTTTCGTCATGCTCTAACCATGGATGTGAGCGCAGCTGAATTTTGTAAATTTCGGTCAGAATCTCATCGGACAAGAGACGATTAATTTCTCTAATATATGCTAAGGAAGTCTTTTATCTTGTAAACATTAATCACATCAGTTGCTGGCTGAGTATGCTTTAATATACTTCTCAGTTCTGACTGTTCCCAGTAAATAGTAGACATATATCTAAAGGTTTTGTGACTGTCTGTTCTGGTTTGTGTAAATTACAGAGTGCATTAGTTGTTGAACTAATTAATAAATAACCGAAACGACGATTTTGTAAGAGGATTATCATGAATCATGATTATAAGGATGTAGAGGATTTAAAGAAATTGTTTGTTACTATTTTAGCAACCACCCGCACAACAATTTCTGAGTGACCTCTCTCCTGTGTATTTATGTTGCATCGTCCCTTTTCTCATGACCCCTCACTTGAATTTTGAAAGCCTCTCTTGATCATCAAATATCTGGACTTTTGTTTGGTTCTCAATTTTAATTTTTTAAGTACAACATATATGTATGTATGTGGATATGTGTGTGTGTATTGAATAATCCCACCAGTTTTTTGATTAATTCATGAAGAATGTTGCTCAAATAAAAAAAAAATGTCACAGCCCGTCCCGAGAAATATTTATCGACGGCATGAATTGACGAATATACCCTGGACGTTAGTTGTGTAATGTGGTTTAGGTGTGGTTTTGGGTCAATATATCCTAATTGTTTGGAACCAATTAGGATTAAGTTATGGTATTTTTGGGTTGTTGACCAATCTTAGACCACACACACACATCCACATCACCTTCTCTCTCTCACTCCCGTACTCTCTCTCGGTTTCACTCTCTCTCTCTCATTGTTTCGTACGGACAAGGGCAAGAACACCCCAAACCTCCCAGATCGAAGAAGAAAATGGTACCATTGTGTTCGTGAGGACCCTACGAGTTCAAAGGTATCAATTTCAGGTAGGGAAACATTTGATTTCACGTTGAAACCCTAGCCCCGATTTTGGTCACTATTCATGTGGAAGTAAATATGTTGGTTTCAGGGAATTTCAAGCTCATAGCAAGCTTTAGGAGGTCCTAAGGAGGCTCGGGGTGGTTCGTTGGATAAATTTGGACGTCGGGATAGCTAGTTTCGAAGTTGGCCGGATTATCAAGCTTCCTCAAGTAAATTCTAGTGGAATTCAAGGCTTAAAAGTAGTATAACGTGATTCTACATGTTATTAGCTTCATTTTGGTACCAATTTCATGAGAAATGGTTGAGAAACGAGTGAGAATAGTGAGTTTGAAAATTTGCCCAGTTTCTGGCGCCGGCGACGGTCGCCGGAGCTGGAGGTAGGGGATGGAGGAATATTCCGTCAGACTTGACGGAATATTCTCACGGCGTCTGTTAGTTTTGACGGATTCCGTTGGGATTTAACGGAATATTCCGAAGAATATTCATAACGGCAGTTAGGGAATCCGTTAGGACTCCCTGCGCGTGGTGGCGCGTTTTGCCGTGCCCTTGCTGGCGTGTGGCGGCGCGTGAGAGCTCCAAAAATAAATCTAAAAATTTGGGGATGATCCTAAGGTTGTGTAGGTCACCGTGGTATATTCATATACCCATTTTGAGCAATGTATGAGAAGTTATTAGCTAGTTTTGTCTATGTGCTTTAAAATAACGTTTTTATAGTTAATTCGCATATAGGTGAGACTTATCCCGAGGACGAGCGTATCCACGGGCGACTTGGGGGCTACAACCCTTCGACATATCAGTGAGTGGGCTTTTGTTTTCAGTATATAATTATATACTTGATATATTCCCCAAAAATGCGTTTTAAATGAAAGTATGCCTTGAAATAATATGTCAAATGCTTTTATATTTTGAATATGCATTTCATGGTTGCATATATATATAAATGTGGTGTTGTGGAGGCACAGGTAAGCAGGTAAGTTATGTTTGGTCTTGGTGAACTACGAACGGCTTGATCCCTATTTAGGGTACGTAGGCAGTCTAACGAGAGGTTAGATGCAACCATTCAATAAATGAGATGAACATGTTGATTGTCTATATGAGATGTGATTGAGATAAAGGCCTTAGTTGTGAATAGAATGATTATAAATGTATTGATGAACATTGAGCTCATAATCTGCACCTGGGTGATTGCGATTTAGCCATAGAGAGAGTTGGCACATGCCTGTATATTATGTCACCTCCCGCACCATATGCTCACATCGGATCCAATTAGGTGCACAGTCTTGTCGTACAGACCACTATAGGTGGTTCCGACTCGTAGGTGACTAACGTATTATCGCACAGCTAGCATTGAGAGAGTAAATTGAGCATAATTATATTACACCCAACCTTGTCGTACAGACCCGTTCTAAGGGTTCCGACTTATGTGCAGTATATTGCCGTATAGGTTATAGAAGTGACTCCTGCTAGATTGAGTTTGAGCTATGAATTCAGCCGTACAGACTACCATAGGGGTTCCGGCTATCACATCATAATTCTATGAATTTATTCTTACCTGGATTGCTTACTTTGTTATATTTTGGCATGGCATACATATGATTATGATTATGTGAAGCATGAACTGAATTAATATGATTTCAGATATATATGTATATGCTTATATCTTGATTCTGGGAAAATAATATATGTTTTACAGCAAGGGGTTAGTATGTTGATAAATGAAATGATTTTGTAAAACATTTGTTTTTGCCCACTCACGTTTTCTGTTTTGCGCCCCTCCAGGTTTTAAGTAAGATTGTTGTTGGTGGCTAGAGGACGTCGGCAGTTCTGACTTATCCATATTATAGTAGGACATTCCTGGTACTGTATAACTAGTACTTGTCCTACTGGATTGCACCTAGAATTTATGCTCTGAATTAGGAGTGTTTACTGTTGTAATTAACTCCTATCACCTTTCGTTTAGTAGTGCACTCTAGTAACTTGTTTTTTTATTATTCGTATATTTGCTATCTTTATCGCTTCCGCACTGTGCACATGGCTACGTCACTCTCGCGTGACGGCCAGCATGCTTTGACCTCGGTCGGGGTGTGTCAAAAAATGATAACACTTGCATTCTTCCGTGAGACAATGCACATATCTCATTATTTGCGAATAACGTATAATTTTATAATCGTAACTATTCAATTTTTTAATCTTCATTTAAAGATCATTCTTATAAAATATCATTTTAATCAAATATCGTTTAGTCATCCAAATGTACAGAACAAATTGACGGTGTGAGTATCAATTAACATTCATGAATCGATTTGATACATTTAGATGACTAAACAATCTTCAATTAGAATGATTTTTTATTTTGGTCTGATAATCTTCAAATGAAGATTAAAAAATTGAACCATCCCGATTACAGAATTCATGTAATGAAGATACGTTATTCACAATGAATGAGATATGTGCATACCGAACCTAACCGTTGACCTCCGAATGAAAAAGCGAAAGATTCAATGCCGCGAGAAAGGAAGAAGAAACACAGGAAGGAGCGCAAACAAACAAGCATTAATCTGATGAAAAACGTCTCTCCGTTTCGGCTTATCGTAGCTCCATTGTTCATGCTAGCACTGGCCGCAACATTATCAGAGGCCGACGCCAATCCCAGCTCCGTCTCGGCTTATCGTAGCTCCATTGTTTGATAACCGTTTCATTTTTAGTGTGAAAACGGAAACTAAAATCTGAAATGGTTATCTACGGCCTCTTAATTAATATAGTTAATAGCGGAAGATGAACGTCTTAATTACTTACCTGGATTGTCTGCCTTGAATCTAATGGTAGTCTAACCATTTACATGGACAGCGAAAGTGTTCTAAAGAGGAGGATCAACAAGATTATATGTCAAAGGGTCCTTGTCCTTGCATTGGATGCTCATCCCCGGACCCCTGCCACCAAATTTGTCCCCTGAAACACAATCTCCACCGTTGAATATCTCACCTCCGTCTCCTGCTTCCGTGTCTGTAGGTTCAACGGCAAGTCCTGAGCTGTAAAATAAAACAGCAAGGGCGGGAATTTTGGACGGCCAGTTCCAATTGCCCCCATTGACATGGTAGAAATAAGCTTGCAGTATGTCAATACTGAGGTTGACAAAGATAATTTTGTTGACACTGGCGGCAAGACGCGTCCCAGTAGGCCTGGAACATGAATTATTCGGGCAGGGTAGTGAGTTGACGGAGAGTGTAAAAAAAAAAAAGTTGATATCTTGAGCAGCACGTTAGAATTTCCGTTGTATTGGAGTATGGCTTTCCAGCACCACCAACGTAGGCTTCAGCAATCATGTAGTTGTTGTTCGGGCCTCTGGTCGGCATATAACAAGAGGCCAATGGTTTGGCCGGGAGATATGGTCACATAATCTGTTGAAAATGGCTTGGTGCAGCTAGCAGCTGAGCCCACAACTGCAACGACATGATTGGCAATGGCGAAAAACAGAATCTGTTGCGCTGCGGAGTTGATTAGTCTTAGCAGGTAGGGTTTGCCATAAACAACTATGTGCTTGAATGTGTCTGCTTCTGGAGTTGAGCATGGAAGTATTAGGGTCCCCTCCACTGAATCGTTTCATTGTAAAGCTGCCCGATATCTTCCTTCCACGTTTCCACCACTGTCATGCAAGCAGAATAATTAGGATCGTTTGGAAATGCTTCTCAAGAAACAACTTTTACGAGAAGCGCTTTCATTAGATCACATCAAAAAATTTAACAAAAATCCCAAGTATTTTCCTTGTAACTACCCAGAAACCCTTAACTTTATCTGTCAAACACTATCATAAGCGTTTCATAAAATTTCGAAGTGTTTATGATAAAAGCCCTTTAGATAGAAAAGCCCTTTTAACAGAGAGTGGTTTTTTGATGTTTCAATGGCACTTGAAAGCATGTTCATCTAAGTTGGCAGGCTGCTCATC
Source organism: Malus fusca (assembly GCA_035220775.1). Taxonomy (NCBI): domain Eukaryota; kingdom Viridiplantae; phylum Streptophyta; class Magnoliopsida; order Rosales; family Rosaceae; genus Malus; species Malus fusca. Next base: position 17,349,238 of record CM069060.1, read on the forward strand.
TATATGCTAATACAAAGTTAAGAAACATCATAACACAACATTAATTTGGCATACATTGTACAAGATTACAAGAGAGAAGGTCGACCTTTCGATGAACAAATTACATGCAAATCAACCCTCATTTGCGGTCTCCGAAAACTAACAAGAAATACACTTTCATATCTTTCTTCGGAGGAGAAAAAACGATCAGATACCACGAAATCTGAATTACTATTTTTCTCTCAGAACACACAGCATTTCTTATGCCCTAGAGAGAGACTTCATTTTTCTTCTGTTGATATTTTCCTGAGGATACTGGTTGCGGGAGAAACACAGAATTCAAAATTTCGGATACTTCAGAGTGATGGAAAGTGTAGCTATTTATGAAGAAACATAACTACCCTCGTAAGCAGCAAGGCTGGTGTCTGTAATGGTTGTGTCACTATCTCCGCTTGAATTGCTTTTTTCATCATTTTGCATCGGTGGGGGCCTTGCTGGGATGGACATGCTGAGATTTGTATTGGGGATTGCACGATCAGTTTTTTTGGTAGTGGATGTCGTCTGAGAGATCTGAGCGGTGTTCATGGAAGCAACTGAACTAGAAGGAACACCAATTGGCTGGGAGTCTTTCGTTTGCCTCTTTGCTCCTCTGTGGACATGCAGACCACAATACTTCTGGTCAGGAAGAACATCCCTTCTGCAGCGCCACTTCTTTCCATCCGTTCTCCTACACCTCCTTGGTTCAAGCTCTGTCCCGCTACTATTGTTGAAGCATACGCCATTGGAAATTAGAAAAGCTGAAAACAGTTGAAAACTGAAATAAATACACAGATACTCCAGTTGATTAGAAAGAAAACCTAGAGAAGTATTTTAGTAACTAAAACCATTTTGTCATCTTTTTTACAGGACATAATTTTCCTACGTGATTTCAATTCTGGCGCACTGTTGGCCTCTTTCATTAAGAAGTCACATCTAAACCAAACTCAAACATTGTTGTGTAGAAAGTTTCTCAAAACCAACAGTTATCCTTATTAATACATACACACACATATATATAGCAGGTGAGAATAAAAACATGTTTTAGCGCAATGGTTTGATCTTACTCATTTGTCTACCCTGAAGAACGCTCTTCGGGGAGAAGCCCAATCCTGGTGATATAGTACTACCAACAATGGTGCTATTTCTGTTGAGGCTGCTTCCTCTGATCATGCAATTGTCACCAGCATGGTTGCTACTATAGTCTTTTACACCAATGCTGATGCTATTTTTGTTGCTACTGCTGTTGGTGGCAGCGGTTGGTCCAGCATGTGCAATAGTGACTGCAGAAGCAGGGGATGTAGCAGTTCTATTGGCAGGTATCATGGCAACGGATGTAGTTGTAACAGATCGGATGTTTGTCTTACATTCTTGATAGCCACTGGAGGCATTGGTTGTACCTTGGCTGACACCAATATTATCCGAGGATTGGGCCTTAAGATGAAGGCCATTCGGAGTTGAAATCCGAAGGTTTGTCTTTGAACTGCACAACTCAGCATCTGAATTCTTGGGTTGTTTTGCGGTGGAAGGAGAAGACGTTTCAGAAGTTTCCACATGCTTTCTTGAACGCTGGCAGCCTCTGTGCATGTGTTGCTGACAGTATTTCTGACCAGGAACTACACTCTTACTACACCTCCATTTCTTTCCATCTGTTCTTCTGCACCTTCCCGGCTCAGGATCCATTTTACTTCGATAGTCAAAGCCCCCCACAGGATTGAATCCTATAACTGAAACAATCAATCCAAATAAACAAAAAAACCAATCAACTGAGAAAAATCCTTCTCGAAAATCAGATTACTTGATATAAGTTCACAGAAACAATCATTTCACATGACATAGTTCTTATTATTTTCAAGTTCAATTCCATGAACCCTGTCAACAAACTCACATTATCAATGTATGAAGCGATGCCTCGAATTACCGGTCCCAGCAAAAAATTTTGAAGTGTAGCACACAGAACAAAACCATCTTTCGGGGGGGAAGTTCACAGAAACAGATACTTCATATGACAATAATCGAATATATTCAAACTCATTTCCGCAAAACCACGTCTACAAAACACATTATCTATCAGCAGTGGCAGAGCCAGCATGGGGTCATTGGTTGTCCTTGACCCCAGTAACTTCAAAAACCCCATGTATATTTGTTTGTGTAGTGTTTTTGACCCCTATAAATAGCTAAGGCAAACTAAATTACAACATCCTCTTCCTACTTCTATTTTCTTTTATCATATTTGTCTTCCTTTTCTCTCTTCTTTTATGAAATATTTTAGTTGAAAAACCTTGGCAGTCTTCAACATTACTCCACAGTACCCTGCATCCACCCTCAACAAGTCTCTACAAGTAATAGTAGTTGTCGACATATGTTGGCATAAACTTCCGGCATATGTTGACAAGTGCCTACCAGGTGCTCGACAAAATGGCCCTATGAAGCTTTTTGGTTGATATTATGTATTTGAAAATCTACACTGTCTATCGGTGGATGAAGTGATAGATTCGAATTCCAATACACAGAACCACCTTCAAGGAGGGTAAAACATTTTGCAGTAAAACTAACAGAAAAGCATGTCAATCTTTTAATCGTTATGTTTTCAATATTTAATGGATATGTTGTCGATATTGCAATTGAGATTTGATTTCCGATCATTTTAGCCAGTTTCCCGATAGTCAATGAAACAAAAACATTAGAACCCAGTTCAAATTTCTCATAACAACACCACAAAGCAAACAAAATAACCACAAACAAAAAAACAAAAACAAAAAAAGACAATTCGGTAAAAAATTGAAATCCCATCAAGGCAAAGGCAAGAATTTGACTTACAGGTGGGGAAGTGCTGATAGATAGCAGCAGCATTTGAGGAGCCAAAAGAGGCAGCCACACTGTTCCATATTGGAACCAAAAGCTGAACCGGCACTGGTACCCCGGCAGCTAAGTGCTTATAGATAAGCGCTTGTTCCTCCAGCTCATGCAGCTGCACAGCCGTAAACCCACCACCACAACCACCACCAACACCACCACCGCCGCCACCACACTTCATCTTCTTCTTCTTCCCGTTCTGATCACCATAATTACAACCAACCCCAATACCAAGTCCAAGTTTCACCTCTTCTCTCTCCTCTTTCTCTCTCCTCATAATTCCATCCTCCATTTTCGCAAACACATTCAACAGATTCACAGACAAAAACCCAATTCAGTTCCTAACTCGATTCTCAAATTTTCAACACAAATTTGATGAACTGAGTGAATGAAATCTTTATATATATATATTACATGTATACAAATATATTTTCTTTGTTTTGTTTAAAGCGGGTTGTCAGAGAGAGCACTGAGTCACTGACAATCCCTGCCTCTCTGTTTCAGACTTTTTCAGTGTCCGCAGGCCGAAGTTTTCAGACCAACTTTCGCTTCCGCTTCTCGGGCCGCTTAAAACCCATTACGCGTGTTCGTCACGCTCCAATAGGCGGGTCGGCCAGTCCTTCGCTGGGGATTTACTCCACGCGCCTCTCAGCTGGGCCAGGGCGCCTGCTTGTCTGGCAGCAGTGGAATCCCCGCCTGTCGACACGTCATCCGGGTTTTCTGTTGAGTGGGACCTGCACGTACGTTATATTTTCTCGCTTTTGTCTTCTCTTCGATTCGGTGGTTGGGCAGGGCTCAATAGGCCTATATTTTGGATTTATGGGAGGTCGTTGGATACCAGCTTGAATTTCTTTCAGGTTTGCAATGCTTTGGCCCAAACCAATATCTACGTTCATATCCTCCAATTTTTTTCCAACAACAATATTATTTAAGGAATTTTAACGAAAAACTCCCGATACTGTTTATTTTAATGAAAAATCATATTTTTACACTAAAAAGTCAATCATGGTACTATTCACTTTACCCTTTCTTTTGTCCTTATCATTAAAACTCAAAGTTTTCAAGTCATTTTCATTAGTTTTCCTTATTATTTATACTACGAGGAATATGAAATTTTTCTTTGGTGAGAATCGAACCTAAGATATCTCATTTACAAGTGAAGAAATTTACTACCAAACTGTAGTACTAAGCGGCCATATCCTCCAATTTTAAACTTACCATGACAAGTATTGCCTTATCACATCAATTTTTCTTCAACAATCCAGACTATTCAGTAGTACGAAAAATAAACGGTCATAATTAAATTGAGAAAATAATTTATTATTTATTTGCTGATCTAATAGGTATAACTAGAAAATATGCCCGCGCTTTGCTGCGGGACCGTGAATGCATCAGCCTTAACTGCATAATAAGACACACTTAACCTGAATAAATTAAACATAATCCTGAAAGAACAGAGGAAGAGGAATAGAGGAGCGACACATTTTCTTGATTTTTCTTGTAAAACTCAAAGCTTCCTGTCCAAAACCAAATAATTTATACCATTTTACATGCTTGTGCAACATATGCCTTACACTGGAAAAACATCAAAAATCGAATACAAATTTGTAAATCATTGATGGATTTTGTTTTACATTTTTATAATCAAATCAAGTGGCAGTGTAGCACTTAAAATTACAAACTTGAAGCAACCAGAGAGCAAAAATTAAGATGTAGAGATATCCTCAAACTTGCAACATTTTGTATGGAAGCTAACCGTTGAGGTTTGTGAAGCAAACTGCGGCATAAGTTGCAGTCAATTGAACAAAAACATAGTAGTTTAACTAAAAAATGCATGATGAAATGGATTCATAGTTTTCATGTATGACACAAACTTATATTATTCCATAAGTCAACTTAATATCATTCTACAAAGTGAAATTATAATGCTTACTTGTCGACAGATAGGGCAATGCCACAATGAAGGCATATGGCGAAACTTAGTAACCTATAGCATTCATTGCACTTTGTAGCCGATATGATTTTGCCTATCTGATGGCATCTGCTAACACAAAAAAAGACCACGGAAGTGATGCCAAGTCTACTTTGATTCTCATATCCTGCGATAAATAGAACAGATAGATGATGTTTTCCATATCAATAGTATACCAAGAAATGTAAAGGACACAACACAGTAGCTTACTAATACAAAAGATTAAATGAACTATAAATGGACCAGTGGTTAATCGAACAAATTCAATACAACTGAATCACATTCTAATTTTACGCTACGCACTATATTGCCAAGAAAAGTGCCCATATTACTATGAACGTAAGAAAAATGAGTTAGCACTATCCACTACTCATTTTGCTAAATGAAACGCCTAGAATCTATTCATTTCAAGTAAGTAAAAATTCAGAACAGGGAGATGGAGATATCGGACGTTGAAAAGTGATTAAATTGCCTTCTTAACAATCGATTTAACCTATATACACCTACAGGTATCAAATTCGATCTTAGATAAAAATAAAGATGCTGATGAGATAACTGATTCCTGGTGTGAGTTATCACTTCTACTTTTTATGGCAACGATTACTTGAAGTTCTCATGCATACTCAATTGATAAATAATATCAACAATACATCCACCATTTCAGAAGGGTTATTACTAAAGGTCTTGATAAGCATTCTAAGAAGAAACCATTCTAGTATATGTGTGTAGTATATGTATTTGTGGGTGTTTATCTGAGTCCATCATTCGTTTGTGCTATGAGTATTTAGGCGTGTAAGTTCGTGTGTGTATTTGCCAAAAAAAATATGATTTTTACTTCCAGTCGATCAATAAAATTTTATTAAAATATAACACTACTTGGTTTTGAGACTCCTAGAATTGGCAAATAAAAAAAAATAAAAATAAAAAAAGACTCCTAGTATTCTCCCAATGTTAAGATTTAATATTCATTTTTGCTTGGCTTAATGATAATTTCTATCAATTGATCATTGGTCTAACGAATCTCCACATTCGTTGCAACCCCCAAGGTAAACTACCCCTCCTGGCGGATACCAACACCCTAATAAACATGGTTATAAATATTTGTCTCATCTATGATATATTTGGTACTGTTATAGATAGAGAGATTAATAAAAGACCCCTCTCAATGTTACTGTGTCATAGTAATAATTTATATTACTTCTTTTATTATAACCAAACCTATACCAGTTTGTAATATTCAACCAACTTTAAACCTTTTGGATTAGAACACGGGCAAATGAAAAAATAAGTTAATGCAAATTCTTTAGCACCTCAACTTGCAAAACATTTGCAAAAATTTTGAGATCTATCACAAACAAAACAATGTCGAAACCAAAGCTGCTAACTCCCAACACAATCAAAACTACTTATAGGAAAAAGGAAATGAAGCTTAAAAAACTTAAATTAGGGAAAAGAGTTGGAGAAGCAACAACTGACATTATTTACCAAGGCTTTTCAAGGTTGGCAATATAATGGATATGCTTCCCAGGAGCTTCAACTAAAGCTTGATAAATTGTTGAAATGGGTTGGAGCAGAAGTAATTTGAGTGCCTTCTTTCTGACTACCAAAAAAAATATATATATTTTAAGATTAGATATTACAAACTGATGTACACATAGTAATAGAATCAGTGTTAATTTCTCCATTTTATAGCAATACCTCATAACAAATCATTGTCGACAAACGAAATGAGTTTTAGTTTTTGAATTAAAAAAGCCAAAACACATTTTCAGAGAGTCCATTAGCCAGAGAAAATCAGAATAGCCAATAGCAGACAAATTCAGAAAAAAAGATAGAAACAAATAGCATCATTCAAATTTTGTATATTGTTAGTTTCTCAAGCAGCCTTTACATATTCAATCTCCAAAACCCACAATTTAAACTAAAACCCACAAATTTAAACGAAAAACTCTATAAAATCATGAAAAATTTAATAAAATTCAAGTATATTAATCACAAATTCGATCATACAAATCTTCACATCCAATAAGTCTAGAAGGTACCTAGCTTCGTTGCAAAATCGTATCTATACATGCCAAAGCTCAAATTTCCTTGCAGCTGCCTTGATTCGATAAGTCCTGATTCAAGCAGACTTGAAAAAAGGTTTTCGAAAATAGGAACAATATTGATAACAAATAAGTTGGAAAGCGTTTGCAAACAAAAGTTATTCCAAGAAGCTCAAGCATTTCTATGAAACTACTTTTACTAAATAGTTCGTAATGATTTAAAATGCTTGACCAAGAAACTAAAAGAGACATTGCACAAAGAAATTATACATATTTGAAAAGATCTAAACGAATTGAAAAAATTTGATGGAAAAAACTGATGACAGGATTTCAGGCATTAATATTTCTTAAACCTAAAATGTTAAGTACCAAAACCAACAATTAATGATATCAAGAGTCTTGCAATCATGTAATATATAAAATTACAACAATGAATCAAACGACTCACAGATACAAAAATTACTTGCAAAATAATTTTGAAAGTAAGTGAAGAAAAGGCTATTACTAACCTTTCATTCTAAGTTTGGGAGTGGAGGATCCAGGCAGCACAGAGGTACTTTTGTTCAAGCCCAAATCACAGATCCAACATGCAAGCATTTTGTTCAACATTCACCAATTTGTACATGACAACAAACAGAGCACATCCATGAGCATATTAGACAAATTCAAGATCCAGGGATCAGTGAATGAGATCACACAGAGATCACAAACTTCATTCACGGATGCAAAGAACTCAAAAATTCATCTAATCCAAGTCAATATTAGTACAGAACCAGGGCTCATACCTTTTCCTTTTGAATCCGTAGCCCTCGGCTTCTCCGCCGCTATTTTTTTTTTCTGTTGGATCTCATATTGGTCTCACTGTTGTTATATCCGCTTCTGTTCATCCTTGTCAATCGAGATATGCACCACTGAAAACCCACAAAGACATTAGACATGGAACCGTCTGCATAACTTCTGAAAATGAGAATGACAGGACAGAGGGGGATTTTTTTTTCAGCGTTTTACCTTTGTGGGTGTCGGAGACCTGTGATTTGATTCCTGCATAGCTGGGTTTGGTTTCGGCTTTAGGTAGTGCGAGAGGAGATGTGGAAAACAGGGAGGGCTCCAGAACGAAGATGAAATGAAAGGACGCTGGGTTAGAAAATAAAGGAAGACTGATTTGTAGAGCTTCTGTATAGCAAATTGACTTGTTTTAGTTTGATCATCTATAACATCTAACTAATATCTTATTTATACTGAAATTCTAGCGATCAAACAACGAAGTTCGTATTTGAATAACCAATAATATTTACACAATATATTCCTCTCTTTGGTTCGGCGCTTTGCAGACAATCCAAAAAAAAAAATTTCTCTTGGTACACCCATTTTTTGAATCATTTATGTGTCTATGCAGACATGGGTTCCTCCTCAATTTTTTGAATCATTTGTTGTCGCATAGCCAAAAATTAGAGAAAATAAGCTTTGGTTTAGAACTTACTCACTCTCTGCAGACATGGGTTCCTCCTCAATTTTCGTCATCCTCCTCTTTCTGCGATCTCTCTATCTGTCTCTCTCCTTGTCTCTGTGCAATCGTTCTCTCTCTCTCTCTCTCTCTCTCTCTCTCTCTCTCTCTGCGTTCTTCCCTCTGTGCAAGCCCATACTCACCAACTCCCTCAATCAACTCTCACCATTCTCTGTCCGTGAAGCATCAATAATCTGAAAACCCAGTTCGATTTTTCATTGCTCGGATGGAGAAAATTGAGGAATGAAAGAACAAATTAGGGTTAGCACTGAAGTTGAGAGAGTTGGAGAGTTGGGAGAAAGGAAGAGTCTGACAGAGAGTGAAAGAGAAAGGATTAGAGAGAGGTTGAGTGTGACAGAGATGAGGGGAAAACACGGGATGGGATTACCAATCCCTGAAATCACTCTCCCTACCCCAAATCCCTGAAATCACTCATCTGAACGTGCAACAGAGCATGGTCCCATCGACCCCATTCCGGTTCCGAAACAAAGGAAATGAAAGTTCCCCTCTAACCAATGCTCGTTCAATCACCGACACCAACAATTGATTTGAGGAGAAAAAATCAACCCTAACCCCTTTTTGGCAGCCTCACTCCTCCCTCTCCCTTCCCCTCCCTGCCATCCCACGCCTCTCTCCCTGAAATCCGTCGACAAATCCTCCCATATGTCTCAATCTCAGCCTAATCCGTGAGTTTTGGCTGAAGCACAGCCACACCAAATTTAGATCAAACCCTAATTTCCAGAATAATGATAAAAATCGACAAAAAATATATACAATTGGCACGTTACCATTGATTCGAGTTCTGGTAAGGAGTGCGGCGGCGAGGTAAGGCGAGGTGTGCGACGGCGAGGGGAACGCGAGGTGTGCGACGGTGAGGCGCCGAATCGACTTTGTCGTTGAAGAGCTCTGGAGCAACATGGGTTTGTCGTCGAAGAGATCTCTAGAACAAAAGACGGGTTTGCTTTCTACGATGCTCGACACGTGCACGCTGAAGGGTGGTAATTTCGTAAATAAATCGAAATTTTCAATCTGAAACTGAAGAGGCGGTGGCAATCTTGTAAATAAACTGAAATTAGGTACAATGAACAGTCAAAAACAGTGCCAATTGCAATGTTTCTTTAGACTAAAGTAATGCTAAACTACCAGTAGTCTGAACTCTTAAAAACTTTGCCATCTTCACATGCCACAACATTAGTATCTATTTAAGGATGAAATAAAGTAGCATTTAACAATTTTGTTGGAATGTGAGAGGTATTAAGATCGGTTATTGACAAAGACAAATTTGAACCACATTATTACTAGCTCATTGTGAGGCTAAGCTCACCCATCTCCCATCTCCACATTATTACTAGCTCATTGTGAACCACATTAGTGTAGATAATATTATTTGTTAAAAAAAAAAAAATTATTGGAGTGTCAAATTTAAGGTTAAATTGCAATTTTAGATGTGATCGGCGTATCAACAACCATGTCTACACATCAACAATTGTAAAGTTGAATCGTCGCGGGCTTTAATAATATCGACAACTGAATTTAAACAAAATGTAGTTAACATAAAATCGGGAAATGAAAGTTGTGCATAAGAGGGAGCACATTCATTCTAACGTGACTACGTATACTTCTACATATGATAATAGTTTGTTGTGCGGTCTCTACATGTGTGAGAGTTCTTGGTTTATTTTGTTGTGTGTTAGACTGTTAGTGATATTTAGTTTATCTAAGCAACCTGGCATTTCTAGCGGCATTTATGTATCAAAACTCTGTTGTTAAAAACAAGTAAATTGTAGCAATAGTCCCTCAACTTTAATCAAATTGGAGCAATGGTCATCTCAACTAAAAATCAATTACCATTGGTCCCTTATCTCATCAAAACGTGTAGCTATGATCCTCTTCATCAACTTTGTCGGAATTCTGTCAAAATGAGTTATGTTGGAAGGACCATTGCTCCAACTGGATTAAAGCTGAGGGACCATTTTTCTAGTTAGATTAAAGTTGAGAGACCATTAATACAATTAATATCAAACTCGTCATTTACGAAATTTGTACAGAATATTCGGATGGTTTGGACATTGAGAAAGAAAGAACAATGTGAATTCTTTTCACCTGACCTAACTTGCTAAAAGATTCTAACCTAATTGCCAATTCCATTTCAGTACTTGGTCATTTCATTTGAATATTTTCAAACTACATTGATTAGAGGCCAACAAACAGGTGAGCAAGGGGACCATGTGTGTGTTTCATTTGTTAATGGAGGGGCACAAAGTCGCATGGCAACCAATTGCAAAGTAATCCTACATTTTGGGCCATTTACCTTTTTATTTTATTTATTTTTTCTTTACAAATTTGGTTGTTACAAGTGTTGTCGACAATAAATTTATACTCGCACAACAACAATGTATCATGGGTCCGGACCTGAGGCGGTGAAAAAGTAAAAATAAAAACGTAAATAAATAAAATATATGGTGAAGAATAAATTCCTCTTACGAAAAGAATCAAAGAATTCTTTACAAATTAAAATAAATAAATACAAATTTTAGCCTCACGTATATGTCGATTTTATCATGTCTATCATTTTGATTGTCTAATTCGTAAACCTGCATAATAATAGTGAGGTGAGCTTCCACAACTCAATAGGAACATAATTTTACCATAGTAAATTTGACTAAACTAAATTAAATGCCATGGAATCATTAACCAAATATTGGACCATTATTTTTTTTTCTTGACCAAATGATAGTACCTACACTAAGGAGGGAGTGCGTTTAGCCTCACAATGGGGATGGGCTAACAATAATGTGATTCAAAAGCCTTTGCATGAATCGAATCTAAGAGCTCTCACTTACAAGTGAAGATAAATATCATTAGATCATAGTATTAAGTGGCAATATTGGACCATTATTAAACCAATGCATGTATGCAATATTTGCCACTTAGTACTACGGTCAAATGGTATTCATCTTCACTTGTAAGTGAGAGGTTTTAGGTTCAATTATCGCCAAAGGCAAATTTGAACCACATTATTGATAGCCCATTGTGAGGCTAACCCACCCCTCATCCCCAGTAGTGTAGATAATATCGGTTGTTCAAAAAAAAAAATCATCGTTTATTATTTAGTTAATTTTAAGTTGTTATACTCTATATATATTAAGAGAAGACATGCTAGAGTTGGAAGGCAAAACAGAATTGCAATGCACTTGAAATGAAAGGGTAATCTATATGCCTTAGTTTTCTTAAACTACTATCTTATGTGAGTAACGTCTTACAGATTTTTGAGGACGAAATTTTTTTTGAAGAGGGTAGATTGTGAAGGTCTGTATTTTTAAAAATAATTATCTGATTATTATGTATTGAATACACATTGATTTCATTAAGTGTTGTATTACTACTTTTTAATAATTTTTACTTAATAATAAGTTAATTATTTTATTTTATTTTTTATATTCTAATTGGCTATTATTTTGAATTATATAAGTCCAAAACTTTTACGGAAATTTATTTTATTAAATTTGTGAAGTGCCATATTATTTTTGATATTGGTTGACTGGTTGTGGCTGGATGATAACTGGTTATATGTGTACAATTGCTTCATTCGAATATTCATCTGTCGTGATTGTGGAACTGTTGCTGGAGTGTTCTTCATTGGTGATATATGTGAAATATGACATGAGATCAATTGTGCATCATTCATGTGTAAGAAGTAGTTAACACTTTCGATGTTGAGAAAGCAAGTCGAAAAAAGGGTAGTTAGAAATGATCTTTTGTGTAGTTGAGTTTAACTCTTGATAAGTATCAGGTCTGAGGTCAGCCTAAAGTGCACATGGTTTTATCGAGTAATTTAGGACTAATTAAGCAAAATAACTAACAAAAAGGAAAATTAGGATGACCGTGTTACGGGCAGAGACGAATCCACATAGGAACCTGAGTGGTCCTAGGACCTTCCGGATGCTAAGAGAAACACCTGTGGTCGACCCCTTGGGACCCTCCGACGGGCTGGGCAGTGGTGGTGGAGAGGTCCTTATCTCTATGGATGTGCATGCAACAGGTTATACAACCTTCCCAATCCCACACCCCACCAGTCACCACCACCTCTATCCACTGCCACTTGTTGTGCCACCGCCTATTTCAATTTTCTTCTAAATTCATGTAATTTTTTTTAGGGAACTTTAACGAAAAGCTCCCGGTACTAATCGCTTTAACGAAAAATCACATTTTTACACTAAAAAGTCAATCCTTGCACTATTCACTTTACCCTTTATTTTGGCCTTATCGTTAAAATTCAAAGTTTTCAAACCCTTTTTCATTAGTTTTCCCCCCTTTTTTTTATCTTAGACTCCTAGACCCAATTCATAATATAGATGCTAACCATTTAAATTGATATGTATACTTGTGATTAGACCTGACAGTTTCTTATAGATTCGTTAACACGACACGAAAATAATGGGTTCGAGTCAAATGATAAATAATCGGGTCATTATCGGGTCACTCGTTAAGAACCCGTTAATAACATGTTTACATGCAGGTAACATGTGTAACCTGTTTCGACCCATTAAGAAAAAAAATATTTTAATGATTTTAAAGTTAAACTACTACAAAAACTTTCTATAAAATACAAGTCATTGTGTATATATGGTATATTACATATGTGATAGTACTATTATTCTATAAAAGTTTTAAAAAATTAAGTTTTATTTATTTATTTTTATTACTAGAGTTTCTTATTATTATTAATGGAATAAATTTTACATGACCCATTGTCGAAAATCCAAATCAACTAGTATAATATTAGTATAGGCAAAAAAACAAACTTTCAATTTTAGAGTCAACGACTTAACAAAGTTTATTAGTCTATCTCATACAGCCACAAGTTTATTAGTTTGTCTCATACAGTCACACTCATAAATAAATGTTTTATCCTCTTAAAAGTGAGATTCATTTGTTACATCGTCGTTTAGCTTAGATTGTGATTGCATCCTCCATGCGTAGACGATGGTAACCATCATCGTTTAGATTTTTAAAACCCTCTAAACACTCATGAATAGTATTTTTATTTGACGGTAAAATAATAAAATTAATAATAATTATATAGAAGTGAAAATGTAAGGAAAAATACACAATCACTCGTAATGACAAACTTTACAACTTTGTGATGAGGTCAACTCCGAAATCCGGCACGCATAATCCACAAATCTTATATTTTTATTTAACTATCGATTATCGTTTACACTTTATTCTTCTCACCGAATTTCATTTTTTTGATTTTATTTTTTTTTAAAACATGGTCTTTTAAGGATATAGTGTGACAGCCCGTCCCAAATGTGTATATTATTTTATCCTCGATAGCGTGAAATGACCATTTTGCCCTTGAGCGTTGGATTGTGTTTTGTATTAGTGGGCAAAGGAAAGTGACCAATTAATTTCTTTCCTAGCTAATTGGACCCAATTAGAACTTAGGATTTTGTTTGTGTTTGGTTGGTGACCCAACTAGGACCACACACACCCATACACAAACTCCCGTTGACTCTCTCCTCCCTTTCGGACCTCTTTCCATTTTCGTACAATTGTACGGACAGATTTCAAACCAACCTTTGCAGGCACAGATCGAGAATGTGAAGGTGGTTTTCATGTTCCTTGCAAACCCGTGAGTCGATTCGTACCCTTAGTTGGTCGTGAGAGCTTGTAGAACTTGAATTTCCCGAACTCTGGTGAGGGGTGATTTTCCTCCAACGTGATCGCGAAGGTTGTAAGTGGTTTTGAGACCTAATTAGGTATTATTCTTGCTTTTCTAGCACGTTGGATCGATTTTGGAGTGATTTTGATGTAAGAACACTCGGGTTTATATAGTTGTCGGGTTTGGCCGGTTTCCTTGAGTTTTTCCGGCGAGTTTCCGTTGTTTTTAGGTCCCTAAAGTGGTAACAATGTGTTCTACTCATTGTAAGCTTCATTTTGGTGAAAATTTCATTGAATTTGGTTGAGAAATGGAAGAGATATGAAGCTTTAAAGTTTTTCCAGTTTCCAACAACACAGACGGTGACGGCGACGGCGACGGAATCTGGTGACTCACCGGAGAAGAAGGAGAATATTCCGTCAACTTTGACGGAATATTCTAACGGCGTCAGGTATCTTTAACAGCATATGCTTTTATTTAACAGAATGTTCCCTAACACTGTTAGGGAATCCGTCAGTGTGCCAGGCACGTGCCTGAGCGTGGGCGTCGCGTCTGGCCGTACCTTGGCCGGCGCGTGGGACATCGAAATTTTTTTCTAAAAATACGGGGATGTTCGTGAGGTTGAGTAGATCACGTTGGTATATTCAAACACCCCAATTGAGCAATGTATGAGAATTTATTACCTAGTTTTGGTTATGTGCTTTAAATAACGTGTATATAGTTGTTTCGCATATAGGTGATACCTATCCTAAGGACGAGCGCAGTCAAGTAAGGCTCGGGGGTTACGATCCTTCCACATATTAGTGAGTGGGCTTTTGGTTTTCAGTATATACTTATATACTTGGCATTTTTCCCAAAAAATGTGTTTAAATGAAAATATGTTTTGAAATGCCATGCCTATTGATTTATACTTAGACTATGAAATTGTATGGTATATACATATGTGATTTGACGCGGTGGACGCTCATGTAAGTATCAAGTGAGTTGTAGATTGTTATTGTGAATTAATGATCATGTGAGATGTGTTGAGAGCTCATAAACCTGCACCCCGGTGTTAGTGCTCCCGTTCATGGTTAGGGCACAATCCTTCACGTGATGTTCACCTCCAGCACCATACGCTCACCTTGGATCCAAGTTAGGTGCATAGTCTTGTCGTATAGACCACTTTAGATGGTTCCGACTCGTAGGTGACCCGCGATTATTCGCACAGTCTTCACGTGATTGTAGCACTTGAGCGTATTTATTTACACCCAGCCCTGTCGTACATACCACATTATGTGGTTCCGACTCGTGTGCAGGCATACTTGTTGAGCTATAGATTCAGCCGTATAGGCCACTTTAGGTGGATCCGGCTGATATGTTATATTTCATGAGATTATTTCACCTGAGTTACTTATTTTGTTACTTTGAGATATATGGCATGGTATACTATGATTTCCACTATTCTGAGTATAGTTTTAAGATATGTCTATATATTCTATTTTCTGGGAATTTATACAGGTTTTACGGCGAGGGGTTAGAACTTTTGATAAATGAAATGGTTTTGAAAAGCTTTGTTTTTGCCTACTCACACTTTCTGTTTTACGCCCCTCCAGGTTTTAGGTGGGAGTGCTTGTTGGTGGCTCACAAGGAATTCACGGCAGCTCTGACAGATTATCACTAGTGTAGGACCATCTTTAGTACTGTATAATTAGTATTCGTCCTGCTGGACTGCACTTAGGCTACTTATGCTCTGGTTATGTGTAGTCACACTTATTCTCGTCTTGCACCTTACCTTATCTAGAGCTCTAGTTGGTTTGGTTTTATTTATTCGCATTTTCGTATATCATTATTGTTTCCGTACTGTGCATATGGCTACGTCACCCTCACATGATTGTTTGGTTTTATTTATTCGCATTTCCGTATATCATTATTGTTTCCGCACTGTGCACATGGCTACGTCACCCTCACGTGACGGCCAACATGGCTCAATCTGGGTCGGGGTGTGTCAGTTTGGTATCAGAGCCTCGGTTTTGCAGTCCTATATATCTTGTGAATATTCTAATTATCTTGGTGTCTTCTGTCAGAACTATGACGCCTCGTAGAGAGCCACGTCATTCAGTTGAGCCTAGTTTCCCTGATATTGCCCAGTTAGGGGAAGCTATAGCTAATGCTATTCAGTCTTCACTTTGTCCTCCTCAAATGACTCATCTGGAGACTGTGTATAATCTGAAGTTGAATCATTTCATGGGTAATGAAGGACATGAAGGAGCAGAGCGGTGGCTCATTCATGTTGAGAAGATTTTCCGTGTGATGCAGAGTCAGGGGAGTCTTCCTCCTGATAGGTGGGTCGAGAAGACTACCTGGTTTTTAGGTCCGGAACCCTCATCTTGGTGGAGACAGGAGTTTTATCAGTTATCACCAGAGGAAGCTGCTGATTGGGAAGTTTTTAAGCAGTTATTCCAGAAGAGATTCATTCCTCCAGAGTATATAGATCGCAAGAAGCAAGAATCCACGCATCTAAAGCAGGGAAAGATGTCAGCTAATGAGTACTACATGAGGTTTACAGATTTATCTCGCTACGATCCGGAGATTGCTGCTAATTCAGTTGAGATGCTTCGTCGCTTTAGATTGGGTACTAAAAAGAAATGGCGTTCTATGGCAACCACTACTCCCTGTGCTACTTATCAGGAGTTTTATGAGATTTTGTTGCGGATTGAAGATTCAGAGAATATGCCTAGTGTGATAACCCGTCCCAAATTTTATTAATTTATAAATTTTAAAATGTGAAATTACGAAAAATGCCCTAGAGACGAAGGTTTTGACTTTCATTGACTAACGTGTTGTGAGACATACTAAATATTCTTTTAGCGTATTCCTGAGGTACTCAACGATACGAACGAGTATGCGCAAGCAGAAGTGAATTTGGAGTGATGAATCGAAAGTATTTTGAAGAAATAACTTTTCTAATTATATTATATTATTGTATACTAATTAAGAGGACATGTGTGTGTGTGTGTGTGTGTGTGTGTGGGTAAGTGACGAAAAGGGGGAAGGAAAGGCTGCCTGATGGCAGCGGAAGAGAGGGGAGGAAGAGAGCACAGAGGGGAGATGGACAAATCAGGAAAGGGGAGAGGAAGAAACTGCCCAATCATAAGGGAATGAAAGGAGGGAAATGAGGGAGGAGAAAAGGTGAGGAACGGGCCGGGTTTCTTTTAACCCGGTTACGACCCGCGCCCCTTCTATCAATTCCGACGGGTTTTCCGTCCAATTTTTGATGTTTTACGACCTCCCACCCTGCAAACATCATCACACATTCCCTTCTTAGTTAACCACCCAAAAATTCGAAGTAAATGAAGCTATTTCACGGGGTATGGCGACAATGGTGCCGTGGAGCTTTTGGTGACAATCCACTCATTTTCAAATGAAATACATTTGATCTTCACCACCAAAATACTCATCTAGAGACCAGGAACAAAGCCCAAACAAGTTTGGGGGCGTTGGAGTTGCTATGGAGTCGAATTGAGGACACCCAAATTATAGGGTTTTAGCAAAATTGGGGCTTTTCCAGGCCAAATTGGCCTTGGTCACAGGTATGAAAGTTGCTCTACTCTTTGAGATCTTCATTTTTGTAATTTTTGAGAATTTTAGAAATAGTTAGATTTTCAGGCGAGTTGGGGTGGCCGACCGCCACCGGCGGCGGCACGTGGTTAGTGGGCCACCAATGTTATTTTTAGGCTATATTAAATGTCTTGAATTCAATTTTGATATTGGAATGATGTAGGTTGATCATTGGAACCTAAATTATCTACGATACGTTACTAGGTATTTATGTGAATCGACGATCCGACCGTTGGATCGTCATCAAACTTTGTTACATTGTAGTACATAATATTTGAAGAATGTAGGAACTTAAGGATTGGGAATCCGATGCACGGATCTTACTGAATTGGATTTGTAAGTTAATAAAATAAAACGTTAACCATCACTTGGTTTTGGGCAACTGGCGAAGATCCGACCGTTGGATCGAAATGAAAATTTAGTATGTTATTATAGAAGCATAATGTGGATCTTTGGAAGTTACGGATTGGAAATATGATATGCGGATCTTCCGGATCGAGTTATACAGGGTTGTAGACCCTACCGTTGATCTTTGATCGACTGTTGATTTATGGTCAATGAGTCTCAAACTATTTTGGGATGTCCTTGAGAATGTGCCTTATGTGAATTACGTATTCTATTAATAAGAGTTCTGAGATGTGATTCGATAATTGGTCACAGGCACCAATCGTTCAGGATGCCTCGATGTGCGTACTAGAGAATCATAGTGTGGGCTCCAGGTGAGTGGATCTTTATTTTTTATTTTTTTTATCATATGTATATATAATTGATAGTTCCACAAACGCTTCTAAATTGATTTATGCATGTTACCTACAAATAATTATTGTGAACTACGAATGGCTTGATCCCTGTTTAGGGTACGTAGGCAGTCTAGCGAGACGTTAGATGCAGCCATATAATAAATGAGACTAAATAATTGAGACAATAGCATCATTTGGGGAATTGTGCAATGTGAGGGACATTGGTGAAAACTGTGCGTTTTAACTTTATGTTTTGGTGATTAATAGTTAGTACGCCGTATTATATAATTGGAAATACTAGGAAATGTTTTAATTTTAGATTTCATCATGGCATATTCATATGTATATTCCTTGCACATAATTATTGTGAACGCTCTGAAGTGCAAAGGGGAACGCATGACACACAGGTAAGTTCAGGTAAGTATACGGTATTAGTTGAATTTATGGGGTTATGGTATGACTACATTTATATTTTAAGCAACTCCGACACTGTCGTACATGTTGCAATAGTAGGCAACTCCGGCATTGTCGTACAGGTTGCTTATGAGTCGTACATGTTGTAATAGATGCATTTAAAGCTCATAAACTTACACCCCGGTGTTAGTGCTCCCGCACGTGGCCAGGGCACAATCCTTCATGTAAGGTTCACCTCCCGCACCATACGCTTACCTTGAATTCAAGGTAGGTGCACAGGCTTGTCGTACAGACCACTATATGGGGTTCCGACTCGTAGGTGACTTTTCACATGATCGTAGCACTTGAGCATATTCATTTACACCTATGCCTATCATACAGACCACTACCGTGGTTCCGACTCGTGTACAGGCGTAGTGTCGTATAGGTCACTAGAGGTGACTCTGGCTAGTTTGAGATATGAGCTATAGACTTAGCCGTACAGGCCACAAGAGGTGGATCCGGCTGACATATTATTTGTATATGATCAATGAGATATGAATGCAGTCGTACAGATCACTAGAAGTGATTCCAACTTATGTGCTAGTAATGATCAATGAGATATGAATGCAGTCGTACAGATCACTAGAGGTGATTTCGACTTATGTGCTAGCAATGATCAATGAGATATGAATGCAGTCGTACATATCACTAGAGGTGATTCTGACTTATGTGCTAGAAATGATCCATGAGATATGAATGCAGTCGTACAGATCACTAAAGGTGATTCTGACTTATGTGCTAGCAATGATCAATGAGATATGAATGCAGTCGTACATATCACTAGAGGTGATTCTGACTTATGTGCTAGAAATGATCCATGAGATATAAATGCAGTCGTACAGATCACTAGAGGTGACTCCAACTTATATGCTAGCAATGATTGACGAGATATATGATGAGATATGGATAAGTAGTACAGATCACCATATGTGATTCCAACTTGCGTGCTAGTATGGTTTATTAAGCACATAATTATTTATATTACTAATGAGATACTGGGTAGTGGTATACTCTAGGGTTTACGGTTAGAATACTTGTGATTTCATACTTCTACGTAGTATGATTTGCTGGAAATTATAAAGGTTTTACGGCGAGGGGTTACTACCTTTGATAATGGAATTGATTTTGAAAATCTTTGTCTTGACCACTCACACTTTCTATTTTTGTACCCCTCCAGGTTCTAGTAGCAAGGTTTCGTATCGACTAGGAGTTGTGGCATTCCCAGTTCAGGTGGCTCCTTATGATGGTATAATTATTATCTTTGCTCACTGTACTTGTATTATGCTCTATATCACGCGTGAAATGGGTCCACACCCCGCTCACCGCGTATTTATGTATATAGGCACTTTTAAGTTTAAATTTAATCACATTTTTACACATTATCACATTCTATGGCTTCGTCACCTTCCAGGTGTTGGCCAGCACAACTCGATTCGGAGTCCTAGTGGACTTTCTAGGTCGGGGTGTGTCACCTAGTGACAGTGAGGAGGAAGAAAAGGATGGAAGTCGAAGAAAGATGATAAAGGTAAAGGCCAATCATTTTTGGGACCTCACAAGACTCAGAGCTTTAAGAGAGGTGGAGCCAGTTCCAGTTCTTCTAGTGGGGGTATGAGTTTCATTGGTCAGAAGAGAGGTTGTAGATTTTCTGGAGGTCCTCGTTTTCAGAGGCAGAGAGATACTGGTGGCACGGGTGCACCTTTATGTCGTAGGTGTAATAATCGGCACTTTGGGGATTGTAGGCGAGGCAATAGCGGATGTTTTACCTGTGGTCAATTGGGGCATTGAGTTATACATTGTCCTCAGAATCAGCAGAGGCCCCAGCAACCTTCCTTACCACCCCAAGGCCGACCCAGCAAGTTTCAGGATCTAGTGGTTATGCCCAGCCGGGTCATGGAGGTGCTTATCATTACCAGGGCGATATAGCTCCTTATTTTGCATGGCAGTATCAGTATCCACATGACTCATATCAGCAGAGTGGTTATCCTCAGTATTCTGGAGGTTATATGCCATATTCGCTATATTCAGCTGGTGGATCACAATGGTACCTTGGTGGACAGTCTTAGCATATGGAGGTTGCTTCTAGCAGTGCGGTATCATCGAGGCAGCCCAGTCAGCCAGTTCAGGGGCGTAATGTGCAAGGTCGTAGTGGTCAGACTAGCAGAGGTCGTGGAGGTCGACATCAGGCTAAGGGATGTATTCACCATATGACACTGCAGGATGCTCAGAATAATCCTGATTTGATCATGGGTAAGTTGAATATTCTTGATCATTTTGCTAGAGTATTAGTTGATTGTGGTGCTACGCATTTTGTTATTTCTCATACGTTTGCTCAAATGACACAACCTCATCCTACACCTCTTGGGTATGAGTTAGAGTTTGTGATGCCTAGATGAGAGAGATGTTACGTTAGTTGTGTATATCCAGGATGTCCCGTATTAGTGGAGGATGTAGTTATGCCAGCTAATCTCATCCCATTAGATATTGTGGATTTTGATGTGATTTTGGGCACATATTGGTTTCATTACAATCGTGCTAATATAGATTGCTACGGGAAATCAGTTACATTTCATCGTCCTGGATTACCTGAGGTTACTTTTGTGGGCGAGTATAGTGGGGTGAGACATGGTGTTATTTCTGCCATAAGGGCTAAAAAGTTGTTAGAGAAAGGTTGTCAGGGATATTTGGCTCATGTGGTATTGAATGATGATACTTCTGTTAGTGTGGATAATGTTCAAGTGGTCAGGCATTTTCCTGACGTATTCCCTGATGATTTACCTGGATTGCCGCCAGACAGAGATGTGCTGTTCACCATTGATTTACTTCCATGTACAAATCCTATATCTTTAACTCCTTATCAAATGGCTCCTGCTAAATTGAGGGAATTAAAAATTCAGTTGCAGGAATTAGTTGATAAGGGTTTTATTCAGCCTAATACTTCACCATGGGGAGCTCCGGTGTTATTTGTGAGAAAGAAAGACGGAACTTTGAGGCTATGCATTGATTATAGGCAATTAAATCGGGTAACGATTAAAAACCGTTATCCATTGCCGCATATAAATGATTTATTTGATCAGCTTTGAGGCACCTGTGTGTTTTCTAAGATTGATTTGAGGTCTGGTTATTATCAATTAAAGATCAGAAGTGAGGATGTCCCTAAGACAACTTTTAGAACTCGATATAGTCATTATGAGTTTCTTGTGATGCCATTCGGATTGACTAATGCACCTGCAGCTTTTATGGATTTGATGAATCGAGTATTCCAGCAATACTTGGACAGGTTTGTTATTGTCTTTATTGACGAAATTCTGGTATACTCTAAGTCTAAGTCAGAGCATGTTCGACATCTTACTTTGGTGTTGAAGAAATTGAAGGAACACCAGTTGTATGCCAAGTTTAGCAAGTGCCAATTTTGGCTAGATCAAGTGGCATTTTTGGGACATGTTATTTCAGCTCAAGGTATTCTGGTGGATTCTCAAAAGATAGTAGCTGTTGAAAATTGGGAGCAACCACAAACCGTCACTGAGATACGGAGTTTTCTTGGCCTAGCTGGTTATTATAGACGGTTTGTTAAGGATTTTCCGTTATGGCTTTACCACTGACGAGGTTAACCATGAATGATGTTAAAATTAAGTGGGATGATAATTGTGAGCAGAGTTTTCAGTAGTTGAAATATTGTCTCACTCATGCACCCGTTTTGGCGTTTCCAGATGATAGTGGTAATTTTGAGATCTACAATAATGCTTCCTTGAATGGTCTAGGTTGTGTGTTGATGCAGCATGGTAGGGTGATTGCTTATGCTTCGAGACAGTTGAAGCCTCATGAGATGAATTATCCTACTCATGATCTTGAATTAGTAGCTATTATCTTTGCCTTTAAAATGTGGAGACATTATCTTTATGGCGAAACATGTAAGATTTTTATAGATCATAAGAGTCTTCATTATCTTTTCACTCAAAGGGATCTTAATCTTCAGCAACGAAGATGGATAGAGTTGCTCAATGATTATGATTGCACGATTGATTATCACCCTGGTCGTGCAAATGTGGTGGCAGATGCACTTAGTAGGAAGCCTCAAGCGAGAATTAATGCTTTATATGCTTGTCATGTTCATTTTCTTGCGGATTTGAGGTCCACTGGAGTGAAGTTAGGGGTGGAAGATCGAGATGAAGCTTTACTTGCTAGTTTCCAGGTCAGACTAATTTTGATTGATCGAGTACTCGAGGCTCAGATGTATGATGAGGAAATCCAGGAATTAATCCAAGCAAGAAATGATGGGAAAAAGAAAGATCCAAGGATTAGAGAATCGGATGGCATGCTTATGCAGGAAGGAAGAATGTATGTGCCGAATAATGCTGAGTTAAAGAAAGAAATTTTGGATGAAGCGCACTGTTCGGCATATGCGATGCATCCTGGAGGTACAAAAATGTATCATACCATTCGACCATTTTATTATTGGCCGGGTATGAAAAGAGAAATTGCTGAGTATGTGAGTAGGTGTGCTATTTGTCAGCAGGTCAAAGCTGAAAGGAAATAGCTATTTAGATTGATGCAGCCACTTCCCGTTCCATAATGGAAGTGGGAAGACATTACTATAAATTTTGTGTACAAGCTTCCTCGTACACAAAATGGTTATAATGGCATTTAGGTGATAGTTGATCGGCTTACTAAGTCAGCGCATTTTATTGTTGTGAGGAAGAAATATTCTTTAAGCCGATTAGCTGAATTCTTCATATCGAAGATTGTTAAGTATCATGGAGTTCCGGTTAGTATTATCTCGGATTGGGATCCTATATTTACTTCTAAGTTCTGGGTAGCATTTCAGGAGGCTCTTGGTTCGAGGTTACTTTATAGTACGGCATATCATCCTCAGACAGACGGACAATCTGAGAGGACTATTCAGACGTTAGAGGATATGCTGAGATCTTCGGTATTGCAATTTGGCGACGCCTGGCATCAGCGGTTAGATTTGATGGAGTTTGCATATAACAATAGCTACCATTCGAGTATTGGTATGTCACCATTTGAAGCACTTTATGGCAAGTCTTATCGTACTCCTTTATGTTGGTCAGAGATTGGTGAAAGAGTTTTGGTAGGCCCTGAGATTGTGGATGAGATTACTTAGAATATTCAGATAATTAAGTCTAATTTGAAAGCGGTTCAGGATCAACAAAACAGTCTAGCAGACAAGCATGCCACTAGAGTGTATAAAGTTGGTGATTGGGTATTCCTGAAGTTATCACCGTGGAGAGATGTTGTGTGGTTCAGGAAGAAAGGTAAGCTAAGTTTTAGGTACATTGGACCGTATATGATCACTTAATGAGTTGATGAGGTTGCTTACAGGCTTGAGTTGCCTCCAGAGTTGTCTAAAGTGCACAATGTTTTTCATGTTTCCATGCTCCGTCATTATGTTTCAAATCCATCACATGTGATACCTCCTCAACCATTGGAAATTAATCCAGATTTATCTTATAATGAGGAGCCAGTGACAATTTTGGATTGGAAAGACAAAGTTATGAGGAATAAGATTGTGCGCTTAGTGAAAGTTTTGTGGGGGAATCACTCGGTGGAGGAAGCCACCTGGGAGACAGAGGAGCGTATAAAGGAAATTTTCTGGTTATTAGTGGTTTGTACATTATTGTATGTAAATTTCGGGGACGAAATTTTCTTAAGGGGGGTAGTTGTGAGCCCGTCCCGAATGTGTATATTATTTTATCCTTGATAGCATGAAATGACCATTTTGCCCTTGAGCGTTGGATTGTGTTTTGTATTAGTGGGCTAAGGAAAGTGACCGATTAATTTCTTTCCTAGCTAATTGGACCCAATTAGAACTTAGGATTTTGTTTGTGTTTGGTTGGTGACCCAACTAGGACCACACACACCCATACACAAACTCTCGTTGACTCTCTCTCTCTCTCCTCCCTCTTGGACCTCTTTCCATTTTCGTACAATTATACGGATAGATTTCAAACCAACCTTTGCAGGCACGGATCGAGACTGTGAATGTGGTTTTCATGTTTCTTGCAAGCCTAGGAGTCGATTCGTACCCTTAGTTGGTCATGAGAACTTGTAGAACTTGAATTTCCCGAACTTTGGTGAGGGGTTCCGGCGAGTTTCCGTTGTTTTTAGGTCCCCCAAAGTGGTAAGAATGTGTTCTACTCGTTGTAAGCTTCATTTTGGTGAAAATTCATCGAATTTGGTCGAGAAATGGAAGAGATATAAAGCTTTAAAGTTTTTCCAGTTTCCAGTGACACGGACGGCGACGGAATCCGGTGACTCGCCGGAGAAGAAGGCGAATATTCCGTCAACTTTGACGGAATATTCTAACGGCGTCAGGTATCTTTAACGGCATATACTTTTATTTAACGAAATATTCCCTAACGCCATTAGGGAATCCGTCAGTGTGCCATGCACGTGCCTGCTCGTGGGCAGCGCGTCTGGCCGAGCCTTGGCCGGTGTGTGAGGGCACGTGGGTCATCGAAGTTTTTTTCTAAAAATATGGGGATGTTCGTGGGGTTGAGTAGATCACGTTGGTATATTCAAACACCCCAATTGAGCAATGTATGAGAAGTTATTACCTAGTTTTGGTTACGTGCTTTAAATAATGTGTATATAGTTGTTTCACATATAGGTGAGACCTATCCTGAGGACGAGCGCAGTCAAGCAAGGCTCGGGGGTTACGACCCTTCCACATATCAGTGAGTGGGCTTTTGGTTTTCAATATATACTTATATACTTGGCATTTTTCCCAGAAAATGTGTTTAAATGAAATTATGTTTTGAAATGCCATGCCTATTGATTTATACTTAGACTATGAAATTGTATGGTATATACATATGTGATTCGACGCGGTGGACGCTCAAGTAAGTATCAGGTGAGTTGTAGATTGTTATTGTGAATTGATGATCCTGTGAGATGTGTTGAAAGCTCATAAACTTGCACCCCGGTGTTAGTGCTCCCGCCCGTGGTTAGGGCACAATCCTTCACGTGATGTTCACCTCCCGCACCATACACTCACCTTGGATCCAAGTTAGGTGCATAGTCCTATCGTACAGACCACTTTAGGTGGTTCCGACTCATAGGTGACCCGCGATTATTCGCACAGTCTTCATGTGATCGTAGCACTTAAGCGTATTTATTTACACCAGCCCTGTCGTACAGACCACATTATGTGGTTCCGACTCGTGTGCAGGCATACTTGTTGAGCTATAGATTCAGCCGTACATGCCACTTTAGGTGGATTCGGCTGATATGTTATATTCATGAGATTATTTCACCTGAGTTACTTATTTTGTTACTTTGAGATATATGACATGGTATACTATGATTTCCACTATTTTGAGTATAGTTTTGAGATATGTCTATATATTCTATTTTCTGGGAATTTATACAGGTTTTACGGTAAGGGGTTAGAACTTTTGATAAATGAAATGGTTTTGAAAAGCTTTGTTTTTGCCCACTCACACTTTCTGTTTTGGGCCCCTCCAAGTTTTAGGTAGGAGGGCTTATTGGTGGCTCATGAGGAATTCACGGCAGCTCTGACATATTATCACTAGTGTAGGACCATCTTTAGTACTATATAATTAGTATTCGTCCTGCTGGACTGCACTTAGGCTACTTATGCTCTGGTTATGTGTAGTCACACTTATTCTCGTCTTGCACCTTACCTTATCTAGAGCTCTAGTTGGTTTGATTTTATTTATTCGCATTTCTGTATATCATTATTGCTTCTGCACTGTGCACATGGCTACGTCACCCTCACGTGACGGCCAGCATGCCTCGATCTAGGTCGGGGTGTGTCATATAGAAAAATGAATAGTTTGGATCGTTAATATCACGTTCCGATATTTACGGTTAACTAAAATGTGAGCGATGTTATGTAGTTTCTATAGACTTTATAAACTCCGAGTAATATTTTCACTAACGATAAAACTCTGAACATAATATCAACGATTCGATTGTTCATCTTCCTACATCCTCTAAAAGATTATGTTTTCAAAAAACAAAATTTGGTGAGAAGAATGGAGGGTAAATGTAAATGAAATCAGCGGCTAAATTTTAAACTATAGTTTATGTGATTATAGTGTGAATTTCAAAGTTGAGCTCTTCATGAAAATTGTAAAGTTTGTCATGACGAGCGTTTATATATATGTGTGTGTGTATGCGGTCGGCTGTTAACTGACTGGTCGTAGGTTCGAATCCTACCTAGGGAGATTTGATTCATTCTGAATTCTTTAATTCAGAATGAAAGGGTTCGCTTTGACCGTTAAGAGTAAATAATATGTTCCCTGTGTCTATACATATATATATATTTTTTTTTTCCACACTTCTACATTAATTAAAAAAACTATTCAAAACCCAAATCTTCTTAAATCCATACCGTTGGATCCCATCTCACTTATATTTTTATAACTTTTTTGCATATCCTTGAACATTTTATATTTTGTCGCAATGTACTAATATTTTTTTTTCCTTAGCCTTTTATTTTGGGGTTTGTAATATTTGAAAGACAAGAGAGTTTTTATAGTTTTCATTTGATTATTTATTGGTTTAAAATATATTTTCTTTAACGGGTAACGGGTCGAATCATATTATCCGTTAATATTAACAGGTCGAATCATATTACCTATTTATTTTACAACACGATCTGTTAAGATATTGGGTATGACATGAAAACAAAACACGACACGAATATCATGTCTACTTGTGATTTAAGCCAGTTTTTCGGTCTTTGGAAAGTCATAATTGCGTTATGGTGTTGAGGAGCATTTGTTGGTTTTGACACATGTGAGCTTAATCTTGATATATTCATATGGACCAAATTTGATAAAGATGTGAACCAAATTCAATATAAACTGATGATGTTTATAAAGATGATCAATGTTGGAACTTTCGAAATTTTTACATTGGGACCACCCGACATTGAAATTATGGATCCACCACTGGTTATGATGGTTAGTTTATGTGATAAAACATTTGAACCACCATTATAGAGGTAAAATACACATATGAAACGTGCATATCCGTGTGTTTTATTATATAGATTAACAGGTTGAATAAAGGACGCTAAGTCGCATTTCATATAGAGGTGAAACCATGGAAAGGAACTTCACATCTCCCAGCAGGGAAGAAAAAAGAAAACGTTGTCGCATTTTTATGCTTGTGGTGAGGGACCAACTTGTCTCACGACAAGTGACGGATTTATTCTCATACAATCACCTCAAGTCATTTTTTGCTTTCTCAAACAAAAGAAATCCAAACTTGTACAAGAAGAAATTCATATCCTTATGCTTTCTTGACAACGTTTTTCGTTTGTAATAATGTAATGTCGCAAGCCAGAATTCGAGTAAGCAAAATATGAAAAGGGTGTCCAGAAATCAATTTTCTCCGAATAAAATTTGCATCCTTTTTTTAGCAAAATTTAGATGGCAAGCTCGGTCGAAGGTTTTCTTTTCATACTTTCCCACCTCGCCACATAGAATGCTTTCTCATCTTGCCACGCTCTCTCATTTCGCCACATAGTTCTTTTCGGACCAAGATTGTCTGCCCTCTCACTTACCATCCCCTTCCATCCCCTCCTACTTTTCTAACCATTGATTTCATGTTTAGTTAATTTAATGCTCCAGATTTTGCCACATCACCAACAACTCTAAACCATCTTTAAACCTTTCCAGCTAGATCCACAACCTGTGCCTTCCTCCATCTCTCCATCATGTTGGGGGTTCAGTTTTCTGGTGTCTAGCAAATGCCTCGGCAAAGCTTCCCGTCTGCTTCCTCACATGGGACGGATCAACATCGTAGAAGACCGGTAGACTGGTCCCCTACCCACTGTAAAAAATCTCCATGGATTCTGCCCTTGGCCTCTCTGAGGACTTCCATCAAGCACCTGGCAGGCACATTTGGGGTACTCCGTAGTGGAGCAAAGATTGTTGGTGTATCGGTTCTGATAGGGTTGATGGCAGCAGTATATTTCGCGTTGTTTGCATGCCTTAAAAGCTCTGGTTTCACAGTGCTTTCCATACCATTTTTGTATGCCTCTTTGGTTTCAGCTTTGGTTTCACTTGCTGCTCATCCATTGATAGACCTTCCCATGCTGTTGGGGAAGAACCCAGATGGGAGTTTCCCCACTTGGTCGATTATAATGTTCAGCCCCTATTTGTATTTCGTCCGCTTCTTCTCGGCATTGCGGAGGTTGCATAGTAGGGAGGCTCCTTACACTGAAATCTCTGAGGGTTTGTTCGTTGGCGGGTGACCTAAATAAATTCCCTTTTTTTTTTCTGTTAATTTAAAAAATTATTAATTCGTCAAGTTTCATCTCCAAAGGTCCAAGCTTTCCTCTTCTTTTTGGGTTTAACTTCTTTCAATTTTCTGTTGCTTTAACATGCTTGAATTTTGATTTGATCCGTCCCATGTGAGGAAGCAGACGGGAAGCTTTGCCGAGGCATTTGCTAGACACCGGAAAACTGCACCCCCGACATGATGGAGAGATGGAGGAAGGCACTTGCATAGGTTGCAGATCTAGCTGGAAAGGTTTAAAGATGATTTGGAGTTGTTGGTGAGGTGGCAAAATCTGGAACATTAAATTAACTAAACATGAAATCAATGGCTAGAAAAGTAGGAGGGGATGGAAGATGATGGTAAGTAGGAGGGCAGACAATCTTGGTCCGTTCTTTTCTGACCTTGTCAGAGGTGGAAAATAAATCTAATAAACAATTGAAGAACATAAATGAAATTGACAAGGAAGTCCTCTAGTATTACGGTCTAATGGTATATTTGCATTTGTAAGTGAGAGATCTTAGATTCGATTTTCGTCAAAGACGAATTCGAACTACATTATTGCTAATTCATTGTAAAACTTAGCCCACTTCTCTATTCTTTTAATGTAAATAATATCGTTTGAAAAAAAAAAAAAAATGACACGGAATCTAATGTGCCATTTTAGATGAAAGTCATGCTCTTTGCTTCCAATTGAGGGAGACTTAATGCTTGGCATCCATTGTATACGTTATTCCTCTTTTTCCTTTCTTCTTTCCCTTGCTAAAATACATATTAAGTTTTAATTTAATCTTTATAACCAAAACCCTTCAAGGAAAAAACATAGAAGAAATGCAATTTTTTTTTCTTTGACGCTATTAAAGTTGGTCATATATATTGAGACATGATATTCATACACCATTTTTTACTTCTCACACGTCATTTTAATTTTCACAATCAAATTGGATGAATTGAAGAATGTCAAATGACAAAAATTATTAAGAGCATGAGAAGTAAAAGGAATGTGTGGATAGCACACTCCTATATATTAATCCAAAACAAGAAAGCAGGTCGTACATAATTTCTTTTGAATTAATTTGAAGATTTCCATATGGAAGGCAGTTCCAGCTGTCTGTATTCCAAAGACAGCCAAAACGTAAGGGGCAGCAAAAATGGGTTGGAGGTTTTATGGTGATTAGCCACTGACCCTCTCAACTCCTTCCCAATAATTTAGGGATGATGTTCCTTTTCGGATCCTCATTGTGAGAATCTTATAAATCAATTTATTTTAATCATTTATCGTACATCGTGTGATCAACTTTCGTTAGATATTGTTTGTATTCAATTTTTAATAAAAAATTCAAAATAATTTCTGATCGCATGATGATTGATGAACAAATAGCATGAACTGATCCCTAGGATCTTGTTCCATAATTTAGGGCACTCCTAATAGCTTTTGGTTCCACAATATGCTTTGTTCCACAACATGCCACTTAATACTACAGTATAGTGGTATCCCTCTTTACTTGTAAGTGAGAGGTCTTAGGTTTGATTCTCACAAAGGGCGACTTTGAACCACATTATTGATAGCTCATTGTGAGGCTAAGCCACCCCCTTTATTTAGTGTAGATAATATCGTTTGCTCAAAAAAGTAAAACAATCATTATACATACACAACCATTATATATATGCACACACATTGGGAGGATAATATATATGGGTGATGCTAGAGTGATCATTTATTTGAACAATATTTTGTAAACTACATGATGCATTGGTTGATGGTCGAATTCCTTCTCTAAATCATTAAATAACAAATATAATCATCAACCGTCATATCATGTGGTCTATAAAATATGGTATTCATAGGATTTTTGTATATATATATATATATATATATATATATGAGTTAGGATTCGGGGACACACATTTTTGTCGCTTCCATTATGTATCTTTTTCAAAGATCCGAATAGTCTATATTAGGGGTGGGCGCGGTGCGGTTTGGTGCGGTTTCGAGTGAAACCACAACCGAAACCAAAACATTTTGCGGTGCGGTGCGGTGCGGTTTTGAAGCCAAAACCGAAATGAAACCAAACCGTTCGGTTTGGTGCGGTGCGGTTTCAAACGGTTTCGGTTTGGTTTTTGAGAAAAAAAAATGTACAATTTAAAATATACACATATTTATGCATAAGACGGTCTTATTTTCTTCGTATACTAATTAATGAATATACAGCAAAACTGCAGCAAAAAAGAGTCAAAACTGCAACAACAAAAAATTGCAGCAAAACTGCATAAAAAACAGCACCAAAACAGTACCAAAAACTGCACCAAAACTGCATAAAAAACAGCAACAAAACTGCACCAAAAACTGCACAAAATTGCACCAAAAAATAATGCAGCAAAACTGCATAAAAAAACAGCACCAAAACAGCACCAAAAGTGCAGCTAACTTGTACCAAAACTGCAACAAATGACAACTACTAAAATTGAGACAACATCCAATGCATCAAAGGGTTTAAACTTTAAATCCTTATGCATCACATCTACTAAAATTGAACTTGATCACCAATCACAATACTTTACAACTCAATTGAAAGGTTAAGTTTGCCATAATACAAACCTATAAGTTATAACCTAGTTGAAAAGTTTAAAATATAAGTTATATAACATTTATTTATTATATGGTGCGGTTTCGGTTTCGGTGCGGTTTTGAAAACCCAAAACCGAAACCAAACCGTTTTGTGTGCTGCGGTTTGGTTTTGAAACCGAAACCGTTTCAAAACCGCAAAACCAAACCGTTTGGTGCGGTTTGATTCGATTCGTGTTTCGGTTTCGGTTTTCGGTTCCAAGTGCCCACCCCTAGTCTATATTTCAATTTATCATTTATAAATCAACCTTACAAAAAATTAGACAAATCCAAAATAATTAAAACTTTCATTTATAGTGAGGAAAATGAATGAATACGGTCTAAAAAAACACTAAATTTAATCCAACAGTCATATAGCTTCAAATTCGGGTGATTTTGGTCGAGATGATATTTGAGGAAAAAAAAAAGATAAACAGTTAAATCGTTAAAATACATTACGAAGTAGACTCTATAAAATGTGTGTCAAAATGCGTATATTCATGAATCTTAACCATAACCATATGCTTGTATAGAAAATATGGATGACAACGACAAAGGCCATGTTTGGTTACATGCTTACAAAGCAACGCAGCTGGGACTTATTAATCCAAAAGGATGGTATCATCTAACATGCAAACAATTACATTACACTCATGTGTATAGGTTAATTTCTACAGTAACAGTATCCAATACAATACAATACAATATATATGATATTTGGAATTGTCGGTACCAAACTAACTTGTTGGTTAACGAAAAAAATTCCATAAAACAAAGATTCGAAGTTGGAATCACTTCTATATTTGGATGAATATTACATCATACTAAAAGTTAGTTGAGTAAAAATTAAAATGCTCGAAAATACTCACCAAACTAATGCACATGCATTCAAACTTTTAACATTCGAAAGAAATTATCATTAAATTAAAAATTCGTCCGTTAAAAAAAACTAGCAATCGAACTTGAAATTTTTTTCAATATTTTAGGCTTGGATATCCAAACCCTGAGTTTTATCAACTTCTCCCACCTAGGGTTTAGAGCCGTTACCCAAAACCTATCCGTTTCTATCCACCACACATCATACTAATCTCCTCCCATCCCACTTTTCCCCTTTTCCCCTTTTCTGATGCAACCCTACACAACATAATCACAATCACAAACCATCCTTATCTCCCAACCAAACACCCCCAAAAGCGACAAGGGTATTCTGGTCATTTCACCCGCAAAAGAAACAGAATATAAGAAGCACATGGCCTTGCCTCCTCCTTCCAGCTGTCAACCCAACCATAGTTAAATCCTTAACCGTCGTTAACCCCTCACTCTCTCTCTCTCTCTGTCTATCTAATCTCTCTGTCTCTCAGTCTCTCACTCTCTCTCTCTCTCACTCTCACTCTCACTCTCACTCAGTCCAACCATGGCTTCACTAAGCAGCAGGACTCTAATCCTCCTCACTCTCCTGTCCCTGGCCGCCACAATCCAATCCCACAACATCACCGACATTCTCTCCGCCTTCCCGGACTACTCCCTCTACAACAGCTACCTCACCCAAACACGCCTCGCTGACGAAATCAACACCCACCAAACAATCACCGTCCTCGTTTTCAACAACGCCGCCATCTCCGCCCTCGCCGCCAAACACCCCCTCTCCGTCATCAAAAACGCCCTCAGCCTCCACGTCCTCCTCGACTACTACGACGCCCCGAAACTCCACAAAATCTCCGATGGCTCCGTCCTCACCACCACTCTCTACCAGACCACCGGCCACGCCCCCGGTAATCTCGGCTTCGTCAACATCACGGATCTCCAAGGCGGCAAGGTCGGCTTCGGCTCCGCCGCTCCCGGCTCCAAGCTCGACTCCAGCTACACCAAATCCGTCAAGCAAATCCCCTACAACATCTCTGTTTTGGAGATCTCCGCTCCCGTCATCGCCCCCGGGATTCTGACCGCGCCGGCGCCGTCTGCCTCCGACACCAACATCACCGCCCTGCTCGAGAAAGCCGGCGCGAAGAAGTTCGCGTCGCTGATCGTTTCCACCGGCGTCATCAAGACGTACCAATCGGCAGCCGACAAGGGACTGACGATTTTCGCGCCAAACGACGAGGCGTTTAAGGCGAAGGGCGTCCCCGATCTGAGCAAGCTTACCAATGCCGAGCTCGTCTCCATCTTACAGTACCACGCCATTGCCGGTTACTCTCCGATCGGGTCTCTCAAGACCTCCAAGGCTCCAATCAGCACTCTCGCGACGAACGGAGCCGGAAAGTACGATCTCACAGTAACCACCGCCGGCGACCAGGTCACTCTCCACACCGGAGTTGGCTCGTCCCGAGTCGCCGACACGGTTCTGGACGCGACTCCCGTCGCCATCTTCACCGTCGACAATGTGCTGCTTCCATCAGAGCTCTTCGGCAAGTCTCCTTCGCCGGCGCCGGGCCCTGCCCCGGTATCCGCCCCTTCCCCGGCGCCGGTACTCGCTCCGGGACCGGCCTCAGTAGAAGCGCCGTCGCCTCTGGCCGCATCTCCGCCTGCGCCGCCTTCCGAGACGCCGGGGGGAGCTCCCGCGGACGCTCCGTCGGCTGAGTCGGCGAACAGCACCTCGGGGAACGGAGCTGGTCACGTGGCCTCACCTGCATTGCTGATGACTGTACTTGTCACCCTCTCGGCTGCTGCTATTTCCTCTATTGTCTTGTCCTGAACGGTAATTTCATGTCAGTTTTAATTTATTTTATCTTTAATTTTTTGGTTGTTTGTACTTTGTAGTACTTTCAGGTATTATTGTTACTATTTTATTTTATTTTATTTTGTTTTATTGTGTTTACTCCGCTGTTAACGAGACCAGAGTGGTTTTTATCTGTTAATTTTTATTTATTACTTTACCTTTTTAATTTAATTTAATTTTTTAATTTAATTTAATTTTTTAATTTAATTTAATTTAATTTTTTAATTTAATTTAATTTAATTTAATTTTTTAATTTAATTTAATTTAATTTAATTTTTTAATTTAATTTAATTTAATTTAATTTTTTAATTTAATTTAATTTTTTAATTTAATTTAATTTTTTAATTTATGGGTAGCTGCGCATTTTAGCAGTTGTGGCTGTTAGTTTGTGTGTGGGAGAGTAAACAATCGTGTGTCGCGTGGGCGTGCTATTATTATAAATATGAGGATTTGATGAGATGTTTTCGCGTATGTAAACGTTTAAGATCAAGCGCATCGATTTGTGGATGTGACAGTAAGCAGACATGGGCCACGGTGATGGTGTTTTTTTAAGAATGAGGATCCTCTCCAAATCCTGTCAGGATTTTAACTTAGGGTGGTCTCAATATAAAAGTTAAAAAAAAAAAAAAAAAAAAGACGAAAATATCATTGAACAAATAAATGGCAAACTACAAATTTCATTCATAATCTTTGTGCTAAACAAGCTAGAAATACTAAATTTGTCTACGACGGGATCTCATACTTTGAAAACGTGTCATGATAATTTTATTGTCAATACAAGAAAAAACATATTTCTCAATATAAACAACTAAACTATCATTTAACCATTGATCCCCCATTCTGTTGCGGAGTGGACTCTTGATGATATTCATGGCAGAAAATGCTCTCTCCACTGAAGCAGTTGCAACAGGTAAAACCAAAGCCAATTTAATAAGTAAATACACATATTGAAATACTCGATGCAACATTTTTTCCACCATTTTCTTAGCAAGATCACTAATGCTTTGCAACTGAGAAAAGTCACTTCTTGAACACATAGAATGAATATAAATATCGAGTTGATCTTCAAGTGCCAATAGGTCCTGCTTCGTAAAATCTTGAGGGTACAATTGAGCAAGACGAAGTAGCTTTTCTTTGTCAAAAGCTGCAAAAGAATCATTTGGACTCAAACTAGCCAAACAAATGAGCAATTCAGTACTTGTTTCATTGAAATGAAAGAAGACATCAATAGACTCCTTTAATGTGTTTGAAGTGGTGTCGGGAACATGTTGAACTCCTACAAACCTTTCAATGACTTTCCCAGTTTTGTCCACATAACGCAAAACCACCGCCATTTGCTCCTTTATAGAAACATCACGTGCCTCATCAACCAATA
Source organism: Malus fusca (assembly GCA_035220775.1). Lineage (NCBI taxonomy): Eukaryota > Viridiplantae > Streptophyta > Magnoliopsida > Rosales > Rosaceae > Malus > Malus fusca. Next base: position 17,385,059 of record CM069060.1, read on the forward strand.
GAGAAAAGAACCTAGCATTCTTCATATCACTTATGATAGTTTTAATGGTTTCAATAGAACATGAATGAACAAGATCTTTTTGAATTGAATGAGTTATTAGCTTGAGATTTCCTGGAGCTTTATCTAACACAACGGCCTCTATTTTCTCATCATGATCCGTAAGGAATTGCAAGAGCTCCAAATAATTACCTCTATTGTTTGAAGTGTCACTTTCATCATGATCACGAAATGAAAGACCTTGTCGCAACAAAAACTTAGTGCAATCAATTGACGCATTCAAGCAAGTGAGATAAGCCATACGAGCTTCTTCTGACTGTTTGACCAAAACTGTTTCAATATGTGTCTTTTGATTCATTAGATTACCAGCAGCTTGATCGGATCATATTTATATATATTTTTACTTCAAATTCACTCGTCTTTTCTTAGTTAGTTCCTTATATTTTCGAGCTATTTACGTTATTTTTGTGTTTATAAGATTTGTTATGCAAAGAAAATAAAAATAGCACAAATGAGTTTTAAATAATAAAAAGAAAATATCGGTCCATGATTTTTGTTGAACATTAATCTTGTATTTTGTTATATATTTTGTTGTGGTAAGTGGAGAAGAAAAATAAATAAAAAAAGAAAAGAAAAAGAGGCTGTTAGCACTCAGCTAATGGTGGAGCACGAAGAAAGGAATAAGTGAAAAGTGTGTGCAGCGTGGAAGTGATAAGAAAAACAATTGTGCAGTGTGGTAGGTGTATGAGGCTTGAAAAGAAGACAGAGGGGATAGAGAGAGCTCACGCGGAAAAAGAGAGGATATCAGTGAGGAGAAAGAGAGAAGTGGAGTGCACACTATCAAGAAATTGAATAAAAGAAGAAGAAAGGAAGACTTAAAAAAGAAAAGCTGAAGGCATGTGGGAGATATAAAAAGCACGGCACAGGGGGGAAGGAAAGCAGCGTGAGTTTGGGGGAACGAGTGGAGCTGCTCTCCACGAGCAGCTGCGAAGGTGACGTTTGCGCAGCACAGAGGAGTCAGCAGGTCAGCAGGCAGTCACGTGGAGCTCGCAGCTTGACCTTCAGCGAGAGAAGGGCAGGGAGCGCACGGGTCAGCGGAGAAGGGAGGCAGCTGCTTGGGCTGCTGGCGTGCAGCTGGTTTGACAGCACAGCAGGTGGCGCGCACGGGATTGAAACTGGCAGACGTGGACAGTGAGGGCAGAAAGCAAACTGCATTTCTCTCGGTTTAATTTTCCAAACTCAAGTTTAATTTCTGTTTTAATTTATAAATAATGTGTAACTAAATTTGTGTTGGCTAGAGGTTAATTCAAAGCCATGGATATATTTGTAATATGAATTGATTACCTTCAGTTGTGATTTCTGAGTTGTGATTTAATTTGCTTAACTGCTTGATTGATAACTTATTTTTGTATGTCGATTAAGGATGCATACTTAATTTACATGCATGAATTTGATGCTAGAATATAAGTGAATTTCACCTAATCGTTATGAACTTATATTCACAAGTAGTAAAGGTTGTTGACCACAATCGTGTTAAGTAAATTCTTGGCATAAGTTTCATGCAATTCATAGTAACGAGTGCCTCGTCAATGCTTATGATTTTCATAGAACTTAATGATTCTTGCTTGTATCTCTATTATGCAATTCATGTAGGGAACTTGTGGGGAATGTTTTGGGTTGTCGTATGCAATCATCCAATCCATTAACTTAAGGAAAATCTGAGAATTAATTTAAGCGGACCTAATTAATTTGGGGCGTTGAGAATTTACAATTTATTGAAAGAACAACTGAAAATCAATTTAGGTTGCATATGTGTCATGTGTGGAGAATAATCCTCTAGCCAGTACGTCGCTCATTCATTCACCTTAATTTCATGGTTTTGTCAATTCTGTAATTTGTTTAAGTTTAATTTACTTTTCGTCAAAAATCAATCCCCCATTTATTTTAAAGTGTTAAATTTGTTAGAAATCAATTTAGTTTGTGTTTTCTTGAGTCTTGAATTATTTTGAGTCTTTTGATTTGCTTTAGTTTATTTGTTAGTTTTATTTTGAGTGAGTCTAGTTTAGTGTTTTAAATTTTGTTTTTACGTTTTTAATTTAATTTTTCTTTGGTTAGCATCCCTAGTTAATCCCCGGCCTAGAACGATCCCTACTTATCCATATACTACAACTGTCACAAATAGGGTTTAAATTTGTGCGTTAATTTATTTTCGCATCAAATTTTTGGCGCCGTTGCCGGGGATTAGCAAATTTTCTAATCCCTTGTTTATGTTTTTGTTTGTGTTTTATTTTATTTTATTTTTTTGTGTTTATTGTATTTTATTTGTTTGTGTTTGTTATGTTTTTTTTAACTTTTGGTATTTGATTTAGTTTTCTTCGATTTTAGGTACAATGGAGCGAGACATGGCACTCGAATCCATTCAAGCTCAATTGGCACAACTCACTGCTCAATTGACTCAGAATGCCGGAAGGCCCACAATGCCAAGTGGCCCTACATTTGATATGCCCTATGAGCAAGGATTTCAAACTCATCAATATCCCCAATTTTCTGCAAATGAAGATGTTTGGGGATATCAAGGCTATAACCAATCAAGGGGCAACATGTTTTCCAACGCTTATAATTCGGATTGGAGAAGTAATTCAGAGTATATGTGGGATGAACCTCAACAATTTCAACAAGGTGGATATTGGCAGCAAGACGAGTTCTATTCAAGACCTATGCAGCCACCACAACATCCCCCACAGCAATTTCAATCGAATTCAAGTATGCCCATTAATTATAATGAATTTCTTGATGGACTCATTTCTTTGGCGCAGGGTTCACAAAATCAAGCTGAGGAGACTCACCAAGCAGAATATTGGCAGCCATCGGAGGAGTACTATCAATGGCCATATGAACCACCACAGCCTCCACCACAATCTCCCCAACCAAATTCAGGTACGTCCTCGGATAATGACATTTTGAATAAGTTACTAACCTCTTTGACCCAGGACGTAGAAAATCGAAACATGGAGATGCAAAATAAAGCCAACAAGGTGGATGCATTGGAGGAGCAAGTTGGGCAAATTATGGAATTCATGGCACAGATTCGAGATCAAGGTGACATGGAGGATGAAGTTGTCCCAGAACCATCCAAACAGAGCCCGAACATGGATGAATTGCCAATTCAAGAAGAAGATGAGGATGACGACTTGGGCAGTTTAGAAGAATTCTTATCGCAAACCCCCCAAGTCCTTATGTCATCCAACTCAGGTGAGGAGGTTCAAAATTCAATTCATTCTAACATCGTTCCACCAAATGTCCTTTTTCCTTGCAGGTTTTTAAATCTCAAGGAAGAAGTGAATGAAAAAGACGTTGTGGAAGATATTCCAGAAAAGGAGGTGGTCGAAGAATTTGTTGAACTTATCAAAGAGGATGTAGTTGAGACAACCAATGTCAAAGAAATTGAGTTTGATAACAAGGGCCATGTCACAATCATCACATGCAATCTGGCTAAATGCAAAGTTCCTGAAACGTTCAAAGACGTGGTGTTTGTGATTGAGTTTGAACGTGATTGTAAGCCATCTTCTCCATTTTTAATTTTAATTTATACTAATTTATTTCTAATTTTGATGATTCAGGCACCGTCATTAGAACTTAGACCGTTGTCTGATCATTTCAAGTACCACCGTCCGTTCAATGATAAGCCCATGCATTTGAATAATGAAGGGAGGCCTAGGAATCACCCACAATCAGATTTGCATTCCTAATCCCTTCTCTTTACTGCTTTCATTTTGTTTTGTTTATTTAGTTGTGATTTTTGTTTAGAAAGTTAAACATAGTCTTTTTACTTTGATTTACTTATTTTATATTGATATTTAAAAAAAAAAAATTTAATTAATAATAATGATAATAATAAACATTACATAATTTAAAATTTAAAAAAAATAAAATAAAAAAAAAATAAAAAAATAAAATTTAAATGCATAAATATTTTACAATAACTTGTAAACTAATTTCGTTCATTGGTCGTTGGTTGGTGGTGCCTCGGAGGTCGACGGAGCCCCTGAAAGACGAAGCGCCAGAGCTGGATCATTCGGAGCCTCAATACTTGGTGCTGCTCCCGAGGACGAAGGCAACACAAACCTCGGGAGTATCGTCATAAACCGTTGATGATCACTCTAAATCCGCACTTCGGACTCCTGCAGCTGATCAAGCTTCCTCTTTATGCTTGTGGAGTAATTGGTTGCGAGCATGTGCAAATCCCTGTTCTCATGCCGAAGCACTCTGACCTCCTGCCGAAGACTAGCCACTTCAGCCATCAACGACTCCACCTGACAAGTTCGTGCAAGAAGGCGCTGGCCCATGTTTGATACTGAGCCTGCGCATCGGACGCTGTAGGCCAAAGAGTCCTGGACAGCTAGTTCGTCGGACCGCCTAGAAAGTATCCTAGTGTCTCTAGGAGTGAGCAGATTTCTGGCCACCACCGATGCGGTTGTTTCATTCATCATCATGGAATCCCCAACTGTAAGAGGACCATTTGGGGATATGAAGGACGGCTGCCAAATGTTGGTTGGAGAAGATATATCACTATCTTCCCCAACATTCAAGTTAAGGCGACGGTCAGAGGGGCAAGACATATTTGAAGGTGTTAAGAATGAAGAGTCGGACTGATCAAGATTAAAAGAAATGCAAGGAGGGAGTGTTTACAGGGGGAGCTTAAGTGTGTTGTGGAACAAAAATGAGCGTTCTTATAAGAAGAAGAAATCGTTGAGGCATCACTCAGCAGTCGAAGAGGCGCCCTCTCGCAAATCGAAGAGCCGGGCTCCTTTCTCAAAAGCCGGATTCTTTTCTCAAAAGCAGCGTCGCCGTTCTCAAAAGTCGGACGCCGTTCTCAAAAGTCGGGCGGTCAGGAATCACGAGGCGAAAAGCTTTTCCAATTTTGTCGTCACTCGTCACGCGCGCTGTCAGCTTTGCGCAAATTACGGGTGGCTTTTTCAGAAAGCGTGTGACCTGTACTGTTCATCCATCCACCGGCTGCCGACAGGGGTAAAGGAATAGTTTCGGTTATGAAGAAAAGTTCTATAAACGTCTACCTTCGCCTTCAACAGCAAAGGCAAACTCTCTCAACACTTCTTCATCTCCGAAATTTTTCATCTCCGAAAATGCCTTTCCATCAAACCCTCTCGAGTTTCTCTGTGTTTCTCATTCCCTGGGATACCTTTACAAACAAGTCATCTAAAGCTAGAGTATTTCATATCATGAAGGTTGAAAGCAAGAGTATCTCATATCACGCTTTCTCCCTGTCCTTTTCCTTGTCTTTGGGGCAAGGAGAAAGTGGGCAATCAGCCAGCACTCGGTGTCAATCTTCCAATCTAAGAACCGACTGCCTGGAAATCCTTCCTGATTGCTTACCTAGCATTGCTCTCGAATGCTCTTCTTCAACCACTGATGTACTTCCGAAGAAGTCGCCACATCTGCCTGGAGAACAGACATGGCAAGTGAAAATGATACTTGAAGCATGTGGAGACAAGGTGCTGCTTCATCTTCAAGATCAAGTTTCATTTTCCTTGCTAAGAAGTTCCCCAGCCCAGTTCAAGCATACACCTGTGGAACGATACTTCTTCAAAAGCAAAAGTATCCCATATCATCAGAGTCAGAGGCAAAGATATCTCATGGCACGCTTTTCCTTTACCCTTGCTCTTGGCTACGAGTCAAGGTGAAAGAAAGAAAATCGGTCGGCACTTGGACAGATTGAACAAAGAAGCAGACCACCACCTCTACCTTGTGCCTACCTGCCATGCAGAAGAACAAAAAGAGAAGAATGTAGCCTGCAGACTCAATCAACCAGGCAGAAGGAGTCCGAGTTGAAACCAAGAGCTCGAGAAGCTTCAACAACACCACCAATCAAGTCTCATTTTCCTTGCTAAGAAGTTCCGAGGCCAGTTCAAGTTCAAGCTGTGGAAAGTCACCAAACAGGACCAATGATCACTTATTAGTTTTATTATTATCTTTTATTTTCTTTTTCAATTTTTCGTTTGTTTGTTTGTTTTTATATTTTCTTGCGTGCTTAACTGACTTATTTCTTTTCTTTGCAGGAACTTTTGGTTATTTCCACCCTTGAAGTTGATTGCAGAATTTTAGCTTGGGGGTCATCGCTTGATTTTTTCTGCAAATTAGGGAAGTTTTCAGTCCTATTGCTTTATTTTGTTTCTTTATATTTATTTATTTTATTTTTATTTGCATTTTATTATATTTTCTGACATTTGGGACAATGTCTAGTTTAAGTGTGGGGGTAAAGATTATAAAAATGACCAAATTGAAAATTTTTGTACCTTCGACTTTGAACTGGTTTCATTTGTTTCCATGCTATTGCTTTGTTTTCTTAATTAGTTTTGTTTTATTTAATAAAAAAAAAAAAAATCGGAAAATTTAAAAAAAATCCAAAAATATTTCCTTGTTTTCCTTATTATTTTGAATTAGATTTTTGTTAGTTTCCCGACCCAATGATATAATTGGATAAAATTTGAACCATGATGATCAAGAACTTAGTTAACATGTGTTGTGTGAAATTCCTAATTCTCGTGTTAGTTTTGTACATTTTTGATCATCTTTGAAAAACTAAACGCACATAGCCTTGTTGATGTGAAACTAAAACATGATTTAAAGCTCCATATGTGAATTTAGTGACCATTACATCCTATGTGAGTTTTTGAGCCTATTGAAAGTGTGTGCATTTTTCATACACTCTTATTCTTTCATGTGTGATGAACTTATGTGAGATACTTCTCTAGAACTTGCATAACGATCTTTCGAAATATTTGTCATTGATTGCATGAACTTGAAAATGATAGAGGCATTAGGTTTACCACCATGGCCCAAATAACCATGTTTCCCAAAGAAAAATGATATCATTAGATTGCCAATTTGAGCCGTATTTGTGAGCCTTTTATTTCTTATCACCAGATATGTCTACCCTTATGCCTGAAATATTTTTCCTTACCTTTTCCAAGCAAGCTAGTGAGTACTGTGAAATTATCTTATGAGAAACGTTTGTGAAGTACTTTGAAGGTGTTTGGCAAAAGAATAAGTGTGGGGGTATTTCATGTTTGTATTTAAAAAAAAAAAAAAAAAAAAAAAAAAAAAAAAAAAAAAAGAAAAGAAAAGGAAAAGAAAAAGAAAGATTGTATACAAAGAAAATAAAAAGAGTTTTAAGTTTCAGTTAAGGGTGTGGTTGGAGATGTCAGAAGAATCGTTGGAGAGCTTGAGTTCTTATAAATTTAAAGAAAAGAATTGCTTGCAATGTAGCTTGGAACTTGTGTTTTCCTATTCTTTCGTTTCAATAACCCTATCCCTAAGCCTCATTACATCCAATAAAAGTCCTCTTGATTTAAGTTTTGCAATTATGACTGTGGAGAAGTGATCTTTATGCAAGCTTATGGTAGAAATTTCACATTTGATTCTTTGAGCGAAACACATTAAAACTAAACACATGTGTGATTGAGTGCATATCCCGTGAGAAGGTTGCTAGTTTGCATATGGTGATTTTAAAATAAAAATTTGAAATTGCATTAACATGGCTATCTCACACACTACACTTCAAGGATGTTTCAAAGATTACTGCTAATATTTGAGTAAGGAAAATGAACTTAAATTGCTTGTTGGTGCTAGCTATGGTTCTTGATGATTTGTTTTCTCGAATGAAATTCTATGAGGGTCACATAGGGGGAAACTAATGTTTTTCATGTTAGTACTTTTTCATGTTTTCTTTGTTTTGCTCGAGGACTAGCAAAAGCTAAGTATGAGGGTATTTGATCGGATCATATTTATATATATTTTTACTTCAAATTCACTCGTCTTTTCTTAGTTAGTTCCTTATATTTTCGAGCTATTTACGTTATTTTTGTGTTTATAAGATTTGTTATGCAAAGAAAATAAAAATAGCACAAATGAGTTTTAAATAATAAAAAGAAAATATCGGTCCATGATTTTTGTTGAACATTAATCTTGTATTTTGTTATATATTTTGTTGTGGTAAGTGGAGAAGAAAAATAAATAAAAAAAGAAAAGAAAAAGAGGCTGTTAGCACTCAGCTAATGGTGGAGCACGAAGAAAGGAATAAGTGAAAAGTGTGTGCAGCGTGGAAGTGATAAGAAAAACAATTGTGCAGTGTGGTAGGTGTATGAGGCTTGAAAAGAAGACATAGGGGATAGAGAGAGCTCACGCGGAAAAAGAGAGGATATCAGTGAGGAGAAAGAGAGAAGTGGAGTGCACACTATCAAGAAATTGAATAAAAGAAGAAGAAAGGAAGACTTAAAAAAGAAAAGCTGAAGGCATGTGGGAGATATAAAAAGCACGGCACATGGGGGAAGGAAAGCAGCGTGAGTTTGGGGGAACGAGTGGAGCTGCTCTCCACGAGCAGCTGCGAAGGTGACGTTTGCGCAGCACAGAGGAGTCAGCAGGTCAGCAGGCAGTCACGTGGAGCTCGCAGCTTGACCTTCAGCGAGAGAAGGGCAGGGAGCGCACGGGTCAGCAGAGAAGGGAGGCAGCTGCTTGGGCTGCTGGCGTGCAGCTGGTTTGACAGCACAGCAGGTGGCGCGCACGAGATTGAAGCTGGCAGACGTGGACAGTGAGGGCAGAAAGCAAACTGCATTTCTCTCGGTTTAATTTTCCAAACTCAAGTTTAATTTCTGTTTTAATTTATAAATAATGTGTAACTAAATTTGTGTTGGCTAGAGGTTAATTCAAAGCCATGGATATATTTGTAATATGAATTGATTACCTTCAGTTGTGATTTCTGAGTTGTGATTTAATTTGCTTAACTGCTTGATTGATAACTTATTTTTGTATGTCGATTAAGGATGCATACTTAATTTACATGCATGAATTTGATGCTAGAATATAAGTGAATTTCACCTAATCGTTATGAACTTATATTCACAAGTAGTAAAGGTTGTTGACCACAATCGTGTTAAGTAAATTCTTGGCATAAGTTTCATGCAATTCATAGTAACGAGTGCCTCGTCAATGCTTATGATTTTCATAGAACTTAATGATTCTTGCTTGTATCTCTATTATGCAATTCATGTAGGGAACTTGTGGGGAATGTTTTGGGTTGTCGTATGCAATCATCCAATCCATTAACTTAAGGAAAATCTGAGAATTAATTTAAGCGGACCTAATTAATTTGGGGCGTTGAGAATTTACAATTTATTGAAAGAACAACTGAAAATCAATTTAGGTTGCATATGTGTCATGTGTGGAGAATAATCCTCTAGCCAGTACGTCGCTCATTCATTCACCTTAATTTCATGGTTTTGTCAATTCTGTAATTTGTTTAAGTTTAATTTACTTTTCGTCAAAAATCAATCCCCCATTTATTTTAAAGTGTTAAATTTGTTAGAAATCAATTTAGTTTGTGTTTTCTTGAGTCTTGAATTATTTTGAGTCTTTTGATTTGCTTTAGTTTATTTGTTAGTTTTATTTTGAGTGAGTCTAGTTTAGTGTTTTAAATTTTGTTTTTATGTTTTTAATTTAATTTTTCTTTGGTTAGCATCCCTAGTTAATCCCCGGCCTAGAACGATCCCTACTTATCCATATACTACAACTGTCACAAATAGGGTTTAAATTTGTGCGTTAATTTATTTTCGCATCACAGCTTCAACAGCTTTATTGTGAAAGCTACCAACCATTCCCACATGTTTTTCAAAACAGACTCTTGCATGCTTCCAATTTTGAAAGCCTACCTCAGTAAAGACGTCACTGCCTGATTGTTCAAAGTTGACTTTGAATAGATAGCAATAAAAGCAAAATGCAGCATCTTTAGATATACTATATTCCAACCAATGAAATTCCTTCAACCAATTATCAACGAACCGTCGCTTTTTATTCGAATGCAATGTGAATGGAAAATCATGATCTTTAGCTCTAAAAGGCTCCATTAATATATATGCTCTTCGGACCGCATCTCGAATATCTGGAGGATAATCCTTCATTGGAATTCTCTTTCCGAGGTCTCTCTCAAGATTATCCAAATCAACTTTTAACTCATTTTGTTGTGGAGTGGAATTACCCCCAATTGGATTAGAACTACTTGGAATTGGAGGGGAACTGTTCGGAATAGGATTGGAACTATCCAAGTTTGGAGATGAACTATTTGGAATATGATTGTCCGAACTAATCGATGATGATTTTCGCTTGTAATATCGTTCCATACTTCTAATTTCTACACATATCAATTAATAAAAAAATCTATATCAATTGATGAAACTAAACAAATATTATATGAACACTATGGCAATGCTAGAGATGCATATAGCAAAAATGCAGACACAAAGGCAATGCTAGAAATATGTATAAAGAACACTCCTTGTGATCAATCACATACCTGAATTTCAGAAGACCAATCCTTCTTCACTAGAAGAAACTTAGTGTTTGCCAAAATTACATAAGAAGACCAATCCTTCTTCACATACCTGAAACTTTAAGAATGTGATTAAATAATTTGCATTTCATAGTTTTCATCCAATACCCATTTCACAAAAGCAACCAAAATTACAAATTTCTAGAGAGAGAGACAACTAACAGATAATAATAACGCAATTAGAAATATAATAAGGCAATCTCCGACTATAAATGGTGGAGTAAAATTATTTAAATATCTAACACCACAAACACAAATAATTTAATATCAAATTACTAGACCCCCAACTTCACATCCACATGTCACGACCCTTCCAATCATAATCCATTGAACACATCAATATGTTCCAACTAACACAACCATACATGCATCATCTGTTTCTCCATCTAACTGCAAGCTTCTTTTTCAATTTTTTTTTCCTCTAAAAAGAGAACACCATAAAAGCACAACCATACATGCATCATATGTATTGCTTAACCATGCAGCATAATGGTGTTTAGTTATGAACTTTACAACTGCAAAGTCTATAGGCTGATGAACAAATGAGAAAAGTTTGCCTAAAGCATTGATGTACGAACGATTGACTATACTCAAAATGTTGACTGAAAATTAAGAAATTGCAGCATCAAATCACATATTATGGTATAATAAGGTGAAGATAAATGTCCACCAAGATTTCAAGGAAAAGATGATTACTCAGGTTAAAGAAATGGTCAGATCCGTCTGGAAGAGGCTCCACCTTCAACACTTTCCTGACCTTGCCCTCATCACTGCACAACAAAACAATTTAGTACATATTTCACTTACATTACGAAACATCAACAAGTAGGAGATGCAATGAAGTATAATCATGTGTACTTCTGGACATCAGATGTTCATATCATGAGGGATACAATATCAAACTTATTGCAGTCACAATGAACAAATACTTGTCCCTAATCGCTTGTCTGGATAAGTTAATAATTTCAAAGAGAAAATGAAGATGTGTACTGAACGCAACACGTGACAACCCCGATTATTGCAGTCACTCAGATTCAACAGCATGCTAATTAGGAGATCCATACACAAATAATCCAACACAGGCAACATCATTACTGTTACAGAAATCCATGATACCACAAAGAAAGGGAGAGAGTGAAGGAGTTACCTTTTCCCCTTAAAAGGATCATGGAAAAATTCAAGGGACTCCTTTGAGCCAAGGCTAACCAGGCTTCCAATTTCTGTCACTGATAGAGAGAATACCTACACAAACCAATTGTCTCTTTGCATATATTAGCAATCCTCACAATTATAGTAAGTAGTGACCACATACAATAAAAACAGTGCATGATAGACTTACAATTCACCTATTCACAACCCATTTCTCCCTGTCAACTCATCATTGCAAGATGCATAATGCACCACAACTGTTCTTATTTATGCATGAACTCCATGCCCCAAAAAAATTTTGACTTGTTCTGGAACCAAATCATGGTTCAATTTCAGTTGATTGACTTATGAGTTGCTTGGAAAAATTTATGCTAGGCTTATTTCTTCTTTTTTGGGAGGGGATGCAGAAAGGTTTTGAATGAAGTTTGGGTTATGTGAAACTATTTCGTATAAACGGACAGCAATAAATCATGGACTGAGTGAAATTATCTTGGTTACTATCAGACACGGTAGATTCAGATAATGGATGGCAAAATCATTTAATGGACATAGTTAAAGAGAACAGAGTAGTAGAGTACAAACCTGAAGGAACGAGAGCGAGAAGAGACTGAAGTTCTGATTGTTGTGCAGTGCAAGCAATCAGATTCAGATTCAGAAACTAGTGCAGTGCAGAAGATAGTTGATCGATGCTGACGCCGTAAGGAATGAGAGCGAGCGGACCTTGTTGTGTGAAGGATTTGGTAACGAGAACGAAGAGAGTTGAACAATTTGGTAAATTGAAGTTCTGATTGCTGTGTGAAGGAGCTGAGTCTGAGGGTTCTCACGTGAGTGAGCAGTGAGATTTTAAATTTTTTTTAGGGTTAATCTCTGTTTACTACCCTGAAGTTTCGTGGTTTTCAACATTTGATACATGAAGTCTTTTTCATCCCAGAGTCATACCTCAAGTCTTAATTTTGGGACAGTTTCATACCTCCGTTAAGTTTTCCGTTAGAATTTCTGTTAACTGATGATGTGGCGCTCACGTGGACAATAATTGAGCGCCACGTGTCAATATGGACCCACTTTAATATTAAAAAATTAAAAAACAAATACAAAAACACAAAAAAAAAGCCAACTTGTCCCCTCACCCCCGCACCCGCCTTCTCTCTTCTGCAAATCCCAACCTTCTCTCTTCTGCAAATCCCAGCACCTCTCGATTTCTTTCTTTCTTTTTTTCTCTCTCTCTCTACCCTCACTCTCTTCCTCCACCTTATTCATCGTGAAAAGAAGACGACGGAAAGAAAACCCACATGCCCGCCCCTCTTCCCCGGTCCCTCCCTCTTCTCTTTCCCGATCCCTCCCACACCTCCCTCTTCACCTCTATCTCTCTCCAAGCACATCTGAGATTCTCTATGTCCATGTAGGTGTTGCAGATGTCGTCATCGGAGCTGCCCAGCTCTTCGAAGCCGCAGGACGGGCCGTCGAACGGGTACTGGAGCAGATCCAGTCGTCGGGGATCTGGAAATGGCCTCGGATTGGGTTCGACGGTGGTAGGAGCCCCGGAACGGGGTGCTCGGAGTCGTGTCTGGAAATGGCGAGTGCCTTGCGTGGGTGGTGAGAGTCTTGAGAGCTGGAGCTCGGATCCGGTTTCGGGTTGGCCGGATCTTGCATTTTGTCAAGTCCGGCGCTTAGAACTCTCTTTCTCTATCTTCTACTCTCTCTTCTTGCGACCGTACTAGATGTGTTGACAGTGAGTGTTCTTCACTCAAGATCTAGATGGTCAGGGTTAGGGTGTGGCTCAGAGGCTTTACCGCCAAAGGTCGAAACTCTCGATTCGGAGGACATGGAGAACCAGAAAGGTTAGGGAATCGCGGTGAGAGATTGATTTGTTGGGTTTCTGCTGGGTTTTGTAGGGTGTGGGTTCAGAGAGATTGGCAGAGAGATTGGCGGCGGTGGTGGGGTTTGCTGGATATTTCTCGTCGTCTTCTTTTCACGGCGAATAAGGCGGAGGAAGAAAGTGAGTGTACTGAGAGAGAGAGAGAAAAAGAAATCGAGAGGTGCTGGGATTTGCAGAAGAGAGAAGGGTGCGGGGGTGAGGGACATGTTGGGCTTTTTTTTTGTTTTTTTTTTTTGTGTTTTTGTATTTTTTTGTAATTTTTTAATATTAAAGTGGGTCCATATTGACACGTGGCGCTTAATTATTGTCCACGTAAGCGCCACGTCATCAATTAACATAAATTCTAACGGAAAACTTAACGGAGGTATGAAACTGTCCTAAAATTAAGACTTGAGGTATGACTCTGGGATGAAAAAAACTTCATGTACCAAATGTTGAAAACCACGAAACTTCAGGGTAGTAAACAGAGATTAACCCTTTTTTTTAATGACTTGGCTCAAAACGACGTCGTTTTGGCCAAGTCATTTTAAAAAAAAAATTGGCTTTCTTCTTCCTCATTCTAAAATGCACAGCGACCAGAGCAGCCATGGCTGCTGTTCTTCTCCATCACTGCCAGACTTGGGTGGTCCTTGAAGATGCTCATAACCATTTTTCCGAGCTTCGGGTTGTCCCGGGACCACCTTGGTCCCTTAATAGATCCGCCCCTGAATCCTGTTTGTAGGGATTTTGAGGATCCTTGATAGGGATTTTACCATCTGCAAAAGTAGGAATAAAATATTTAGAGATAAAATACTTAAAAATACTCGCTCCATATGGATTGAATGAATAATTTATGTAAATAACAAATCTTAATTAATTATTTGAAAATAAGTTTGGAAGAAGTTGATTTTATGACCTAAAATATTAAAAACGAATTTAATTAAAAACAAGTAAATAGATTGAGAAAGTAAAGAAAATAAAAGAAAATAGTTTTGAAAATAAATTTGAACACTAGGGTTCCGCCGTCACTTTAACAATCTTACGCAGTTCTTCCAATTACTTATGATTTACACATGCATATTTGAATGTTAGGTTTTCTTAATATATATCCAACTTGGAACCTCCAACATAGAACGTATATCTAAATTGCAACTCGTTCGTGGCGTGCATATCAAATGTGAATATGCAAGACTCACTAAATTTTGCGAAATCCTTTTGAAAAACCATATAACCCTTAAGATGTGTCATTCATTCTAAGAAGTTACACATATTAACCACAAAAAGCCAACGCCAATTTCAGGGACAGCCCTTCGCCAAAATTGCATCAAATTACTTTTCTAAATATCTTAATGGTGGTCAATCATCAAGACAATTAGATGGTTTAATTAATAATTCAAAACTTGCATGCATAATATCATAAGCAAATTGAAAAAAACTACATATTCTTACTAAGGCTCATAGCCTCGCCTTAGCTAACGAAACTAGCTACGAATAATCATAAAACAAAATATTATTAAAAACATGGATAGAAAATACCTTGAAAATAAACTTGAATTGTCAAAAACTCCAAAGTAGTGCGTCCCTAAATTTTGTTCTCCTCTCTTCCCCCACCCCCCCCCCCCAAAAAAAATTCTACTCCAAAATAAAACCATAAAAGGTCTTAGAATAAAACTAGGAAACATAATAAAATAATAAAACAGAAAATAAAAAGTTTCCTATTTAAACTGAAATTTAGACTTCTCAGAAAATCAGACTTTTGACTGATCAAATCAACATCGATTTTGTCATAAAAGGTCTCTTTTTAAAACTTGAGACGTCCCCAACAAATCCTCAGAATGAATCTTCCTCAAAATATACCATATTGACCTCCAAACTGCCCAAAACGTCCAGACGTCAATTTGGGAAAGCTACGCGCCGGGCCTTTATTTCTTTGCCACGGTCAAATGGCTAAGTAGAAAAATCTGGAATTTTGAAATAATCATCTTGAAAGACTCACAAACATCCTCCAATTGAAATCACTCCAAAATTCATCGATTTGAATATTTTTTGCTTAAGAGAAAGTCGAATGTCCTACATTGAAAATATATAACAAAGTATCAAAATTCTACCAAAATAACTAATAAATTATGGGAATTGTTATTAGCACTCCAAAAATCACATTTAGCACTCCAAACTTTCTATAATTAGAAAGAAAAATACACTTGAGAGGAGTGTATAATGAGATTTTTTGAGTGTTAATAACAATTCCCTAAATTATAACTAAGATTAGGGGTAAAGTATATGGTATAATATGGACTCATCAATCCTCAAATCGTGTCCGTTCATCGTACGTCGTGCGATCAGAAATCATTTTAAATATTTTTATTTGAAATTAAACATGAAGAGTATTTGACAAAAACTAACCGCACGATTTACGATGACAAAGTGAATCTGAAGAGGATTCTCATTCTTTTTTTTACTTGGGAAATAAAAACTTTATGACAAGAAACCACGAACACAACCCGTTCCAGTCGAGTCAAAACGAAAAGCATTCCAAGCCATAGTAAATCCCAAATGTAAAATTTTTGAATAGAATGACCATGCTAGGAATGCCAATGGTGATGGTGTATAGGGTACCCTGTATATTAATACTAAGGGATAAAACCTATTTTTGCCACTATACTATATGTTTTTTTATTTTTTTATTTTTATTTTTAAACAAACCACTATATTGTAGGTTAAAATTTACTTTGGTCACTGTGTTGTTCAAAGTTAGCAATTTTGACTATTTCGATGGTTTTAAAAAATATAACAATATTCATTAAATGAATAAAATGTTGTAATCATTCATAGTTTAAGTGTGATTGTGTAAATCCTAGATTATATTTGATTCTATTTATCATTTCCTATTACAACTTGTATTACTTGGGGAAGAAGGAATATTTTCTCTCCTTTTACTACTATAAATAAAGGCACAATGTAGGATGGATAACAACACACACTCCCCTACAATTCTACAAACACATCTCTCTCAATCTCTCTCCCTCTACCGCCGGCCCCCTTTAACCTTGTCAGATAAAATAGACCACAACACGTTATCAGCACGCTCCTACCGCTGCACTTAGGAATCTGACGTTGAAGAATTTTTCTAGATCAAACCAGTTCATCCATATCATCACGCAATCAGGTTCTTTCAAAACAACGGTTTTTATCTCGATATTTTTACAACCCTGATAGATGAACATTCACCATAATGCATGACCCAACTTTACGTTTTTCGAATTTTAGATTCTACATAAATTGTGTATGCATTATATTCATAATTATTGAATTATGTGAATTTGATCTTTGCCATGAATTGTATCCAGTATATGTACATGCATTAAAATATTGAATTGAATATGCTTTGAATTGAATTATATTTGAAAAAAGAAAAAAAAACGAAATCGAGAATTATGGTTTGGGTTCTTCGAACCCATGACCTTGCGCCTTGAGCCAAGCCTGAAGCTTGGATGGCCACACTGAGTCCCCAAGACGAAGTTGCGAGCTCTAGGTCGAAACCCAGAAACCCAACGCCCTTCACGGCGTCTCCACCATCGTAGGATGGCCTGCAGCCCATCCTCACACCTCGGTCATCATGTTTGACGGCCTGAAGCTCATCCCCGACATCGATTGACTAAGATTCGATTGAATCTCATTGGATTTTTCGAAAACCCGATTCGAAGTTCTAGGGTTTTACAAAGAATGTCGAGAATTTTTTTCAATCTCTGTTCATATTTAAGGTATTTGTCGACTCACGGACTCACCCCGAGCACTGTTGTAACGCCCCGCCCCCGAAATATTTATTTTCGGGAAATAATTCCAATGATAGGCCCAAATTAAATTCTTGTTTACATTACTACCAATAATCAAGATTCTTTATTTAATTTTCTTAATACCTCACAAAACTATAACCATAATTAACTTGCCCAAAACATACGATTAAATTTGTATAATTTATCACTAACTTCTTCTCTTAAATCAAATTCCCAACTAAAGATTTATTCTCGATTATTAAGGCTGCATCTAACTCTTGTTAGATTGCCTATGTACCCTTTAGTAGGATCAAGCCTTTCGTAGTTCATAATTTCGTTTAAAACCATTCTTATAGCCATTTCCGAAAATATTTTAGAAATGAAAATATTCAACATTACCTTTCACAACCAAACACATCAAATGGATACCAAATTCTTATTTAGAATATCAAAATTTGCACAAAATAGCAGCATCGGCCCACTGGCCACGTGTCGCCGTGGGTGGCAGTCTCTGGCGAGCAGAAACCCCAAATTCCTACCAACTTTAAAAACTACCAAATTTTACAGGCAAATAGAGTTCAATGAGAGGAATACCTTTCATACCTGGGCCGAAGTCTAATTCGGCCGGGAAACACCTCAAATCACACTCAAACCATCGGAAACCCTTGATTTTGGGGGTTCTTGATTCGACTCCAAAACATCTCCGATGCCACAACCAATGCATACGCTTTGTTCCTGAGGTTGAGGGGAGCCTCTTGGTGGTGGTGGTTGAAGGAGTTAACTTCGATTTTGATGGATTTCCATCCCGAAGCCGACGCACCCACCAGTGCATTTCTTCCCAAATTCAAATTCAATCTCCTCAAATTTGATGTAGAAATGGTAGAGGAAGGGTTAATATGAGGATTAGCAATGGTGGTTCGGCTCAATTCATCGAAAAAACGATGAACTTCGCCGAAGAAACCCTCCGGCTACAACCAGGTCGCGGGTCGCAAGGGTCAATGGTTGATTCTGTGCTTCTCGTTTCTCTCCCTTCCCCTCATTTCTTCTGCTCCCCATTCATCCAACCCCTCTCATTTCCCTCATTTCTTTTCTTTTCCCTTCTTTTCTTTTCATCACAGTCGTCCATCTTTCATTTCTCTTTTCTTTTCTTTCATCTCAGCCACACACGTGGCACCATATGATCATTCGAGAAAATTTGGAGCCTTCTAGTGAGGGCCAAATTTACTAAAATATCCATAACTTTAAATGGTAATAACTTCTTAGTTATAGCTTTGTTTCACGAACGGTTTATCCCTACGCGCTCGTGAGATCAAGCTCTATTCAAACATATAAATTGTGGCCTTGAAGGGTCTACAGATTTTAAATTATTACCTTCCAAACTTCAAACTTCGTAACTCGTTTAATTTAAAACTCAATTCAAATAAATTAATATAAATTCTCAAAAAATAATATAAAACCTCAATAATACCAATACGTAAATTATAATAATTTCCGGTAACAAAATTTTAAAATTCCTCAATTAAATTTTCATAACCATGAATCGATTTATTTTCGAATTTTCTCCACATATTCTATTCCATATATTTTAATTTTCAGGGTATTACAACTGTTGTCCCAAAGCCGACCGCCTGAAGCGATGGCGCCGTTTTTCTTCCCCAGCGAACACACCCAGCTACGGCTGGGGTGTCTTCAAGCCCTCTTAGGCTTCCTCTCTCGGCCTGATTTTTTTTTTTTTTTGTTTCTTTGGGCTCACCTGCAGTGGCCCAAAACCCTTTGGCCCGGCTCCTGTTTCGTCCTAGGTAGCGCTTAAGGGCCCAAACTTTTCCCCGACCTACAAAAGAAAAAAAACAAAACAATTTTTTTTTTGGCTCGCCTGAAGCAGCCCGTATGAAAGTTTTCTTAAGCATTTAGGCTTGCCAGCAGTAGCCCACTCTTACAACTCGAAAAAAAAATGAAAAAATCCCTGGGCTCGCCTGAAGCAGCCCGTGTACATTTTTTGGGCTCGCCTTCTGCGGCCCACCGTTTTTTCCTCTCCCTGTGGGTCTGCAGCCCGACCCCGAGACCAAACGCAGCTCACCCTAGGGCCTGGGATGCACGACACCAATTTTCTTAAGCCACTCGTGGGCTTCGATTTTTCTTTTGGGCCTCGAGTTTTATTTGCCTAATTATTTTTTAGCCCAATGGGTTTTATATTTTTTCACCCACACTTTAATTTGGCCTGAAGTCCAAATAATTAAATTCAATTATAATTATAGACCTAAAATTATATTTTGCATATTCTTGTTGCATATTTATGTATATATTTGTGTTTGCCTGCAGGAATATATGAACCTGAAGTTCATAATTATTTGAAACTTGAAGTTTCTTATAAACATGCCTTATTTGAAAACCTGAAGTTTTTCATTTAAAAACATCACCCATGAAAAACCGAAGTTTTTTCATGCAAAATTAAACCAATACATGTCTATTAGAACCTGTATGTTCTACTCATATGTGAATGGATTGATTTTTTCTTCATTACACTGACCACATCTTGTTCATCTATTTTGTGATAGGAACATGTTGAATTTGAACAAACTCGACTTCACCGCTTTAGAGGTATCTGGAAGAAAGTACCTCAAGTGGGTCTAAGATGTGAATCTCCACCTCATTGCAAAGAACTTGCGTCCCGCTATTGAAGAAGAGACAGACAACCTTGTTGACAAAGCTGAAAAAGCCACCGCTATGATCTTCATTCGAAGACAGATCCATGACGCTCTGCAAACTGACTATCTTGCTTAGGAGGATCCACGTGCACTATGGGTCGCTTTGGCTGATCATTTTGATCACCAAAATGACATATTTTTGCCTGAAGCAAGACATGACTGACAGCTGATCACCAAAAGGACATATTCTTGCCTGAAGCAAGACATGACTGGCAGCATTTGTGCTTCCAAGACTTTAAGTCTGTGAATGAATATAATTCAGAAGTTTGTCGAATCCGATCACTTCTCAAGTTTTGTAACAAAACTTTGACCGAAGAGGATCTTCTGGAGAAGACCTATTCAACCTTCTTTGCTTCTAATATTATCCTGTAGCAACAATATAGAGCTCAAAAGTTCACTATGTTCTTGGATTTGATCTCTGTTTTACTTCTCGCTGAAAAGCAGAACCAGCTGTTGATGAAGAATCATCAAGCTCGACCTACTAGGCCGACTGTTATGCCTGAAGCACATTATAACACAAATCGACGCCCAAACGCCAAAAGAGGCGTGGTAGGGCCGGCCAGAAGCCATCCCACCAAGGTCAACAGAGTTAAGGCTCATCCAAGGGAGGAAACAAAGCCCAAAAGCGCCCCAACCTCGTTCCCAAGGCCTCGAACTTCAAGAATAAAGGCAAAGCACCTGAAACCATGGATGCGTACATGTGTTATCGTTGTGGTTCAAATGACCATTGGTCCCGTGTTTGCCGAGCTCCCAAGAAGGTTGTAGATGAATATCATTCTCGTCGTAAGAAGTTTGAATCAAACTTCGTGCAAGTGGACGAATCGGAGACTACAAAGATAGAAGTTTCTGACTTTCAAGAGGATACCACCCCTATGGAAGATTAGAATCTTAGACATAGACTTATTTTTTTTAGTTGAAATAAGACAATGGGGCCAAATTCCACATATTGGTAGAACATCTCCTTTGTTTTTGGTTGTTTTTTGAACAATTTTCCTTTTATGTTTGGATTATTTGTTGGTGATTTGTTTTTGGATATTAAGTTTTAATTAATTACCATCCTTGAATAAATTAAATTATTTTGAATTGATATATTTTTTAGAACTTTTATGCATGTGACCGATTCAAATTAATTTTTCATTCTAGGTATGACTAGTGGAAAAGTTAGTTATCTGGCAGATGGTGCAACCACGCACATAGTTTTGTATGAACGTATCTAATTCACTAACTTCATACCTAAGAATGCGCATCTAAAAACGCTCTCAGGCCCATCCAACCTGATAGAAGGATACGATAAGGCACGTATAATGTTGTCTAATATACAATCTTGACCATTTCTGAGGCACTATATTCTCCACGTTCCAGCAGAACGTTGTTAAATTTCAAGGACATTAGAGATAACAATTACCACGCTTAAACCCACGTAGAAAACGAAGTTGAATTTCTGTGTATAACTTCCTACGAATATGGCCAGAAGTGTATTCTAGAGAATATGAAGCGTATCCTGAGTGGTCTGTATACTATGACCATACGCCCCATAAAATGCCATTATGTGGCTAGCCCTACCACTGGGACCGCGCACGAAATTACACTTTGGCATGATCGTTTAGGACATCCTAGATGAATAGCGATGTGCCGTATCATCAAATCTTCACACGGGCATCCACTAACCCGAAGTTTAGGTTCGATCCAAGGAATCGCATGTCAAACATGTTCAATGGGAAAGCTTATTACTAAGCCTTCTTATGACAATATTTGTTCAAATCCTATCATTTTTCTCTAATGGATTCAGGGGGACATTTGTGGACCAATTCACCTTCCATGTGGACCATTTAAGTACTTTATGGTTTTGGTTAACGCTTCCACACGTTGGTCACAAGTGTGCTTATTGTCCACAAAGAACGCTGCATTCTCCAAACTGTTGACTCAGGTTATCAAGCTTAGGGATCACCACCCTGATTATCCAATCAAATCTATTCGATTGGATAATGCTGGAGAATTCACATCTAAAACTTTTTATGACTATTGCATGTTAGTTGGGGTTGAAGTTGAACATCATGTACCCCATTTTCACACCCAGAACTTCCTGGCAGAGGCTTTCATTAAGCGCTTGCAAATGATTGCTCGATCGTTGGTCATATGTACCAAGCTCCTGATCGCTGATTGGGGCCATGCAATATTGCACGTAGCAAAGTTGGTCTGCCTGAGGCCTATTGCGACACAACCATTTAGTGTCATTTAGTTGGTTATCGAATACGAACCCGACATATCGCATATGCGTATATTTGGTTGTTCGGTATATGTGCCGATCTCACCGCCCTTACGTACCAAAATGAGGCCTTAGCGAATGATGGGAATCTATGTCGGATATGATTCTCCTTCGATTATTCGTTACTTAGAACCTTTGATAAGCGATTTGTTTACCGTTTGTTTCACGGATTATCACTTTTATGAGACAGTATTCCCGTCGTTAGGGGGAGATAAGAACGTCAACGTTCCTGAAGAACGACGAGAATTATAGTGGACGACTCTTACTTTGTCTTATTTAGATCCATACACCGCTCTGTCTGAAATTGAAGTGCAGCGCATATTAGATCTCCAGAGCATGCCAGATGCTTTCATCAATCTAGCGTGTGACAAGATCATTCCAGCTGCGAATACGCCTGCAAAGATGGATGTACCAAATGTACGACAGACTTCCCTCCTGGAGGCCCAGGACGCCAATATTGGTGATTCACGTACATTAGCAGCTAGCCAATCATCAGCCCCTACACAAAAGCATGGCAGACCCATTGGTTCAAAGGATTCACACCCCCGGAAGAGGAAACCCACGACACAAGGTCCCGAAAAGCCTACCGTGAATCCGACTATCGCTTACTCATTCTATCTAACTCATGAGGAAATTCTAGATTATGGAAGCGTCGTTGAAGAGACGAATCCTCCTCCTAAGAATCATGAGATTTCAGTCTATTATGTTAGTTTAGATGATGTGTGGCGTAGAAATGAGATGATTGTCGTCGATGCATTAACATATGCAGTAGCTACTGAGATCATGTTTAGCAATGACATTGAACCTCATTTCGTTGATGAATGTCGACGTAGAACTGATTGGTCAAACTAGAACCAAGCAATCCAAGTAGAACTTGATTCACTTGCGAAACGTAAGGTGTTTGGACCTGTAGCTCATACTCCTCCACATGTGAAGCTCGTTAGCTACAAGTGGGTTTTCGTTCGGAAGCATAATGAGAAGAACGAAATTATACATTACAAAGCTCGTCTTGATGCACAAGGTTTCTCACAATGCCTCGGGATTGACTATAACGAAACTTATTCACCCGTTATGGATGTGATTACTTTTTGCTAAATGACTTACATTGATTGGTTCAAATATTTCCAAACCCTGGAACACGCTCTCAATTCAGCTGAGGCGTTCAATCTACGATTTGAAACAATCTGGAAGAATGTGGTATAACCGTCCGAGTGAGTATTTGACTAGTCAGGGATATGTGAACAACAAAATATGCCCTTGTGTGTTCATTAAGAAGTCACATTCCGGATTTGCGATTGTTGCAGTATATGTCGATCACATGAACCTTATCGGAACTCCTGAAAAGCTCGCAAGAACTGCCGCACACCTGAAGTCGGAATTTGAGATGAAAGATCTAGGTAAGACTCGATACTGCTCGGTCTTGAGATACAGCATTGTTCGGATGGAATCGTAGTACATAAATCGAACTACACCCAGAAGGTGTTGCGCCGCTTTAATGAGGATAAAGCAAAGCCTTCGAGTACTCCTATGGTTGTTCGATCACTAGATGCAAAATGAGATCCCTTCCGTCCGAAAGAGGATGATGAAGAGATTTTGGAGCCTAAAGTTCCTTATCTAAGTGCGATAGGCACTTTATTGTACTTAGCTCAATGCACTAGACTCGACATCTCATTCGTTGTTTAACTTTTGGCAAGATACAGTAATGCACCTACACGCCGACACTGGAATGGCATAAAAGACATATTATGTTACCTTAAGGGTACTACGGATTTGGGCTTGTTCTATCCCTAAGGATCCTCAAGTAATGTCGTAACCTCTACTTCTCGAGTCGATTCTTACCTTGTTGGTTATGCCGGCGCATTATACTTATATGATCTGCACAAGGCGTGTTCTCAAACGGTTTATGTCTTTACCGTTGGAGGCACTGCAATCTCTTGGAGGTCAACTAAACAGACCTTAGTTGCCACTTCATTTAACCATGCTGAAATTCTCGCCTTACTTGAAGTAACTCGGGAATGCTTTTATTTGAGAGCAGTAGTGGGCCATATTCGAAGCTCTTGCGATCTTTATCTTGCCGTTGATGTCCCAACGACGATCTTTGAAGACGACACCAAGCACATTGCGTTGAAGTTCTTCTTTTCACATGAACAACAAGAGCATCAGAAGATTGAAGTCACGCAAATCCGTTCACAAGACAATATGGCGGACCTCTTCACCAAATCACTGCCGAAGACGACGTTTCAGAAGCTTGTTCATGGAATTGGTATGTTTAAACTTTCTAAGTTTTAACTTTGCTATTTCTCTTTGGAACTGAGTCAAACTCAGGGGGAGTATCCTAAGGATACTTGCTTGATCTTAATGTACTCATTTTCCCTACAATTAGGAGCATTTTTCCCATTGTGTTTTTGCTACCTAACTAGGTTTTAACGAGGCACCTACCTTGGGCTGGTCATATCATTGATGACGTCTCGTAGACGTTTCTTTTGACTTTGCATTTCTCACGCATTTTTCCTTAGACTATGGATTTTGTCCCTCCTCGAGTTTTTGCCATAGCCTTAGGGTTTTTTAGTGAGACTTACTACTTATGCAAGTTCCTACCTTATTGAGAATAAGCGTTGTTCCTTAGAATCAGTGCCGACGAGTCGACTTCCTTAACTTCTGCATGATGCTAAATCTACCTTGAGTATTTACACATTTAAGGGGGAGTGTTGTAAACCTTCTTAGTTTAAGTGTGATTGTGTAAATCCTAGATTAGATTTGATTCTACTTATCATTTCCTATTACAACTTATATTAATTGGGGAAGAAGGAATATATTCTCTCCTTTTACTACTATAAATAAAGGCATAAAGTAGGAGGGATAACAACATACATTCCCCTACAATTCTACAAACACATCTTTCTCAATCTCTCTCCCTCTACCGTTGGCCCCCTTTAACCTTGTTAGATAAAATAGACCACAATATAAAATTCATTTTAATAAAAAGAAATTTTGAAAAAGGAGAAACAAAAAGAGGGAAGAATGGAGAGATTAGGGACATCGGAAAAGATGGTCAGCCACCATGCTACCATCAACGGCCAGAAAAGCTAATGACGATTATTTGAGATTTGAAACACAAATTAACAACCAACCTTGACTCACAGCTCCTCTATTAATTTGAGCGATGAATTTTTTTTCAACGGGTTCGAATCTGCTAAGTAGAGTAGGTGTGGCCGGGGCAGGGGAAGGAGGGGAAGGATGTGCTTGCCACAGGGAGAGAGAGAGAGAGGTGGCGTTGGGGGCGGTTTTCCCCCATGCCCCCAATCTCTCATTTCTTTTCTTTTTTTCAATCTTCATTCTTTGTAAATGAATTTTAAGTTTTTCAAATTATTATTTTATTCATTTTAATCATTTAATGAACGTTTATAGTACCACGGTCTGATGGTATTCCTGTTCACTTGAAGGTGAGAGGTATTATGTTAGAATCTTGTGGATGGCGAATTCGATACCAAATTAGGTTGCCTATTGTGTGACTTAACCGAACTCCCCCTCCTCTTAGTGTAAAAAATATGTCGATGTACAAACGTTTTAATATTTTTTAACTGTAACTAAAGGAAGTAATTAAAACTGTCTTTGAACAACACAGTGATCAAATTAGCTAAATTAAAAAATACGGCGATTAAAATAGATTCTGATTGACAATGACTTAAATGGTGTATGCCTATTTGACTGAACAACTAATGGCCTGATTTGTTAAAAACTCATCTCCAACCGATGGTTAGGCTATAATTCTGTGAAGCCCACCAGACCATTATTTGGTCAAATAGACATTAGGTTGAGCAAGTTCACCCCTAAAAATGAGATGGTCCAAAGTTCATTTAATCCACCCAAATGAATAGTAATTGACTCCAATAAACAGTAATTGCCAAGTGCATCTCCACCCCAAAAAATTGAGCTAGCCCAAAGTCTAGTCAATTTGTATTAAAATATTATTAATTTTTTATTTATAAAATAATATAAATAATTTTATTTTTAATTATGTATAGGATTTTTAACCAATCTTGTCACGACACATGTCATTGTCCAAAAGTACTATATTTGTGAAAGCTTTGGTTCAAAGTGTTGAAAATATTGAAATATGGTGTATGGTGGAAGATGATGGTTAGGTATTTACAGAAAAATAAAATAAAAAAATTCGTTTTTTTTTCTGTATTTTTAAACAATTTTTATTAATTTTTATTAAGTTAATTAATCTTGATTGTTGGATTTCAAAAAGATTGAAATCCAATAGCCCAAAATGGGACATGTGGCCAACAATAATAATTATGTAAAAAGTTTTTTGGCCGAAAAACCTGGACCGTTGATCTAAGAATCGGACGACCTAGATTTTGTCACGTCACTAGCCGTTGGGTTTGAAATTCAAAATTTTTTTATCGTTGAAAATCCAACGATTCATAAAACTAGCCATTGGAAATCCAACGGCTGAAGACGCGCCAAGTGGCCCATGTCCCGCGCCCCTTTAGTGCACCAGTAGCGCGGGGCTCGCCATCTGTCAGCTGTCGGGAACGCGCGCCCACGCAGGCGTGTTTCCCACTTGCCTGACACAAAAAAAAAATATCAGGTCTTTGTTGACGTCAGATAGGCCAGTTCCTCACTCAGTCCAATTTGGGTCGGCCTACAGACTGGGGTGGACTTTGGGCTGGACTATTTTGTGGGGTGGAGTGGGTTTTTTGGGTGCCAGCGAACTTGCTCTTTGCTGTTTTTTGGGACTCAGCTCCTCAGTTGCAATAATTGATTCAAATTCAACGGTTATATTTGAAAAAATCCAACGGTAGTTTAACTAAATTACCAATAAATTTAAAGTATAAACTTAAAACTAATAAATTATTAAGAGGGGCTATGTTTAGCCCCTTCAGTTGGAGATGGTACATGAGTATGGCCTAACACTGTTTATTAAAAATTAATTTTTTGCAAGGCTATAATTTTGGACGGGGTTATGTTTAGCCCTTTCGGTAGGAGATGGCCTAAAAGGACATAGAGATAGAGGAGGTGCGGAACGACTAGAGTGAGAAGAGAGAAATAAATTATGGGTCCGAATATAGTTTCTTCTCTTGCTCCGAGTTGGTGCTGAAGTAGTAGTAACACCAAACCTAAAGCCAGTTGTATAAGGCGTAAAAAGAGTTGTCAATAAAGACGAAGTTTGTCTTATCTGAATACAGTTTCTTCTCTTGCTCCGAATAAAGACGGAGTTGGAAGGAGAGAAGAAAAATGGGCTAGAGAAGAAAGAATTTGGGCGTGCGAAATCGAAAAAAGACGATATGAGAGAGGATTAGGATTCTCTCCCATCCTATTTTCATCCCCTTTCCATCCCCTTTCATCCCTCCTCTCATATTCTCTATTTTGTCTTTCTCTTTCTATAAAAAATTAATATAAGATGTTGACGTGGCTTACTGTTCAAATAGGAGGGGAGGAAAAGGGGGGGGGGAAGAGGGAAGATAATCCTAATCCTAAGACACTGTGGAGCATAAGAAGGAGAAGATGAGGAGAACATTGTCTTTCAATCGTGCGCTGATGAGGTTTTGCAAACATCAGGGTTTTTTTTCAAAGTGTGCTCTATGTTTGAAAAATAGAAAGTGTGTTCTCTATTTATAATGGATGCAACGAAGGTGTTATTTGGGTTAACCCAATACAAATAGTAAAACCTAGCCCACCTAGGGCTGGATGCGAACCTGTCACTTATATGTTTCATTCTAGTAAACCCAATTTGGATTGTGGGAAGATTGGGTTTGGCAAAGGAAAATACAATTGTTTGGATCAAAACTTGAATTTTGGGCTCAAGAAAGGGGCTGGCCCAAAAAGATGCCTAAAGGAAGAGTCGGCCGAAGCCCAGCAAATTGGCCGAAGCCCAGCCGAAACCCAGAAAAGCAGAAAAGGGCTTTTCTGACTTGGTGCAGCTCATGAAGACCACTTGCTCACCTACCCAAATGCCAAATGGTATAGACTGACCAACTATACAGCCCATAAAGTACTTTATAATGGCATAACAAGTAAAATAGCTGATGAGTCACTGCCCCTCAAGTTGCATTCGGGCAAGGCTGCTGCTACAAGAGGCCAAGCTGAGTTGTCTATAAAAGAAGAAAGGAAAATCAGGAATAAGGACACTCAATCAAACAAACAAATGCAAGCACAAACTCTGCTCAAAGCCAGATTTGCCTTCAAAACGAAGCTGTAGTCAGCCCAAGCCTTCATCCCTCTCGGGACAAGCCTTCACTTAAACCTTTGTAATAGCTCTGCTACCCTGTTCAACCTTGCTGTAGTATCGATTCCTCTTTGTAAACTCCTCTCCTTACCTCCCTCTAAAGCTCTCAGACCCTTGATAAGCCACAAAGATAGGGACCTGCAAGACGATCAGGCTTGCCCGACAAGGTTAAACATTGCCCGACCTTCTTTGTTTGTTTTTGTCTTTTCATTCATTAGCCTAGCAATATGTTGTATACTTTCAGTTGTATTCAAGTTATTGCTAGTAAGATGACTATTGAAAGAATCTCTCAGTGCATGGATCCGATTTGAATATATCTTCATTGTTCAAACCAGATCTAAGTTCTAAGCCCTCGGGCATGTAAATTTGATCAGCTGAAAGTCCTTGGCCTCAAGGCATAAAAAAGAACCTTATGTAAACTTAACCCATCCACGATAGTCCTTGATAAACAAGAAGTCCGAAGTTACTTGGGGCGCAAGTAATCGACCTACCCCTTAGTTTTATTTCTATTATATTATGATTATCATAGAACGCTTAAGCATGGAATGGATTCTGATAGGAAGCCTCAAGGCCTACACCTAAGGCCCCACAAAGGCACCTATTTGGATTCATTCCGTTCCGCGGTCTAGAACGTTTGAGTATAAAGAACGAATTCTGATGGGAAGCCTCAAGGCCTACACCTAAGGCCCCACAAAGGCACCTATTTGGGTTCGTTCTATCTCTCGGATTCGGGTAATCAGAAGTATAATAGTTATAAGACTCCTGCAATCAATAGAACAAATATTATGTGTTCGAGCACTGGTTTAGTTATTGATGGGGAGCCTCAAGGCCTACACCTAAGGCCCCACAAAGGCACATGTCATAACTAACACGGTTCCTCGGGCATATATATATACATACAACCAAAACTCGACATCCATTTTACATCTGCCATGCTAAAGATGGCAGTGGCACGCCTGAGTACTCAGAAGTTAATCTTGATTGTGAGCCTCAAGGCCTACACCTAAGGCCCCACAAAGGCACCTCTCAAAATTAACGATGTCCTTCTTTTCCAGCCTTGCCCGACAAAGCCCGACAATGAAGCAGAAGCCCGATAGCAGCCCTCAACCGGCGCCAACCTCCCGGGGAGCTGTGCGCTCGTCGGCCAGGAAACATCCCCAACGGAAATTCCTGACGCGAACACAGTTTTGGCACGCCCAGTGAGACACATTTGATCAGAAGATATATGTCAAAAATGCCAAAAGATTTGCAAACCACATTGTTGCAGATGTTGCAAAGATTGGAGAAAGCCTCCACAGGCTCCAGAAAAGAAACAGACTTGGTTTCTCCCGAGGGAAAACTGTACATGACAAGCCCCAAGCCAGTATGATGGTGGATACAAGCCCTTTCCCGGAGGCTCCTATCAATATGATCAACCTCATTTAAAAAGAAGAGCCAGGGTCACCAGTTGGTACAGCAGAGGAAAGAAAAGATCCCGGGTTGTCCCAACACCCCTGCATGAATAAAAGTACCATGAAGGGGACCAAGGAATCAAGATCAGGCCCTAAGATTGGTGCTGACGAAGGAAGTAGAAGAAATAAGAAAGTAAACAAGGGGGCAAAGAGTTGCCCGAAGTCAATTCAAACAGTACCAAGAGCAGAGCAGGGGACAAAACACATGTTCATTCCAATAAGAAAAGGGTTACAAATCATCCTATTCTAAAAATTTAACATCTTCACTCAGGGTAACTATTCGAGAATGATATGTCTGCATAATGGCAAATATCCTACTAGGTTCGGCCAAAACAGTATGGCTATTTACAAGTTGGGACCTAGTATGCTCTAACTCCGAGTTTGACTTCTCTACTCCCTCAATTTGGTTTTCAAGGGTATCCAGAAGAGTTGCTTGTTCAGCTTTAAGAGCAACCAGTTGTTCCTCCAACTTTTGGATTTCAGAAGTAACAACTCTAACCCTTTCTTTTGTCTGCAAGCTTTCATCCATCAACCGATCAACTTGAGCGGAGGTGCTTGACTCTTTCTCCATAAAGCATCTTGCCCGAGTAGCTTGTATGTCAGCTCTCTGGTATTGCTCCCTAAGAGCCCTTAAATTCTCAAAGAAAGAGAGAAAGGAATCGTGCTGGGGTTTTGATAGCCGACCAGTTTTGAAAGACTCAATTGTGACCTTTTCTAAGTCACAAAGAGCCTTGAGGCTGAATGAAGCAGTGAAGTCTTTCCTTGCCCATTCTTGGAAGACTCGATGTTGCTCTGAAGAACTGGAGGTTGCTGAAGAATGTCCTGAAGATTTCAACCTCGTCTCAAGCCGCCCGAGTGCTTCAAGAAGTTTGGGCAACCTAGCAGGGCTTGAGGATGGAAAAGGAGGAGGATCCTGCACTGCAGCTCCCTCTAATGGAGCAATGCCCACTGGGAGGGCAATCTCTGTCTGCCCGATCTTCTCTATTCCCGAAAGGGGAATCTCAGTACCTCCAGAAGATAATGAGGACGGGAGCGTTTTGACTTACGGACCAAACGAGGGGGGAAGTCTCTTTTAGGAGTTGCTGCGAAAAGCCAAAAAGACCAGGTCAAGACAAGAATACAGTTTGAGGCAAAAAGAGGCTTTGGAGAGAAGAAATGTACCTGACTTAGCCCTGGGGTTTCACCAGGGAGAGTACTAAATCCTCGTTGAGGGGAAGACTTTCCACCACCAGCAAAAGAAGAAGGGGCTGCACTTGAACTTGCACCAGTGCCCTAAAAGATATCCCGATGTAGCAGCAATTGTTAGTAAACAGATTGTAAGAGGAGAAAACAGGAAGAAAATACTCCCATACCTGAGTTTGATCCTGATGAGAAGAAGGAGGTTCATCAATATCAACTGTCGGGCGAGCAGGCACCCGTGAGACTATTACCTCTGAGGTTACAGGAATCTCAGGGACTATGGGTTCATTATCTGATACCACCAACGGAGGGGGTGGCTCATATACCGGAGAAGGCTACAGAAAACGTGAGTAGGAGTTAATTTGGAAGCAATGTACATGAATTCAATTTGGGAATAATGGCTCACCAAGTTACTGCCCTCATCCACGAAGTGCAACATAACTCATGTAGAAGGGTCAAACTGAGAGGAAGGAGTTGCATCCAGGGCAGAAGAAGAAATCACAAACTTCAGATGAGGGCCATGACTAGGCAAGGAGGCAGATGCCCCAGATTCAATTTGGGAATAATGGCTCACCAAGTTACTGCCCTCATCCACGAAGTGCAACATAACTCCTGTAGAAGGGTCAAACTGAGAGGAATGAGTTGCATCCAGGGCAGAAGAAGAAATCACAAACTTCAGAGGAGGGCCATGACTAGGCAAAGCGGCAGATGCCCCAGCCTAAATACAGATAGAAGAAGAAGAAAGATTCAGGCATTAAGTCCATAAACTATAGAGTTACCTAAGGGTTGAAAAAGGAAGATAAGGTACCTCTGAAAGGTTAACCTGATTAGGAGAAATGCTGGTTTCTCGGGCAAGCGGTGGGGAGGCCTCGGGCGGAAGAAGCTTTTCCTCTCTTGCGGCCTGATTCAAATAATCAGATTTAGAGTTCTGTGAAAGCAAGAAGGGGTGTACAGATAAAAAATATAAATCATGCCTCGAGTTATTTGAGGGCGGTATTTTGCAGTTCTTCAGCCTTTTTGTGCATGGCAACTCTTAATGGTTCTTCCTTAGAAGCAATGATTGGTCTCTTAGATGCTTGAGGTCCTGTTTTTCGAGGAAAATAAGAAGCAATTAGACAAATGAGAAAGGTAGCAGTCTGGTAAAGAAGAATAGAAACTTACTTGAGGATTGTTGCTTCTTTCTGCCTGCCTCCGGGACTGTAGCAGATGAGGCTGATGACTTGGGAGGAAGGACGGTTCTTGCTCTATTACTCTTCCTAGTTAGAATTGGTCGTGTGGTTTTGGGGAGAGTTGCAGGATCAGAATCTGAAGTCTCGATCACAGCCGCTTTCTTTCGCTTGGGTGCTTTAATAATCGTCTCAGGTGTTGCTTCAGCTTCTGAATCCCCAAAGGATTCCGAAACATCCACACCTTTCCCAGCTTCTCGTCTTTCAACCTCTGCTGCAGCTCCATGGAGAACTGCAATATCAGCTGAGTCATCCTCGGACTCAATGGCTTCTGATTCAACATCCACTAGGGTTGCGGGATCAAGCAAAAGTAAGGTTAGAAGGACTTCAGAAGGGAAACAGAATCAGGTTAAGAAAAGAAATACCTATCAGAAGTGACAGTTTCTTTTCTTAGATCATCTTCTTCCAATTTTCAAGTTCGCCCAAGCCGGGGTATGACTTAAGAGAAAGTTGACCGAAAAGGCGATCATGAGTCTCTTTCAAATCCCCTCCATACTTCTTGGTCCATCTGTCCTCCCACCAAGAAGAGAAGAGCGAAGTACATTCAAAGTTGAGGATGATGGACTTTTGGGCAGCCTGACTCATTACGTCAAGACTGCGTCGGGCAGCTCGGAAGATCACCTCAGAAGGATTTGGTAGTCGAAATAAAGTGCCACAATGGATAGAATCGAAGAACGGGACGGGAATGGCCTGCCTGAATCCTAACTGCATGCTGCAAAAGTTAGGATGGTACACCTCCAAACCTCGGTCATATCTATTACCCCGAACTCCCCAGGCCAGGTCTCACGGTTGAATGCAGCTAATGAATTTCTACCCACAAGAGGGGGTAACATCTTCACCAGTAGCATCTTGAAAGACTTGGTCAGAAAACCAAGGGTATCTCCTCAAGACCAACGCACCCCATTCTAAATCTGATCGAGTCCTACAAACTCTGAAAAAGTAGAAGCAGGCGAAGGTGGAGTGATCTATAGGGGCAGCTTCAGCCAGGATTCGGGCAGGGGCCACACCCTCCGGGAACTCCAAATTGGCAGCTCGAAACTCTGGGAAGTACCATTGAAGCCAGGTTTGTATCATCCAGATAGGCCCATTCAGGTTGGTCTCAAATGGCTCGCCAAGAGTCATTTCGAAAAGAAGATGATAAAGATGAGAAATGAGGAATGGGCATGTAGCTACATCATTGAAATTATGAAGAACTTCTACTAAGGGGATCCATTCAACCCTCACCCCTTTAGACTTGTTGGGGAAGATATGTTTGTTGAGCCAGTATAAGAGGAAATACATGTGCTCATGTTCTTTATCAATCCGAGAAGAGCTTGCCCCAAAATTCGCCTTGACGAAAGGAATGAAGCCTTTGAAGGAGGTCCCATAGCTCTTGAAAGTTGCAGAGTTATAGTTCAAAGAAAGGAAAATAGTGGATGAACCTGAGATTCCAGTGGTAGAGGAAGGAACCCAGTTTTGAGTAATGTCCATTATCCTGCCCGTTGGCCTTAACCCGAAGACCTGGGCCATGTCAAGAATGGTTGGAGACATGGGGCCCATGCGGAAGTCGAAAGTATTCGTGCCCGAATTCCAGAAAATGAGGGCAGAAGCAAGCAATTCGGGCTTGGGAGTAATGGAAATTTTCGAGAGCATGATTAATTCGTAAATACCATTACTCATCCATTTCTTCTTAAAGGTAGGCTCTAATTCATCAATCCACTGAGCCCAAGCAGGATTGTTCATAAGAGGAAAGCCTCGACGGTATGACGACCATTTGGATGAAGAGATGCCCGACCCAGCCAAAAATGGATTTGGGGAAAACCAATTATCCCTGGGCATGTTGCTTTCTACCACTGAAGGGACCTGGGAGATCCATGCGGGACCCAATGATTGTGCCCCATGCATCTCAAAGAAGAGCTCGGAATGCAAACCTGCCCGAGGGCGATGCAGCCCGTTGAGTAGACGACGCAGAGTGGCGATTCCTTCACCAGATTCGTAGGATGGTTGGGTTTGGCTAGATCCCGAAGCCATTTGATGAAGTTCGAGAGGGGGATACCAAAGAAGATGACGAGGGTGAAACCTTATCGGGCAAAAAAGTGAAGAAGAATCTGAAAGATTTAAGAGAAGAGAAATGGCTGGGAGAATTAGGAAATTTTCAAATTATAGAGGGATTTCTTACCATGAACACAGGGGATTGGAGGATTCGAGTGCAAGGGATTCGTGGGTTTTAATAATGAACTTTTCAATCAATATTGGCGCCTGGAATTCCAGGCTAAATATCAATTGAATGGGGCACTGTTTGGATCAAAACTTGAATTTTGGGCTCAAGAAAGGGGCTGGCCCAAAAAGATGCCTAAAGGAAGAGTCGGCCGAAGCCCAGCCGAAACCCATAAAAGCAAAAAAGGGCTTTTCTGACTTGGTGCAACTCATGAAGACCACTTGCTCACCTACCCAAAGGCCAAGTGGTATAGACTGACCAGCTATACAGCCCATAAAGTACTTTATAATGGCAGAACAAGTAAAATAGCTGATGAGTCACTGCCCCTCAAGTTGCATTCGGGCAAAGCTGCTGCTACAAGAGGCCAAGCTGAGTTGTCTATAAAAGAAGAAAGGAAAATCAGGAATAAGGACACTCAATCAAACAAACAAATGCAAGCACAAACTCTGCTCAAAGCCAGATTTGCCTTCAAAACGAAGTTGTAGTCAGCCCAAGCCTTCATCCCTCTCGGGACAAACCTTCACTTAAACCTTTGTAATAGCTCTGCTACCCTGTTCAACCTTGCTGTAGTATCGATTCCTCTTTGTAAACTCATCTCCTTACCTCCCTCTAAAGCTCTCAGACCGTTGATAAGCCACAAAGATAAGGACCTGCAAGACGATCAGGCTTGCCCGACAAGGTTAAACATTGCCCGACCTTCTTTGTTTGTTTTTGTCTTTTCATTCATTAGCCTAGCAATATGTTGTATACTTTCAGTTGTATTCAAGTTATTGCTAGTAAGATGACTATTGAAAGAATCTCTCAGTACTTGGATCCGATTTGAATATATCTTCATTGTTCAAACCAGATCTAAGTTCTAAGCCCTCGGGCATGTAAATTTGATCAGCTGAAAGTCCTTGGCCTCAAGGCATAAAAAAGAACCTTATGTGGACTTAACCCATCCACGATAGTCCTTGATAAACAAGAAGTCCGAAGTTACTTGGGGCGCAAGTAATCGACCTACCCCTTAGTTTTATTTCTATTATATTATGATTATCATAGAATGCTTAAGCATGGAATGGATTCTGATAGGAAGCCTCAAGGCCTACACCTAAGGCCCCACAAAGGCACCTATTTGGATTCATTCCGTTCCGTGGTCTAGAACGTTTGAGTATAAAGAACGAATTCTGATGGGAAGCCTCAAGGCCTACACCTAAGGCCCCACAAAGGCACCTATTTGGGTTCGTTCTATCTCTCGGATTCGGGTAATCAGAAGTATAATAGTTATAAGACTCCTGCAATCAATAGAACAAATATTATGTGTTCGAGCACTGGTTTAGTTATTGATGGGGAGCCTCAAGGCCTACACCTAAGGCCTCACAAAGGCACATGTCATAACTAACACGGTTCCTCGGGCATATATATATACATACAACCAAAACTCGACATCCATTTTACATCTGCCATGCTAAAGATGGCAGTGGCACGCCTGAGTACTCAGAAGTTAATCTTGATTGTGAGCCTCAAGGCCTACACCTAAGGCCCCACAAAGGCACCTCTCAAAATTAACGATGTCCTTCTCTTCCAGCCTTGCCCGACGAGCCTTGCCCGACCAAGCCCGACAGTGAAGCAGAAGCCCAACAGCAGCCCTCAACCGGCGCCAACCTCCCCGGGAGTTGTGCGCTCGTCGGCCAGGAAACATCCCCGACGGAAATTCCTGACGCGAACAACAATCCTACTGAAAATAAGTAGTCATACGATGTTCTAGAATCTCTAGATGATTATAGTAATTTTTTAGTACATCGATATATTTTTACATTAAGAAAATAAAGAGTTATTAAATAACTTAATTTGTTATCGAATTCGTCATCCACAAGATTCGAACCTAACACCTTTCACTTTCAAGTGAAAAGAAATACCACCAGACCGTAATACTGAATGACAAACGTTCATTAAATGATTATAATGATGCTCGAACTTTTCTCCATCCTTTCCCTCATACCAAAATCCTCTACACACGACGAGAAGCTAATAGGGTGGCTCACAGATTGGCAAGAGTTGGGCTATCTTTGGAGAGTATTTATCAAATATAGCCAAATATTAGCACTTAATTTCAAAAATGTCAGTTTTTATAAAAACTTTCAAATATATCCAAAATATCACTTAAATAGACACAAATGCCCTTAAACTTTAAAACCAACTAAATTAGAAAAACCAAAACCCTATTAGATTGATATTTTGGACGGCAAAACCTAAAATATGGTGGAGATATAGTGAAGGCATCGGCTACTGTGGAGACTTTGTGCAACCCTAAACGTACAAAGGTGAGTGTAGATGGTTAAGTTTTTCATTCTTCCTAGTCTATGTTTTCTCTTTGCTTTTGTAGTTTCTTCGTTCGGTTGAATTTTATTGAAGAACGAACTGTCAATTTTTGTAAAATTAGAAAAATTAGGTTTCTTGTGTCAATGGAAGATTGACAAATCTAATTGCTTTTGCCAATCAGTTAGAGGCAAAGCTAATAGTTCTTCAATGCATATTTGAAAAATTAGGGTTTACGGAATAAAGTATTTCCAATTAGGGTTCACGGAATAAAGTTTTTCTTTCTATGTTTTTATTCATCTTATGTTGGTTTGTTAAGCAATATTAATTTAATTATTTTCAATGCATAAAAGTAATTGGAAGTTAACTTCCAGAGTAGCACCTTAAGCAACAAGGTCCTTCTTCCATTGCTCAAATGCATGATGCTTTGTGTATATATTAACGCCCAGCCTTTCTCATGATTCAGTCCAGTTTTCACGACACCCTCTTTATTTGCACATATATATCAATCTTAGGTGTGTCTGTATGTCACTTTTTTTTTTCTTATTGTTTTTGTTTATATTTCAGGACAATGTCTAGTTTAACAATTTTAGTGAACTATGGTGGGAGGTGGGCTGACTCAACGTACAAAAATTGCAAAACGAAAGGATTACTTGTTTCAGACAAAATTACATTTGCAGAGCTTCAAAAGAAAGTACATGGTATT